>JAUIMM010000040.1:71089166-71752500 GCA_031769625.1 Taudactylus pleione | reverse complement strand
GCGCATGTCGGATGTTAGGTCTCTTGCTTAACCACAGGGCATCCTAGAAACCACCACCTCTGCTGCTATATGGCTATGAGGCAGCGCATCCTAGAAACCACCGGCTCTATGGTGCTATATGGATATGAGGCAGCGCAGAGGGCTCCTCATCCAACAATTTCAACCACAATTTTGCTAACATTTCTATCCACAGCAAACATTTTTCTTATGGAGGATGTTTCAATGTCATTCCCCTACTTTATAATAGGAACTCTTCTAAATAAAATACAGTATGTTTTCTGGTGTTGGATCAGCTATTCTTTAAATGAACTGACTGTACATTATTTTAAAGCGATTTCTTCTCTCAGTTTTGTGCCGTCATGTCATTAAATTATTATACCAAAATGAAGCCCTCTATGGGGGGTAATCAATTTGGAGCGAAAAGTCCGGACTTTTCGCATGCCAGACTTTTCGCTCCACATCAGAGGTTTGGCAGGGGATAAAGATAAAGGACCCAGTAAGACCACCAGGAAGGTCTATAGTGTCAGGAATTAACTCACTAACATCAAGTTTATCCGAATACATCGACCAATTTTTGCAGCCTGTAGTAAAAATGCAAAGAGGATACATTAAGGACACAACACAAATACTAGAGACTCTACAAACCATAAAATGGCAGTTGCCCTATACCCTAGCCACATGCGACATTAAATCTTTGTATACATGTATAGAGCATGATAAAGGATGCAGAAATGTTAAAAATATCTTGAAAGCAGACTCTGATTTAAGTCAAATGCAGATTGACTATATTCTGGAAGGGATCTTTTTTATCCTTACGCATAACTTTTTCTGGTTTGATCATAAATTTTATATACAAAAACGAGGAACAGCGATGGGCACCGTCTTTGCACCATCATATGCAAACTTGTTTCTAGCGCAATGGGAGAAAGAAACAATTTGGGAAAACAACATATACCACAGGAACCTTATCCTGTGGGCAGGCTACATCGATGATGTTGTGATTATATGGGATGGAGAAGAAACGATGTTGGAAGACTTTATCTCAACTATCAACCAAAATAAAGAAAATCTGGTTTTTACAAGTGAAATTAGTAAAACCAAGATAAATTTCCTTAATTTTACCTTTTTTATTGAGAACAACAAAATAGAAACCAAAACTTTTTCCAAAAGAGTGGGCTGTAATAGTTATCTTAATGCTAAGAGTAATAACCATCACAAATGGATATCAAATATCCCGAAAGGACAATTAAAAAGAGTGAAAAGAAACTGTTCCAAAAAAGAGGATTGGGACAAACAGTCAAGAACTCTCATTGAACAGTTTAAAGACAAAGAATATGATAGAAACTAGGAAAAGATCGAGAAGAGATTGGTCATTTAGACAGAAAAACACTCTTACAATACAACCAAAAGAAAAAACAAGTAAACCCAGGAGAAGAAAACGTTATGTTCATTACAGATTTCTCAGGACAAAGTAACTTAATAGAGAAGTCCATTAAAAAACACTGGCATATCTTGAAAGCTGATTTAGAACTGAGCAACATCATACCTAAGATACCTAGGATTGTATATATGAGAGCCCCTACTATAAGAAATGTCTTAGTTAAGAGCCATCTCTGTAAAAAAGGAGAAAAAGGCAACACATGTTTACAGGAAAACAGGATTTTATAAATGTGGAGGATGTAGTGCATGTAAAAAAATTAATAGCCACACCACCAAACCTATTCGGAACATTACATCTTACACGACAAAGAGAACTTTCACAATTAAACAGAAATTGTCATGTCACTCAAAAGGAATTGTTTATTTGCTGTCTTGTCCATGCAGACACCAATATGTAGGAAAAACAATACGCAAATTATCCCTATGTATAAATGAACATATGAACAATATAAAAAATAAGAGAGAAAATCATAGTGTTTGTAAACACTTTCAGGAGAAACATGACAGTGATCCTTCAAAATTATTTTTTGTGGGTCTAAAACAAGTAACCATACCATGGAGAGGTGGAAATTTGAACGATAACCTACTTAAAGAAGAAACTGAACTTATTTTCGAATTAGGTACCCTTCAACCCTATGGAATGAACATCGACTTCGAATTGGGACCATTTCTCAAATCCTGAATAATGACTTTTTTATCAATATAAATATATGTTATGTTGTTAGTTAGTATGTACTGTCTATTGTCTAACGATGTACACATATATCTGACACTAAATACACATCGACTATTTTAGATTGTTTGATCTCAAAGAATATATGAAACACCTTCGTCAATGGATTTATATCATATACTTATGTGTATACTATTACAAATGGAATATGGTTTCCAGAGTAAATGTCACTTGATTTTATGGAAATGTTTCTAGACAAAAAGAAAATGGAGTAAGTTGAAACTAATGCGGCCATTTTATTTCCTGGCATACCAGTACCAAGAATATCTAAAGAAGAAAACGAGCAGACAAAGAGATGCTCCATCCGGAGATCGACGCTCACCGGAAGTGACGACCTCTATCTAGAGAACACGAGATACCGGAAGTGATGATAACGTCATAGTCCCGCCGGCCGGAAACAAATCCCATGCGGCTGGGCGGAGAATACAGACAGAGGAGGTATAAAAAGACAGTCAGAAGGGAACTCATTTACCATCCTGAAGAAGCCTATTCCTAGGTGAAACGCATTGATGACTGTGGAGGGGATTCTAACTTATGTCTGCAGCATGTAAGTTGACCCCGAGTTTGCCGGCAAATGAACCCCACTGACCTTACCTTCTCTGAAGATATGGTAAGCACTTGCTTTTCTCAGACTTTGGACTACTAGTCACGCTGGAATTATCTCCAGGGAAAATACGTGATTCCTATCTGTATCACCTTTTTGGAAGCCCAATTGGATTACAATATAGGGCAGCAGAGTAAAACGCTACTGTTAGCGTGTCTGCTGTTACACGATTAATACATATACACATAGTGTTTTGTTTTATGTTCTACATTGTGAGTGAGTCTGTTTTATGTATACCCTAGCACGGATGTGCATTTTCTTATATTATATTATCAAATTTTTGCAATAAAATTGCTATTCTTTTATTACCATTCTTTTATGACTATTATTATAAAACACTGACTTTTGATACTACTTTGTATATTTGAAGTTGAACTATGTGAAGAAGGGGTGCAGAATAGCACTTCGCTTTTTTCTTTTTTTGCAAAAAAAAAATACTTCCATCTAATTTAGGGTACATGAAAATGGGTGTAAGCATATTTTTAAGTCCCTTAAATGATTTTTAAAAATTCTTTAAAAATGCACCTTCCGCTACCACCCGCAATAAAGAAAACACCTGCCGCATACATGGGGACCCCTCAGGAATAAATTGCAGTAGTTTAGAAGTTTGTCCCCCATATTTTTTTTTTTTAACCCCAAAATTCAAGTTAATTTTTTGGGGTGTTCCGATTTTTTTTATATTATGTTTTTTTGACACACATTAATTTTAGAGGCCATTCCCAGGGGTGCAGGCTAGTTTTTTTAAGCCTGCACCCCTAAACCCCAATTCTGCATTTTTTTTCGCCACCTATTGTGTGGAGAAAAGTTATCCCCATTTTTTTACAAATACTTTTCGCACCGGCGAAAAGTCTTTGAAATTGAATACGGAGATAATTAAAACAGACGAAAATGACGTCATCAGCGATAAATTATCGCTGATAACTGCTTTTCGCCTCAACTTGAATACTGCCCTATGTCACAAAACAAACCCACAATGTAATATTCAATTGTGTACAGTAAATTAAAAAAGAAAAATGATTCCCTGTGAAACAGCCATCACGCTGAAACATGAAAACTGATCTGGTCATGAAAGGCAAGAACCATACAGTAATGAAGTGGTTAAAGCAAAGCTCTCATGTATCCCTGTTATCAGCACAGTCCCCATTCTTCATGAATAATTGTAATTTGCATTGCTTTGTTTCCCATACTTGCAACTGCTAATGAATGTAAATTAGTAAGACAAGTGGGAAACGGTTCTGTAGTGTCCCCCAGAGATGTTAGAGTGTGACTATCATGCTCTTAGGTAACATGTGAGGGTGATGTCACAGGGTGTAAAGTGAGAGCAGAGATGAGCCCCTAATTTTTCAGGAAAACAGAGTGCTGTTACCCCAGCCTGCATGTGAGGCAGGAGTGTAGGTGCTCATTCTCAGTGGCACCCACAGGTAAACTATGTGCTACATTTACCTGTACCCTACATGACAGACTGTGAGCATATCAGTCATGAAAATGGAGGTGTAGGAACGGAACATAGAGTAAGAGAGACCACTCCCTGGGTGGGATACATGATGCATCGCATTTCATTGAGTAGGAGGTTTAACTAGGTGTTATCAATTTTGTGAACAGATGCAGGAGGTATAAGGGCACATATAAGCTGTATAATTTGTTGGTGATTAGAGACTGGTGCAAATAGCGGATGATGAAGGTCTACACTACTAGCAAATTGCTTATGATTGGGTGCGATGACTAGTGATTTATTTGTCATGTTTTCTGTGGTTGAAAACGTTTAAGTGGGTCGTAAGTGTATGTGATGTTTGACTGGCATTAACCAGATGCATAGCCTGCTGTTGCCAACATTTGCATATGGCCACAACTGAATCTTTTTCAATTAAAGCAAAATATGCCTGCAACTTGTAGGGCTATTGTGGGCGACTCTGTATCAGCCCCTAAGTGTCATGCATTGTGATAAGACAATTGGTACTCTGGTGTACAGTTACACTAGACCAACAACTACTATAACTTGTTTGTTTACTGACTCCATTATAAGATGGCAGCGTCTAGATGCCCTTCACGTAGAGTACCCTGACGTCATCAGTAATGCGGGCCATACACGGGGCAATTTGAAAACGTACGACACCTCGGTACGTTTTCAAATTCAGCCCGATGCATCGCATGCTGCTGTGAATGGTAAATGATGCATCTTACAACAAGATGCTCAGTTTACCTATTTAACAGCATGACGGATCGCAGATCTTATGGTTTTTCCATAAGATCTACGATGCCGACGTACGACGGCGGAGACACGCATCGCCGACGTACAGCATGCCAAATCACAAACGATATGCACGATTGATCGTTGCGATCGATCGAAATTGTGCACATAGTATAAAAAATCTTACCGTTTATGGCCGGACTTACTGTCCAATGTCATTTCCTACCATCCATGTGGACATAGAGGGGGATATAATCTTGTGGCGAGCGTAGCGAGTCACCAGCCCGAAGTGTGGTGAGCGAAGTGAGCCCAGCAAGGGGACAAATCTCTTCTTTAGGCGAACCTTCTGGGCATGCAACCGCAACTTCTGCCCTAACCTTACGTCACTTCCAGGTCCTTACAATGAAGGGGAAATAAGCTCTATCATTATAAGATGGTCAGTGTCCCATTTATTTCATCACTGGCATAGGCATAGCTATCGTCGGTACAGGGGAAGGGGCTGCTATGGGGCCTGACCAATCCTCCCAGGACCCATCTCTCTTACTGCACCCAATCATGCTGCAGAATGCCTGGCCTGCTGGGTGTGCATGACAACCATGGGCTGCTCCTCCTAGTAACAGACAGGGACTGCGCAGGGCAGCTTCCTCCTCCCAGTGACAAAGACTGATGCTGACCGCTCTGGGACGAGACTGCCGCCCTGACTGCAGTAGCTGCCGCAGCCAATCACTTCAGAGAAGCCACTGAAAGGAAGAGGCGAGTGCTCATCACCAGCCCTCAGTGAAGACCTCAGAAGAGCTCACATTGGGAGGTGGGCCCAGCCGGGAGGTATGCTGTGGAGAGAAGCGACTCTCTCAGGAGAGGAAAGGGTGGAGGGGGGCAATACCAAAATGTTCCTAGGTGGCCCACACAGATCTAGTTACGCCCCTTGATCACTGGTAACTATGCCACTATATCTGCAGCATCTCCACTACAACTACTTCATTGTAATTAAACCTATATGTGCAGGGCCACCTTACAGATCGCGTGCAGGGACACCTAAAAGATCATGTGCAGGGACACCTAACAGATCGCGTGCAAGAAACACCTAACAGATCGCGTGCAGGGACACCTAACAGATCGCGTGCAGGGACACCTAACAGATCGCGTGCAGGGACACCTAACAGATCGCGTGCAGGGACACCTAACAGATCATGTGCAGGGACACCTAACAGTTCGCGTGCAGGGACACCTAACAGATCATGTGCAGGGACACCTAACAGATCGCGTGCAGGGACACCTAACAGATCGCGTGCAGGGACACCTAACAGATCGCGTGCAGGGACACCTAACAGATCATGTGCAGGGACACCTAACAGATCGCGTGCAGGGACACCTAACAGATTATGTGCAGGGACACCTAACAGATCGCGTGCAGGGACACCTAACAGATCACAGATCATGTGCAGGGACACCTAACAGATCACGTGCAGGGACACCTAACAGATCGCGTGCAGGGACACCTAACAGATCATGTGCAGGGACACCTAACAGATTGCGTGCAGGGACACCTAACAGATCACAGATCATGTGCAGGGACACCTAACAGATCACGTGCAGGGACACCTAACAGATCGCAGATCATGTGCAGGGACACCTAACAGATCACGTGCAGGGACACCTAACAGATTGCGTGCAGGGACACCTAACAGATCATGTTCAGGGACACCTAACAGAGCGTGTGCAGGGACACCTAACAGATCGCGTGCAGGGACACCTAACAGATCACAGATCATGGGCAGGGACACCTAACAGATCATGTGCAGGGACACCTAACAGATCGCGTGCAGGGACACCTAACAGATCACAGATCATGTGCAGGGACACCTAACAGATCATGTGCAGGGACACCTAACAGATCCCGTGCAGGGACACATAACAGATCGCGTGCAGGGACACCTAACAGATTACAGATCATGTGCAGGGACACCTAACAGATCACAGATCATGTGCAGGGACACCTAACAGATCATGTGCAGGGACACCTAACAGATCGCGCTCAGGGACACCTAACAGATCGTGTGCAGGGACACCTAACAGATCATGCGCAGGGACACCTAACAGATCGCGTGCAGGGACACCTAACAGATCATGTGCAGGGACACCTAACAGATCGCGTGCAGTGACACCTAACAGATCGCGTGTAGGGACACCTAACAGATCACAGATCATGTGCAGGGATACCTAACAGATCACAGATCATGCGCAGGGACACCTAACAGATCGCGTGCAGGGACACCTAACAGATCATGTGCAGGGACACCTAACAGATCGTGTGCAGGAACACCTATCAGATCGCATGCAGGGACACCTAACAGATCGCGTGCAGGGACACCTAACAGATCATGCGCAGGGACACCTAACAGATCGCGTGCAGTGACACCTAACAGATCGCGTGCAGGGACACCTAACAGATCGCGTGCAGGGACACCTAACAGATCACAGATCATGTGCAGGGACACCTAACAGATCGCGTGCATTGACACCTAACAGATCGCGTGCAGGGACACCTAACAGATCACAGATCATGTGCAGGGACACCTAACAGATCACAGATCATGTGCAGGGACACCTAACAGATCACGTGCAGGGACACCTAACAGATCGCGTGCAGGGACACCTAACAGATCGTGTGCAGGGACACCTAACAGATCATGTGCAGGGACAGCTAACAGATCATGTGCAGGGACAGCTAACAGATCATGTGCAGGGACACCTAACAGATAGCGTGCAGGGACACCTAACAGATCATGTGCAGGGACACCTAACAGATCGCGTGCAGTGACACCTAACAGATCGCGTGCAGGGACACCTAACAGATCACAGATCATGTGCAGGGACACCTAACAGATCACAGATCATGTGCAGGGACACCTAACAGATCACGTGGAGGGACACCTAACAGATCATGTGCAGGGACACCTAACAGATCGAGTGCAGGAACACCTAACAGATCGCGTGCAGGGACACCTAACAGATCGTGTGCAGGGACACCTAACAGATCGTGTGCAGGGACACCTAACAGATCATGTGCAGGGACAGCTAACAGATCATGTGCAGGGACAGCTAACAGATCATGTGCAGGGACACCTAACAGATAGCGTGCAGGGACACCTAACAGATCATGTGCAGGGACACCTAACAGATCGCGTGCAGGGACACCTAACAGATCGCGTGCAGGGACACCTAACAGATCGCGTGCAGGGACACCTAACAGATCACAGATCATGTGCAGGGACACCTAACAGATCACAGATCATGTGCAGGGACACCTAACAGATCACGTGGAGGGACACCTAAGAGATCATGTGCAGGGACACCTAACAGATCGCGTGCAGGAACACCTAACAGATCGCGTGCAGGGACACCTAACAGATCGCGTGCAGTGACACCTAACAGATCGCGTGCAGGGACACCTAACAGATCACAGATCATGTGCAGGGATACCTAACAGATCACAGATCATGCGCAGGGGCACCTAACAGATAGCGTGCAGGGACACCTAACAGATCGCGTGCAGGGACACCTAACAGATCATGTGCAGGGACACCTAACAGATCGTGTGCAGGAACACCTATCAGATCGCATGCAGGGACACCTAACAGATCGCGTGCAGGGACACCTAACAGATCATGTGCAGGGACACCTAACAGATCGCGTGCATTGACACCTAACAGATCGCGTGCAGGGACACCTAACAGATCACAGATCATGTGCAGGGACACCTAACAGATCACAGATCATGTGCAGGGACACCTAACAGATCACGTGCAGGGACACCTAACAGATCGCGTGCAGGGACACCTAACAGATCGTGTGCAGGGACACCTAACAGATCATGTGCAGGGACAGCTAACAGATCATGTGCAGGGACAGCTAACAGATCATGTGCAGGGACAGCTAACAGATCATGTGCAGGGACACCTAACAGATAGCGTGCAGGGACACCTAACAGATCATGTGCAGGGACACCTAACAGATCGCGTGCAGTGGCACCTAACAAATCGCGTGCAGGGACACCTAACAGATCGCGTGCAGGGACACCTAACAGATCACAGATCATGTGCAGGGACACCTAACAGATCACAGATCATGTGCAGGGACACCTAACAGATCACGTGGAGGGACACCTAACAGATCATGTGCAGGGACACCTAACAGATCGCGTGCAGGAACACCTAACAGATCGCGTGCAGGGACACCTAACAGATCGTGTGCAGGGACACCTAACAGATCATGTGCAGGGACAGCTAACAGATCATGTGCAGGGACACCTAACAGATCATGTGCAGGGACACCAAACAGATCGCGTGCAGTGACACCTAACAGATCGTGTGCAGGGACACCTAACAGATCGCGTGCAGGGACACCTAACAGATCGCGTGCAGGGACACCTAACAGATCACAGATCATGTGCAGGGACACCTAACAGATCACAGATCATGTGCAGGGACACCTAACAGATCACGTGGAGGGACACCTAACAGATCATGTGCAGGGACACCTAACAGATCGCGTGCAGGAACACCTAACAGATCGCGTGCAGGGACACCTAACAGATCGCGTGCAGGGACACCTAACAGATCATGTGCAGGGACACCTAACAGATCGCGTGCATTGACACCTAACAGATCGCGTGCAGGAACACCTAACAGATCACAGATCATGTGCAGGGACACCTAACAGATCACGTGCAGGGACACCTAACAGATCGCGTGCAGGGACACCTAACAGATCGTGTGCAGGGACACCTAACAGATCATGTGCAGGGACAGCTAACAGATCATGTGCAGGGACAGCTAACAGATCATGTGCAGGGACACCTAACAGATCATGTGCAGGGACAGCTAACAGATCATGTGCAGGGACACCTAACAGATCACAGATCATGTGCAGGGACACCTAACCGATCATGTGCAGGGACACCTAACAGAACACTGAGGTAAGGAGAGAGATTAAACTAGTGTTCGGTGGTTCACCAATGAGAATAAGTAGTAATTGAGGATAATGTCCCACTGCAACCTCGCAGGCAAACAGGGGTTATAGGCCCTCATTCAGAGCCGTACGCTCTGAGCAGAGCGCACGCTCTGAATGAGGGCCGGGCTCCATTTTCATGGAGCGTCCTCCTGGACGCTCGTATAGCTGTGGGTCACCACCCACAGGCTATACGAGCGTGCATTGTGATGGTCGCGATGGTCGAGACCATCGCGACCATCGAATTTGCGAGCCGGAGCCTGCGGTTGAGGTTTTCAACCGCAAGCTCCGGAGTGATTTTGGCTCTATCAGAGCCAAAATCACTCCCACTGACATCACTAGTGATGTCAGTGGGCCGGCTTCTGACGGGAGGCGTTCCCTTAGGAACGCCCCCGTCAGGGAGGCACGCCCCCGGCATGCCCACCAAAGGGGGTGTGCTGTCAATCAACATTGACAGCACGCCCCCTTTGATCGGACACAACGAGCGAAGGACTTTCCTTCGCTCGTCGCGTCTGGCGCATGCGCACGACGGAGCTCCCTCCGTCGTGCGTATGCTCAGTCCATAACATCGACCCACTTGCGAGCGGACAGCCGCTCGCGAGTGGGTCTGAATCAGGCCCATAGTCAGTAAAATCTGCCACCTCAGTGAGCCATTTGCAGTCCGTGTCTGCACTGGCTACACTCGGTGACCAGCCAGTCCTAGCTGCGATTAGAAGAGAGTGCGCATCCAGTGGGAAGCCGCTCCTCTGCCTATTGGGCAGCCCTACCCAGCCTCTAGGGACTGCAGCCGATGCAGTCCCTAGAGCCCATGGTTATGCCCATGCACGGCACCACTTCCGCTTGTGTGCACGCACCGGTCCTGGTGCCTGCCAGATTCATTGTGCAGGCACCGATTCCTGCCCACCCAACCTGGGACTACAGTGCCTCCTCCTCTAATCTCATCTAAGAGGGTAGGCGTCGCTGCTGGTTATAGTTCATATATTTGTTTTACTTAAATTGAAGTATGTGGTACATTTTGTGGCCTTAGCAACTTGTAAGTCACATGTTGTCACATATTTCATTTCTAATTCATGTCAGCCCTAGTTTAAAGTTTATTTCCTGTCTTCTTTTCAGGACATTTAGGCCCTCATTCAGAGCCGTATGCTCTGAGCAGAGCGCACGCTCTGTATGAGGGCCGCCCTCCATAATTCTGGAGCGTCCTCCTGGACGCTCGTATAGCTGTGGGTCACCACCCACAGCCTATACGAGCGTGCAGTTTGATGGACGCGATGGTCGTGACCATCGCGACCATCGAAACTGCGAGCCGGAGCCTGCGGTTGAGGTTTTCAACCGCAAGGCCCGGAGTGATTTTGGCTCTATCAGAGCCAAAATCACTCCCACTGACATCACTAGTGATGTCAGTGGGCCGGCTTCTGACGGTAGGCGTTCCCTTGGGAACGCCCCCGTCAGGGAGGCACGCCCCCGGCACGCCCACCAAAGGGGGCGTGCTGTCAATCAACATCGACAGCACGCCCCCTTTGATCAGACACAACGAGCGAAGGACTTTCCTTCGCTCGTTGCATCTGGCGCATGCGCACGACGGAGCTCCCGCCGTCGTGCGCATGCGCAGTGCACAACATCGACCCACTTGCGAGCGGACAGCCGCTTGCGAGTGGGTCTGAATCAGGCCCTTAATCTTGAGCTAAATCTGTACATACTACCTGTGATGCTTACATAATGCTTTAGGCAAAGTTTGACCCTTGTAAAAGGCATCACTGAAAATGCTGCTACAATGTTTTTTTTTCTTTGTAACTTAAAGTATTATTCCTCAATTTTTGCAAACCTTTACATAAAGTTAGTCTATTATTGTATTAAAATGATACAGACTTAAAGAAAAAAAGGAATTAATCATGGAAAAAAGGAATTAATCATGCTCTATTGTATACTCTATCAAGTTATTTTTATTTTTTGGGTGTGGGACCATTGTTGGAAATACAAAAAAATTAGCTAAGTGATTGAAGTGGCATGTGTAATGCTCCCCTATAAAGCAAAGTTTTAGATGATTCTATCCATCTATCTATCTATGTGTGAAAATTATTAGACTCAACGTCAGGTTTTTACATTTCATAGTATTCCTGACTTACTGGCCACAAACTTAGACTGTAGCAGAACATTACGTAGATGTCCTTCCCTGGCCAGGTAATAGCCCAGCTGCACATCCAATGGGAATCTTTGATTAAATTGTAAAGAAAAGACTCAAGAAGAAGACAATCGCCACCAAGACTGGCCTCATAGAAGAGCTTATCCGAATATGGCATATGAATGAGAACATAAAGAGAAACTGTGACACTCTCACAAACAGTATAAACATGATTATAGACAACAAAGGATATCATACAAAGTAATAATAGTTGTAAACAGTGTGTCAATAAAAGAGTTTTATAGAGAAAGTGTCTGTTTTAAATTCTTTGTTTGCATCTAATAATGTGCACATCTCTGTAAATATATTAGCTATAATTGAATAATGCACTCTCTTTGGTTATAATCTTTTAATTAGCTACTACTGGGTGCTATTCCAAACAATGTAGTACATCAAAATAATGGTGTACAGTGTAATATTAAATGTAAGAAAAAAAATCCTTGTTTAACAAAAACAGAAAATCACATTAATTGAACGGGGTCTCTGTGCAGCAAGGCTATGTGCATTTCATCTTGTACTCAGTATATTTTAGATATTCAGCTGCTTGTGGGACAATAGGCCTGATTCATTACAGATCGCAACTGCGATTGCAATAGCGACTACACATGCAGCCTCATTCCAATAGCATGCTAATCCATTGTGATCGCTATGCCGTCGCAGCACAACATACGGACGCCCACTTTACCTTACACACATCCGTAATGTTTAGCAAGACTGCAAAACCATCGGTACTATTGAGTACTGTCGCAGCCTCACGCACACTGGCACAAGCTCTGATCTTACTCAGAAATTGCTAACTTCATCGCATGCTAGGAGTAATGCGTACAGCATTGCAGTGGATTATGCACGCCCATGCAACAGCGTTCAAACACACTGGCACACCGGTGTTTCGCCGAGCACCCCCCCATCACCTCCCACAAACTTCACTTCCTGTCAATCACTCTGCGATGGGTCTGCGTAGTCACTGCAGTCGCCGTCCCGATCGCTGTGGTCGGTACGCACACTGCGGTGCATACAGAATGCAACAATCGGCCGATTGCATAAGTAATCGCAGTTGCGATCGGTAATGAATCAGGCACAGTATCTCCATTGATTTTACCATAACTGATGTTAGATTCACAGGCATGTAGCTAGAGGGTTATGCCAATGGGCCATTTTATAGAGAGATAAAACATTAGTGATTTTACGGTCACCTGTGAACCCCTGTCAATGGCTGCAGTGTAGATATTTTGTTAATGGTGGCCAAGGACATTATTTTGATACTCTTAATTTAGGACCTGCTGAATTGTCGGTCAACATACTTTAAAAAAAATAAATTGTGCACTCATTCATAAGTAGACTGGTTTACTATACAATGCATCTGTATTTATAAAGACCCCAGTCTGCCTTTCCTCCAAAAACCCTGCATCCCCATGCACAGTATCCACTGATGGCAGTAAGAGGGACCAATCTCCTGACAGTTCTAGCAGGGAGGACAGTCTTCTAAAATCAGCACTATGTGGCCTAAAATCAGAACAATTGGGACATAGGCTGTTGTCCAGGCATCTTTTCATCAAGTACTTGCGAGAAGGTGCAGGATCACAGTGCAGGATGACAGCACACAATTCGTTTTGTGCTGTGGCCATCCAATCCTATGTTTAGCCATAAATTTAGGGTCACAAAGTTTCCGTGCAGTAAGTTCACAGACAAATATAGGAGAGATGTTTCAACATGAGTCTCTCTATTCCAGGTAGCCATTGATAAAAATGGGGATTCGGTAATCAATATAGAAAATCAGCATAAGGTTTAAAAGCTTTTAAAAGTTAACAAAATTAGCCTATGGTGGCAGAAAAGGTCAAGTGAGTGTAGGCAAGAGCCATCCAGCTGTTATACATGTTATACAGAGCTAACAAAATAAAAGGGAAAATAAAATGAGTTATCCATATATAAATAGCTGCTTACAAATTACTATACAATCAATAAAGGTATAACCTTTTGTTTACAAATATATTCAATAGTAATAAGACATCATGGTGACAAAGTTCAGCTGTCTGCACAGTAGACACAAAGTAGCAAAATAAATAATAGCTGAAACAGTTGCTAGATTTTTATACATTTTCCAGGAACACATTGGTGTGTGGCATTTCTGCATGGCACTGTATAGGGCATATCGCCAAGTAATATTAAATGACTCTATGAAATAGTGATCATAATACAATTCTTTTGTCACTTATTCAGGGGCAAGCAATGGATTTATGGTAAGAGATGTATTTTGATTTCATTTAGTAATGTGTATAAAGAACTACTGCCACACAGTAGAATTAAACTTGTACTATCTCATAGAACTTAAAGTCTAACTGACCTTAAGATTAATATAGAAGTTACATCACATACCAAAAGACAGTAATCACAAAGTTCTGTGGGTTTATTGGCACCTCTTGCACACTCTACAGATTCCTGCTGCCTGTCAGAAAAAAAAAACTGTGGGAGATATTTTCTAAGCAATACTGTGGCTGTGGGATGTAAAAGGTTAATAACAGGGGCAGATTAAGAGAGGTGGGGGCCTTTGTGCAGTCTCCGAGAGGGCCTCTTTGTCTCTTGCGGCGCATTTGCGAGTATACTCTGGTCTCCGAGAACATGGCACATGCGCAAATATTTGGGAAAGGTAGACCCGCCATTTTCCAAGTGATTTCTGCAGCGCAGAGAGGGAAGTATAATGTATCTGTGCAGAATGTGAGGTGTGGACCCTCCTGGACTTACTGTGCTCCCATTATACACATTACATTGGGCAACAATAATAAATGCAAAAGTCTCCGTAGAGCCTTGACAAGGAGTTTCTTGAAAAAGCTGTAAATTAAATATTCTGCACTTTCCTCCCTCCAACCAACAAAATCTTTTTATCAGATAGGCAGAGTTTTTGTCATGCATTGGTAGTGAAAGATTCTATTACAAAGAAGTCTATGAAAATCTGCCACTTAGTAAATATACCTTTTGTCAATTCTATGGGGTCAATAAAATTAGGAGCAAGTTGCTGTTTTCTTTTCGAATTCGCATAGCAAATTCATTTTGCAATTCAATTAGCAACTCACACGGAACCAGTCAGAGTGAATTCGTGTTTTTCTGTCCGCACCTCCCTGAGAGTGACAGATGGAAAGGAAAATTTTTATTTTAAGGTTAAAATGTCGGGACACCGACATTTTAAAAAATAAAAAATGCAAATCAGCCATTTGACACCAATTAAAAACCTTCAGTATATTCCTAATGCCCACAAACAGACTTCTATACGATTCTGCTAACAAAATTATCAATTTTGGGGGGTCCAGGAGGGTCTCCCCACTTTTTCATGCACATCTCTCACCTCGCATTTGGCAGTCATTTCGTAAGCCTCCCCTGCAAGTACAGCGAATAGGCATTTTTAATTGGACTGGAGAATTTTCGGGTGCACGCATTCGTGCAAAGTTGTCGAGTTTCATGAAACAAACTCACTACTCGCAATTCGCACCTAATTGGATTGACTCCTATATTTGGATTGGTGATGACAGCATGGGGAAATTATTAGCCTTCTCAAAGTTAAGTATTTTTGTCAAACCAATGTGTACTTCTTTTTTATAGTTTAAATGAATGGATTACAATGTGATTACTACCTCTGAGTTCTCTTAATACAATGGGTATTGAGATTACAAGAAGCAACAGAGGGCCTGATTCAGAGCCGCTCGTAAGCGGCCGCTTGTTCGCTCCGAGCGATGTTCGCACATCTGCGCATGCGTATGGGTCGTAATGCGCATGCGCCAACCAGTCAGTGTGGTCGGAAATCGAGCGCTCGCAAAATAGCGAGTGCCTGCTAATTTGAGTGACAGGATGAGGCGTTTGTGGGTGGTAACAGGGGAAGGTGCTTGAAAACGGGTAGTGGAGATCCGAACGCAGGCGTGCCAAACGGTCAAAACGGGCGTTTTAAGGGTGTGCATAATTAACAAAGCAGCGTCATCGGCCACGTCACTTGGTTGTCTCTTAGCCTGAACTGTTCGCATGATTGCGGTAGGAAAATCCAACCACAAGCACTGCGAGTAGTTCAGACACCTTTCGATGTATGCATGTTTTGTTCGCTCGCTCACACATAGAGGCGTCAACAGACCGCAAAGAGCGAGCTCTCGATTTAAATAGCCGGCCCCTTTTTCTGAACGAGCGAGCGCAAATAGCGTCCAGCTCTGAATCAGGCCCAGAGCACCTTCTCTAGAGGGGCTTCTACTATAAGATGGATAGAACTGTTCTTCAGCAATCCTAAAAACATTCATCCCCTTGCTTGAAGGCCCATTACGCAAATCAGTTTAGTGGCAATAAACATTTCCTACAATTACATAATTCCCAACTGTCCCAATTTATGTAGGACAGTGATGATTTACAGACAATGAAAAGGGCGGAGCTTCGTCCATAAAGGAGCATTTCTGAGGTGGATCAGGTTGGGATTTGGGTGGGGACTGAATTGATCTGGGTGGGGTATGGGTGGGCATATTGCCCCAACTTTGCCCCATTCTGGCCCACTTCAACTCATGCATAGGATGGAAAAAAGAATGAAAAAGAAAATGTTAATAATTGAAAGAAAAATTGAATTGCAGCGGTTTGTGTGCCGCATCTGGCCCTCTGGCCACCAGCTGAATAGTCCTGTATTACAGCATAGCCTAATTGTGTTTCCTTGTCTGTGAATCTCAAGCTCATCACTTATAAAAGAGGATTTATAATTGAATCCAACATTTATCTTGTTTTTCTTTATTTGTTTAAATTTACGCTGATGTTACAGCTCCATCACGTTCTATCAGAAACAACATTCTTCATACTCACTCTCAGATACATTCTAATATACTTATAATAAAATGTCTAATACTCTTATAATATGACTAGTATAAGGCAGGATATATATTCACTATACTAAGATGTATTGTATAGAATGAAAGAAATGCCAATGCACCTTTGGCCATTACTACAGAACAACAACAATTGGTCACAATTCGGAAAAGATAATAAACTGACAACAGAGAGAACTCTGGCCCTGATTCAGAGCCAGACGCTCTGACAGAGTGCTCGCTCTGAATCAGGGCCGTCCCTCCTTCAATTTCGAGCGGCCTCCTGGTCCTCGCATAACTGTGGGTGACCACCCACAGCTATAGCGAGCGGCCAAAATGATGGTGGCGATGGTCAAGTAGGGTCTCGCTGCCGCAAGCCCAGGAGTGCTTTTGGCTCTATCAGAGCCAAAATCACTCCCACTGACATCACTAGTGATGTCAGTGGGGCCGGCCCCAGACGGTACGCGTTCCCATGGGAAAGCCTCCGTCTGGGTAGCCACGCTCCGGCACGCCCACCAAAGGGGGCGTGCTGTCAACCACCATCGACAGCCCCCTTTGGTGCGAGACCCATAACGACGGCTTGGCCATCGTTATTCGGGTCTCGCGCATGCGCACGACCGAGCCGCCTCCGTCGTGCACATGCGCACTTGGGCACCATCGACCCGCTTGCGAGCGCTCAACGCTCGCGAGCGGGTCTAAATCAGGCCCTCTGTACAGTACATGGATTAAGGTCATCAGGTAAATTCCCCCTAAGAAATATAGATATGACTTGTTGCAGAAATAAAACGATCTCATCTAGACACTGTGAATGTTGGTTGGATTTTGGTACCAACTACTGTATGGGCCTGATTCAGAGATGGACGGAGTAGCTGCTATGTGTAAATATGCTAATTCTGCAGGAGGTGTCTTGTGTAAATAGGCGCCTCCTGCAAGCTTCTGTGATCCGCTGCAGTGTCCAAGTACACAGCATTGGATCATCTGCGAAAACATCCGCCATCTGAGTTACCCACAGGTTACGCAGGATGGTCGGTGTTTTCTCTCTGCTGGGGCCAGTGAAGCTACAATGGAAGACACAGACACTGGCTTTGACACACATAACAAATGCTCCCGTTTTCAAGAACACTGGCCATCACGCCCCTTCCCCAACCCAATCATGCTGCGACTTAGGGGAGATTGTGATCGTCATCGCAGTCAGTGATTAGCACTTGTGTAGTACAGATCTTGCACGGATTGTTAAATATAAACCATCAGATTTACGTACAACTCTGAATCAGGACCAATATCATATAGATGTACAATGAATCTGTACATACTGTATGCTTCCACAGATGTCAGTCTATGTATTAACTAGACATGAAAGGTTCCGTTTTGGCTCGGTTAAGTTCGGATCTGGAAACCAAAACTAATTGGATATCCAGCTACCACGTGTTTTGAATAGTCAATAAGATAAATCCGAAACTTGATCTAATTTGGCAAAAAGAACCAAGAAGAACCGAACCGCTCAACTCTAGTATTAAGCATCTGGGATTGTTTTGATTATTGTATTTGAAAAGACGCGTTGGACATAGCAATATAGGAGAAACATACAGATGTGTCCACATACATCTTACTTCCTTGCCCTTCTAGTCGCGCCACTGCCATGTTTTAGCACGTTCCTTACTTATAGAGTTTTTGGGGTTTTTTCAGCCAGCTTCTGATATTCATTGTTCTTTGGGGCTGGATTTGTTTTGTCGACATTACTCATGTAAACATTCATAATTTAAACATGTTAATGTCTACATACTTAGCCTGTTGACATTCATCTTGTCAAAACTGATGAAAAGATCTCCTACCAAATTTGGTGACATGCTTGTTAGATCGAGCTACAGATGGCTCTGAATAGGATAAGTTTAATTAGGAGGTAAGAAAAATAGAACAACTATATAACTTTGTTACCTAGAACACTCTCTAAAGTTATACATAACCAGGCCAAGCCTGGCACTGGTCAACTCAGACAAGATCACTGGCCAATTGCAGGAAGGTCATTGTCAGGGATATGTGGACCATTTCCTGCCAAAACTGCAGCATGATCAGGCAAATTTCCAGATACCATCAGCGATATGACAGCATTTAAAAATATCAATCACATAAAGTGATCCCTAGACAAGAAAATGGACTGTACACATCCATGCACACATTTCCATGAGGCAGAGCTGTCATTCAGTGTTCTCTGTGGATCACACAATGTATGCAAAGCACTACGCAAGACTCTGGTAGAGCGCCACTTGGACAGACAGTTATAGATGACAGCCATTTACTCAGCTGTTTGGGTCTCTGCTGTCTATTCTTGTAAGTAGCTCTTGGTCCATACATGAAAATACACAGCAGCTTTATTTAAGAACTGATGAAGCTCAAAAGGATAAAAATATATGCTGTCCCGGGTAAGAGGGGACATATAAAGAATAACGTAAAATGAGGGTAAAAGTAAAAAAATATCTCATATTTTTAAACAAGCTGTAAAAGCAATCAGACAACAGGCATACTAAAGCTGGGTACACACTACACAATGTGTGTACCCAGTGACGGCACAATGCAACAACACGATACACTGTGTCGTCCATACACCCTGCACGATGCAGTGGACAATGGCTGAACTTCCATGATGAATTTAGCAGCATGGCGTTTTTCATACCATTGTTCCATCTGCTGTGCTGCACAGCAGATGGGACGATGCGATGAACAACCCACGGGCACGCGCGATTGGGCGTACACACTATGCAATCCGCACGATATATTATTCTGATCCATGTCAGAACCATATACAGTCAGGTGTATAAATATTGGGATATTGACAGCATTTTCATATTTTGGCCTCTATTCACCACCACAATGGCTTTGAAATGAAACAAACAAGATGTGCTTTAACTGCAGACTTTCAGATTTCATTTGAGGGTAATTACATCCAAATCAGGTGAATGGTATAGGAATTACAACGGTTTCTATATGTGCCTCACACTTTTTAAGGGGCCAAAAGTAATGGGACAAACTAAACAATCCTAAATCTAACTTTCACTTATTAATACTTTGTTACAAATCCTTTGCAGGCAATTACATCCTGAAGTCTGGAACGCATAGACATCACCAGACGCTGGATTTCATCCCTGGTGATGCTCTGCCAGGCCTCTACTGCAAATGTCTTCAGTTCCTGCTTGTTCTTGGGGCATTTTCCCTTCAGTTTTGTCTTCATCAAGTGAAATGCATGCTCAATAGGATTCAGGTCAGGGGATTGACTTGGCCATTACATAACATTCCACTTGTTAGCCTTAAAAAACTCTTTGGTTGCTTTTGCAGTATGCTTCGGGTCATTGTCCATCTGCACTGTGAAGCGCCGTCCAATGAGTTCTGAAGCATTTGACTGAAAATGAGCATATAATATTGCCCGAAACACTTCAGAATTCATTCTGCTGCTTTTGTCAGCAGTCACATCATCAATAAAAACAAGGGAACCAGTTCAATTGGCAGACATTCATGCCCACGCCATGACACTACCACCACCATGCTTCACTGATGAGGTGGTATGTTTTGGATCATTAGCAGTTCCTTTCCTTCACCATACTCTTCTCTTCCCATCACTCTGGTACAAGTTGATCTTTGTCTCATCTGTCCATAGGATGTTGTTCCAGAACTGTAATGGCTTTTTTAGATGTTGTTTGGCAAACTCTAATCTGGTCTTCCTGTTTTTGTGGCTCACCAATAGTTTACATCTTGTGGTGAACCCTCTATATTCACTCTTGTGAAGTCTTCTCTTGATTGTTGACTTTGACACATATACACCTACCTCCTGGAGAGTGTTCTTGATTTGGCCAACTGTTGTGAAGGGGTTTTTCTTCACCAGGGAAATAATTTTTCTGTCATCCACCACAGATGTTTTCCATGGTCTTCCGGGTCTTTTGGTGTTGCTGAGCTCTCCAGTGCATTCTTTCTTTTTAAGAATGTTCCAAACAGTTGATTTGGCCACACCTAATATTTTTGCTATCTCTCTGATGGGTTTGTTTTGATTTTGCAGCCTAATGATGGCTTGCTTCACTGATAGTGACAGCTCTTTGGATCTCATATTGAGAGTCGACAGCAACTGATTCCAAATGCAAATGTCACACCTAGAATCAACTCCAGACCTTTTACCTGCTTAATTGATAATGAAATAACGAGGGAATAACCCACACCTGACCATAAAATAGCTTTTGAGTTGATAGTCCCATTACTTTTGGCCCCTTAAAAAGTGGGAGGCACATATAGAAACCGTTGCAATTCCTACACTGTCCACCTGATTTGTAATTACCCTCAAATGAAATCTGAAAGTCTGCAGTTAAAGCACATCTTGTTTGTTTCATTTCAAAAACATTGTGGTGGTGAATAGAGGCCAAAATATGAAAATTCTGTCAATGTCCCAATATTTATGCACCTGACTGTATATGGTGGAGTGTATCGCGTAGAGTGTACCCAGCTTTACTTAGTTTACATCCACTCTAGAAAACTGACTGTAAACAGACACAGACTAGCATTTATCAAGTACATTTTATACAATGATTGGTAGAAGCTTATTGGTTGTTATGGGCAACTTGTCCACTCTTTAGAAGAATTGATACATCTCCCCCTAAATGTCTATGTAGAAAAAGATAGTCGACACTCATGGGCACAAATGGTAGGTGTGAGAAAAAAAGCTGCCTAAGAGTGCACTGGTCTCCCCACCTTTGGAAGATCTAATAGAGACTAGGGGGCTAATTATCTATTATTTTTACATATAGTGTAAATACTGGCTGCTTTTGCATGTAGCCCACAAATTCTGGGCAGCTTTATTTTTACCCTGCAATTTAGATTTGTTGTTGGACACACCCCTCCCAGATCTGTATCTCTCTGCACATTTTACATCTGCCCCACCTGCAGTGTAGCATGGTGTTACCAAGGTGCCCAGTTACAGCACTTGCTCTTTTTTGCTTTGCTCCCAACTCAGAATCAGACCCTAAGGGGTCTATTTACTAAGAAGTGTTAGGAGATAGAGTGAAAAGTGATAAGGTGCCAGCCAATCAGCTCCCAACCATAGGCAAATGCAGGGGGGGTTTCCGTCTGCATGGAAACCCCCCTCCCCAGCCAACACCATGACCACAATAGAAATAGCAATAGAATAGAATGTTACTAGTGCTGCATGTTCTTCTCAGTATCACAAATGAAATGATTAGCACCACCTGTGGATCTTTTAAAATGTGTCAGCCAGTAATATATATACCTGTGCACCAACTAGAAGATGTGGAAAACAAGCACTGTTAGGGGTGCACTGCTATAGACCATCTATAGGGCTTATAATAATACTGTATAATAATGCACTATCCAGTACATAAGGAGACCGATATGTACATATATGTCCAGGGCAGTGCTAGGTTCTTCTGCTGCTCCCCCAGACTCCCAAACTTGATCCAATGCTCTGGAATTGTGGCCCACATCTGATATAAAATCATTCAGCTCAGGCAGGATGGCCCTTCTGCCGCATCTAATGGCTTACTGTGATCACTGGTCCTGTATATGCTGGGAATATGACACACAATACACTTTGTATGTAACATATTAAAGTTGGATAAGTGCTAATTCTGCCCTCTTCATGGACAGGCCACACTCACTCTAAAATCAAGCATTTGGAAACCCCCCTCTAGAAATCTTGCGTTTGCCACTACCAACTGTCATTTTTCAAACACAGCCTGTGAGATGGCAGTTAGAAGCTGATTGGCTGGCACCTTATCACTTTTCACTCTGTCTCCTAACACTGCTTAGTAAATAGACCCCTAAGTGACAAAACAGAAGGTGACCCTCTGGGCACTATCACACCTGGAAGTAGCAGATAGAACTTACTTTAAAGGATTTCTGATGCTGTGACTAATAGGATTTCTCTAATGGCAACACATTTTCAGTATATAATATACATGACACATCATAGCGAAATACACAGGGGGCCCCATAGCAAAATTTCTCCAAGGCCCACCCTGTGCAAATTATTTTGCAGTTTATTCATTTTGATTTTAAATGATCTAATATTTACAATATCTGCCTACTTAGCTGACATACAGGATTAACTAAATGGTGATTAGCATATAGTAATAAATTATAAACGAAAGAATATATCTCTAAAAATTATATAGCCCCCCCTAATACTAATTGTTTATGATATATCATGGTATATATGAAGGCAGTCAGTGAGGAGAGATGGAGGAGGAGCTGGCCGGGCCAGTCACAGCAGATGCTATGCAGCAGCACTATGGTGAGAATTTAAAATCCGGGGCTCAGGAGTTGGCCCCAGAGGCGGCCCAAACCCTGTAGCATCTGCAATCAATGCACCTACTGTAGCTATGCTCTTGTCTGTGAGTGGCAGCAGGTCTGCCAAATATTGAAGTAGTGTGTACGGTCAGTGCCAGATACATGGGCCTGGAGCTGAAATTTATGAAAGGCCTATTGTGGTTGCTGCAGGGAGTGTGACTAGCACTGCGGCGGTGTGACGTTATGTGGGGGCGTGACCAGTCTTATGTGGGTGTGGCCTGTGCCACGGGTGTGGCTATCTCCATGAAGGGCATTGCTAGCTCCTACCTTCAACCACTCTATAATGGAGCTATAACAAAAAGAGAGTTTTTTTGTTTTTTTTTGGGGGGGGGGGGGTCGGGGTTTGTGAAAGGGTGAGAACTGTATTTTCTGCCTTTCCTTGACTGCTAAAATAGTTTAGAGTGCTAAAAAAAAAATAATTGTTCACTGATTATCGGCATATTTCTATAAATGTTCCCTAATCCCTAGCCACTGCAGTAAATCAGTAAATTAGCTGTTGCCTTTACTTGGCAATACTAGACCAGGGTGGTAAGGGTTAACTTATTGCTTTACAGATGTGCATGTGTGAGCTGATTTGGGATTTAGTTTTACTTGTTAATAAAAAAAAATCTAATAAGGTTTAAAATAAAAAATATTTAAAATGATTAAAAAAATCTCAAGTCTTTTCATAAAAACAATTATTGGGGTCTATTTACTAAGCAGTGTTAGGAGACAGAGTGAAATGAGATAAGGTACCAGCCAATCAGCTCCTAACTGCCATCCTACAGGCTGTGTTTGAAAAATAACAGTTGGGAGCTGATTGGCTGGCTCCTTATCACTTTTCACTACCCGGGCAGCTCCCTGGAGTAAAAGGAGAGAGGGTTGGATCGCCGGGTCGAGTGACCCGGCAATCCAACCCAGGTAAATAGCAGGGTTTAACACGGGCTTAGCCCGTGAAACCCTGCTATGAGAACAGCGCACTCCGGGTCACGATGACCTGGAGTGCGCTGCTAGCCGGCCGATTGGTCGGGCTTCAGTGGCGCTTGGAGATGATGTAATCTCCAAGCGACCACTTTCACTCCGGAAAAGCCAAGGTCTATGCAGACCCGACTCCGGTGTGAGCGGCGCCGACTCGGGACTATCCCGAGTCGGCGCCGGCAAAATTCCGGGTCTGATCCGTATAGGAACTTTGTTCCAACTCCGGGTCAGACCCAGAATTTAGGTGGAAAAGGGGTATTAGTAAATAGACCCCTTAATCTGTTAATTACCATCCAGAGATACAATAGTGCTAACAGAACATGTAATGCGGCGGGTACAAGTACCTCTACAATACTAGTTAAATAGGATTCTCCATGCAGATGCTTTGGGAAGCCTCCACCAGATCATCTAGTCAGAGCGCAAGTAAATAAATATATAATATTATATATATATATATATATATATAATGAATTAGGATGCAACAGGTAATACCTGTGCAAACACCTCAGGCGGCACTCATGGCTTCTGGAAAATGCTATATCCAGAGGCAAAGACTCAGCTTGGCACTGTCAGCATTGTAGAGTAATCGAAAGTTCCTAGCACATAACCGGAACTACTTCTGCTAATAATGTAGAATTTTATAGGACTATGCTCTAAAAATAAACTAATACAACACTAAATGGGTAAATTCTGAATAGTTTATTAAAGGATATAGGGTCAAATATAGGATATTTCCTGAAAACACCAGTTTTTGGGAGCTACCCACAAATATTAAGGATCCCTTGAATGTATGAAAGAGGAGCAGCAGCAAACATCACCGTCATCAGAGGTTTTGAGGTCGAAAAACTATCGCGCTCGTCCCTGCGTATCCCCATCCCCGTATTCAAATTCCAAATCATCGAAAACGGGACCCGGCAAAATCTGTGAAAAGTGCTGTAATTTTTGGGGAAATCAGCCTGACACCCCCCAAAAATGCTCTGACATGGGGGATCACTATGGGTACCCCCGAACAGCCCTACTAAAGGTATTTGGGGGTCTTTAAATGGTCTCAATAGCTGTTTCTTTGTGGCTTTGAGAAAGTGGTGAAGAATAGCATTTAGCAACTTTTTGGGGGCAAAATAACTAGTCCCAGCAAATTTGGGGTACATGAAAATGGGTGCTAGCATATTTTAAAGTTGCTAATGTGAAAATTCACCTGCCGTAACCACCTGCAAACTAAAAAACACCTGGGGCATACTTGGGGACTCCCCCTGAGTCTATTTCGATAGTTTTAAAGTTTATCCCCCAATTATTATTTTTTTTGCCCCCAAAACGAAAGCACTTTTTTGGGGTGTTCTGTGGTACTTTTTAAATGTTTTTTGACACAGTTAACCTTAGGGGGACTGTCCAAGGGGTGCTGGAGGGTTCCTGCAATGTTGCACCCCAAAACCCCAATTTTGCACTTGTTTTTGACACCTATTCATAGGTGAAAACTTTTCACAGGTTTTTGCCATTGACTTTTCGCACCTGCAAAAAGTCAATTAAATTTAATTCGGGGATAAGTGCAGAATGGCGAAATGACGTCATTGGCTTTTTCGCCGCCTAATTGAATATGCCCCTTATACTGGGTGCCGGAACTCCTCTGCTGAAGCCAGGACATCTGCGTCCAAGGACGTAGAGCCTGGCATCGGCACACCTACAAAATGGGGCAACATGCCCACTGTTTTGTAGAACGGTTACGGGGCGCTGCCACAACATGTCAATCATGCTGAGAGGGTACTGGACTGCGAGTGATCTGATGTTATTAAATCACCATGGGGTAGATGTATTATAGCGGCACTTGACGTGCCGCTATAACGCTTCCCGCTTCGCCTCTTTACCGAGGCGAAGCAGGAAGCACTACCGATGAGATGTAAGAACATCTCATCGGCCGGAGAGGCGGAGCGTTAACTCCCCCCTCCTGGCGCTACCCACTAGAGACAGCAGCGCATCAGCCTAGTGCTGATGCACTGTGTCTCTGTCCCGGCCGGCTCCACTGAGCATGCGCGGGATCTCGCAAATATCGCGAGATCCCCGCGTGGAGCCCTGGAGCCTGCAGCCGCTGCAGCAGGGTAAGCACTGTCCCTGCTGTGGGGATAGGCTAGCGCCAGCCTGTAGCTGTCGTTAACGACAGCAACAGCCGGCCGAACGGTCATGCGTTATGACCGTTTGTACATAGCCCAGGCTATTGGCGCTGCTATCTTGTAGATAGCAGCACCGATAATGACAGGGGCGCATAGTGCCCCTGTCATTTACCGCCCAGACCCCCGATCATACATCGGGGAGAAGCGGTATCAGCGCACATAACGTGCGCTGATACTGCTTCAGGGCTTCTTACATCTCCCCCCATATGCTGGAATACAACCAAGAAGGGAAAATTCGAATATACTACTCACCGCTCCTGGGTTGCAGGTTTACAATCAGGTACTTGGTCTAGATTCCAGGGTTGCCATGTGCTGAGATGTTTGCTGATGTCAGATAGCTGTTAGGAGGGTTTTGGTAGAAAAAAAAGGGCTGCCTGCGCACACAGTATGGCTGAGTCTCACCAAGGGGATGGAGCTTAACATGACCAGGAGGCTCCCACACTAGTGGCGCATTTCAGGTGACCATGGACAGAGCTTATCGAGACCAGGGGCTAACCCATAAGCACACTGGTGACACAGATTCATTTGCCGGGGGGGCGGAGCTTAGCTTGACCGAGGGGCGGAGCTTAGAGTTAGAAAGGGACATCCACTCTGGGAACACAGCTTTGTAAGGCTGTGGGCAGCCAGGAGGCAGGGTTTACTGAGACAAGGGGGCTTCCACACTGGTGACTCAAACAGGTTCGTATATACGGGGGCGGAGCTTAGCGCGAGTAGGGGGCGGAGCTTCGGGTGGCCTCGGTGATCAAGGGGTGGACCAGACGATGCCGTAGCCGGTCCCGATGATAATGTGCTGGGCTGTTGGTGGTGACGGGAATTTTTTTTTCCTGTCAACACAGTTACTGTGGGCCTATTTTCATGGGAGGCCTGGAGCTGTAGCTCCACCCGCCCCATTGCTAATCCGGCCCTGTGTACGGTGACACAATCCTTTTAACAAATTGTATCAACAGATGCAGATCTGAAATCTGCTGCAAAATTGGACTGCTGTGTATGCATATATTAGGTGTACAATCTGTGTCTAGGTCTCCAGTAATATTGTGTCAACAGTCTGGTCTGTAGTTGGATTCCTGGAGAATTTGACAAGCAGTCGCACACCATGCACCTACTGTCTGGTCTGGAGTTGGATTCCCGGAGATTTGGACAAGCAGTCACACACCATGCACCTACTGTCTGGTCTGGAGTTGGATACCCGGAGAATTGGACAAGCAGTCGCACACCATGCACCTACTGTCTGGTCTGGAGTTGGATACCCGGAGAATTGGACAAGCAGTCGCACACCATGCAACTACTGTCTGGTCTGGAGTTGGATTCCCGGAGAATTGGGCAAGCAGTCGCACACCGTGCACCTACTGTCTGGTCTGAGGTTGGATACCCGGATGCCCTTGGTAATACAGTTTAAAAACACTTTTTTCTTTTTTTTAATGTTAGGACTTTTAATTAGGAGAGGCTAAAGAAATGAGTATAATTAAATCTCCTTCACTGTATTGGTCCCCCTATGGTAATGTGCTTAATTTAAAACATCTTGGGGTTCAGCATTGGTATAATCCTCCTGATTCCTCTCTAGGTTATTGTAAGACATATGGATGGTGATGTGAAAAAGGGCACATAACAGTGTAATATTGTTTATTGCGTACTATAATAAGTAGCAAATATCTTGTAAAGGAAAAAGTATCATACACAAATTGAATAAAGGTATATATTTTGTGTGGCATCCAGGACATTATTTCTAGGAGGAAAAGACCGAGTGGACTAAAACATCAGAAGGATCGTTGGATTTACATGTCTGGAAAGATTTACGGAGATATTCAAAAAACAAAGCTAGTCTGATATAAATGAATGTAAGGTATTAGCAAATATTCTACGGGGGGAATACAATTGTTTGCAAAGTCTGTAGATCCCGTCTAAAGTGACCGGGAGCTATTCAATGGTTTTCACTTCTCATGGATTTCCACACACACCCTCCTGAGCAGAAATCCGATAAGTAAGGCACTCGAGCGCCTTAACTGCCATGCACCCAGCCTTTGGACACCTTAACTGTCACTTTACATGGCTAGTCTACTGCATTTTAGGTGCAATATCCACAATAAGTGATAGGTGCCCAAACACAATCAAATAGATTCCATCACTATAGACGGGAGCTGCATCTGCAATAAAACAATTGAATTCCCCTCTACAAGTCAACTATATATACAAGAAGTGATCAGTTCCTATATACAGTCAGGTCCATAAATATTGGGACATTGACAGAATTTTCATTTTTTGGCCTCTATTCACCACCACAATGGCTTTGAAATGAAACAAACAAGATGTGCTTTAACTGCAGACTTTCAGATTTCATTTGAGGGTAATTACATCCAAATCAGGTGAATGGTGTAGGAATTACAATGGTTTCTATATGTGCCTCCCACTTTTTAAGGGGCCAAAAGTAATGGGACAAACTAAACAATCCAAAATCTAACTCTCACTTTTTAATACTTTGTTGCAAATCCTTTGCAGGCAATTACAGCCTGAAGTCCGGAACACATAGACATCACCAGACGCTGGGTTTCATCCCTGGTGATGCTCTGCCAGGCCTCTACTGCAAATGTCTTTAGTTCCTGCTTGTTCTTGGGGCATTTTCCCATCAGTTTTGTCTTCATCAAGTGAAATGCATGCTCAATCGGATTCATGTCAGGGGATTGACTTGGCCATTGCATAACATTCCACTTTTTAGCCTTAAAAAACTCTTTTGTTGCTTTTGCAGTATGCTTCGGGTCATTGTCCATCTGCACTGTGAAGCGCCGTCCAATGAGTTCTGAAGCATTTGACTGAATATGAGCATATAATATTGCCCGAAACACCTCAGAATTCATTCTGCTGCTTTTGTCAGCAGTCACAGCATCAATAAATACAAGGGAACCAGTTCCATTGGCAGCCATACATGCCCACGCCATGACACTACCACCACCATGCTTCACTGATGAGGTGGTATGTTTTGGATCATGAGCAGTTCCTTTCCTTCGCCATACTCTTCTCTTCCCATCACTCTGGTACAAGTTGATCTTTGTCTCATCTGTCCATAGGATGTTGTTCCAGAACTGTAATGGCTTTTTTAGATGTTGTATGGCAAACTCTAATCTGGTCTTCCTGTTTTTGTGGCTCACCAATGGTTTACATCTTGTGGTGAACCCTCTATATTCACTCTATATTCACTCTTGTGAAGTCTTCTCTTGATTGTTGACTTTGATACATATACACCTACCTCCTGGAGAGTGTTCTTGATTTGGCCAACTGTTGTGAAGGGGTTTTTCTTCACCAGGGAAATAATTTTTCTGTCATCCACCACAGTTGTTTTCCGTGGTCTTCCGGGTCTTTTGGTGTTGCTGAGCTCTCCAGTGCGTTCTTTCTTTTTAAGAATGTTCCAAACAGTTGATTTGGCCATACCTAATGTTTTTGCTATCTCTCTGATGGGTTTGTTTTGATTTTTCAGCCTAATGATGGCTGGCTTCACTGATGGTGACAGCTCTTTGGATCTCATATTGAGAGCAACTGATTCCAAATGCAAATGTCACACCTAGAATCAACTCCAGACCTTTCACCTGCTTAATTGATAATGAAATAACGAGGGAATAGCCCACACCTGTCCATGAAATAGCTTTTGAGTTGATAGTCCCAATACTTTTGGCCCCTTAAAAAGTGGGAGGCACATATAGAAACCGTTGTAATTCCTACACCGTTCACCTGATTTGGATGTAATTACCCTCAAATTAAATCTGAAAGTCTGCAGTTAAAGCACATCTTGTTTGTTTCATTTCAAAGCCATTGTGGTGGTGAATAGAGGCCAAAATATGAAAATTCTGTCAATGTCCCAATATTTATGGACCTGACTGTATGTATTCTACATCTGTCCAGCTGGCCTCCTTGTATCTAGGAGAAATAGAATCCCCTTATTCTATTAAGTAACACAGTTCAATCCAAACAAATAGGAGATATTTTCACTTTTGTAATTGCTATCCACCATTCCAAAAATTATGAATTGGAAAATATTAATATAAATTGTTATACTGTCTTATGTTAAAGTAAAAAAATGAAAAATGTGTTTTCAAAGAATCTGCCTGTGTAAAGCATGGTACAACTGACCTTTGCCAAGTGAACTTGCAATGAATGTGGGGCCGCATTTAACAACTAGTTTTATTGCCAGCAGGTTATTGCTGGGTGCCCATTGCCGGCAATGGGGAACATATTAATCTTGCCATCTATAGAGTGCGTAAGCGATATAGTGACACACAGTGGTAATCTTATGCTGGCTACACACTAGACAATATGTCGTCCGATCCGGCCAAATCAGACGACATGTCGGCAACAGTGTTGCCTCAATGTCACTGACGATGGGCGCTCTCGCGCATCGTCAGCGACATTGCCCGTTGGGCCTGCATGCTCGTCTGATGGGTGACATTGTCAGCGAAGGCCATGCTGCCGATTGCAGCATGACCACCGCTGTCGCTCCCATCATTGGCAAGTGTGTATGTACTTGCCGATGCTGGGACCCCGCCGGATCCTGTCGCGAGATAGGTAGGCTGGGTACACATCGTTTAATGTGTACCCAGCTTTAGTTAACCTTGTTTGTTAAATACTGAAAGGAAGACATAACCCCTTTAGCGAGTGCTAATAGGGTTATGTCTTATTGTTAAGTGGGGCTCGTAGTCTGGGTTTGTACAGCCCATTGTACTCATACCAAGTTCTGACTGTTGATAAACTAGACATTGGCTGGCAGGCAGCATAAAAGACTTGCCTACAAACATTTTCGACTAATCACATTTTGCAATAAAGTCAAATGATAGGACTCGTCAGAGGAAATATAACACGATTCATGAAAAATGTAGTAAGCCGGGACACCCACTGTGCCGCAAAGTAAAATGACAAAAAATTGCCAACGTCCGTTGCTCAGTATGACTGCATATGGTACAGGACATGACTTGTCAGTAAGTATTTGTTGAAGCTGACAAATCCCTAGTGCAATGTAGCTCAGAGCTGTCCAATTAGTTTTCTTTTGGTAACAGTTAATTTTTATTATTGCTGAAAAACTGATAAATGTAGCTGCCTCATTTTGATTTGTTGTCACTGCACAGCCTCTTTTCTGTATCATCTACTGAAAGCAGGACTGATTCTCAGGAGGGAGAAAGGAACTCACATCATTCACAATCAGCTTTATAGTAACTATACGAGAACTAATCACAAATCATACTCTGAATCTTCCAGCTCCATGCATGTGCCAGTTTGATAGCAGAACGGGACCAGGTTCCAGACTGATAAGCAATTATTTTCAAGCTTTTGCGTGTGATACTAGTGAGATAAAATATTGTTAAAACTAATTCCAGTTAATTCCTAGGCTGCATTCTTATTAAATGGCTTTTTCCCACAGGATGGAGGTGACAAAATCCCTGTAATGTTACCAGTCTGTAGAGGAATTGTTGTCCTGCTAAACTGTGAACAGCCTCCAATCATGAAAAAACTGTGGTCATTCGCTGTATAACTAAGGCAACAAGGGTGTTCTACTGAAAAAAATATATATATTTAGATGTACATATATATATATACACATACACAAACACATATATATGTATGTATATATATATATATATATATATATATATATATATAAATAATCGTTGCAAACAAGTGGCGGCACTCAGAAGGCTTTGGAAAATAATTAATGTATTTATGTAATCATATTACATAATACCACACCAATGTTTCAGGACACACCCGCCCTTTGTCAAACATTGGTGTGGTATCATTTAATATGATTACTTAAATACATTAATTATTTTCCAAAGTCTACTGAGTGCCGCCACTTGTTTGCAACCATTTATTTACATCACCTGTATCCGGAGGGCACTGGAGCCATTGACCATTTGGGGTGAGTGCAGGTCCGCATAGCAAGTTATATATATATATATATATATAAAATCAAGGCAACAAACGGGATGGCACTCAGCGAGACTCCAATGTAAAAATAAGGAACACAGCACTACTTTGCTAAAGTCAACGTTTCAGTGTTGGCACACTTTTATCAAGACATACATAACAGCAATAGTACATACCTTATGTAGACTTCACCCTGTGCTCCACCACCATGTCACATCCCGTCGGGAGTTCGATGACGTCACGTATGGCGCCATGACGCCGACGTCGATGTTATCTATCTGTACACAGATAGATAACATGATCCTGAAGTTCTTAGCAAGGGGATGCAACCCAAAATTACTTAGGAAAGCCAAGAATAAGGCACTTACAGTGTCTAGAGAAGTGGCTTTGAGTTCTAAACGTAGAGATCAGGATACGAAGAATCAAATACTGTGGTCTCTAGAATTTTCTGATAAATCTAAGGATATTGTTACTAAAGCAAAGCAATTGTGGCCAATTGTGTCAGATGACCAGGCTTTAAAAATGCTAAAAGGGTCCAGAATTACACCTGCCTACAAAAGGGGCCGTAACATTAAGGACTGGATAGTACATAATGTTGTTTCACTTCATAAAGCAGTAGCACCCACACATTTCCTAACGAAGAGACCAGGCAATTACAGGTGTACAGGCTGCATTACGTGCAGCCACCTTGAGGTAGGAGATGGTTTTGTACATCCCCATTCAGGCCAGAAATTTTCTATAAGGTATGCATTGACTTGCACCAGTCGTTATGTGGTGTACTATATTACGTGTCCTTGCAGACTGCTATATATAGGTAAAACGACACGCCAGCTTAAAGAGCGGATGGCGCTTCATCGCTCTAGCATTAGGGCTGCCCTTGATGGTAAACCCAGTGATCAGCCGGTAGCCAAACATTTTCGTGATTTGAAACATAGTTTGGCTACCCTACGATGCAAAATGATAGACTGGATCCCCCCCAGTAGTAGGGGTGGAGATAGGGGTCGGATCTTGCTTCAACAAGAAGCAAGATGGATATATAACTTGCGGACACTCAAACCTTTTGGATTGAATGAAATGAATTAAATTCATTGTTTTTTATGATACTAATATAAACACATGCGTTTTTTGATATAGATGGTTGTCTTTTGTGCTTACAAATGCTTCGGTATGGGTACCGCTGTTGTACTTTTGTTAATAGATTATATGTGTATATCTGCATCTGTTGTGATTGTCTTTTTGATATATATTTGTTGTCTTTTTGTACAGTTTTTGCTTAAGCCACTTGCTTGGTTGCCATGGTAATTTTTTATACACTGGGTGGACACGCCCCCTGGGATGACGGTGACGTCGGCGTCATGGCGCCATACGTGACGTCATCGAACTCCCGACGGGACGTGACATGGTGGTGGAGCACAGGGTGAAGTCTACATAAGGTATGTACTATTGCTGTTATGTATGTCTTGATAAAAGTGTGCCAACACTGAAACGTTGACTTTAGCAAAGTAGTGCTGTGTTCCTTATTTTTACATTGGAGTCTCGCTGAGTGCCATCCCGTTTGTTGCCGTGATTACATGTTCTTTGGGGAAGTGCACCAGAGCATTCACATTGGAGAGAGAGTGCCGGCCCCTTGTGCAGTGGTATATATATATATATATATATATATAAATGGGGGGTTAGGTGAGTACTAGCGGACAAATTTTAAATTCCTTATATAGAATATAAAGTCAAATATTAAATGATTGAAGATACATCGTGTAGAACACTCCTGAAAATAACAGGTGGCTGCAGTTTCCCAGAATAGTCTGTGTGGGAATCGGAGAAGAAAGGTGCTGAAAAATAATAATGAAACGTGCGCCTAATGGTGTAGTATTTTAGAAACAAATGAATCAGTGCTCAAATGAATAAGTAATGTGCGTACAAAAAAGTAAACAATCAAAAGCTTATCTGATAGTCAGGCAGTACTTCAATGGTCAGGTAACTTGAACCGATAGCACTTTCCAGGTTTACAAGGAATGCACCTTTGTGATAACCTTAAATTTGGGCTTGCAATTTTTTGCCCATCAAGAGAACATATATAGTGTAGTATTTTATGTAACAATTAGAAACACCACTGGACGTACAAATATCTGTGTACCAAATTATGCGTTAATCAATGCATATATGATGTCACTCCTCTGTGCTTCAGGTCGCAATCAATACCCGTCTGGCTTCATAACAACAATTAGAAAACCTCAGACCTCAGAAACAGTGACCCCTGAGGAAGTCCAGAGAGAGACGAAACGCACTGGGACTGTTATCTGCTATTATACCAAAAGATAAGCGTTTACTATTTTTTTTAGTTTAAGTTGTTGGTTTTACTCTGTTGTTGTGCTGTATGTTTGGTCCTAATTAAATATTTACGGAGATTCTCCTTTTCCGGTCTGAGGTCTTCTAATTGTTGTTATGTTGTTATTGTTGTTATCTTGTTTGTTTCATTTCAAAGCCATTGTGGTGGTGAATAGAGGCCAAAATAGGAAAATTCTGTCAATGTCCCAATATTTATGCACCTGACTGTATATACATATATATACAAACACACATACATACAAACATACATGATTATACGATTGCATGACAGTGGTGGATACCATTCCTGATCCCATGTTTGTTGTGCTATTTAGAAATATATACCATTGTAAATTTTCAGTACAACATTTAACTGCTGTACATTAATGGATAGGGCAAATTAAATACCACTTCGCTTAGATACTAAAGATTCAGTCACCAATGTTTGCAGACTGCAGCAATCCTGGTTATAAGGAAATAATGTCAAACTGAGCTGAAATAAATAACGGGCAGATCAATTAGATGTGGCAGGTTCTCAGCTGAATGCTTGCCCTATGGTGACCTGTCACTGCCCTCTGCACAAAGAAGATTTAATGAATGGTCAGAAGCACATCAGATAACTGGTGATTCATTCTGTATACCTGGATGTGCTGGGAATGTAAAGCAGGTCCTCAGAAAGCAAGTCACTTGCTACTGAGCAATTATTATGATATTCCATATCTAATTGGTAAATCATGTTGTTCACAAGATCACACTGGAAGATTACTTTATAGAGTGATAAAGATTTATGAGAGTCATCATTATTACAACGTGTATCTTATTGTTTCACTGGGTACTTTGCAATAGTGTAAAGAATATCCTGCTATGCTTGTCTGATAATATACAAAAATAATGATGTTAGTACCTGTACTGCACCTAATCCTGCAGATCTGTATAAATTGTTTAAGTATGTCATATCAATATGCAGAGATCCATGAACTTGTACCTTTATATAGTTCCCACAACCTTTTTGTTGACTATGCTGATAATTTATGCTAGATAGTACAATAGCTCCTATATCCAGGGTCGTAACTAGGGGTGTGCGAGAATGCAGGGCCCTGTGGGTGGCACCATCGCTGCCCCACGGCACCTTTGTGGGGCTTGCAGGGTGCCTGGAACAGCACCCTGCAACCACTAGCGCTACTACATAGCGGGCAGTGCTCTACTTACCGGAGCTTGTGGCGGTGTCAGCAGCCTCGCTCCCTAGGCATGATGTCATGGATATGGGGAGAGTGACTGGCATTGGGCACAGTGCAGGATTGTTATGGCACTGCCAATATCATTAATGCTTAAGTAGTGCCATACCAGGGCACTAATGCCATTACAGCCATGCCCTCTACTGCAAAATTCTGCGATTTGCGCCGGTGGGGCCAGAATGAAACGATTCATAGCCTGCCCACTTCATAGCGTAAATGGACAGGATCAGGGAGGGTGGTCTGCTCTACTTCATCTGGGAGTCTTCCAGACATGTTAGGGCTGATTCTGAGTTGGGAGCAAAGCAAAGACAAGCCAGTAACTTTGCACCTTGGTAAAACCATCTTGCACTGCAGGTGGGCAGATGCAGGGGCGTATCTATAATGGGTGCAGGGGAACACGGGCACACCCTGCACCCATAGTATTACTTACCTCTCCGGAGTCTCAAGTTGGCGCGGGGGTCCGGGGCTGTGAAAACGACTGGGAAATGGCCACCGTGGCCATTTTCCCGTCATTTGCGCATGCGCAGTACAGGGAAAATGGCCACCGCTGCCTTTTTCCCGATGACCAGCGCATCCTCTATAGACTCTGGCCGCACTCTAGTGCCCAGAGTCTATAACTCCGGTGCGCACAGCTCAGTGCACTGCCGGCCGTCAGACAGAGAGGGGGGGGCCCGTGTCGGAGAATGCACATGGGCCCCCTCCCCTCTAGAAACTCCCCTGGGCAGATGTGAAATGTGCAGAGAGATATAGGTGTGAGAGAGGTTGTGTCCAAATTAAAATCTAAATTAAACATGGTTTACTCCAGATACAAAGTTACGTGCTTCTATTGTTTTGCTCCCAACTCTGAATCAGTCCCTCTGGGAGAGCAAACAAATATGATATATATATATTAAAAAAAAATATATATATATATATATGTATTTTTTTTTTTTTTTAAAGGGGTAATTTGAGCCTTTGTAATTTACTTCAACTGGTGAAGTGACCATCAAATTGAACAAAACTTGCACTTAACAGGGATCCAGAAAACCTTTCCCACCATGTGCAGAAAGTGGCCAAAAATGATTATATAAAAACAAACAAATTACTGGACCTAATAGAGAGGTGCTTGTTTGGGCGCAATTCGTAGATGATTCCCTAACAAGCAGCAAAGTAACAGAGCTATTCTGCTCCGTGTGCCAGTCATGCCCCTGAGCACATTACATCATGTGAAGGGGCGGACCAGCAGCACCGGGAATTACAGCACTGCCCAGACCCGAAGCATCCTCAGGGTGCTCCAGTGGGCTGTAAGAGCTGAAATGTGTACTTGCCTACACTCCCGGAAGTCACAGGAGGCTCCCGATTTTTCGGGGAGCCCCCCGCGCCCCCTGAAGCGTAGGCAGATCTTCCGCATCCTGCCCACTTCCTAGTTAAGCGGGCGGGATGGGGAGATCTAATGGGGAATTTGTGGGTCCGTGGGTAGGGGGCTGGGCTAAATGATGCACATCGTGTCATTTACCCCGCCCACTCCTCGCAGACCTTAGAAACTAAGACTTTTCCGGGAAAGGGGCTTGGAATAATTACGTCTACAGTCCGGCCCGCCACCCGAAACGGCCAGCAGCATCTCCTCTCCGGGCTGTTGCCGGAGAGCAGTTTTACAAAGTCGGTAAGTATACCCAAGGCACTCCGGGTGGCAGGGTGCTATCCAGATGCAGGGGCCGTGGGTGAGTGGTAGTGCCACCACAGGGCTCTGCAGTCTGTGCGGCAGCACCTCTTGCACATCGCTAGTTACAGTCCTGCTAACATACTGCACATGGTTGATCATCAGCGATATCTAATACAAGTAGTTCCCAACCTATGACACAACCGCCTCATCATTTCTCAGAGGCACGTGTAAAAATATTGTGAAACTGGGTCGATTTGTTGTTTTCATTGTTATTACATGTTTTTATGTAATAATTCTAACTTCACAAATATTTCTATGTTTACATATCTTTATTTGTATTATCTGCTTCTTTCTATAGATGTCACTGTTTAGAATTGTTATTCTCTATATTACTGGGGCTACGTTAGACTCTGACAGGGCCGGCTCTAGGGGTGTTCGACCAGTGCGGTTGCACAGGGAGCGCCACCCGTAGAGGGCGGCACCCTTCCCCAGCATCCCGATCCCGAAGTGGCCCGCGGGTGGTCAAATCGGGAGGCTGGGGACCACCACCGCCACAGCTGTGCGGCGGTGCCGGACCCCAGAGAGTGAAGGAATGCCGCACGCGGCAACCATTCACTGACGGGAGAGGGCTGGGGGGAAGCCCAGCCAGTGACGGAGTGCTGGGCTTTACCCCCAGCCTGATGTTATTTGGAGGCGTGCCATGCGGGCACGCCTCCAAATAACGTCACACAGGGAGCGTGGCCTTTGGTAATTGCTGCACGCGCAGTTAGGGCGCTCTCTCAAGAGCCGGCACAGGACTCTGAATCCTGGAGCCGGCCCGGGACTCTGACCCCCTATTACCCCCAACCCGTACTTCATGTTAACTACTGTGACCCTGGATTATTATTATACTGTATATACTCCACTGTCCCAGATGCGAGAATTTCATTGTCTTTGTTGTTGAATAATTTTTTATTAATGTTTGTTTCTCTCTGCTTTTCCCTCTTTTCTCCTACTTTCCCCCTCCTCCTTCTTTATCCCTGGGATCACCTTCGCACTAATTCTCAAGTTTTACCTGATGACTACAGCTGCTAAGCTTAAATTTTCTTCTATTAATGCCTGAAGCCTAAACATCACTGAAAAAAGGTCCAGATTTCTGCGCTCTTTATGGGCTGGTAAGGTAGATGTGGTTATGATTCAGGAAACCCATTTTAAATCTGGCTCACGTGTTCCTTTACTTCAAGATCGTAGCTTTCCCCCCATTTTCTTTAGCAACAATCCTGAAGGGAAATCTAAAAATGTAGCGATTATTTTTTCACAGAGAATACCCATCACCGATGTCACTGTTCATAAACTGATTCCAGGAAGACTGCTCCTACATACCTGTCAGTTTTTTAACCAAGCCTTTATATTCATCAATATATATGCTGCTAACCATGCCCAACACATCTTTCTAAAAACAGCTTTGTACTAGCTAGACCCTCTGAAGGGTGTTACAGTTTTGTGGGGAGATTTTAACTGGACTCTAGACACCACACGTGACGTTCCATTAGCTCCCCTCGGTTCTCACATGCTAAATACCATCAACGGTATGAGTTCGCTCAAAAAGGGGGCATGGCCACAAGAAAAGTGTCGTATGTCACTCTTGGGGTCGTGCCCGGCACTTAAGGGCATGCTGCGCTGCCCCCAAGTTCTCCTGTCTCTGTGAATAGATGCCAGGCACATGAGTCCGGCATCTATTCACCGGCGATGATCACTGCACCACTATTTTTCCCACCCGCGGGACACTGCGTCCCGCGAGTGGGGACGGCACTCGGCAGGTTGTTTTAGCGCTCTGCCTTTTTGAAATTGGGCAGGGCACGGTGGTCTAGCATTCAGTCTAGGCTAAAACAGCCTAGCGGGAATGCTACTGTCCTTTAGTCCAGTGGTTCCCAAATTTTTTTGAATCATGGCGACTTAGAGTATCATTATTGTTTTCACGGCACCCCTAAGCCAAAAGTTTGTTATTGAGAAATTCAGAAAAAATTTAGTATGTAATAAAGTGAAGTAAATTGTGCTTACCTGTGATCCTTAGGGAAAGTTATGTGGTGGTGGACAGGTTTGCGCTTCTATTTGTCCACATATTTACATTACATTGACCATAAAAAATTTGATTTGTTCCTGGACTACAAACCTGAGGGGTATGCAGTCAGGAAGCCGGCGGACCTAATCCCGACAGCCGGATTCCCGACTGTCATATCCCGGCAAGGATCTAAAGACAGGCGTCAATATGCCTGTCATCAGACATACGCCGGGAGCCAGGCGCCCGGCATCCTGATAGAAATAGGTTAGTATATACTTGTCTTGGACGATTGGGATTGCCTCCTCTGCCGGGATGCCGCTGTCGGGATTACAACCGCTAGACATAGGTCCAGCAGTAAATCATACCGATTCTACCTGAGGCACCCCTGCAAGTGTCCTGAGGCACCCCAGGGTGCCACTGTGCACAGTTTGGGAACCATTGCCTTAGTCACATTATAACACACAGCAGTGCCCATTATACACAATGCCAACAGTAGTCCCCCTTATAAACAGTAGTATTGCCCCTTATGCAATGCCCCCTGTAGTAGTGCCCCTTATGCAGTGCCCCAGTATTAGTGCCCCTTAAGCAATTCCCCCAGTAGTAGTGCCCATTATGCAGTGCCCCCAGTAGTGCCCTTTATGCAATATCCCCAGTAGTAGTGCCCCTTATGCAGTGACCCCTGCAATAGTGCCCCTTATGCAGTGCCCCCTGCAATAGTGCAATAGTGCCCCTTATACAGTGCCCCTGCAATAGTGCCCCTTATACAGTGCCCCTTATGCAGTGCCCCCAGTAGTAGTGCCCCCAGTAGTAGTGCCCCTTATGCAGTAGTGCCCAAGCGGTAGGGATCGCCTCCAAATTTTTTATCCAGTCTCATTTCAATTAATTGTTTTATGGTACACAAGCTATTGAGGTGCTCCTTAATAGATTAGAACTGCCAAAGTCCAATAAACATCAAGTAGTAATTTATCTTTCATGTTCATTATTCTGATAGGGCCCAAGTGTAGACATACGCTCTGCACATATAATATTATGTTATACAAAAAATACATTTTTAGGTAATGCTGAATTATAACTGTAACGCAATTATAAAAAAAAGGCATAAGAATAAATATCTTTTTACATATTTTATAATAGATTTACAAAAATATATTGAATGCATCATACAGATAAGAATAGAGTTTGTCAATCCAAATCATCAGGGAATACTTATTAGTTACACTGCTTATAAAAAGTGTAGTCAGCTGTTCGTGGGCATATTAATCATGCAAATGTAGTACACACCATGGCAAATTTGATGCAGATGTCAAACTGTGTATCACCTGATCTAAAAATAAAATAAATCTTATAGTAAAGAAAATCAGATAACGCTAGCAAATGAACCACTGGCACACGCAACTCTAATTTTGTAATGGTAAAAAATATTAAAATACAAATTTAAATATGATAATCACTGCTCATCCTATTATATATACCAGCTCCTGAATTGCCCACGGTTGATCTTGACTTAAACAGCTTATATTATGTTACACTATTATATTTAGATACGGTATATAATTTACTTCTGTAATACACATGCTTTAAATGAATGACCGCCGGACCTATGTCGGTTCAAATCCCGAAGCCGGAGGACCGTCGCCACTGAAAATCCCGATCGGTAAGCACACTAACTGACCTAACCCTCCCCCCTAACCTTCCCTTAGGGGTGCCTAATTGTAACCTCCCCCCTAGTGCCTAACCCTAACCCCTCCCCCCCAAGTGCCTAAACCTAACCCCCCCCATCCCCGCAGCCTAAACCTAACCCTCCCGGTGGGGTGCCTACCCTAAGTCCCCCCTCCGGGAGCCCCTAACCTAACCCTCCCTCCCCGTGGCTGTCCGCGGCTGCAGCCCGGCTTACCTTCATTCGGTATGCCGGGCGTCTGGCTCCTGGCGTAGGGATTTCGACGCCTATCATTTGTCCCGTCGAGATTGCACAGTCGGGAAGCCGATGGTCGGCATTTTGACCGTCGGCTTCCTGATTGCATATCGCTTTATCGGAATACCCTATCTCTCGTACATTTTGCAGTAAGTGATTATAAGCAATAAACTATTCTGACTACTAGTTAAAGCTGCACAGGAGAGGTTACAGTTAAGTTTGTGTGGACTTGCACATTGGAGGAGATGTATGATGCGTCCGCTCGGGGAATTATTTGTCTTGATCGCTTCACTGCTGGATTGCGGAGTAACTTGTCCAGCTATCGGCCGCATGTATTAATGTTAAATTACCTTTCTGGTGATCTGCTCTCTCCCAACGATGGTTCTCCTGTTCATCACTGAAATTTTTACTGCGCATGCACCGTTTGTGTGTTTCCTAGCGGATGGTTAATTGAAGAAAAAAAAAAAAACTTTTTTGAATATCAGGGACTGTGCTATGCATGTGGCAACGACAGCTGCAGCTGTCGAAATCAATAACTGCAGCTGTCGGAAAGGCCTGGCACATCGGCGCGCTATCATGTAGATAGCAGCGCCGAAAATGATGGGGGCACATGGTGCCCCTTTCATTTACAGCAAAACCCCACATTAATAAATGAAGGAGAGCGGTATAAGTGGCACATAACGTGCGCTGAAACATCTAAACCCTCGTATAGCCCCTTCATACATCTCCCCCATTGTTTTAAAACTGCTAAAGTGCTGATGACAATTCAATTTTTAACTCCACAATGAGCATCAAGCCTCATTTTTGTAGGCGTGGATAAAAAAAAAAAAACCTTACCAAGGGTACCCTTCACTCAGGCTTGCCCACATTTATCTCCCTCCTTCCAGGAGGGAGCTGTCGGGCTTAAAGGGCTGGGGGCGGGGCCCGGCACATGAAGCAGCATTGGGAGCGGAGCATGGGGGCGTGACAGCACGATCGCATCATCGTGGCTCCGCCCCCTCTTCACAATGCCGTGATTAATGGCATTGTGCAGCCAGGGGCGGAGCCACGATGACGCGATTCAGCGCAAATCGCGTCACCGGCCCCCCTGCTGCCGGGGTTTGTACTTAAAAGTGCAGGGGGGTGCGGGCACATCGCCGGGGGCCGGGAGGATTGCCTGCCTTCCCGGGAGGTTGGGAGCGGCACCTGATTTTCGGGAGGCTCCCGACCAAATCGGGAGCGTAGGTTAGTATTCCTTCACTAGACCCCAAGCCACTCTATGTAGCCGTCTTGCATGGTACTCAGTGGCTCGATTTACCGACATGGCTGAGAACTGGGGGCTCTTTGAAGCTACAGAAGTATTTATGACCACCTGGATCAACAGAAAGAATTAGTCACAGAGACTGAAGTCTCCTATTGGTACTCACATTCAATCACCTCTTGGTAAAACGGTCTCAGCATGCAGCACCTGGGGCATCACAAAGCTGACAGGATAAGCTAGAATGTTGCTTTAACTGATTTTAGACATGTGTTTAAGTAATTTAAAAAAATTGTAGTTTCACTAAAACATTATTAGTACACGTAACACAGCTTCTGCTCAGTGGCGAGTGATCGTCCAAGGTGCAAAAATATGCTTTGACACACCTCCACCCCTCAGGGAAGGGAGAGGGGTGCACGCTTGTACGGTTCCCCTACCTGGAAAACTGGACACAATGCTGAATAGTATATGACTATTGAACCAAGGAAAGGGCATGCTTTTTATTTCCCTAAATTGTTGAGACTAAATAATGTAGCTGAGATTACTGCTCGCTCACCAGCCAAAAGTAGCTCTATTGCTTGGTGATTTTTTTCCAACTCTGAACTTACAGTATTACATTCAGTAAATGTTGGGACAGTGACTTGCAGTGAATTGAGCTTCTGGTACTTTTTCTGCAGCTTTGCCGCTATCGGGGCCGGCTCTAGGGGTGTTCGGTCAGTGCGGTCAAACAGGGGCGCACCCCTCCCCAACATCCAGATGTGCCAAACGCGCGCTGTTCCACCCGTGGGCCGAAGTGGCCCGCTGGTGGTCAAAACGGGAGGTTAGGGACCACCCACCACCGCAGCTGTGCGGCTGTGCCGGACCCCCGGAGTGTGAATGGATGCAGCGCGCATACATTCAAACCCAGAACATATGTATGGAAAATGCTTCGCTAGATAATAGTTAGATCATCAGTTAATACGACGGAATCGGGTAATAACAGATGTGTGTGAAACATAACCGCTAAGCCACACCCTTTTATGGATTTTGGGGATTATTTTATTGTAACATTTCGCCAATTTGTAAGTGCGATGATATATTTGTCAATGGACTTTGAAGCAAAATGGATCGTAGCTAAGGCCATATTGATACAAATGATAATGCGCTGTTACTCCGCCTCATCGTCTCCGTCTCCCAGCCGCCCGCCAATCAGTGACTGCCGGCAGCTCTTGTGGAAAGCAGAGATAATAGGCGTTGCATTTGAGGCGGAAATCCGGTGCTGATTGGTTGGGAGTTGCGAGCCTGGAATCGATGTGTTTATATATTTGGCCATGGACTTTGAAGCAAAATGGACCGTTTCCAGAGGGTATTGCAAGTTAAGGCCATATGGATGCAAATGATGATGCACTGGTACTCCGCCTTACCGTCTCCCAGCCTCCCGCCAATCACCGGCTGCCGGCAGCTCACGTGGAAAGTAGAGAGACGTTGCTTTCGAGGCGCAAATCCGGTGCCGGTTGGCTGGGAGTTGCGAGCATGGAATCAACGTGTTGGAGAAAGTAGGTGAGGGAAGAGCGCCGCCTACGGCAGCAGCCTCACATGTTGTGCCAAACGCGCGCCCTTCCTCATAGCTACATCACGCAGCCAGGCGGCCAATCAGGAGCCGAACTGGGCAGAATGTAAACAGTGTCCGCACATGGCTAGGGCGCCGGGTCCATGTGAGACCATAGACCACCAGTAGTGCTTGAGAACAGCAGCCGGAGGCGGTCATCCCTATCCCGCTTCCCCTGGGTCGCTGTGTGTTCTGGTAGTTTTCTTGACATATTAAGGTTAGCTATACCAAAGCATTTATTATGTTTTTTGTCGATTTTTTTTTCCATCAAATTTTATACAATTTTATTGCAAATTCTGTAGTTTATTGCTAATTGAAATCCATCGCAAAAGAATCACATTAATATCTTAATTAGTCTTTGAGATATTCAAATTTAAAGAGTGTTCCGGACAAAGGGACTAAGAAAATTATATACAGTATATAAGATTGGGGCATTTGTGAAAACTGCAACCCATTGCAAACAATAGATGCTTTTTATCTCATAGACAGTACTAGGAAAATTAAAATGAGAATTATATTGGTTGCTATTGGATTCCACTTTATTTTATTCACAACTTTTATTAAATATTCCATCATCATCATCAAGAAAGGTTCATTATCATCTAGAAAGGTTTAACTTTAAACAGGGCTGAAGCTGAATTAAATTGCATTTGACTTATAGTACATAATTAGCCAATAGTTTAACTGATTACAGTGACATATCCACTATGTTGCATAACTATGCCAATTGCTCTGTAAAGCCTCAATCTTCAAATAAATAACAAACAAATCAAAGAGCCTCATTTATCAATGAGTTTTATCATACGCAACAAGTGATAAAAGTTGCATATAATAATGGTGCTCCAGCCAATCAGCTCCTAATGGGGCCTATCCACTAGGCGACCTGAAAGACTAAACGACTAGCGTTCAGACCTTCAGGTCGCCGAGGTGCGGTGCCCGCACTGAACGGCATTCACTGAAATTCATTCAGCGCAGGAGCCTGACCTCCTTACTCTGAACATGCCGGACCTGACGATCGTCGTCAGGTTGACGGGCATGTTCAGTAGATAGTCGGGGTCGGCAAGGACCCAGCATGCATGCGCATCGCTAGTCCTTGCCGGGTATCCATTACACGACTTTCTGCGACCAAAACCTATGGATCATGCAAAAAGTTGTGTAATGGATAGGCCCCTTAACTGTCATCTGATTGAAAAATGACAGTTGGGAGCTGATTAGCTGGAGCACCATTTATCATATGCAATACGTTTGAAAGCTCGTTGCGTATGATAAAACTTGTTGGTAATTAAAGTTTTACCACTAGGTGTCACTGCTCTGTTGATTTCTATGAATTACATTTTACACCTTGGCAGACCAGACAATATGGCAGAACCCATTCACATGAACACTTAACAATATGCTGAGAAAAAAACTAAGGCATACATTAATTTGTTTCCTTATGTTATTTCTCAGAGTACAATATGAACCATGTTTTGCATTACTTAATATGCAGTTCACACATGGAGCGGTCATTTAATCAATATATTGTTCTTAGCTACAGTAAACACAAATTAATAAAACTGTTCTGATGACTATTTTACCAGGTTAGGAGGCTCTGTATTTCTGATATATTTAGATTAATATAAGTCTACAGTTGAGATTATTTGTAGCAATGACAGATTAAATAGTTTCAAGAATGTCTCAGCAGGAACCAAAACACTCAAATGAGAATGGAAAATTTTGAACAGAGTGAAAATCCATAAGCATGTGTTTATAAGTTCTGCAAAGTAACATAAACTGTGGCATGTCTTTCCTTTTATGCTGTGCAAGAGACTGCAAAAGAGCTATAAAAATGTCAGCAAGCATATATATGTCAAATAGTTCACATTAAACAACTGCATTTATGTTTCAGACTATGAAAGCAACATAAAATGCTGGCCGTCTCACAGCGGTGCCAAGTCCCCATGATACAATCTTCCAGTTTTGCTTTTGCTTTCTGTTCTGCAGATTTTACAGTCTATGAATTGGACTGGGACGATGTTTGTCAGTAGATTCTGCTGAGAATTATGGTTGGATAGGACAGAGAACACTTACGGGCAACTACCTACAGCAAAATTTACACATTAATCAGCCATATGGGGAACAATCCTACTAATTCACACAACAGTTCTGAAAATGAAGGTCATCTCTTTTCAATACTAGTTAGAGGAACATGTAACCAGGGCCGGCTCTAGGGGTGTTCGACCTGTGCGACCCATAGAGGGCGCACCCCTCCCCAACATCCCGATTTCAGCGGGACAGTAGTTGTTGGAGGTTGGGCACGGCAGTGGCGGTGCCCAGTGGCGTCAGAAGGGGGGTGCGGGGGGTGCGGGCCGCACCCGGGTGTCACCCGCAGAGGGGTGACACCAAGGTGCAGGCTCCCCCTCGGTGACAGGAGGCGGGTGCTGCACTGTAACATCATGTGCAGCACTCGGCTCCTGTCACAGAGAAGGAGCCTGCACTGCCCGCACCTCCGGCACCCCCCATTGATAACTAACTACCGGCGGTCTCGGGACGCGAAGCCACGCCCCATTCCCAAGGCCACACCTCCTCCATCGAGGCCACGCCCCTTTTCGGCGAAGTGCGCGGCTCCGCCGCGCTCAAGGCATCCCTCCCCGCACCGGGTGTCACCGCGGGGAGGGACGCCACTGGCGGTGCCGTACCCCCGGAGTGTGAATAGATGCTGCGTGCATGCGCGCGGCATCTATTCACTGATGGGAGAAGGCTGGGGGAAGCCCAGCCAGTGACGGAAGGGCTGGGCTTTACACCCAGCCTGACGTTATTTGGAGGCGTGCCATCCAAATAACGTCACTTAGGGTGCGTGGCCTATGGTATATTTTGATCGCGCAATTGCAGGGCGCAGCTTACCGGGCCGGCACAGGGTGCTCAGACCCCTGGAGCCGGCCCTGCATGTAACCCAGCCATAATAAAATAAATAAATACAACTATAGTAACACAAGCAAATTTTTTTTGTTATGCGGTAATACAAAGAGAAATATATCATTTGGATGTAAGATCAGCTTTCTTTACATGCCAAATTGTGAGAGAGCCTGCGCTATGTCTCTCATGTGACTGAGGCAGACTTTGCATGTCATGGCATGCTGAGGTTTATAGTTCTACAACAGCTGGGGTGCCACAGCTTGCCTGATGCCTTATTTTCCCTAAAAAGATTAAAAACATTTTATCTGGTTGACATTCACTTCGCAAAGAGCTGCACATGCGGTGTGTACATATAAACATGAATGTGTATAATAAGGCATACTGTGTATTTAATCTATCACACTATAAAGTGAACATCAGAACGAAATGAAAAGAAAGTTGGAAGTGCCTAAAGGCAAGTATGTAACATTACACTACACAGCTAAAAAAAAAGTGGCAAGAGGAAGCTCCTGAATGAACATGGCATACCCCATAGCCTTGTCTATTTCCTGACTGGATGAGACTTTCCTGCTAATCCCTGTCAGATGAAGTTTCCGGATGCAGAGGAATAGTCTAATGCTGGCACATCTAGGTCATTTCAAAGGTTCTTGCAGTTGGTGTACTAGTATTTTATTTGACCTTTAGTAAATAGAATTACAGTCCCTTGGCTGTAACATCTTACTAAAGTAGATTACGTATTAAAATGTGCTTTAGAAGAGTGTATTAATATTGCACTAAAACAAAACATAACTCAAAATAATTTATCAGATACAAAATAATGCATCTTATACAGTAAATCTTCAATTTATCAAATATTTTATTATATTTTGTTTTTGAGTATGGGCCTGATTCAGAGATGGCCACTTTTGTACATCAGCTGCGTTTCTGGATGCAGCTGCTGTGCACAAATATGCTAATGTCTGCAGGAGACGTCTGAAGGAAAGAGACGCCTCCTGCCGGCATCTCAGGTACAAAGTCTGTGTCTACAGACACAGGATAGGATTAACTTTGCAACCGTCGGCCTTGGCACTCCCAGAAAACAGGGCTGACACGTCCCCGTATGGGCTATACTACCATAGGTGCAGGCGGTACAGCTGCTATGGGGCCCAGAGCTTGGGGGGGGGCTATCGCCCTTGTCACAGTTACATGTGATATATACGTTTTTCACCATTGGGTGGCACATAGGGGGCTTTACAAATTTTTGCTATGGGGCCTTCTAATGCCTAGTTATGTCACTGCGTCCCCTCTTTCTGGAAATGCAGGCAGCGCCGCCCTGCCCCAGAGCAATCGCAGCATGTCAATCAGTGGGGACTGTCGCAGTCAGTGACCGGCACATGAGAAGTACATAAACCATCGGGTTCACGTACAACTCTGCATCATGCCCTATATTGTTAGATACATCACTAACTTATGTTATTGCAAGCCAGCAGCCAGTATATAATTCATCAATCCATTATACCTTTTATTTTGTGCTCTTGAAGCATAATATAATCCATATATTTTCAAGTTTTTCATGGGCTGGCCCACACTATGGTAAGTTATCTAGGAGGTAACCAAGGCAAGAGCAACAGAGTGAATATAGCAAAAAAAATAAAATAAATCCGATAAGGTTAAATGATCAACAATAGGTACAATGAAGATTTACCTAATTCACTTTTTATCTGCCTAATGCACTCAGAACAGATCAGGTGACACAGGGAGAGCTTAGAGGCAATGGGTTTTAGAAAAGGGGAACAGATATTGTTTATATACTGTAAATATATCCCCCTATTTCAAGAAATATCAGGTTTAATTCCATCTGCTTTCCTCACTTTTTATTTGTTACTGGAAAAGCAATTATACACTATCTGGTCTCAGAAAGATTGGAAGAGTCAAGTCTACTAGGGACTTTTTCGACACATGGTCTTAATGGGATATCTGCAAATGAAGCCAACTAGAGTATTTATCATCCAAGCTATATGCTAATTTTCTCCTATTACAATAACATGTCCTCACTTCTGGGAGTGATAGTTATGTGTTCAGGGTTTATGTTTATTACAATTGTACAACTTCTAGCGCACCGTATATATATATAAATAAATGCTTTATGATATATATTCATAAGAACTTCTGATATATGTAAATGTACAGTAACACTGCCATACATGTATAAATCTGCAAACATGCTTTGCTCCTCCTCTTGGTATTCTCTTGCTAAGGAATGGTTTTCATCACACTACTATTATTCAATGGCATTGTGTTCTTTTAAATACCACAGAGTACTGCAATACATTTTGAGGAGTAGCAATTAGGGGGCCATACCTAAGCTCTCACACCCTAAATCCACTGCTGTCATATGTTAGAAAATGGCTAATTAGTCATACATGTTTTATAGTAAACATTTAATTAAACAAATACCCTAAATATTTTTGAAATATATACTCTTGGCACTAAGTGGGTGTGGCCGGAGCCCGACCACACGTGATTAAAATGGCTGACACGGCACTGAAGGGATTAACCCTCACGCTGCGGCAACATTTTTAAAAAGACGTTTAGGCGCTTTCATGAGTAACACTAACCAAGAAACCATTCTCGGGGTGGGCAATAAGTTGCCCTCCAGCGGCTGTTAAACTTCACATCCCAGCATGCCCCAGGCTGCAAAAATGTTAGCATGACCAAATAGCAGAACTGCGGCAGTGGCAGAACTGTGGCAGGGCATGCTAGTTCTACAGCAGCTGGAGGGCCGCTTATTGGCCACCCCTGCATCAGACTCTGCTATGATTGGTCAGAGCATACAAAATGACACAATTCCCATGCATTTAGATGATGGAAAGTTTGAACCAATACAGTGTAAATGGTTAAAGGCAACCATTCAACTAATATTTGATTAGTTATCCGCAGATACATAGACATGGTAAGAATTGATTCCACGTGTATTGGATTGTTTGCTTTCTGCAACCAATCTAGCTTCTTTCATCTTACTCAAATCCTCATAGTCAAGTTAATGAGATGATACCTTCTATTACAACAAAGTCTGGCCATTTCTGCTATCTCCATAGGACCAATTCCCAAAGAAAGAAATTAAATACATATTTCACTGGCAAATCATGCAGACAGTTTTTGTTGCTATATTCCAAACAGCATGCAGCATGTTCTGATCAGATGGACAAGAATTAAATATACAGCAAAGATGAGAACACTATTTCATGTCTGTTTGGACAGTACATTAAACACATGATAGAGAACAAATTGTGCCTGTTACTTAAGGTGCGTATCCACATAGCGATTTTGACAGGCGATTGCACGATAACGACGTTGTTATCTTGCAATCGCTTGAAAATCGCGCATGTATCGGGCAGTTAAATGTCATCTATCATCGCCCGTACATGCTGGTCAACCTGACAATCACGTCAGGATCAGCATGTACGGAGATGATGGATGTGCGCTACACTGAACGAGAGAACGTTCAGTGTAAGCACATCACAGACATGGAAACGACAGCACGATTACAATGTCGTAATCGTGCTGTCGTTTCCATGTCTGGTAGTGGATATGCACCTTTAATCCAACAGTTTTGTCCCTTTGCTTCCTATTTGGCATGTAATGAGGGAAACCACATAGGTAGATGAGCTATTAAATATTGGTTAAACACTGGTACACCAAGAGGGTGCAGCCAGCACACTTTAAGATTCATGCCTACTTTACAGGCTTAGGAGACATCTGCAAACTACAACTGCGTCTGTGCTTGCAAAGGGCAACAACCTCAGGATTACCGCTTTCATTACGTTAAGCTTTACAAGTTTTTCTCTAAAAATACTAATTGGTTTTAACCTCATTTTTAACATAAAATTAATATTGAGTGAGGAACAATTAGGGCTGTCTCCTTTACATTTAACATGTATGTGTGTGTGAAGCAATATATTTTTTACATTGGGCAGTGACCCTAGAAATGTTCTGGAAGGCCCATTAAAAGTATACGATGATACTCAATCTCCACTAGATTACAGCAGGTGCAAAAATCAAGTGTGTTTATGGACTACAATATTTATGCGTTCTTTTGCATAGCAATGGATTTATTTTTTAATGGGCGTTTATATAGTGTCTTACTGTCTTCATGTTACACAGCACGTAGGCCCTCATTCAGAGGCGGTCGCAAGAAGCGAGCGCTTGCTCTGAATGAGGGCGGCCGCTTGAATTTTCTAGTGTGGCCTCCTGGTCACTAGCTAAGCTGTGGGTTACCACCCACAGCTTTAGCGACCGACCAGGTTGATGGTCGCGATGGTCAAGACCATCGCGGCCATCGGGGCTTGCGACGAGACCCTAAATTTGGGTCTCGGCAACTGCAAGCCCCAGGGAGCTTCCTGCTCTGATCGAGCAGGAAGCTCCTCACTGACATCACTGCTGATTTCAGTGCGGCCACCCACAAAACGGCAGGCAAGGAACGCCTCCGTTTGTGAAACCACCCCCCGCCACGCCTACAAAACGGGACGAGCTGTCGATCAACATCGACAGCCGCCCCTTTTGTAGTGAGCTCCGGAGCGAGAGAATTTCTCTCTCTCTCCGGGGCTTGCGTACGCGCAGTGCGGCCGCTGCGCGTGCGCAGGGCCTAAACATTGACCCGGTTGCGAGCGCTCAGCGCTCGCAACCGGGTCTGAATGAGGGCCTTAGTCCCTGCTCCTATGGAGCTTAAAGTCTTTGAGGGAGCTTTATCAAATCTCGGAGAGAAAGAAAGTGGAGAGAGATAAAGTACCAACCTATCAGCTTCTAACTGTCACTTTACAAGTTGTGCTAGGAAAATGACAGAAGCCAATTGATTGGTACATTCTCTCCACTTTATCTCTCTGCAAGATCTCATAAATCATCTCCTAACACACAGACACATTAGGGCTAGATTTATCAGAAGCCAACTAACATACTACTATATTTTTGGAGTTTGGGAGGAAACTATAGTGATTAGGAGAAACACACACAAACAACGGGAGAATATACAGACTCCACAAAGATAAGCCCATGATTGAAATCAAACCCATGACCCCAGTGCTGTGAGTCGCTGTTCCACAGTGCTGCTACTTTAACTCTAATTTAAAATCGTGTGCCTCAATATGAAATCTTGTATTGGCATAACTTTGCCTAACCATCCATAGCAAGTAACACCCCTGCTTTGCAGAACTCCTCCCAAAGACCAGTACAAACGCTCCTGGCAATTTTACAGGATGCAGGGTGACTGCTCACAGCAACCCCTGGACACTCCAGCTAGCCACATGCAGGTGCTGTGGGGCAACGAAGATGCCGCCCCAGGACACTAAGCCCTGTGTGATGACACAGGTCACACATTCCTAGTTACAACCCTACCCACGGACGCATAAGGCCCACAGTGATGTGATACAGATGCAAACACTGAAATATTCAAAATATTGTGTACTCCTTTTTTTTATTCCTTTTTTTTGTATTGACTTTAGAGAAAAATGGTGCTCAAATGCTAAAAACACAGCACAATTGATAAATTGTCATACAAATTTATCAAAATACCACAGTATTCAGTACTGTAAAGCTAGTAGGAAAAAGTTGTAAAATTGGGAAGGACTAAGTTATTTCAGAGAGCAAACACAGCTACTAAGGATGCGTTTCATATGAGCTGGCATTATTCAGAATATGAAACCGAGCTTATTACTATTCAAAACGAGAATCAGCCATGGATTTTTTGTGGTAAGACTGAAGACTGCGGTTATTTGACTTCTTGTAAACAAAGCAACTTCCTGTCCCTATGTACTTGTGCAAAGTCAGTTTTAATCATGACATGCCTTTGTGACCCTTGAATGCACCCACATGCTCTTGGTCTGTAACACTGTCTAGAAGTGATAACTCTTCCACTGTAATGAGAAAGTGTACAGCCCCCTCCCTCCAATGTCTGCAATTCATACCAGGCATGCTACCTTTGCAACACTGTTGTAACTTTAAACTTCAAAATAGCTACCTACTGCACAGTGACTTGCTGGTGAACAGTGATATTATTTATCATTTAGGACTGTATAAAACATGTAGCAAAATTCCCTCTATTTATTAGTTTGCTCATTGTAGTTTACAGCATTCCCTTTTCTTTTGTTATATTGTGTCTGCCCTTAAAAGCAGAAAGTGCAATGTAGTTATATAAGCCAGAGACCCTGTATTCATCATCATAACATAAGTTTATAGAGGAAATAATCCTAAACCAGACACAGCTAGCTGGAGGTGATAGGATTTATAATCAAACACTCGCTCACTAGTAGCTCTGCTTTCTGCCCTAATGGCCGAGTTTTCCAGCTGCAAGAGGACCAATGATCAAGTGATCTTATAAAGCAGAAATTAATTCAAATGCTTTGTGAAAGGAGACAAATCAGCCCAGACAAGCAATTTGGACAGTTCTGAAGGCACAAAATCAAGGACCTCCTGTAGTGAATCTCCTCCTGCGGCACTGGTATGAATTTCTCACTGTGATCCTTTAGTTCTCAAGCAGGAGTATTTTATTTGAAAACAAAACAGTGCTACTATATAAGTGATGTTGGGGGTCCCAGGGAAGTGACCCCAATGCTTCTATCACTTAAAAAGGGATGAAGTTGGCAATAACAGGAGCGATTATACCGTGTCTGGTTGGAGTCTGCTTTTACACTGTGCAGCAAATGTTATGTTTTACATAAGCAGAAAGATCATTTTGGCATCTATAGAAGAGACATTCCATATTGATCAATATATCAGACAAAGAGAGTTAATATTTTGAAGGGACAGTGGAATTTGCATCCAAAAGATGTGCTGTTCTTTTAATAACAAAGAACATTTGGAACACTATGGACTTGACTAACAAGAAACTGAAATGGTTGTAGCTTTCCTCTGGCTCCCTTCCTATTCCTTCCCCTCTACCTCCAATGTGTTCCTCCTCTTCCATTTCTCACTGTGCACTCTCCAAAGAGTTGAACATTGCCCATCGTTTTCTAGCAAACATCGATGGATTGTTACTGATGGCAGAGATCTGATGTTCCTCCGCCATCAATGGATGAATTCTGATGGAAATCCATCAACAGTGGTTAGCTCCATCCTCCTATCGACCTTCCCTTAACCTCAACCTCCTTTTCGAATTGTCTTGCTGCTGTCAATAGTGCCTACTTGCGCAGCTCACTGATGGTTCAAGAACTCAATGGTTTTATGTCCTGCTATCGATGAAAAGTACTGATGTCCATCCCTACTGTACCTCTTCTCTCCTCCTTCTCCTCCCTCCCTTCTAAGTGGTCGAGCCCCACCCTTCACCGATCAGTAGATGTATAGATGGTGCAGCAGCTCAAAGGTGCAGAAACTCTCTAGAGAATGTGGTATGATATGTCAACATTCATCATGTTGACATGAGAATGTTGACATATCATCCCTGGTGGCTCAGAGGTTACTTATCTTGCTCCCGACGGCTGCAGCGAGTCTAGCATGGCTTCTGGCGATCATGTGATTGACTTCCAGGTCAGATCTAAGATCTTCCGACTGTCCAGTGAGCATAGGTGGGTACATAGACGATATTTCGGCCGATCTTACGGATCAGGCCGACATGTCCAAATCGCTTAATATGTCGGGCCATGTGCTTTCTCGTTTGGCCATCAGTCGCATCGTCAGGTCATTCCTACATGCACCTCAATCTGACAATGCGACTTACCACCTCATGTAGCAGGATACAACTGGGGACGACATATTGGGCGGTCGGACACTGGATCGTGTAATGTGTACCAGGCCGCCCCATATGTTGCCCCGTCGCATCGATGGGTACACACATCATTTAATGTGTACCCAGCTTATTTCTCCCCTATCCCTAATCCTCCCTCTAGTAGCAAACTTTAAACTACCCACCTCAGAGCCCAACCATAACAACCCCCTTCCAGCATAACCCTAACCCTCTTGCCTGCATCCTAACACTTATGTAGGGTTACAGTTAATGTTTTGGGGAACTACAGGAGAGGTCTGGGGTACTCTGGAGGTATTTCTCCCCATTGCATTATGATTGAATTTTCACTTGTATATCTGTAGTATGAACCACATGTGTGAATTTACAACATATTACAGTATAAACACATTAAAATAACACATATAACACCAGAATAAAAAGAATGAACTACCCACATAGCTTTGTCAACTGTCATTTTGATTATCTGCAGAAAGTATATGGTTCCATCTGCAGTTGCTATAACTCCACTCACCCATATATAAAGTGTTCTAGCTCACTGCGTTAGATTATCTATTAAGGCTGCTCAGTTTTAACCTTTGTTCCAATGTGCTGACAGACTTTCCTGGACATGTCAGCAGTTCAGCAGATTGCAGATAGTGATAAAAGATAATATGCTGGCACTTTAAAACAGAACATAACCACTCACAAATCATTTTACTTTAATTTTTGTGTTTCTAGCAATGTGTTAATAATATATAAATGCACCACAGTCATGGAAAGCTTTATAAGCAAATTTACTTTAAAACAAGTATGATCTTCCATATAGGAAAAAAAAGTGTTCTCCCTAATGTAAACTAACGTTAATATTCAATGTCAATGATTCCCAACCATGTGCAGTGTGTCATAGAATTAGACTGGATGTCTCACAAAAATGTAATAAATATGTGATATGAATGGCAGGTAATTGCCTCTAGGGGCTGATTCAATTGTTTTTGGGCAACCATAAGTAATGGTTATGCCGATCGGAGCAAATGCTTCGGGCGCCCATTACTTATCGTGCTTTATGTTTCTATAGAATAGTTAATAAGTGGAATAGCCTACCATAAGAGGTGTTGAAGCTAAGACTGTTCAACAATTTAAATACGCTTGGGATAAGCATAAGAATATCCTTAAGAGAGACCTAAGGAGCAAATAGGGTTGAAGTTGCCAAAAGGATAAATGAAAAGGTGCAGACTAGATGGGCCAAGTGGTTCTTATCTGCCATCAAATTCTATGTTTGTTGGAAAATGCCGTTTGGGCACCCAAAAAATTATTTCTACTAGCTACCTGTCACAAGCCGCCACACTGATAATCCTGTGCGAGGCGAATGCCGGGCCAGCGTTCGATGAGACTCCACCTACTTCCTGTCTGTCATTCTGGGGCTGATCCGGATTGGTTCCTGAGTCCATATCCTGCTGCTGTGAACATTGCTCTGATGCCGGTGATAGCGTTTTCACATGTTTCCACTTGTGGCTAGTCTCCTGTTTGTTCAGTTGAGATCCAGGTTCCAGTTTGCTATGTCCATTCTCTGCCGTTTGCTCCATTCAGTCGTCACGGTCCGCATAACATCTTCTGTTTGCTGCTTGTGTCATCTAGGCAGCACGGTGTGAATCTCTGCCCTCAGCCGCTAGTTTCATCCCAGTGGCACAGAGAGCACTCACATCAGAGTACACAACCCATCGTACCAGCACCAGTGTCACCCCGGTGACATTAGCCACACCTCAGCGTCCAAGGTGCAATCCAGTGTGCCAATGCCAGTGTCAACCCGGCAACATTGGCCGCACCTCGGCGTCCAAAGTGCGCAATCTTGCATACAAACGTCAGTGTCAACATGGCGAAATTGAACGCACCTCAACGTCTAGAGTACGCAACACAGCGTACCAGCACCAGTGTCTACCCGGCGACATTGGCCGTACCTCAGCTTCAAAAGTGTGCTATCCAGCGTACCAACACCAGTGTCAACCCGGCGACATTGGTCGCATCTTAGTGTCACAGTGCGCAACCAGGCGCACCATCACCAGAGACTTTTTAGCCCTCAAGGCTGCCACACAGCCCAAAGACTGCATCTTGTCCTTGACCCACATGCCGTAACAAGCCAAGACATACCAGTCCTCAAGGTTGCCACAACTAGCCAGCCCTCAAGGTGGTCACACAGCCCAAAGACTGCATCTTGTTTACGGTCACAGGCTGCTACTTGCCAAGAGTACAATCTAAATCTGCCTGACTAACCCTCAGTTCCTAACACCACCTCAGGAGGGTGCGAACAGAAATAATGGGAGGACGAAAGCACTTGTGCCCGATCGGAGCAGCAATTGAATTGCTCCGTCGGGTGCTCATTAGTTACACCACCGCTAAAAACAATTGAATTCCCCCTTAGAACAAAATTAAAAGAAGCAACCGATACTTACTTTGGCTTCTTAGATTTTATATGGGGAATACATACGGGAGACCAGCAGTTGGGATGCCGTTAGTCAGAAGAATTCAGATAGGAGCTCTGTAAGTATCCCAACCCTCCCCCTTCACCCCCTAACCCTCCCTTCCTGCATCCATTCCTAACCCTAACCACCCCACCCGTGCAGCCTAATCCTATCTCTCCCCATTTGTGCCTATACCTAACCCTCCCCCCTTGGTGCCTATACCTATCCCCCCCCTGCCTGTAGCCTAACCGTCCCCCTCCCTGCAGCCTAACCCTAACCCCCCCAGGTGGTGCCTAAACCTAACCCCCCTAGCAGCCTAATCCCCCCAGGTGGTGCCAAAATTTACCTCCCCCTGTGGCCTAAACCTAACTTGCTCTGCTATACTTACGTTAGGGATGCCGGCTGTCAGGATTCCAGCGTCGGTATCTCAAGTGATGTTGGGATTCTGGCACCGGAATTCTTGCCACGGGTCAGGATTTCTACCACTGGCATCACGGCCACCAGCATCTTAACTGCATCTCTTTATATGGTATTGGTATTATTTATAATGATTAAGCATGTCATAATAAAATTAATCACAATATAGGTGTTATTATGTATTACAATATAGAAACGACTGGAAGCCACCCATTTCTGCCGGTAAATTATGTATGCGCAATGGAATCTATGTATATAATGGAGAGGACAGTGAGACCAGGGAAAAGCTGAAACCGCAACATCCTCAAAAGTGATGAATACATAGGCGCTCTGTTACCAGACAGGCCACATACAACACACAAAAAAGCAAAAGACTGATAGGCATTACTGGTACAAAGCCATCTCAGGATCCTAAATGCTAACAAAAAACAAATAATACTAATGAATGCAAAAAAAATACACAATAAGTAAAAGTAATCATTTATTATCCACAACAGCTAGAGAACAACAGAAATAATGTAATCACATGCAAATCCACAAATGTGGTTTACCTCCTGTCCATGCAACATTTGATATGTGAGCCCTATAACAAGACCATTAATAGAAGACAGAATATGAGAACAACAAACAAATAAAACAAAACTTTTTTGAACACTTAAAGATTGCCCAGTTGAAAGATGGACAGTATGAAACACTGCTGCTCTGTTTTCTTGAATGCAACTGCCATGGTGTGTATAGTATTGAAAGGGAGTGGTAGAGGATGGTCACACTCCCATGATATGTAGTCGTTCACCATATCATACACGCATCACTCAGCTTGCAGTTGCCCCTATTCCACCACAGCAAATGTTGGGAATAGGGTGGTGGAGGTGTTGGCTGTTAGGGGTGTATGAGACAGTGGCGCAGTCAGAGGTAGAGAAAAACTTAATGATGATAATAATAACAGCAATAAATACAAAGTTGGGAACTTTGTGTAATAACAGAAAAAAAAGTGAAAAGAAAAAATTAAATTAAGGGAAAAAAAAGAGAAGAGAGAAGATACAAGGGGCAAACCAAAAAGTTTGTAAGGGAATGAATTAGGGATGTGTGTACACCTGTGCCTCAATAGATAAATAGATATATTGTAGAAATGCACAATGAGAATTACTTTAGCAAGCTTTGTTTCTCGTGTATGCTCTAATTGTTCTGCTCTGTGAGATTGATACATTTGTACAACTAGTCAATGCAATGGGAAACAAGGAATATTATTTTGTTGTTTTTTTACATTATGTTAATATGCTTTTCATTGACACTGAAATTGTGAAAGTGAATAATTGGTTTAGGTCATTGTTTTCTCATTTTCCCTCCTTCCTTTTCTTTTTTCCTCCAGCATGTAGCACAAGCTGTCTCAGAGCCCTGAAATAGAGATGAGCGATGACCTCACCCACACATGCTGCCATTTGGCAGAACGTGGAATTTTGTTTCCTGTAAACTTTAAAGTAATTGACCACTTCTCTAACAACAAATAAAATGCTGGTTCATTTTCCAAACAAAATTTGTGTTCAAAATACTAATGAAAAGAAGGAAGAAAACATTTTGGGGATCTTTGTTGGGTATGAACATTTACCTATCCATGTATTGCTGTTCTACAACTCTTAGCTTTCTGTGCCAACTACGTTTATAGAGATGGCTGATGTGTGGTGGCAGTGCCTACTGATTCAGCATTTCTGAATTTCTTAAGGCCAGTGGCCTGTAGCCTTAAGTTTAGCACAATCCCACAAGTAGTCACGTGGCATTACATATCCCGCAATACCCCTGCAACGTGGAGATTTATCAAACCTCCTAAAGAGGACAAGTGGAAGGTGTTGCCCATAGCAGCCAGATTCAAGCTATCATTTTGTAAATTGTTCCAGATAAATGATAGCTAGAAGCTGATTGGTTGCTATGGGTAACACTTCCACTTGTCCTGTTTTAGAAGGTTTGATAAATCTCCCCCCAAACCATAAACACTGATCTGGTTGTTTAACATATGAATGTAAAAGTATTTTAGGATGGCAAAAATATTTGAGATCACTTCTTTGTGTGATGTGCACTGTTACAGGTAAGATTTCACATACACATACCCACCATACGAACATACAGACGTGTCCACATACATCTAGCAAAATGCTACATTACAGTGTCTCAGACGCTGACACTAACGTAGCATTTTGCATGCAGATACAGCCGAATATAGACATTCCGCATATCATTTTAATCAGCATAAACTGCGTGTGTGTCCTATTTAAAAAAAAGTTGCACGAAAAGACGCTCAGCGCTACAGAGTTGCATGGTGCTCACGCTTTATCTGTAACGCGACTTGTAGCGCAAGGAGGATAGCTATATGTGGACACATCTGTATACACATACACATAAATATGAAGGTAGCACCTGCGGGCTATCTATATACAGAGGATATAAAGACTGTCTTTCCTAACTTCACATTATAAAACCTAAATTTACCTACTCGTTTGAGAATGTAGAGTTTAAAAGATGTAAATATAATTAAAAAGCAGATTGACCTAGTTGAATAAATTGAAAGGTACAGTAAAGATAATTTATATACAACATTTTAAAAGTTACATTGAAATGCACTTCTCATTCAACAGTATTAGCAAGAATCAAAATAATGAAAGCAAAAAACTATTTGCGCCTATATACATGGGCGTTTTCTCACCCCATTTCTCCTTTTTTCCCTGTTAGTAAATGATCCATGACCTGCTGGAGCCCAGATTAGCAGTTACCTATAATTCAGTGGTCGCATTTTGACCTAGTTTCCACAAGAGTAAAGATTTTTGTAATCTACAAGGGTTTTGCTAGTTACCACCCAATCTTTTACGGAGTATCAAGCTCTTTGCCAAGGTTCTAGCATCCAGGTTAAACTAAATTGATCCCATCTCTGATCCATAACAAGCAGGCAGGCTAGCTTTATTCCTGGTTGTCATCCCATTGATAATACGAGATGGACCACTGACTTAATTCATATTGCTAACATAGGGCGGTATTCAATTAGTTTTGCGTACGCGATAAAGTTCCACCTGCCAAACTTTTCACCTACATCGCGTATTTTGGCAGTGGAAACTTATCGTGCACGTCCCCGCTATTCGCCGTATTCAATTCCAAAAGACGCAAAAACAGCGACACGCGAAGACAGAACAGGAAAGTGGTGTCTGAATCGGGGAACTCAGCCTGAATCCCCCAAAACATGCAGAAACATTGGGGATCAATGTAGTAATGCCCGATTAGTCCTAATTAAACTGTTTGGGGTACTTAAGTTGGTACAATTGCCTCTAATTAGTGTCTTTGCACAAGTGGTGAAGAATAGCATTAAGCAGGGTTTTTTCTATGAAAATAAGTATTCCTGTCAAATTTTTTAAAAAATTAAAAACCGCACCTGCAGCAAGCACCTGCAAACAAAAAAACACCTCCCCAATACTTGCAGACCCCCAAAAAGTCAATTTCGCTAGTTTTTAAGTTAGTATCCCCACTTTGAACTTTATTGCCCCCAAATTCAAAGTACTTTTTTGGGGGGCTTTTTTAGGTTTTTTTTACGGAGTTATCGTTCTGGGGGGGCTGTTCCAAGGGTTCTGAGTGGTTTCCCCACCTTTGCACCCCAAAATATCAAAAATGCACGTATTTTCTCCTGCTATTCAGAGGTGAATCTTTATCACGTATTACATTACATTGACTTTCCGCGTACGCGAAAAGTATTTGTAATTGAATACAGAGAAAAGTTTCCGACTGGCGAAAAGTCACAATCGTCGATACTTTCTCGCGGATCTCGGCTTTTCGCTTGTAATTGAATACAGCCCATAGAGTAAATTCTGGTCCTATTTAAAAAAAATGCTGCTTGTACTGTTTTTATTACATTAAGTCTATGTGGACAAATCTTAAACTGCAAACATTTTAACATGAAGCTGAAATATATATATTTTTTTATTGAAAATGTATATTAAACATACACAAATATGAGTTTATAGGAATTTTTATGGTGAAAAAATGCCCTTTTGTAATTCTTTGAACTTATCATCTGCAGGGTCATTCACCTCTGGGATAGGCAACCCACACAGACCCGTGCCTCAAATTGGTTATATAAAACACAAAAAGGCCTTAAAACAACACAGAAGCTCCCTGCTCTCAACACCTGGCCCATATATCTGCAGATCAGCTGATCCATATATTTCTGCAGTCTGTGCAGAACATATGTTCTGCATACAGACTGCCTGATTCATCATGACTGACGACACAACTGGGCGGGCATTTACATGCACCTGCCCAGTTGAGCTGTCAATCACCGGCGGCCCGTGCAGCAAGTGTACAGGCGATCGATTGACCGCCCGTACACACAGCATGATGCACCAATATATCTGCAGACATACTGGGCATCGGCTGTGCAGCACAGCTTATGTCATTCACAGAGATATCGCTGGTAGACACTGGCCGACGCAATCACAATCTATATTGGCCATTCAATTGCACGGCTGATATGTCAGCCAGTGGGTACCCAGCATTACAGAATAACAGCGTTCCCCAGTACTGGAGAAAAATAATTCACAACTGCACCTGGAGTTTCATAATACTCAAGGACACCTGACAGCTGTACATTTACACATCCTTATCTCATGTATGAATAGGACCATAACTAGGGTCGTGAGAGCGGGAGGTTGCCTGGGGCGGCACCTTGCAGTCTGTAGTATAGAGCCACCTGGAGCGTTCTACAGACGCCCTGCTACTGGCGGCACCGACCCCTCTGTGTGATCTCATTATTAGGCAGAGCCCTATTCCGGCGTTGTTTGTACAGTACATGCTAAAGAAAAAGGTCCTGTCCGTTTACTTCTATCATCCATTATTAAATTATTTCCCAATGGAATTATTACAAGCTAATAAAGACAAATCGGTATGTAAGGCTCAGTCTATAAAAGCAACTTCATTTTCTCTATAAAAGTTAAATGAAGTTTAAGTCATGTCCTCATAAAACAGTGGTTCTTTGTCTCCTAACTTAAATAGTGAAGTTGTCACTAGAAAACAAGTGAAGAAATGGCACCAGGGCCGTAGCTAGGGTAGTGCGGCCAGTGCCATCGCACAGGGCACCACAGGTCAGGGGGCGCTGTTTGGGCCTGTCAAATTTCTGTTTATTATCATTCTCACTTGTAGCTTCCTCTTATTTCATCCCCAGCATCTCCTGGCCTCTCCTATCTCTTCCCTGGCCCTTCCCCATCAGGCCATGGCCCTTTTTTGGGTGCATTATATCCCTTTGAAAAATGAGGGGGGCGCCAATGCTCTTTCTGGCAAAGGGCACCAAAAAGTCTAGCTACGGCTCTGAATGGCACCTCCTCAAAATGAGCAGGAAAACCTGGTACTGTGTAATTCACATACACTTCTGCTTAGAGTTGTTTATACACTCATGTGGCAGAAAAAATTAGATGGCCACTTCCATTCCCAGTACATGCCACCACACCCCTGCATTCAATGGTATCTTCCGCAAATGAAGTACTACAGTATATACAGGCAGAAATCACTGCAATCTGCTGACCTATAATTTGCAGTGAAGATGGCAACATATTACAATTTAAATCAACACTAAATTTAGATTTTCACATGCAGCAATTCCAAGGGTATACAGCGCCTACACAACAGTTGGGAAGATACCCAGCATACAACGCTACGGTTGCCGATGAGAAACTGTGGGCAGTCAAGCACAGCGTCATCTGGCACGCATTCTAAAATCTGAACATTGCAGCAGATAACAGCAAATTGAATGCTGGGGCCACAAGTAACATCAGCATTCGAACAGTGCAATGTTCCCTTCTTCTATGGGGTGCAGGAGCAGACAACCCACTCAAGTCCCATTTCTGACCCCACAGCACAAGGCTCTGTGTATCACCTGGGCTCGTGAACATTGCCACTGGATGCAAGATCACTGGAAACATGTAGCCTGTTCCATCAAGTCAGGGTTCTAACTAGTTTGGGCAGATGGACGATTATGAATGAGGAGAAAACCTCAAGGTAATAGACTCTGCATGCCAGCAAGGAAAAGTCCAGGATGACAGTGGCTCTGTTAGGGTATGAGGTGTTTTCAGTTGGCAAGCATTAGGACTCCTGATAAATTTGCAGACATCAATCACCAGTGGACGCTACATAACCATCCTTGCGGTTAATTTGCACATGTTCATTTCATGAATTCACTCACACTGGAGAGGGCTCCTTCAGCACAACAATGTGCCACCGCACAGATCAGCAGCCACCAGATTATGGCTGGAGGACCATTCCTCTGAATTTGGCATCTTGAGTTGGCACACTTGTTCACCGGATTTGAACTCAATAGAACATATATTAAATGCAGTTCAAAGTGGCATCAATGGCAGGGTTCCACCACCGGCGAATATTAGGGAATTGTGGATCATTATTTAGGAGGCTTGGGGCCAAAATGTAATAGGGTGATAGTTTAGAAAATGTTAGAGTTTTCTCACACTTTTTAAATTCAGCCAATAAAATAGGGTCCGAGAACATGCAAACTTGCATGATTTTAGATTACAAAAGCTCTCACAATTTAAACTCTCATCCAGATGTTTTCCCATTTTGAAGATAAAACTCGACCAACGTGAGAGATTACTGCTAAACTCTTAAATTTTCTAAACTCTCACCCTATTACATTTGGCCCATGATGTTGTAGACAATCTACACAGTACTTGTGGAGCCCATGCCCTGTCATGTTTCTGCTGTAATCCGATTGAAAGGAGGACCTAGGCATCAATAGACAGGTGTCTGTTTTTCTGGAACATATAGTGTATATATATATTGCATCACACTTGCCTACACTCCTGGAATATCCTGGTGACTCACAAATCTGAGGGAGTTCTGACGGACCAGGATCCTGTGCACTTTGTAATGCTTCAATTTATCGTAATCGCCCTGATGATCCCATTTGAAAGTATATATTTCTGAATTATTTTTTTTCCCCCCCAAGTATATAACAGCTACATTATGGGGGTTAGGTGCAGTCAGGGAGATTGCTAGACTTGTCAGGGAGATTGCTACTATTGCAGGGAGTCTCTCTGACAATCAGGAAGAGTTGGCAAGTATGTGGTGATCTACTCACAGAATTTACCTGAGCAACTACCTTAGAATCAAGCACAGCAAACAGTAAGTAGACATGCCAGCCTTGACCTTAAAAAAGCATTAAGCACTTCCTGTCAGCACAATTCACTGTAAAACACATGCTTTTTTTCAAAAATGAACCACTCTTACAGTGACAGTAGTCAATAATGTTCAACTGTTTAAACGGAATGGGATTGTATTACCAGCGGCTGGTAGCCGCCGGTTCAAATCCTGACAAGGAGAGACAGGCTGAAATCCCGACCGGGAGAGGTAAGTACTCTAACCCTACCCTCTCCCCCCTCTAACCCTAACCCTCCCTTAGAGGTGCCTAACCCTAACCTCCCCACTAGTACCTAACTCTAACCTCTCCCTGCTTGTGCCTAAACCTAAACCCCTCCCCGCTCCCAGGGGGGGTGCCTAATCCTAACCTCCCCTTTCCCTAGCCTAAACCTAACCCTCCCCAAGGGTGCCTAACCCTAAGTCCTCCCGGGGTGCCCTAAAGCTAACCCCCCCCCGCGTGGCTAACAGAACACACATACACACCCTTATCAATCAGGTTATGATTATGAATGCAGAGAAGATTGATAGCATAAAAATAGTTATTTTTAACATAACATACAAGTTAAGCCAGAGGTTTTCAACCGCTGTGCAGCGGCAAAGGTTGTGAAATGTGCTGCGGCGCGAGAGCCACCAGTCACATTAAAGAACTGCGGACCAGGCAGAGCTGCCGCTGAGCTCCTCTGGGAGGCTCAGGCGCTCCCAGGCTGTGACCTGCTTAAACACAGCAGCGTGACATCACAGGTCACGCACGCCGCAATGGCTGTCTGGCCTACCCGCCCACCTCACCAGGCTCAGCCAGCCCTTCCCTCCCGGCCATGGCCAGCCAGTCACCCAGGTAGCCCTTCCCTCCCACCTGTCCGTGGCCAGCCATTCTCTCCCACCCGCAGCCAGTGACCCAGCCAGCCCTTGTTTTCCAACCATCCACAGTCAGTCAGCCAGCCAGCCAGCCCTTCCCTCCCACCTGCCCGTGGCCAGTCATCCAGCCAGCCCTTCCCTCCCACCCACGACCAGTCAACCAGCCAGCCCTTAATGGACACTGCTGACAGCTCTGTACTGTGGGAACCTGCAGCCTATGAGGGACAGGTAGGTCTAGAAAAATGTACATTTATTTTTTACGTAGCAGTCAGTGTGATTTGTTTTTGGGGGGAGCCAGTGCTTTTATTTTTTGTGGGGAGCAATTTGGTTAATATTTTTTTCTTTTTTTTTTCTGTGGGGGAAAATGCTATAATTTTTCTGTTGGGGCCATTGTATGTGTGTTTTATTTCTGTGGGGGCCAATGTATGTGTGTGTTATTTCTCTGGGGGCCAATGTAGTGTGTTTTATTCCTGTGGAGGCCAATGTGTGTGTTTTTTTATGTGGGAGCCAATATGTTTTTTCATAGGTCGCGCACGCCGTATCGTGTGCCTTGGCAATTTTAAAATCTTGCGTAGTGTGCATCGAGTTGAAAAAGGATGAAAATAACTGCTTTAAACTGTGGCTGGGATTTTTGGGGACTTCTTAGTGCGTAGTGTTTGTAGAGAAAATATCCTGGAGGAGAATGCTTTTTTAAGCATTCCTGAGCTTGATTTTAGCTGCAGTAGCAGCAAAGCAAATTACTCTGAATTGGAATATGTTCTTTCAATTGCGGCCACACAGAAGCTCCCCTTGCAGTGTTTAAGAGGCATCATATGCATTGGTAATGCCAGCAGAAATAACCACACAGACCAGGACTTTACTAGCATCATACTTTTACAGGGTGCATCCCATGCTGCAAACAAACAACAACATTTTCCTTATGACAAAATGCAGACTGAAAAATGATGCCATAAAGTGCTATGCTAAGTATTAATGTATAGTGTAACCCTATTTAATTTGAGTTTTATTAGTATTATTTTTTTAAGTCTTTTACTTTTTATAATTGACAAAATTCCAAACATAATTACATTTAATTGAACTAAAATTGAAGTACACAGCGATGCCTAAGCTTGAGAGTTCCTTACAACAGTATTATAGCAACAATCATACACCTTGTGAGTGAGGCCTACAGCTATAGATTAGTGATTTGCCTAGGCCCTAGAAGATAAAATGACATGGTTCATTGCTTGGAACATTTCAGTAGCAAGAAATCACTATATGCATTACACATTCACGTTAGCAGAGTAATCATCTTTGAGGTATAAGTAATGGAAAAAAGTAATTATGGGATAAATAAGAGTATTACTATAATGACAATGGGGGTTATTTACTTAAGAGGTCCATACACCTACCTGCTAACATGGCAATTCCCCGTTCTATGGCAGTGGTTGAGGAATTGTGGATATTCAACATGTTGAAAAATCTCTATACCCCAATCCCAACTCACAAATGGTCGGAATTGGCGAGTCTGGGATTTTTTACATGTTGAATTTCTTGATTCGCTGCCGGTTTGCAGATCAGCAATGGCCGTCGATCCGCGGTTCGGATCACAGATTGGGTAAGATTGGGAAATTGGGGCCATAGATGTATGGACCCCTTAATTAATGCAATAGTACAAAGATCTATAGAAACCATACATTTGTTTGTATTAATCTTACACAGTCCATACTTGCAGGCAGCAGGTTGGTCAAGAAAAAAACAATCACTGAATACAGGACATGTGACAAATATGATGACAAACATAGATTGTCTAATTAAACAATTAGATCACAAATTGAAAGATGCTTAAAAGGAGCTTCACCCACTTCCATGTAACCTGTTGTCCTCACATATGTCAAATTGATTTTCCATTGACAAATCGAATTCACCTTAACCAGATTGTGATGATTTAGACTGATTATATTGATATTCATACTCTCCTATGATATTGATCAGAAAAAAATAAAGCAAATATATAAAGCAAAGTGTTGAACAATGTGATGCTCACCTTGGCATCAAATCTTTCAATAGTATCAAATAAAATGCTTAAAATAGTGTAAAATGAATATTAATATATAGGACTAAAAACATTTACACTTAGCATTTGTAAAAGATGTAAGCGCAAAATATGCATGGGTGGTTCAATCTTAGAATACAATTCCCTCTGATGGTAGTAGTAGTATATTAAAAAGCAGTCACCGCTAGAAAAAGTGGACTCAAATTTTGCAAATGTTGAATTCTCTGCCATTAGTGTGAGTGTATTTGCTATACACAATGTTGCAGAAGTAATACTTTTGTAACCGAGCACCATCGAGGATTCATTGTATTGTATTTAGAAAGTTTGTACCAAGCTGAACACATTAATATACTGTACTTTTTATAATTGGGATAAACGTGTCCCTCAAAGCTACAATCTCACCAAGTACAGGTGAGTTTATCTACAGTTGTTTTGAAGAACTAGTTGCTATACACACTACACTATATGCATATGCTTTATTTTTATATAATGAACAACTTAGGATGAAGACAAAAAAAACGAAACACTCCTTGATTTACACTTATTTTCACATTATTGGGTGAGCAGCCCACTCATTGATGTTCATTCTTTATATAATCCAATATTTTTAAAAGCAATACCCACTATATTATATCTATTCATTTTCCAATTCACTTGGTGTAGAGCAATTTCTCCTGCTAATTTAATGACCTTTGTGAAGAGTTCTGGAAACTTTCACACTTCCTAGAGACAAGGAATTGTATGCCACTATCCCGAAATTTATGGAAGACTCCAGAATATGGGGGTTGTCTCTTAGCTCCTGGGAGAGTGGGCAACCACTCACATTCCACCACTCCTCTGGTGAAGAGGGCAAGTGGTGTGATGACGCATTTCACAGTGTAATGCCAGCAATTGCAGCAAACCACTATGGAAGGTCGCAATGATGCGATTCAGCCACTCCTCCACCCATTTCAACAAAACAAAATGTTCAAGAAGTAGGCACACATGACTACTGCTTGAATGTATACTTAGAAGGTTCATGTGTGTCAAGATGAATTTCAATTACGGTGATCATTTAAATAAATTACAGTTTTGATGAAACAATCAAGCAAGTTGAGCATATATATATACTCGAGTATATATATATATATATATATATATATATATATACACTCGTAAAACAAACTATCTGTTTATAATCATAATAAATCTGAAAAAAATCTGAAAATAAACATTTTAAATTAAATTTGAAAATACATTATAAGAGAACACAACACTATTTTTCTTTGCCCCAGACCTCTGCGAAGAAACTGCTAATTGGTTGTGCAAGTTCTCTCCAACCTCCTCCCGACAGCCCCAACCACTGAGAGCTAAATCCGAGAATTCAACTGAGATCATTCAGTTGAATTGCATCTGCTAGTATAATATCTACATTGTGTTTCTTCCATCATCAATCAGCATCATAACATCCATGTTGCCATAGCTTCTGCACCCGTGAAAGCTATAAGTGGAATGTAATGAGGTCTAGAAGTTTGACTTACATTCAGAGCTTTTAAGGCAAGTTTTACAAGTGGTGTGAATGCTTGTTATTTAGATTTTTTGTTGTTCTCTTGTAATCTAATTTGAATTAGGTGGGGTAAGCAGCATGCAGACAATGAGAGCATTATAACCCTCAGTTCATAAGCCTGCAAATGATCTTTGGAAAATATACTGAAAGATCTTAGGCTAATAAACGAAACAATAACAGAAAACAGAATTTATTTTTCCTCCGGAGAAGTACGCTTTTTTTTTTTAAAAGCATGTTGGAATTATCTTTATTTTTTAATTTGGTAACAGTAGGCAATCTATCTTTACTGTTAGTCCAAACCACAGACACACACATATGGGGACTTGTTTGATGGGTACCTGTTTTAATAGCAAACAATAACTGTGTTGATATGCTGCAAACTGGTATCAGTGATTGGATACAGCAGGGCTGTAACTAAGGTAGTATGACCAGTGCCATGGCACAGGGCACCACAGGGCAGGGGGCGCTGTTTGGGCCTGTCAATTTTCCTGTCTATTACCATTCTCACTTGTAGCATCCTCTTATTTTATCCCCAGCATCTCCTGGCCTCCCCTATTTCTTCCCTTGCCCTTCCCCATGGGGCCATGCCCCTTTTTCAGGAGCGTTATGTCCCTATTTGAAAAATAGGGGGCGCCAATAATCTTTCTGGCACAGGGCACCAAAAAGTCTAGTTATGGCTCTGCCCCCCAGCACTGCCATGGGATTGCCTTTTGCAGGATTAAGTCCTTCTAACTGATGTAGAGTTCACACTGGATGCTGTGATCTGGAAGTCAGGAATCAAATGAAACCTTGTACCCCTATTTCACTTGACCCTGGTATTTCTTCCCGGGTCTCGAGCACGGTTTTATACCCTGGTCAGGCTCAGTGGAAACGGGTAATCTGGGTCTTCCGACTCAAGACCCGTTTCCAGCATGGTGATTGTGTGTCATTCGGAAGCTGTCACCGGGGAGGGAGAGATTACAGCCTCCCTAGTATTTACTCCATCCCCGCTTCATTCGGGGAGGCTGTTATCTCTCCCTCCCCTGTGTCAGCCTCCCGAATGACAATCCACATGGAAGGACCCTCTCCACTGGTCGCTGGTCCACTCTGGTTTGGCGTTCAGGGGAGAGATGGTGTCTCCGGCGCTTGGTGATGACATCATTACCAAGCATCGGCACTGCCCCTTGGTGCAGTGTGAACGGCGTTGACCCGGGATCTTCCCGGGTCGTCACCGTAGTGGCAATGGGGTAAATACCGGGTCTGACCCGGCTTGGAACCGTGTTCCAAATCCCAGATCAGACCCGAGATTTTTGGTGGAAAAGGGGTAATATATGGCACTATGAGAGCCAGGGCTAGAAATGTTATTGCTTTCAGGAAAGTGTGGAGGGCATGTTTTAATGTGTTGTGCAGTTGGCAAGTGTGTTTCATGAGTATGATGTTTTCAATAAGGAAATATATAAAATAGGATTATCTGTCCTATAAATGCAGCAACTATTATAGGACTATTAGAAAAAAATATCAGGTGCCCCTATTTCCTGAGACACCCCACTTCTTGTATTGCAGTCGGCTTCACATTCTTGAAACTCATAAGAAAAAATAATACTCAAAAATAAAATAATATATAAAGCAAACAGCTATATTTGTGTAGACATGAGGAGAGGGCTGGCAAATTAGACAGAATATGGGTATGGATGGTGAGATTGAGTAAAGGGCTAAACCTACTGTTAAAAAAGTACATCCTCTAAAAGGAAAAAAGGTTTTCTAAAGAAAATGAATATGCTGTGTATTAGACCTTATTGGAATAACACTCAATATTTTAAATAGTACTTCTGCCTGAAATCACCAGCTTAAAACTCAGAAACACTAGAGTACTATTTTGACAGATAGGGTGTAGATAAATTAATTTCCACTGAAACTGAATCTGCAAACATGATAACAAACTGTATACTACACTGATAGAACCCAATTATGTGACCATGAAATGTTATTCATACCACAGTTCTGAAATGACAGTAACAGAGTACATTAACATTCTAGAAGTCCTTATTTCAGCAGTTATTCCAGTAATTTGTGAAAATTTCAATTAGGCACATTTTGTGTGTGAAGTTACATTGTGTGAGAGCTGTATGGAAGATCTATATTGTAAGGGGAATAACAGTCACATATTTTTGTGTACTACATTCTCACAGTAATGAACAGGACATTTACGCTCTGAGAAACAAAAATATACAAATTAAAATAACAGACCTCTAAAAATGAACATCTCAGTCAATGATTCCACCATACTATATTTTGCCCTGCCAGCTATGGAGATTAAACATACATCTAAATAATAAAGAAACACATTTCTAGCAAATGTATTTAACTTAACAAGTAACGTCATGTAGCTGAATGATGAATAACAGAAGAAAATGCTGCTTACAGAGTCAGCGTGATGCTCTGCCCCCTGGGTCCTCTCCTTTCTGCTTTTTCTGATATATTAGTTAGTACCGATCCATTAAAGTCAATAAAATGCCATTTTAAACTAATTAAATACTACATGATCCTAGATAAAACATAATTAAGGAATTAACATACTCCTACTCTCTCTTAAATGTGTAAGCTTATTGTCTACTTGTCACTGGTATCAATTCCCGCAAATGAACATACTTAGGAAACTGGTCATTTACAGCCAAGTTCGAAGAACATTATTGCTGGTTGTACAAAGAAACTGACTGAAAGCTTTAGTACCCAGTAGAAATGTCCATACTTATTCTATTTTTGTATATACTAAATATCACTACATTCAGAATCCACACTTTAACCATCTAATACCATGGAAATCATTTCTTAAAATAGAAATATACTATTACGGCATATAACAGTACAATAATGCTTTAATTAGTCAAACATGATCTAGTCTACATGATAATAGGACCACTGCTAGAAATGACGCCATGGTGGCTGTGCCACATGCAAACCTAATGTGAACAGCGTGCAGGGTGGGTGCTACAGCACGGTGGGTGCTAGGGCACCGAGAGAAGAGGAGCGGGAACAGTGGGTAAGTGGAACAGAATGAAACTGAAGGGGATGGTTATGGGGCGGGATGAGGTAGTACAGGGGAGGCTGAGAAGACTTGGCAGATGTAAATAAATATACTTGAAAATGTAACCAGAAAAGAAACCCCATAGAAAAATATTTTGGATTATGACTAGCCTGGATTTGTGAAAGAAAAAAAACGTATGGCCAAGTATTAGCACAGCATAAGAGCAGGGTGGCATATCATTGTTTTGGGTCTATTTTATTTTAAATATTATTTATTTATTAACAGTTTCTTATATAGTGCAACATATTCTGTTGCACTTTACAATTGTAAACATTAATAGAACAAAACTGAGTAATAACAGACAGACATAGAGGTAGGAGGCCCTGCTCGCAAGCTTACAATCTATAGGGAAATAGGCATTGATGCACAAGGATAGGTGCTTCATATTACATATTGGTCCAGCCAGATTGCAGAGGTTCTTGGTGGGCTGTAAGATCCAGTCACACAGGAATGTTGGCCAAATAATGATTATCAATAATAATTTACATAATGAATATAAGTAAAACGTGTAAACATGGGCTCAGTTCGGCTATACACTGAAGTGCCAAAAGTCATGGGATAGATGTCTAGTATCGTATAGGACCCCTGTAGCCCATCAAAGAGCAGCAATGCAACAAGGCATTGATTCCAGAATGGGACGGAAGACATCTCGAGAGATGTTGACCCATGCCATCCGGATAGATTTCCAACAGCTCCCCGATATTTGTAGGTGCAGGATCCATGATATTTGTAGGTGCGGGATCTTGGGTGCGAATGGACCTCTCCACCACGTCCCATAAATGCTCGATTGGGTTCGGGCGAATGTGGTGGCCACACCATTCGCTGGAACTCTCCAGAATGCTCCTCAAACCAATACTAGACAACTTGGGACTGATGACATGGTGCACTGTCCCGCTGGATTATTCCATCTTTATGGGAGTACATGATGTACATAACGGGCTGCATATGGTCATCAAGCAATGCAGTGCAGCGATTACCAGCTAATGACGTGTTCAGGCGGACCAGCGGCCGCAACCCATACCACGTGATCACACTTAACACCATTATGAAACCAGCAACAGCCTGCATGGTACCTTATTGAAACTAGGGTTCATGGCCTCATGTTTTCTGCACCACACCCGAACCCTACCATCAGCCCAAAACAATTGGAACCGTCAGACCATGCCATACGTTGCCAGTCCTTCAGTGTCCAATTAGCGATGTCACGAGCCCAGGTGAAGCACTGTGTCCAGTGTAGTAGTGTAAACAGGGGCACTCTGATAGGTCTACTGCTCTCATATCCCATGGAAGCTAAAGAACGCTGAACTGACCTGCTAGTTAAGCATCTGGTACCTCCTGCATTGAATATGGATGTGATTTGAGCCAGGGTCGTTTGTCTGTTATCATGGACAATCATTAAGCACCTGTGGTCAGCCACTGCGCTGTCCACGGTGGGTATTAATGCTACACACGTGATTCCGTAGTAGATAGAGGAATGTTGAATGTCTACACAACTTCGGAAATGGAATGTCCCATCTGTCCGGCACCCACTATCATGACCCGTTCAAACAATGTGAACAATAATTCAGGTCGCCTTGCCATGAGCAGCCTAGCCAGTGTTCAAACTAACTCACAAGATGTCAGATTACAACTGATGCAGGTCTGAGCATTTCCAACATGTCACAGTACAGTGACGCCACCTACTATTACCTTTACATAGTGCTATCCCATGACTATGTATTTATTTTCTAGAAGTGACACATAGTATGGGCTGGAATCATGGACATCTAAAACAGAAAATTAGAATAGGGCAGTGGTGGCGAACCTTGGCACTCCAGCTGCTCTGGGACTACATATCCCAGCATGCACTGCCAGAGTTTTACTATTAGGGAATGCTAGAACTGTGGCAGGGCATGTTGGGATATTTAGTCCCACAGCAGCTGGAGTGCCAAGATTTGTCTTGAGTGTCGTTTAAATTTGAAAAAATTTCCAGCAAATTTAGAAATACATTATGGATTGTTTATATTATAGAAACATTTACTATTTACATTATATTAATTTATACAATTAATTTCTCATTTTTATCTCTTGTTTTGTGACGGAGAAAGGCAGTTATCTGCTTTGTTCAGTTTGATCAATTTGAGTTTGGGTCAAAAATAATGTCTGTCCCCCTTAAAGATGGACTTTTGGGGGTACAATATGCTGTGACCACTGGTGCACCGTTCCCTTACCTAAGTAATGCAAATGTCTCAGTACATTTTCCTTTACCATTGTAGGGGTCGGGTGGAAGTACCATAAAAATATCTAGACCAAAAGTTTTCTTTAAAACTAATTTACTGAGAGTAATATCACTGAATGCTCAGACACGAAGTGATAATCAAGATAACTGTACAGTAGTGATTGCATACAAACTAGACTTTTCCAAACTGTTCAGCAATGTAACATCTTAATTTTGGCTGCAGAATTTTTCATCTGCCGAATTTGTCCCTAAATGTTCCGCACATAGGGACTGATTCACTACCGATCGTAACTGCGAATGCAATAGCGATTATGCATGCACTTCAACTGTAATAGTACGCTAATCCATTGCGATCACTATGCCGCCGCAGCACAACACAAGGACGCACACTGTTTACCTTACACACATCTGTAATGTTTAGCAAGATTGCAAAACCATCGGTAACATTGAGTACTATCACAGCCTCACGCACACTTGCACAAGCTCTGACCTTACTCAGAAACTGCTAACATCATCGCATGCTAGGAGTGCTCAGGCTGCGTACAGCATCGCAGTGGATAATTTATGCACGCCCCTGCAATGGCGTTCAAACACACTGGCACACCTGCGTTTCCCCAACCATCCCCCGTCACCACCCCCAAACTGTACTTCCTCTCAATCACTCTGCAATGGGGCTGCGAAGTCACTGCGGTCGCAGTCCCGATCACAGTGGCCGGTTCTCGCACTGTGATGCATACGCGGAACATAACAATCGGCCGATTGTGTGTGTAATCGCAGTTGCCAGCGGTAGCGAATCAGGCCCAGAATACCTCCTAACATTTTTGCCCCACTTATAATACCAAGTTCTACCTGAAACACAAATAATGGAGCATACACACGGTCAGATTTGTCAGACTTGTCAGATTTGTCAGATGAACGACTGAACGATTGAACGATCTGAACGATTTGAACGATTTTACCAAAGTTTTGAACGATTTGAACGATTGAACGATTGAACGATTTTTGACTGCATTAAAATGAATGGAATCGTCCAAGTCTGACTGCAAACACATCAGATGTCAGAAATCGTTATCTGACCATCGGGAACGCGCATCCTTGATCGTCCATCGTTCAGGCATGTCAGATATGAACGATTTTCCTTCAGATATGAACGACTGAACGATTTTTAAATCGTTATCGTTCATATCTGAAGGAAAAATCTGATCGTGTGTATGCACCATTAGAGTACAAATAACCATCACAGCTCCATTCATACATTATATAGTCTGTAAAACTGAAACGTACAAATGCATTACAAATACTTTATCAAATGGTCATTACATGGAATTGTGAAGCAAAATTTCATCTCCAGATCGTAGCACTTTGGCAGAACGGTCTGTTCCTGTGCATAATTTGATTGATGCAAAATGTTGCCTTAGCTCCCTTACAGACTGTTAAAAATTGTGTATTTACAAACATTTTTTAATGGTTTGGGGATAGAACCCATAGATTCCAATAACATCATACAAACTATGTAAAGAGCGGCAAGGCAGTATTTTTTGGAAGCTACAACAAAAAAGCAAAAGAAGCAAAGTATTTCTATAACGGGGCACTCTCGGACTAATTGTATCAGACACCGTAACCTGTAGTGACCATACAAAATATAAAATATAACTTTTACTATGTCCTTTAAAATAAAATAAGCGAAATATAAATCAAAAACTCTAAATTATGTAAATAATTTAAAATATGTGTTCTCCACAATATTAATCAAAATGTGGTGATCCTTCTTTCATACTGTATATCACCTTAAATGTATTAAAGAAATAAATATGTTGGTGCTCAAATAATACACTCTGTATTATCCGTAGTTATTATTATATGGTATAATGCACTATATGCAAGTCCCTCTCTTACTATTGTCATAATAATAATGGTATTATTATTATATGGTATAATGCACTATATGCAAGTCCCTCTCTTACTATTGTCACAAAGCACTATAACCAGTTGTCATATACGACTTGGAAAAAAAATGCATTGACTCCAAATCTGGGTTGAGTATAATCTCTCCTACATCTGCTGCCTTATCATCTCTAGAATAAAGGCGATATGACAGATAATGAATAGCAATAAGTGGTATATATGATGGGAGTGGATATAAAGTTAGCACCTGCAACTGATGGACAATTAGAGGTAGTGTACAATGGGAATTGGTATGAAATACCGCCGGCCGCGGTTCGATTCCCGTCAGCGGCAGCCCGACAGGAGCAGAGTGCGACGCAGCGGAAGCCCGACAGCGCTGGAAATCTCGATCGTGGATAGGTAAGTATCCACTAACCTAACCTAACCCCCCTAACCCTAACCCTCCTTAGGGGTGCCTAACCCTAACTTCCCCCCAAGTGCCTAACCCTAATCTCCCCTCTAAGTGCCTAACCCTAACCACCCCCTTCCCCGCTGCCTAAACCTAAGTCCCCCCCGGGGGTGCCTAACCCTAACCCTCCCTCCTCCTAGCCTAACCCTAACCCTCCTGGGGGGCTGCCTAACCCAAAGTCCCCCCGGGAGCCCTAAAACTAACCCTCCCCCCCCCCGCGCGGCTGTCCGCTCGCGGCGCCTGGCATCACTACGATCGTGATGCCGGGCGCCGGTCTCCCGGCGTCGGGGAAATGCGGGCGTCTACATCTAGATGCCCGGCATTTCACCCTTGCCGGGATAAGACAGTCGGGAAGCCGGTTGCCAGTATTTAGGCAGTCGGCTTCCTGAGTGCCTCCCGTACAATGTGTATCAAACACTGATTAAATTCAGTAATCACCCTTGTTCTCTAAGTATCTCCCAACCAATATCTCAGTTAATTAATAAAGATCACATAGCATTAAATATGTTTTATTGAGAGAACTATGGCGCCAGACAGCACTCAATATGTTTACTCCTATCTTGTAAATGCCATAATATTATCTAATAAGCTATTGATCACATTCATAAATAATGGGTAAATTTAAACATTGTGTGGTAATGATCCTAAATAGACCAACTATCTCTTCCATGTGTCTAGGAGTATAATTGTGTCTGCTGTAACATCCAGTAATCTCACATCCCTGTGAGTGTTCCAGCAGTGTTATGGTGCATACACACAATCAGATTTTTCCTTCAGATATGAACGATAACGATTTAAAAATCGTTCAGTCGTTCATATCTGAAGGAAAATCGTTCATATCTGACACAACGACGGACGATCAACGATGCGCGTTCCCGTTTGTCAGATAACGATATCTGACATCTGATGGGTTTGCAGTCAGACTTGGACGATTCCATTCATTTTAATGCAGTCAAAAATTGTTCAAATCGTTCAAAACTTTGGTAAAATCGTTCAAATCGTTTAATCGTTCAGTCGTTCATCTGACAAATCTGACAAGTCTGACAAATCTGACCGTGTGTATGCTCCATTATGTAGCCTTGCTGGCAACAGTGTATCACTGTCCTTCTGACTGCCTAATTAGATATTCACTGCGCTCTGTTTACTGAGCTCTAATCTCATGCAGTCTATTGACATATAGCCACCTCCTGACACACTGCAGTATTCAGTGGCTTATAGCAAAACTGCCAGCTACTAGTTGCCTTGTTTAATCTGTTAGGTGGGCTATCATAGGCAAATGAAGGGGGGGTTTCCGTCTGCCTGGGAACCCCCCTCCCCAGCACATACCATGACCACAGTAGAAATAGAAATATAATAGAATTTTACTAGTTCGATATGTTCTTCTCAGTATCACAAATGAAATAGTTAGCAATACCTGTGGATCTTTTAACATGTATCAGCGAGTAATAAATAACCTGTGCACCAACTAGGAGATCTGGAAAACATGCACTATTAGGGATGCACTGCTATAGAGCCAAATATGTACATATATGTCCAGGGAAGTGCTAGGTTCTTCTGCTGTTCCTCCAGGCTCCCGGACTTGCTCCAATGCTCTGGAATGGTGCTCACATCTAAAATAAAAACATTCAGCTCAGGCAGGATGGCTTACTGCCGCATCAAATTACTTACTGTGATCCTGTATATACTGGAATTATGACACACAATACACATTGTATGACGCATATTAAAGCTGGATAAGTACTAATTTTGCCCTCTTCATGGACTGGCCACACTCACTCTAAAATCAAGTATTTGGAAGCCCCCCTCTAGAAATCCTGCGTTTGCCACTGGCTATCGTATATTATAGCATCAGTCAACACACATACTGTGTTTGACCACAATTGACATTGTATTCTACACAAACAAACATGTTTATATTTGGAGACGCAATGATTAAAAAGCACAGGTCACACTATGCATCGCGTGCCTGTGTTGTCCGACGCGCGCTTCGCATTGTCAGCTTTGTCAAAGGACTTTTTTAATGGTTTGGGGATAGAACCCATAGATTCCAATTACATCATACAAAGTATGTAAAGAGCGGCAAGGCAGTATTTTTTGGAAGCTACCATCTCTATTTACTCCAATAACCCATACCCTGCCTGCAAGTGCATTTTACCACCAATTGCATTTAACCTGCAGCACCACTGGAGTTGTGTATAACGGGATGTACTTAAAACCCCGGTGGACAGGATCCCGACCGCCGGTAAAATGCTGATGCCACTATCCTTAATGGGATCAGAATACTGGCGTCGGCATAGCGAACGCTGGAATACCGATCGTCCGGACGCCGGTGAGTATCTTAGTTAGCCCGTGGATGGGGGAGTTAGGATTAGGCAGCCACGGGGGAGATTAGGGTTAGGCACCCCTCGGGAGAGCTAGGGGGGGGTTAGGCACTACCGGGGGGAGGTTAGCTTAGGCATCCCTCTGGAAGACTTAGGTTTAGGGTGCTGACAGGAGGGGTTAGGTTTAGGCAACACCGTGGGGAGGTCAGGGTAAGGCACCCCCCAGGGATGTTAGGGTTAGGCACCACTAAAGGAGGGTTAGGGGTGATGTGGGGTGGGGGGTTAGGGTACTTACCTCCCATGTCAGGATCTTCACACTTAAGGCTACCAGCGTCAAGGTTTGAACCGGAGGCTGGGATATCATACCCATTCCGTATATAACAGGGGGATAACCAGCCTAATAATAGCAGCAGAGAAACTTGCAAAGTGAGGGGCCCACCTGGTTGTATTGAGAACACATTGGGAATCTTGTGGCTGAAGTTGCCTTCAGTTTGGCACATTGGACAATTTTTATAACTACTGTCAAAGCCGGATGGTTGGCTAAGACAGAATCTGTTAAAATCAAAATCTGCAAGACGCCATTTTGCGAATGGCTACTCAGCGCCATTTTGCGAATCCTACACAGTATAAGGCACTATATTACTTAGCGTTTTGCATTTCCTACGCAATAGAACACTGTTAAAAGTCTTTACAAAAACAATACGTACATTTATTAATACACATATTCAGTGATGACAGACGAGTCTTGTGGACATGTTTGTGACAAATAATTAAGAATACATAAAGATACTGTGAGTGTTTACTTTGCATATAGAAACAGTATGTCTGTGGCAATTGAAGTATAACACAGACACTGATATGCTCAGAGAGAGTGGATTTAGAAACAATTGTCAGACGTTTAGCTATCATTAGAAATTGTAGGCCTTGTGTCCCATGCTGATGTGGTTAAGAGGGACTGACAATTGTATCCTGAATAAACATAGGAAAGCCTATTGTTAAAATTATCAGACTGTTTGCCAAAGCTTGCTCAACTTGTGAACAGGACAAACTCCACTGTCTGTCATTATTTTAGTTCAGACAGAAGTAATATTACTGTTTGGAGTTATGCACATATATATATATATATATATATATATATATATTGGTATATGTGTATACATACACTTAAACAATCACATGGGTATCCACAATGCGTGAACACATACATATACATATATATATATATATACAGTTGCAATTATAAATAGAAAAACACACACAGCGCATGTTTTGCGCTGTAACACAAACCCTGCACACAGCGCACCTTTTTACACTGCATGTAGACACACAACACATACTTACATATGACCATAAATATACACGCACTCATAAAAGGTTCCTGCACATTATGGTTCATATTAAAGTTATTAATTATGATGTAAAATGTATGTATTTGATATTAATGAAACACTATTTATTTCCAGATATCTGAATCTATCAGCGAGGAAGTCGCATCTTGCGTTCAATGGTTATGGAATATAGGAAATTATTGGTTAGAATGTATACACTGTAATGTAGTGTCTCTATCTAGTTTAAATCAATTAAAGAAAGACAATGTAATCTGGAGAATTGGGACATACCCCTAATGAACTGTCCTATGAACTACAGCGTACTACAAAGACCAAGAGCAAGAACCAATGGAATTATGTTTGTCTGTCTACATTGTTGTTATCATGATCTGTTAGGGTATATAGCCTGTGTCCCGGTCCCAGTTAGTAGCCATTCTTCTTGGATGACTGCAGGCTTCTGGATTGATGACTGTAACTGGGACCGATGCGCATGCGTATGTATCGACTGTACCTTATGTATTTAATAATACGTTGCGCTCATTGTTTAGATCAAAGCGCGTAATACTCTTTTATTGTAATAATAACTTTTTGTGCTATGGAACCAGTCTGGAAAACAATTAATTCTTGTGCAACTTGCAACGCTAATTAGCGATATTTGGGTATATAGGTTATTAGGTATTCATACTAAGGAAAACTAATTTGTTCTTTAAGCTAAAACATGAAATAATGTTAATGAAAACAATAATACAACAATGATCTTATCTTACAGTATGTCACCTTTATCACCACTGCTCCAGATGACAGTGTAAGCTATAACTCAGATCCTTAGTGCTATGTGGTTAAACTACTGTTATTCTGAATCAGTAGTAAAAGACAAAAATCAAACCAAATGTAAAATGTATTTATTCATTTAAAATACATTAAAATGTCTGTTACAGGAGAGTAAAAATATGCTGCAGTAAATACATTTTTGGCAACTTCTACGTATTAACATAAAAGGACACAATGCACTAAGCCTTGCTGCTGAAGCAACCCACCCAACCAATGTTTCACAATATTTACAGCACATTACTGTCATGACAGTCTAGGTCATTACATCATGTCTTGTTTCTGCTAAACGCAGACAATACCTGAAGGGTCGCCCAAATGTATTTCTCTCTCAAATATCCTTTTAAGCTGGTTTTAAATATACAACATGGACTGTATTAAAAGAAGAAATTGCTTAATCATTCAATTAATCATTAAAGCAAAGAAATGTTAATTGCTTAATAAAATGGCATATGATGTGGATCCTAGAAACTTAAAAATGTTAATGAGACTTACCAGAATACATATTCCGTCAGCAGGCCTGGTAGATGAAATCTTGAGGCCGGGTACACACTTGTTTTGGAGCCCCCCCCCTCCCTAACTAGGGTTGATGGCACCTAGTGTTTTACAAAAATGGTGCCCCTTGAAAACTGTGCTTTTAAAATGTTGGCTGAACACACAATGGAAACACAGAAGAGTGAAACCTGCCGGATGGCGAAACAACAATTCGTCAGCAAAGAATACCATGTTCATAAACACACTGGGGTATATTTACTTAAGTCCGGGTTTTTGGAAGTGGAGATGTTGCCCATAGCAACCAATCAGATTCAAGATATTCTCTTCTAGAAGGTGCTAGATAAATGTTAAGTAGAATCTGATTGGTTGCTATGGGCAACATCTCCACTTCTGAAAATCCGCACTTTAGTAAATATACCCCACAGTGTTAAGAAATGGTAATTTGAAGACATTGTCTGGGTTTTGAAGGTGGAATTCACATAATGTCTGGGTTTAAAGTGACAAGTTTAAGGCAGAAAAACACTGTATGAACGAAAGTTTGTGGCCGGCCCTACTGACATCACTCGTGATGTCAGTAGTGGACTTCCTGCTCTATTAGAGCAGGACGCCCTCTCGGGCTTGCGGGAGCCGAGACCCTCCCGCAGGGTCTTGACGCAAGCCCGATGAAATCGCGACCATCGCCAGGCTGCTCGTACTGGAGGCTGAAACAAAAAAAAATAAAAAAGCCCTGATTCAGAGCGAGCGCTCGCAAACAGCGAGCGCCTCTGAATCAGGCCCACAATACTGCTCCCATATCATATCATACACTATATAGGTTTGTGGGCATTTTATGCAATGTATGTCTATTTTAAAAAGTAGAAATGATAGCATATCATAGGACGGGATTTCAAACTTGTAAGCAATGTTGTTCTTGATGTTCTGGTTCCAAGTCAGTGAAATCACACAGGCAGGGAGGAGCCGGACTCAGGTCCGATTAAATTACATGACAGGTCCACCCTTCGCCCATCCCTCTCTTCCCCCTAGTGCTGTCTGCACCTATCTCCTGCTGTGTATAAGGTTCCGAGTGGTCCCTCATCACATGCAGCGGGTTGCCACTCTTGCAAATGGAATAAACAAAAGGTCTGACATGCTGTCCTAATGGCAGCCGACGATCGCAGCCCAGCTTCTGGGATCCTTCTGAAGTTCTTAAACAGTGAGCCCTGCTAAGAAGCAGCATGTGGCTCACAATGACTCAATTTACATGCAGTGCAGTGTGCGGGTAATAAGTGGGTGTAGCCCCTCGGGACCTTGGGGCCCAAAAGGTATGTACCCCTTGTACATCCCTGTCGCTGGGCCTGTCCGCCAGTGTTTATGCATTACCAAATAAACGCACATAGCAAATTGAATAAATTATTATTTTTTTTAAATAATATTAATAATCATCATCATCATCATCATCATCATCATCATCATCATATCCACATTTCACTGCACACCAGACAACAAGAACACATTATATAAACTAAGCAGAATTTACAAGAGACGGATTCTAGACCAAAAGTGCAGTGAGACTATACGGGAGCTATTTATACATACAATAAGCAGCATCTCAATTGTCTTATTGACCGTTTCGAGGTCTGTAAAGAACTGATCCATATACTTTCAGCACAGATAATCTTTAGTGACTTATCACTGCTCTTTATGACACACAGGTAAGGTTTTACTACTATGTGATCACAATATTATGCAATTTACTGTATATCACTGCAGAATACGTAGTCTATGCGTATTACACAGGATAAAGAAAACATTCAACATGTTATATTTATTGAATAAACATTCTTAAAAACATCAGCCAGGAAGAATTCACAAAATATAACAAACCTACCAATAGTTTTAATACAGTATGTAGATAATTTTATCCTCCGTCCCAAGGTTTTTTTGAGAAATATAAGCATACATATACAGAATGAAAAAAAAAATTGATATATCACTTAAAGCAACTAACTCCCTTTTTAAATCAGCAATCCCACATAGGATTATAGTTAATTAGCAAATTAAGTACCCTTTGAGAATGAATTGTGTTTTTCTTTCTTACCTATCCTACAAATCATTATCTTATTTGATATATCTGTCAGGAGGTAAAACAAGTATGTCTGCCCGACATGGGATCACAGCTCTTAGAATATCAGGGCAGGAGGAGCAGTGGCGTAATTTTATCCCAGTTGCCCGGATGCAAGATAAATGTTGGTGCCAACACAAATTTCCCCCACACATTTAAATTTACCACCTACCCCAGCTCCTATGCCATTATTGGCAGGCATGATTATAACCGGAATCGGTTATCATCTCCACCAATGCAATACAATCATATATTCACATTTACTCCAGTAGGTGAAGAGGAAGTTCTGACTCCTTGAGTATTGATCAAACTAAACAAGCAGTTTTTCCTATGCACTAGTGTGATGTGCATTGGTCAAACTATTGCCTCCTTACTAAACTCTATTATGTCATCTAGTCAAATTCCCAAGTCATGGAAGGTGGTTAGTCATTTTGAAACACAAAGAGGATACAGAAGAACTGCTGAAAACAATGAACCTATAACTTTATTGCCTATGCTATATTATCGGAACATGTGCTTTTCCCAAATCAGCTGCTTTTACAAAAATAACAAATTTGATTTGCCCCTTTCAATCTGGCTCAGACGTCTGAACACATGCACTACAGTGGCTTCACTCCCAGCTTTTGTCAGGGATCTTTTTTTCTGTATTAATGAGTGACCTGCGAACAGTTTGCAAATCAGTGTCTATGCATGTACATGTGGATGACATTATCTTGCTAAAAAATGTTGAACCTTAAAAAATTAGTGTAAACTTATTTCTCTCGGTTGGACCATTAAACAACTAAAACAAAATGTTTTTGGACACTAAAAAAACATTATCCATGTTATTTAGGACAGCACGTAAAGTATACGACACCTGTTCTACTGATTTAGAGCAAAGGCCAATAGTAATCGGACATCAGTATCCAAATATAAATTTTAGGGTTTATGACTTGATCCTATCCTTTTGATTAGTTGGCATATAGACACCTAAAAATGTATTCCAAAGTGGGCTTGGTGTACAGAAACAAATCCTGTCAAACTCCTACGAGGAAGCACATCACACAATTTATACTAATTTCTATTATCGATAATATTATATCATTTATGGTATAGTACCTCAAATTCACATTGGCAAGCATGACAAAGTCAATCTGCCAGGGGTTTTGCTTTTAAACTACAAAGAAAAAAAAAAGCTCTCTCTCTTGGCTGTCCCTATAATTCAGACATACAGTAGAGTTCTCTTTGGAAGTTTAACCTTCAAAAGCTTTTTGGGCAAAGTACCCAAGTAAATAAACGTACATTTTACTCTTGTGTTTAAAGCATTTATAAACTAAGACGGAATTCCAGAAGCCAGATAGAGGTTCCTAAATTCCGAAAGCAATCTAGTCCAGAGCTCCTAACTGTCACTGTACAGGCTGTGGGCCTGGTTCAGAGCCGAACGCTCTGACCAGAGCGTTCACTCTGAATCAGGGCCCTCCTCCATGAAAATGGAGCGTCCTTCTGGACGCTCGCATAGCTGTGGGTGACCACCCACAGCTCTAGCGAGCGTCCATGATGATGGTCGCGATGGCCAAGACCATCGCGACCATCGGGCTTGCGACGGAGACCCTGCGGTAGGGTCTCGCTGCCGCAAGCCCTGGAGTGATTTTGGCTCTATCAGAGCCAAAATCACTCCCACTGACATCACTAGTGATGTCAGTGGGGCCGGCTTCAGACGGTAGGCGTTCCCATGGGAACGCCTCCGTCTGGCAGCCACGCCCCCGGCACACCCACCAAAGGGGTCGTGCTATCAATCAACATCGACAGCACGTCCCCTTTGGTGCGAGACCCGGAGCGACGGAGAGCCCGTCGCTGTCCGGGTCTCGCGCATGCGCACAACGATGGAGCTCCCTCCATCGTGCGCATGCGCAGTGGGGCAACATCGACCCGCTTGCGAGCGTCCTGCGCTCGCGAGCGGGTCTGAATGACCCCCAGTGTTTGAAAAATGACAGCTAGGAACTGATTGGTTGGCACTTTATCTCTCCCCAAGGCATAGTACATCTACCCCAAACTCTGACTGCTCCTCCCGAGCTCCCCATTTCCGGAATAAAGTAAATTAGTCAATTAAAACTGCTACCTATGATGTTTCCAAACTTCTGTCAGTTCTATAAGCATATTGTGATTGTAATGCTTAATGTCTGCTATATGTTATCAGATCGTATTTGTAAATGATGAATCCAGGGCACACTTAAAAATGAGAAGTGACTGTCAATGGATTTCTCTTCAAAAATACTTTATAAATAAACTGGTAACTGCAATTAAAACAATGCCGTGGTGCGTCACATAGTGCAAAATAAAGTTTCCATCTACAGTATGTGATCCTCCCAGTTTTTACATGCTAAGAAAGATCAGGCTACCGGTTGTATTAGATCATGGGGCCTGATTCAGAGCCGGACTATATTTGTGCTCGCTCGTTCAGAAAAAGGGGCCGGCTATTTAAATTGTGCGCGCTCGCTCTTTGCAGTCTGTTGACGCCTCTATGTCTGAGCGAGCGAACTAAATATGCGCTCGCTATTTTGTAAAGACGCCCCCTGGCCGCTCGCATCCTACGTCATCTCCGCTATTTATTACATTAATCGAGTACATCGAAAGGCGTCTGAACTGCTCGCAGTGCTTGTGGTTGGATTTTCCTACCGCAATCATGTGAACAGTTCAGGCTAAGAAACAACCAAGTGACGTGGTCGATGACGCTGCTTTGTTAATTATGCACACCCTTAAAACGCCCGTTTTGACCTTTTGTCACGCCTGCGTTCGGATCACCACTCCCCGTTTTCATTCAAGCACCTTCCCCTGTTACCACCCACAAACGCCTCATCCTGTCACTCAAATTAGCAGGCACTCGAAATTGATCGCAATGACTGGTTTGCGCATGCGCATTACGACCCATACGCATGCGCAGATGTGCGAACATTGCTCGGAGCAAACGAGCGTCCGCTTACGAGCGGCTCTGAATCAGGCCCATACTTCACTACTGGCCCTTGTATGGAAAATGACTCTTCTGGGACCAAAATCCTCTCCTGTTTTTTCCTTGCACATTTTTCTTTTGGGTCTGTGTATACACAATAATCAGATGACAAATGTGTCTTAATTAATCCTAATTTCATAACCTTATTTAATCCATCATTTTGTGTATTTTTGCAAATGTTAATGTGTTTGTTAAGTGTTTAGTTTGATTTAAATCTGTGCAGGTAAGACTTTATTATGCTAATCCATACACAAAAGGATCTAACTTGTATGTGTGACATTGAATACCCAGGTTGGTGGTATATCTGAGAGGTTACATATTAGACCTGAAATACTAAAGTAACATTTGGCAAACTGACACCATTAACCCTAGCGATAGCATAAGCTGATCAGGCTGACAGGCCGGAAGGGAGTGGTGTTAGAGGAAAGGCTGAAGCTGCATAAATGACTTGTCTTCTGCAGGGTGGAGTCTGTGACAGACCAGAAGATGAGATTATGAATAGAGCTGTGGCATTGTAGGAAACAATGAGTGCTGGCAGTGGCTGGGTAAGAGAGAGAGAGAAAGAGAGCCCAGCAGCTCCTAGATACACTGAAGCAAGAGCCTCACACAGGGGCATACCATAACAATGGATGGAACTGCACACAGAACATTGGGAATGTTGAATATAGAACTATTTTCCCTGCACAGACTGTTTGGATTATTTTCAGACAATTCACATTCATGATACCAATGCAGTTAGATAATAGATGTTACTAGATTAATATGAAGGATGCTTTTTTTTCACATTAGAATGTAAAGGACAGACATTTAGCACAGAAGTTAGATCGCTTTCATTGGATCAGTAGTTTTTGCTTTGACTATGCACTGAGGGCCTGATTCAGAGCCGGTCGCTATTTGCGCTCGTTCGTTCCAAAAAAAGGGGTGGATATTCAAATGAACTGTTCGCTCTTTGCAGTCTGTTCACGCCTCTATGTCTGAACAAGCGAACAAAACTTGCGGTCGTTTTTTGGATAACTACGCCCCCTGGCCGCTCGCATCCTACGTCATGTCCGCTATTTATTAGATTAATCGAGTACATCGACCAGCGTATGAACTGCTCGCTATTCTTGTTGTTGTTTTTTCCTACCACAAATTTGCGAGCAGTTCTGACTATAAAATAACCCAGTGACGTGGTCAGTGATGCTGCTGTATTAATTATGCACACCCATAAAACGCCCGTTTTGACCTTTAAGCACGCCTGCGTTCTGATCTCCACTCCTCGTTTTGAAGCACCTTCCCCTGTTACCACCCACATACGCCTCCTCCTGTCACTCATATTAGCAGGCATTCGCTATTTAGCAAACAAACAATTTTCGGCCGCACTGACTGGTTTGCGCATGCGTATTACGATCCGTATGCATGCGCAGTTGGGCAAACATCGCTCGGAACGAACGAGCGGCCGCTTACGAGCGGCTCTGAATCAGGCCCTGATTTTGCTGTAACTGCCTACCTGTTAGTAACTTGGGCACTGTGTAACACTCTCACCTGATAAATAGCAACCCTAGCTGTGGTGTTACATACTCTCCTACATATTCCAGAGTGCCTTAAGGCAGATGCACTTAAAAATTATATCTGCAGATGACGGTTGATCATACACTCTGAACAACCATCATTTGAACAACCATCATACACTCTGAACAACTGCATATTGTGCTGACCGCCCATACACGCAGCACAATATGCAGATATATCTGCAATCGACTGCTGCACAGCTGACGCGCTATGTCTGTGAGCAACGTTGTTCACAGGCATATCGTCTGTACACGCGGGCCGATGCACCCACAATATAGATATATCACCCAGTGTGTACCCAGCATTAGATATATCACTCAGTGTGTACCCAGCATTAGATATAAGATGACCAATGTCTTCTTTATTTTTGGTGGGTTTCGTCACTTCTATTTGTAGACGGAACCTGTTCTGTCTCCTCTGACCTACCTCAGCCCTGCGCCACAGGGAGGCTCCATTTGCCTGGCGCCTGCTGACATTTTGTTACCAGCGGGCGCACTGCTCCCTCCCCACAGCACCAGCGGCAGTCGGAGGCTGGAGCACACTCCTGAGCTCTGGCTTCCGGCTCCTGCAGTGTGCAGTGCACTATGGGATGATGTCTCTCCCATAGTTCAGAGGAGCAGCCAGGTGGACCGGAGGCAGTGGACGCAGGAGCGGGGCTTAAGGTAAGTATTGTTTTTTGGGGGGGGGTTGTGTAAGCGGCTTCACTATAGGAGGCATAACTTCTGGGGGCACTACTACTGGGGGCATTACTCCGGGGGCACTGCTACTGGGGGCATTACTTCTACAGGAGGCACCACTCCTGGGGACACTGCATAAAGGGCACCACTACTGGGGGCACTGAATAAGGGGCACCACTACTGGGGGAACTGCATAAAGAGCACTACCACTGTGGGCATTCCATAAGGGGCACTACCACTACTGGGGTCACTGAATAAGGGGCACCACTACTGGGGTCATTGAATAAGGGGCACTACCACTGTGGGCACTACATAAGGGGCACTACCACTACTAGGGACACTGCATAAGGGGCACCACTCTTGGGGGCACTATCACTGTGGGCACTGCATAAGGGGCACCACTTTTGGGGGCACTATCACTGTGGGCACTGCATAAGGGGCACTACCACTACTGGGGGCACTGCATAAAGGGCACCACTACTGGGGGCACTACTACAATGGGCACTGCATAAAGGGCACTACCACTGTGGGCACTGCATAAGGGGCACTACCACTACTGGGGAACCTGCATAAGGGGCACCACTACTGGGGTCACTGAATAAGGGGCACTACCACTGTGGGCACTACATAAGGGGCACTATCACTACCAGGGGCAGTATCACTTCCAGGGGCACTGCATAAGGGGCACCACTGTTGGGGGCACTATCACTGTGGGCACTGCATAAGGGGCACCACGTTTGGGGGCACTATCACTGTGGGCACTGCATAAGGGGCACTACCACTACTGTGGGCACTGCATAAGGGGCACCACTACTGGGGGCACTACTACAATGGGCATTGCATTAGGGGCACTTCTGCTGTGAGCATTATGTGTAAGGGGTTAATCAAGATTCCAGAGATATGACTGCAACTCACCTGTGTGCGCTGTAATGTGCCGAACACACTAATAGCTCCCATGCGTTCACTCACTAATTGCACTAGTATTCTCTTTGTGGTTAAACTGGAAGCAGAACTTATGAGTCGGTGCTTGGGCCAAACTAGTTGTGAGTGGTCAGCATTACTACACCCTGACGGTACTACCAGCACTCACAGAGGAAAAAGCTACTAAGAAGGCTAGCTGCAGTGAAGGGAAGGGGCTTCAGCGTCATCTCCACGATGCTTACTGCTATTTACGTCAGATCATCATAATGAGTCACAACCTGGATTAGCTGTTGTCTCTCCTTTACCTTATGAGGAGAATCCTTAAATCTAACTTGATGCTGGTAATGTAAACATAGACTAAACGTTTTGATGAAGACACATGCACAGTGATAGCGAACACGTAACAATATATGAAAATAAGAGCATACTGTAGGTAATGTCAGTAGACATTATATCAGTGTGAATACATTTAATAGTGAAAACCTAAAGCCTGACACAAATAGACGTTTACCAAGTCTTTTTAGTGAAGTAATAGAGGATTTCTCTTCATCCTCTTCTTGACCACAGGTAGCCTGCACCTGAGTGACTAATTGTTGTCTATGTGAATTTTATATAGTATGTTTACTGCAGAGATGGGGCTTTTGTTTGTCGCAACCATTTGTCGCAACTGTTTTCCGGCGTCTCAGATACCAAGGTCATTCTGTGAAACCATAGGGATACCGAGAAGTCCAATAATTAACTGATCTGTGATGAAGGATGTGTGACATCCCTAGTCTTCAATGGGGAGTGATAGGTGATGTCACGGCTCAACAGATATCTATCCATCTATAGAAAAGCTCCAGATTTCTCTTTTGCTGTTATTTTATTTTTCTAATTTAAATACTGCAAAATGGAACGGTTTGCTGTGCTTTGCACCCATCACTATCTGCTTTCTTAAAACTTGCTATCATCTATCCCAGAAGACTCATCATTCTAATTATATATACAGATGTGTCCACGTACATCTATCCTCTGCACGCTATAAGTCGCATTGCATATAACGCTTGCGTGCCGTGCAACTCTGTAATGCCGAGCATTTTTTCTAAGACTTTTATATATATATATATATATATATATATAGAGAGAGAGAGAGAGAGATAGATAGAGAGAGAGAGAGAGAGAGAGAGAGAGAAAGTATGACGGGCGCTGAATATTCAGAAAGTATGAAAAAATCAGAGCATGTGAGACAGCTCACCGCATATAGACAAATAGTCCAAGCACTAGAGTCCTTTATAATGTAAGACCACTGCTCCCTAAAGTTTATATAGAGTACTCCAGGACCCCTCAGGACATATTGGATCTGTAGAAAGAAAGCAAAAAGGGGTGCTCCATAGTGCATAAAAGTATATTTATTCAGACATGGAAACAGGACATAAATCAAGCTTCACATGGCAATTGCTTGTACCAATGTATAAAACGGGGTGGACTGGTTACCACATGGAGTATATTAATAAACCAGACAAACTGCTTGTCCTCCGGGATTCTGTCAGGCTCCACGCACCACGCTGCAACCTCCCGCATAAAAGTCAGCGGGTCGAGACCTCACCGGATCACAGGAACCAGAGTCAGAGCTGGACGGCACAGAGAAGCGTCAGTAGGCCACACTCTAACGCGTTTCGTCATCAAGACTTCGTCGGAGGGCTCTGACAAAGTCTTGATGACGAAATCCCGGAGAACAAGCAGTTTTGCCTGGTTTGTTAATATATTCCATGTGGTAACCAGTCCACCCAGTTTTATACATTGGTACGAGCAATTGCCATGTGAAGCTTGATTTATGTTCTGTCTCCATGTCTGAATAAACATACTTTTATGCACTATGGAGCACCCCTTTTTGCTTTCAATCTACATATATATATATATATATATATATATATATATATATATACAGTCAGGTCCATAAATATTGGGACATTGACAGAATTTTCAGATTGTGGCCTCTATTAACCACCACAATGGCTTTGAAATGAAACAAACAAGATGTGCTTTAACTGCAGACTTTCAGATTTAATTTGAGGGTAATTACATCCAAATCAGTGAACGGTGTAGGAATTACAACAGTTTCAATATGTGCCTCCCACTTTTTAAGGGGCTAAAAGTAATGGGACTATCAACTCAAAAGCTATTTCATGGACAGGTGTGGGCTATTCCCTCATTATTTCATTATCAATTAAGCAGGTAAAAGGTCTGGAGTTGATTCTAAGTGTGAGATTTGCATTTGGAATCAGTTGCTGTCGACTCTCAATATGAGATCCAAAGAGCTGTCACTATCAGTGAAGCAAGCCATCATTAGGCTGAAAAATCAAAACAAACCCATCAGAGAGATAGCAAAAACATTAGGTGTGGCCAAATCAACTGTTTGGAACATTCTTAAAAAGAAAGAATGCACCGGAGAGCTCAGCAACACCAAAAGACCCGGAAGACCACGGAAAACAACTGTGGTGGATGACAGAAGAATTATTTCCCTGGTGAAGAAAAACCCCTTCACAACAGTTGGCCAAATCAAGAACGCTCTCCCGGAGGTAGATGTATATGTGTCAAAGTAAACAATCAAGAGAAGACTTCACAAGAGTGAATATAGAGGGTTCACCACAAGATGCAAACCATTGGTGATCCACAAAAACAGATAGACCAGATTAGAGTTTGCCAAACATCATCTAAAAAAGCCATTACAGTTCTGGAACAACATCCTATGGACAGATGAGACAAAGATCAACTTGTGCCAGAGTGATGGGAAGAGAAGAGAAGGAAAGGAACTGCTCATGATCCAAAACATACCACCTCATCAGTGAAGCATGGTGGTGGTAGTGTCATGGTGTGGGCATGTATGGTTGCCAATGGAACTGGTTCCCTTGTATTTATTGATGATGTGACAGCTGACAAAAGCAGCAGAATGAATTCTGAAGTGTTTCGGGCAATATTATATGCTCATATTCAGTCAAATGCTTCAGAACTCATTGGACGGCGCTTCACAGTGCAGATGGACAATGACCCGAAGCATACTGCAAAAGCAACCAAAGAGTTTTTTAAGGCTAAAAAGTGGAATGTTATGCAATGGCCAAGTCAATCCCCTGACCTGAATCCGATTGAGCATGCATTTCACTTGATGAAGACATAACTGAAGGGAAAATGCCCCAAGAACAAGCAGGAACTGAAGACATTTGCAGTAGAGGCCTGGCAGAGCATTACCAGGGATGAAACCCAACGTCTGGTGATGTCTATGCGTTCCAGACTTCAGGCTGTAATTGCCTGCAAAGGATTTGCAACAAAGTATTAAAAAGTGAAAGTTAGATTTAGGATTGTTTAGTTTGTCCCATTACTTTTGGCCCCTTAAAAAGTGGGAGGCACATATAGAAACCGTTGTAATTCCTACACCGTTCACCTGATTTGGATGTAATTACCCTCAAATTAAATCTGAAAGTCTGCAGTTAAATCACATCTTGTTTGTTTCATTTCAAAGCCATTGTGGTGGTGAATAGAGGCCAAAATCTGAAAATTCTGTCAATGTCCCAATATTTATGGACCTGACTGTATATATATACATACATACACACATAACAGACACACTTCCAACTTGTGCTTTATAAATTTATTCAGCAAGTTAAACTCTAAAGTACACATCTGTTAAAATGCTCTCAGGTATAGTGACAGTTTTACTGTATATTCTGGTGAATTTTCCAACAGGAAATGAGCAGCGTATGTATTAAAGAGCTAACTATCAGTAGCAATTGCTTTCTTTGCAGTCACTGTTCTCCTCAGTGGAATCTTTACCTAAAGAAGCAGCCACTGTTACAACAAATGGAGGCATACTGTGAGACAAGTACAAAACACACATAAAACAGTCAACACGTTAACTACATTTTTACATCACTTTATTCTTCCTTTTAGTTCACCTAGGACTAGGAGAGTGCGACCGGTCAGACGTCTGGTAACTATATGGCCGGAGGATGCACTGATTAGATTACAGGATATGTTGGAATTCACGAATTGGGATTTGTTTATTGATGAGAGTAGGGAAAATGGCGATATAGATATTGATTCTCTAGCATCATTGGTATTAGGTTACATCAGTTGCTGTATGGACAGTGTTACAGTAACGAAAAACATTATTTCCCAATGTAAAGCCTTGGTTGAACGGGGAGGTTCGATCTCTACTTAAGGCTCGTGATAGAGCATTTAAATCCAGTGACATAGCAATGTTGAAATCTGCCAGGAGTGAGTTGCGGAGAGGTATTAGGAGGGCAAAAATTAGTTTCTCCACAAAGATTGAAGCTAGAAGTTATGAAAACAGGAACCCGAGAAGCCTGTGGCAGTTGATCCAGGATATTACTGGTTGTAAATTAAAAAAGGATGTGATTAGTAATGAAAATAATTTATTAGCTGAAGATTTGAACCTGTTTTACTCTAGGTTTGATCAAGAGAATAGTCTTTCCGTTATGCCCCAAATTCCCCGGGTGGGGGAGTCTCCTCTTATACAAAATGGTAAACGGGTAGCGCACTGGAGTGATTGTTTCTGTGGTGGGCGTGCAGCTTAGTAAAAGAGATTGTCCAGTTCTCTAATTATGCTAAAATCAATATATTGTACAGCGCTCACCCTTAGCAGATGTATAGTACTTGAATGGTGTATTTAATGAAATGAAAAGAAGGTTGTCAAATATACGAACAATCGTGGATTTATTGGATATTAAATGTAATGATTTGTCCACATAGAATACTCAATGTCCTATGCAATGGTTGATTAGATCAAAAACGAAAACAAGATTAAAACTATGGTAAATGTAGACAAAAACACAAAAACAAAATCAAAAAACGAAATCAAAACCAAAACCACATCAGCAAGTATCCAGCTGAAAATTATGTGGTTCTCCTATTGTGTGGTTCTCCTATTAATAATTAGCCCCTGGAGTACTTGTATACTTGGCTAAAAATAACCTGTTATACTCTACAAGTAGTAGAGTGGTATATGGTGCTGATGTTGTGGCCCAGATAAGGTGGACTTAGTAACGGCGTCCCGTTACTAGTCCCTGGAAGGTAGAGCAAAAGAGTTTGTGGTGGCCGCTTGCGGTGCCCGGGTTCCTTTCAGGACGGGACACAGCAGCTGTGCGGCAGTGTGGCAGGGATCCCTGGCAGGCAAGGCTGACGGAGTATGGGGTCAGTGCCGCATGTGGTAACTGCGACACCGGGTCCCGACTGCACGTCTGCCTGTGTCACCTAGAGATGGAGTAGCCCAGCGTCGACCTGTTGATCTTCGCAGGGTATTTCCTCTCCCAGACGGGACTCACCTGACTCTTTCCGTGTTGCTGCCGATCTCCCTCTTTTGTCCTCTGCGATGGTCTGCACGGTCCTGGCGTCAGCACGGTTCCTGGATGTTGTGCGCTCGTTGTTCCTTCCGGGTCGCGTGATACACCACTCCGGCCCCAGCGGTCACGTGACCCGGAAGGAACAACGAGCGCACAACATATTGAGTCTCCTCTTATGTTGGAGGAGTATGATGTGGTTGAATGTCTACGTCGGGTCGATTTGTGTAAATCAGCCTGCCCAGACGGGATTAGTGGTAAAGTCCTTAAAGGATGTGCAGACCAGTTAGGTTGGATACTAAACGGTCTTATTTAATTTGTCCCTTTTTAATTGTGTAGTGCCAAAATGTTTTAAGATGGCAAACATTGTTGCAGTTCCTAAAAAGGGGGTAGTAAAATGCCTTAATGATTATCGCCCAATTGCACTAACTTCACTGATAATGAAATGCTTTGAAAGGCTGGTATTAAGACATATTCAATCTTCTTTCCCAGCAGATTTTGATCCTTTTCAGTTTGCATATAGGAAAAATCGTTGTACTGATGATGCGGTACTTACAGTACTTCACTTTATTTTAGCTCATTTGGAAGCGAGGGATTCTTATGTTCGGATACTTTTTGTCGATTTTAGTCCTGCTTTTAACGCGGTCATTCCCGTGTCACTAACATCTAAGTTGTTTGACTTGGGGTTAAGTGGGTTTATTTGTAATTGAATTTTAAATTTTTTAACTGACAGACCACAAGTAGTTAGAATTGGAGGTGCTGTGTCGGGGGAAGTGTTGATTAAGACTGGTGTTCCCAGGGTTGTGTTCTCAGCCCCCTATTATACTCGCTATTTACCCATGACTGCGTGCCGACTTCTGATTCTGTGAAAATCATTAAATTTGCTGATAATATTGCAGTCGTTGGGTTAATTAGCGGAAATGATGAGTCCCATTATAGAAAAGAGATCAAAAAATTGGTTTCTTGGAGTGGTGAAAATCACTTGCTCTTAAATGGTGATAAGACAAAAGAACTGGTAATTGATTTTTGTAGGAGACGTTTAGAGCAGAAATTGCCAGTGTCTATTAGCAATCAGGATGTTGATACAGTTGAGTCTTTTAAATTTTGGGGTATCCAGGTTGCGTCAAATTTGACATGGTCTTTAAACACACTGTCCCTAATTAAAAAGGCGCAACAGCGCTTGTTTTTCCTAAGATGTTTGAGGGCTTCAGGAGTTAGTAAAGTAACCATGCTAAACTTTTACAGATGCTCAATTGAGAGCATTCTGACTGTGGTATTATTGTCTGGTATGGCAACTGCACAGCGAGTGAAAGGAGTGCACTGGAACAGGTTGTTAGGACTGCTAGCGAAATCATTGGCGTGCAGTTGCCAACTATCCATGATGTTTATGGGCTTAGGGTTCTAAAGAGAACCAGGAGTATCATATTGGATCCAAGCCATCCATTTCATGAATTTTTTGATAAGCTTCCGTCTTTAAAGCGGTTCAGAGTACTTCGGGCACGTACGAGTCGCTTGAGGGTCAGTTTTCTTCCATCTGCTGTGCGCATGCTAAATGCTATGAATGTATCTCTTAGTTAATTTAACATCATTATTTTATGTAACTGCTTGTAATAACCTCTACCATGGATTGCTATTTCACTGTTTTTTAGCGTGTTTTTGTGCAACGTAATTTCGTCTGTCAAACTTGTTTTGCTGATGATAACAAATAAATACAATACCTCACAACTTTTACGCCTATTTCACAGTTAAAGTTAATTTAAATAATATAATATTCCACATACAAGGTAAGTATTGTGAGAGAGAACATATATTTTTAGATGAAAAAACTCTATGTAGCCCAAATCACTTAAAAGTTCCATGATCATATGATGAATATTGCTGAATAGTAGGGCAAGAAGAGATAATATTTGAATAAAAGGAACATAAGAGGAAATTAAGGCCATATCTCTGAAAGACTTCTTAAAAAAGACTATTTACAGAATTCTCTACAGCACCCCAGAGGATCACCTGGTACTAGATGGAGCTATTAGAGATTGGAGATTCCATTGTCCGGACCCAAGCTAGCCAGGAGAACTTGAAGTTATTCTTTTATTCTAATATTATATTGCCAAAGGGGCTATAATGACAGAATCCTGAAAAGCCCACCCAATTACCTTTGAAGAAAATTCACTTCAACTTAGTCACAACCTCTTCCGTTATATATTTAAACCAATCACCATTGATTTGCAAAACACAACATTAATTACTGTTATGGCTTCCCCTTTAATATTCTTGTGTGGCTTCAAAACAAGCATCAAGTGGTCTTTTAAATCAGACACCTCCATCGGCAGAACAAAGATCCTCCTACCCCACCGGTGTCATAACTTCTATCTCAAAGATCTTCAATTAAAGACTGGTCCATGGTCACTATGCACACAAGATCCACAATAGCGTAGACTTGCAGTTGAGTTGATAAGAGAGTTATATTGTTTTCTCTGTGTATTAAACTCAACTCAATCTGCCTTCAAGCATTTTGGCGAATGCTCTCTCTCTCTCTCGGAGTGTTATAGCACGTACTGTGTAACTGACATAGACCGATAGTAAGATAATGGCATCAATCACACATCACAATATATATTTAAAAGACCGTAGCATGCTTTAGTCACATCTATTAAAGAATTATTAGATTTTAATGTGAAGTTTTATATAACTACTAGAACTTACTTCAAAGGGCAAATGGATCAGTTTCATGTCTAAATTGCCACCATTGGTTAGGTGCGAATTGGTTGCTATTGCTATTTTCACTTCAAATTCGCATAGTGAATTAATTTTGCAATCCAATTAGCAACTCGCACTGAATCAGTCAGACTGAATTCGCAACTTTCCACTCGCACCTCCCTGCGGGTGAGAGATGGAAAGGAAAATCTTTATTTTAAGGTTAAAATGTCGGAACACTGGGCTGAACCCCCTGGACACCCCCCCTTCCCTAATGACTAATTAGGCAATTGGAAGTTTCCAATTAGCTTAATTAGTCCAATAATTACATGCCATTTTTTGGGGTAAAAAAATAGAACAGTTCCTCAAATTACCCCAAAATCAACTTTTTTCGTTAGTTTAGGGAACCCAAATTTAATTATAAAATTTTTTTTAGTTTAAAACTAATTGCTTTTATAATTTTTTAAACATTTTTCACTGTGCCCTCAAAGTACCGCCAAATCACCCTTTATCCTATTTTGTTTTGCATTGTTCATTTAATTCGAGATTAAACAAAAAGTTAGTTTTTTTTATAATTTTCTTGTATTTAGAAATAAAAAACACACAAATCAGCCATTTGACACCATTTAAAAACCTACAGTACCTTCCTAATGCCCACAAACAGTCTTCTATACGGTCCTGCTAAGTAAATTATCCACTCTGGGGGGTCCAGGATGGTCTCCCCACATTTTCATGCATTTCTTGCAAATCTCATTTGGCAGTCAATTCGCACCCCTCCGCTGCGAGTAATGCGAATAGGCATTTTCAATTGGATTGGAGAATTCTCGGGAGCGCACTTCGCTACGAAGTGTGCGAGCTTCAAGAAAAAAAACTCGCTACTCACCATTCGCACCTAATTGGATTGAGCCCATAGTATGCTAACAGTGCAGGATACAATGTAAAAACAATGCTGCAAAGAGAATGCTGCCAACTGTAAGTAGTGCTAGTAGGGCATTGAAACCAATTCGTTACATACCTATACCAGTTATCCAGCTTTCACTACAGTTAAATAAATGCTGAGAAAAGCATGTATTTTAAAAGCAAGTGGTTGTGGGCTTCCTTATAGGGCAGGACTTTCTCCTCTCCACTATGCATAAAGATCTATCAAATAAATAAACCCTGTTACATTGCTCATACTTATGTCTCAGTAGGTAGAGGAACAAAGCCACACTTCAGTATACGTAGGTCATTCTGCTTAAAAATAGATGTCTTTCCAGTGGCTGGATACAGATGAGAGAGTGAAATGTATACCCTGGGAAGAATAGCATCAGGTAATATAATACAGGAGATCTTCTCTCACTTGCTCTATTTACTACTTTACCAGCTCTTTATTTCTACTATCCTTGAAGAGAGACACCTATACAGAGACCCAAATAATATAAATAAATAACACTGACAAGCACTGTTTAATCAGCTAATGAGTTCAACCAATACATTAAAATGAAAATAACTTATGTATACTTTGAAACAAGTATTATCTATAGGCCTGCAGTAACATCTAAAGATCTCCATACTACGGTATGATAAATACAGACCAGTTCGGAGGCTGCTTAGTGTATGGCTGCCAAGCTTTAGGTCATGGATAGGCCAGGTTCTATTTGCACTGCATACAGATAAATAATGATTTAATTTTAAATGTACACTTCAATTGGAAAAAGGCTGTATATAGTCATTCATAGTTTATAATGATGGTCTGTCACATTCCCTGGTGCCTGTTTTCCACACCTACCCACAGTACACACAAGGCCATGGAATGGGTTCCTCACATACATACATACATATATATATATATGTATATATATATATATATATATACACACACACACACACATACACATATATACAGTACTGTCCAATAACAGCCGCACTGACTCCTCTAGTTCACTACCTACTGCTGTGTAGACAAACTCTGGCATTCAAGCTGGTGTGGAACTTCACATCCCAACATGCCTTGCCACAGTTTAGCATTCATTAACAGCATATCTATGGCAGGACATGCTGGTATGTGTAGTTTCACAGCAACAGGAGTGCCACAGGTTTCCTACCCCTGGTGTAGACTAAGCACCTAGCCTTATAAAGTACATACAAAGTAACAATGCAATGAAACATAAGCTGACTGACAGCTTAATGAAAACTGATTGGATTTCAACTTGTCACTGCCCACTTTTTAGAAATAGGTCTTTTTTTTTTGACAATGAAGAAATGTAAATTCTAAAAGTGTCTGAATATTTAGAACACTTTCTGTTCAACAAGTGGCACTTCAAACGCCATGCCGAGCCTAAAGCGCCGTACACATGGAGTGATCAGACAACTATATCGATATCGTTGTCTGATCATCCTGCGCCCTCCCAGGTGTGCTGGATGATCGATATCGATCATCCAGCACACTAACAACAAGCCAAACGACTATAACGACCCGTGATCAACTATTGCGGGTCCCTATAGTAAACTGGTCGATTTCGACCAAGTTGACCTGCATGCATGAGCGATTGACGATATCGCTATCGTCCATACGTGCCCGCGCATCGCAGGTCGTTGGTGAGTTGGATGAGGCATAAATTTAGCGATTTGAACGATGACGATATGAACGATATCATTATCGTTCAAATCGTCCAGTTTTATCATACCGTGTGTACGCAGCTTTAGTAGCCTTTTCTGCAGGCGATGCAACCATGTAACAAGCAGCTTTGGTGATGATGTCACAGGTCAGAGACAGATACTGTCTAGTGCTGATAATAAATACTGTCTGCAGCTTACTGTGACAATAATTGACACCACTGAAAGTTTATATTCCTTTAGTAAAACTGCATTTTAAAAATATACACAGCCAGAACTCTGACTGAGAGCTGCAGTACCAAAAGTTATTAATTGGTGCGCAAAACAAAAACTCAGCCATATTTGTGGGCAAATATTAGCTTTATTAGTGATGTTATTTAAAAATTTTATTTTCCTTTAAGCTGATACACCATACAATAGTGTTATACAATTATATTTTATTGTCTTGCACCAGCTGCAGAAATATTGCTCATTATAAGGTTACAAAATGTTCCTTTACACATGGTGCAATATAATGTAATTCTATGGGAGAACACTATTAGGGGTATTCAATATGGAGCAAAAACTCAGTTTCTGCGATGCTTTTGCTCGGATGACGTCATTTTCGCCGCTTTTACTTTTACACCGTATTTAATTTGAAAACTTTTCGCGGGTGCGAAAAGTATATTGCATTCGACCCTGCGAAAAAGTATCACCAAGGAATGGGTGGCGAAAAAAAGTGCAGAATTGGGGTTTTGGGGTGCAACATTTTCGGAAACCACCCTGCAACCTTCAGACAGCCCCCCCAAGGTAAACTGTGTCAAAAAATGTAAAAAAAATATGTCAGAAGACACTAAAAAAAGCACTTTCATTTTGGGAGCGAAAAAAAAAAAATTGGGGGTACAAAGTTTAAAACTAGCGAACTACAATCTAGGGGGTCCCCAAGTATGCCCCCAAGTATGCCCCAGGTGTTTTTTTCATTGCAGGTGTTTACGGCAGGTGGATTTTTCACGTTAGCAACTTTTAAATATGCTCACCCCCATTTTCAAGTACCCCAAATTTGCTGGGACTACTTATTTTCTGCAAAAAAAACCTTCTAAATACTATTCTTCATCACCTTCCCAAATCCCCAAAATAGCAGCTATCGAGCCCATTTAAAGACCCCAAAAACCTTCAGCAGGGCTAATCGGGGGTATCCAGAGTGGTCCCCCATGTCAGACCATCTTTTTGGGGGTGTTAGGGTGATTTCCCCAAAAATCAGCTAAGTTTTTCGCTGATTTCACTTTCGCCGGGTGCCGTTTTCGATAACTTCAAATTGAATACGGGTATAAGCGGGGGCGCACGCACTTTTTCGCTGGCAAAAGCTCCGATGTGCGGCAAAAACTTTGACACGCATAGACGGCGAAATTTACGTTTCAAATTGAATACCCCTCTATGTTGCAGAGAGGCTTTCATAACACCCTTCAAATATTCTCTTGAAAGACAGACCAAAGTACAAACATTTTGCTATTTTAACAGGCATTGCTTTTTAACATCCATGTATACAAGGGGATGCAGTTAGGATACCAGCGGGTGGGATAGCATTGTGGGTTTTATTGAGTTTTTTTTAAGAAATACTCTACCTGCAATATTCACTTTAGCTTCGGTACAGACTCTTAAGTTGAGGGTATCCAACATTTATCAAAACCTGGTTTTCAAAATGTTCTCTTGTGTATCTTAAAAGCCTGTATGTAAGTAATCATTTTCCAGTTTCAAATTCACAATGCAAATATATTTTTCAGAGTTGTAAGTTGTGATTTAGCACTGTAAGTAGTAATTTAATGCTACAAACTGAAAATAGTGGAATTCCAACCTCATAGCCATGAGTGTCAATAATGAGGCAACTATTTAAAACAGCAAGATTAGCATTCAGACAAATGAAGTCAATTTAAAAAGCAACTATTTTCTTGAAGCAAATCCCAAACTTTTTGGCATTTCCATTGATGGTAACTCTTATAATGCTTAAAATTATGTTATCAGACTTTTTCATTTGCATACAAATCATATAGAAATGTACAGCTCCCTTTCAACAGTATGGCTAGCCCGTGATTAGCCTCCCAATCAGAACAGCAAGGGTCTAGCAACAAGCAGCCACAATATTTTTTAGATACTCAGGGCTTTTGTAAACTGCTGCCTCCCAACATGTTGCAGGTGAAAATTTAAAACGGCACCCACAGTCAGTGTAGAGTCCAGCGTGCTTTACACTGACTGCGAGTGCCGTTTTAAATTTTCACCTGCAACCCACCGGGAACGAGTACTTACAAAAGCTGCTGCTTTGTGAATTATGACACCAAATACAATTTGTTTGCCCCATGTTTGTCCCAGCTGTCCAGCATCCAAACCAAACTGAATACAACATTTTATGCATCATAAACAACCATTTAGATATTCGATTAGATCTACCTTGTGCAACTGTCATTAATGAAAGCAAATATTTGAAGTTCTCATTAACTCTGTATTAGTTACTATCAAATCTAAATAACATACATAAAGCTTACTGTAAATTTAGGACCTGATTCAGAGGTGGACGCTATTGCAGCCGTGACTATGTCTTTTTGCCCAAACTGCGACTTTATGAAAACGACGCAGCTGATAGGATTCGTACAGAGACGCTCATCGGCTGCATTGGTAATCCACCGGTTTGCATATTAAGACGCACCAACGAACATTGCACCAGTCCTATGGAGAAGCAGAATGTTTGTCTAAACATGGTCGCCAAAATCAGTGCAAATGTGGAAAAAGCCGCAGTGGCTGACCGTGTTAAGCCAGCAACACGCCTGTGTCTGGTCAGCCCCCCCCCTCTCAGTTACTGCCCAGGAATGCCCACTGAAATTGCCTTTTTCTGCTGCCGAATTAGTTCTGCGGCAACCGTTGAGACGCATGTGCAGTGCGACTCGGATATATTCAGTCTGAAAAAATTGACCGATTGTGTCCAACATCGACACTGAGTCTATTTCTGAATCAGGCCCACAGTTTTTTCTGTCCTCTGCCAGACATGAAGTTAAACTGTACAATTGTTATAATAAGCTTTCATTAGCTTCTAGTTAATTGTGTGAAATGTAGTTATATGTATCTGTATTTTACTTTATCTAACTGCCTTTATCATTGGATCATTTGTTTAAGTTCAATATTATTTACTTGCCTATAATGAATGCTCTCTGTGGCAGCCACAGGAAATGACTGTCATTTGTCTGAAATTGTTTTCAGTGTGTACGGTGCAGACTCAATTTTCTACCTTGTTTGTACACAGTATAATAAGAATAAACGTCAATTTGTTGGAATATCACCCATAACAGATAGTGTGTACAGAGCGAAACAACACCCCCAGCAACATAAGAAGGGAATCAAATGTGAAATAAAACTAATTGTGGATGTCATGTGTCAAGAATGACAGATTGGGTTTATAATGGAGTTATTTTAAAGGAGATTTTTATGTTTCTATAATTCTTCATTCAAAAACAATTTTACTTTAAATAGTAGTTGTATAACAGATAAAGGAAAATAAATAGATTTGGTGAGGAAAAACAAACTTGCCTGCACACATATTATACTTAGACATAGGGAAAATTTACCTCCCACGTTAAATGCCCGGAGCTATTCAATTATATCCCGCAGTGAGCCCCATATCCCATGGTAAAACATAGATCCCGGGTTAAGTGCATGGAATTATTCAATTATATCCCGCAGTAAGCCCAACATCCCGCGGTAAAACATAAATCCCGGGTTAAGTGCATGGAGCTATTCAATTATATCCTGCAGTGAGACAGATATCCCGCGGTAAGACATAGATCCCGGGTTAAGTGCATAGTGCTATTCAATTATATCCTGCGGTAAGCCCCATATCCTACGGTAAAGGTGCCTACACACTTGGCAATGTGGTCACGATGCGATATCGTGTCCGATTTCCTCTTGAACTCTCCCCAGCAGCTCCCCGGCAGTCGTGAGCAACGATTTGGTGTTAAAAACTGTTCAATGTGACAAACGGGTTTATCGTGCCTCCTAACTATTCCAGTGCATCGTGACAGAGATTGTCAGATCTTGCCTACAGCACGGCAGATCTGAAGATGCGATGTACGACCTGCGGGGATGCGCATTGGAATCGTGAGTTGACACTCACGATTTGGGCATATTTTACACATTTCTCGCCACGATGCGTCAGAATCAGACAAATCGTGTAAAATATCGCTAAGTGTGTAGGCAGCTTAAGACATAGAATCTGGGTTAAGTGCATGGAGCTATGCAATTATATCCAACAATAAGCCCCATATCCCACGGTCAGACACAGATTCTAGGTTAAGTGCATGGAGCTATGCAATTATATCCTGCAATAAGCCCCATATCCCACGGTCAGACAGATTCTAGGTTAAGTGCATAGAGCAATTACCTTGCGCTTAACGCGGATTTCTGTTTGCACCCTTCTAAAGTACGAACAGAAATCTGCATTAAGTGCAACATCGCAGCTTACAGGAGACAGTAATTGAGTAGCTCCAGGCTCTTAATTCTGGAATTCCCCCCATAAACTATAATCCGATGAATATTCCCACAATGGAAAATACCCATCCCCTTAAAACATCTATGGACAATGCATTTACAGGTTGCTAAAAATGTGTGAAGAGTGCACCTTACATCAATTAAGATCTACAGAAATGCTGTATAGTTTCAGATATTGAACTGGTGATATGCTTCAGATTAGGTATCACCAATCCCAGCCCCGTTACATACGAACTCAACACAGGGAAACCAATTAATTAAGTTTATGTATAAACAATTTTGGATAGTTATTGTTGGAGGAGAATATTTTACTGCTGCCTATGTAACGGCATATGCTATATTTCACCAGAGATTTATTGACTATGGTCTGTGTCAAATATGACATAAATCTTAAAATACGTGTGGACACAACTCAAATATACAGTATAACCTTCACAGGATGCTGGATTTAAAAGATAGACACTGCAGGCTAAGTATCTCCTGAAGAACAAAATAGGACTGTGAAGTACTCTGAAATTACATGTAGTTAAACTCATGTTCCGTTACCCTGGGATTAAGTTAAAATCAACATATTTTTTCTATACAGGCTAGAGTTTATTCTAGACAACATAAAGAAACTTTAAAAAGCATAACTACCAACATTTCCGATAGTAAATTAGGGATAATTAAGGCCAGGGTCAGCAAAGTTTTTCTCATTGGGTGCCAGACATTTAGTATTATAAGCCCAAACAATATTGGCAGTGCCACCACAATTACAGCATATACAGCCATTTACAACAGTAGTAAATGGGTACTAAAAATGGTAAAGGCGTCCCAGTCTTTTACCTGTTTGAATCTAGTATGGCCAGGTTAGGTTGATCATTTGTATCCAAGAGACCTAGACATGCTCCAGAATTTTGAACTGCTATTCGTTTGTGAGCAGGACTAACTGTCCACTCATTGGGTATGCAGGCCACCCTTAGGTTTTCGGTCCCCCCCCCCCCCCCCCTCCTTACCTGGATAAACCTGGAAAGAACAATAAAGTTGCTCCATAGTTAACAATGTGGTGGGTTTAACCTCTACTCTAAATCTAAGTTTATTTAAAAGAAAAGATGAAAAACTGATGTGACTATACAAAGTGTGGTTTAGGGGTTTATTTTTGAGTGAAATATTGACAAAAGTAATAGAGACTAATTCCCATTTCTGTCATCACTTTTGGCTGGGCACTCCCTATTAATTCCTAAAATATAGCTGTATGGTGTAGATAGAACTGAGTTAATAATAAAACTATTTGCAGTATTCACAGACTACGGAGTATCCGAAAACTACCATAGTAACAAACCGAAGTGAAGGTGTAGCTTCTTTTGTGTGTAATCTAAAGTGCATATCCAAATATAATATATTTAGCGCTGTCATAACCAGTTTAAAATCAGTTTAGAAACAATAGGGTGGAGATGCATCAAGACTTGGATAGAGATAAAGTACAAACCAATCAGCTTCTAACTGCCATTTTACAGGCTGTGCTTGAAAAATTACAGTTAGAAGCTGATTGGTTGGTACTTTATCTCTCTACACTTTATTAAGCAGTCAGCATAGGTATGCGCTTGAGGTATGCCAGGTGATCATAGGCATACCCTAATATTGGCACCTGACCACGTGCTACACGCTACTGTTGCGCCATGGAATCTATGGAATCGGACCCAGCGTTTTGATAACACATTACTCTGTAAAGCTGGGTACATACTGGAGCGACGGGCATTCGTTGCCCTTGAACGGGGATTGCTCGCACACACTTGAACGAGTTAATGAACGATGGAACAATCACTGTTACCACCTTCATTAACATTGCACAAGTCGCTGGCGGCTGTGCAGCACATCAAACCTGACGACGTTACGTGCGACCGCAGGAGCGCACATATTGAGCGATATAGGTGATTTGTCATTACAAAACAGCAATCGGCCTGACATCGCTCCAGTGTCTTAATGTCTAGTCCCAGTCAGCAGAGGAGGTGCACTGACAGGCAGGAGAGGGGATAGAAGCTCCTCCTCCCTGTGTATGAGCTGCATAATTCTCCCTGGTCCCTCCACAGCAAGTGCCTGCAAAGCGTAAAATCGGCAGAGTAGGGCTAGTACTCAGTGTCTCCAGACTCCAAGTCAATTCTAACTGGCAGTAGCAGGCTGACACAGATGACTCTGATGAGACAGTGAGGCACCGCATCTGTCCCAGCCAAGACCCCAGACTTTTCAGCTTCAAAAATAGTGAATCCATAGAGAAGGTTTTTATAGAGAGCATTTAAAGGACGCATTGCATGCTTGAAAAGAGCTGGGAATTTCTGTCTGTATTCAGAGTCGGACAGATCTATGTGGCTGCACTGCCTCTATACATCTGTTTGTGAGAGCGGCAATCATCATTATTAGCATGGATTTGCACCAGCCGTATCCTGGGTGCAAGAGCTCTCTCTATAGGTCATATTTTGGTCTGCACGACAACGGCAAACTTATGACCCATTGCCACCCAGTTACTCCCATTTAGTAACTGGAAGATATGGCTGACTTCCACGCGGATCCGCAGCGATGCAAACATTTGCCAAGGATCGCCTCGTCAGCATGCACATTGTAACCAATACCAGATGAGGCTAGTTTACATGTGACGCTGACTGAGACCCTGAGTGTCTGGTGGTGTGAAAAAAAGACTGTACCAGAAAGAAAGTGAAGCACGACAGAAATCCCAGAGACTAGAGTAAGGACAGCCCGATAAGAGGAGATCAGTAGGCGATGTACAGGGCAGAGGTTCCATTTAAGAAAGCACATGAAACTTAGGGATGATATGGACAGAGGTGCAATTGGGAGCTTTCCAGTCTCATTGTCAACTACACAACGTGTATAGCAGGCAGCTAGTGTACAGGCTGGGGGGAGGACAGCACTTGATGAGTAGGTGAAAAATTGTATGAATGGACCTACAGAATTCATTATACAGCAGCTCAGAGAGGAGGTAGTCTGTGTAAACAGCAGAGGGTGATACATTTGTCTAGAACTCTAGATGGAATATGATTACAGCATGTACAAGTATTTTATGTGTTGTAGTATAGATAAAAATGATAAATGACATTGTATTGCCCAGATGAAGCATGGTTGTCAGATTCATCCAGTCCAACTTTTCATTAAAAATAACTTTTTATGGAAGTGATGTTCAAAAGACAAATTATGTGTTATCATCCTCACATTAATCACATCAATGTCTGTAAAACACATCTAAATGTTGTATACTTAATCACGTTAAAATCTGAAATAAAGTCTTTTCCATTTCTATACTATATCTATAAAAGATTATACTGCTTTTCCACCCTGGGACACTGAACACGGGTTTCAAGCCGTGTCACAGCGGCTTAAACCCCCTTTACACTGCAGGCTGGACTAGGGATATTTGTGGGGCTAACCTCTGCCGCGCGCTTGGAGATTGCATCATCTGCAGTGGCAAATGCAGGATTTCTAGAGGGGGGTGTCCAAATGCTTGATTTTAGAGAGAGTGTGGCCAGTCTATGAAGAGGGCATAATTAGCACTTGTCCAGCTTTAATATGTTACATACAAAGTATATTGTGTTGCATAATTCAAGCATATACAGGACCAGTGATCACAGTATGCCATTAGATGCGGCAGTAGGTCTATCCTTTTTTTCAGATGTGGGTACTATTCCTGAGCATTGGAGCAAATCCGGGAGTCTGAGGGAGCAGCAGAACTTAACACTGCCCTTGACATATATGTACATATCGGTCTCCTTATGTACTGGATAGTGTATTATTATACAATATTAATAATTAACCCTATTGATGGTCTATAGCAGTGCACCCTTAACAGTGTATATTTTCCACATCTTCTAGTTGGCGCACATGTGTATTTATTTATTTATTTTAAAAGATCCATTGGTGGTGCTAATCATTTCATTTGTGATACTGAGAAGAGCATGCAGCACTAGTAACATTCTGTTATATTACTAGTTCTATTGTGGTCATGGTGTGTGCTGGGGAGGGGGGTTTCCAGGCAGACAGAAACCCCCCCTGTGTTTACCTATGATCTCCAAGCACTGGGAAATGCAGCTCTCCCTATGCTGTGAACGGGACACAGCACAGATGACCCGGGATACCCGTTTCCACTGAGCCTTGCCCGGCTCTTACCTGTCCTGCTCAGAAACTGAAAGCCCAAACAGTACCTCTCTGCACATACTCTGAAGCAGACGGGCCAGCTTCATGCACAGGGCCCACATCAGCTGCATTGACTGTGCTCTGGAGGTAGTTCTGCCATTGCCAAGGTAGAATTTTGTAAATATGAATTAACTTAGTGTCAGTATTTTACAGTTATTGGCAGAGGAACCACGCTGGACACACATTTTTAACCTGAGTGACTCATGCTCCAGCACTGTGCTGTCAATCACGTTACAAATAAGTATTATGCTCGGTTACATCCACAGTATGCCTGTCCAGAGGTAGATGGTTTCCCTTGGTGACCACCCCTTATACCCAGCCAGCCAGCATATGCTGCAACATCTGTTAACTGTTTTCATTTAAGGGTTAATTTCACAAAAAAATATATTTTTATAGACTGTACCAGAATTACTGAACCACTGTTAAAGTGGAACAACACTAAAAACAGAAATCCTTGTTTTAAAATAACATATACGACAAATAAAGAACAAAGAATTTAATTTATCTGCTATAAGGGTTTTTGGTCTTCTTCAATCTCACTCATTCCCTAAAGGCCCCCATACATTAGCAATCGATTGTGGCAATTCTGCAATTTGCAATCGATTGTGTATAAAAATCTGCAATGTATGGGCTTCGCAGATCGCAGATTTCTACCAAAAAGTGATTGGAATTGTTAAATCAGATTGTCCAACATGTTGGATTTCACAGATGGATTGGGGCTGTAGATTGGTAGTGTATGTACATGATCAGCAGATTTGCAGACCATTACTAGTAAAATGATGGGCCTTTCAAGCTTGGCAGATCTGTGTTTGCTGAATATGATCTGCAAAACACTGAAAAAGATCTGTAATGTATGGCGCAGATTGCTAGCTTGAGAAATCCTAAAATCGGGCAATAAATCTTCAAATTGTTCAATTGTAGTTTTCAGATTGCTGATGTATGGGGGCCTTAAGTCTTGAGTGTTTAGTGGTTTCCACAGCAATTTGCTAAATTGAGGTTTCACATATTCCCAGTGATCAACACTATGAAATTATTGATTTCAATGATTTTTTTGCTAGGTTTGGACACCTGGTGATATAGGCCAGGTTGACTTTTAGTCCTTAGGAAATCTACCTGTAAGTCATCAACAAATAGCAATTTAAATCAGGATTTCTACAAACCAATATTTATTTGAGTGTACATTGTTGAGGGGGGGGGGGGTGAACAAGTTATTTGGAACACTGATAATCAAAACATACAGGAATATCTATTTGTATAATAAAACCTTTAGAGAGAAAACAAGCCATTGGGCTGCCAGGGGTCCAGCAAGCCTTCATCTATCATCCCAAGTTCTTTCCAGCTCTATGATCCCAATGGGATACAGTCAGGACCCCGACAGGGGGATTCCGGCGTTTAGAATGCTGACCCTGGAACCCCGACAGTTAACAGAATACCAGCGCCGGCATCCTGACCGCCGGGATCCCGAAGGTAAGTACCGGGATAGGGTTAGGCACTAAGGGGGAAGGGTAAGGTTTAGGGTGAGGGGAGGGGGAGGTTAGGTTTAGGCATTGGGGAGGGAGGATTAGATTAGTATACTTACAGCCTTCGGGATGGTAACCTGGATGGGTTGCTGGCGTCAGGATTCTGACCACCGGGATTCCGAGCGCCAGCATCCTGTACCCAACCCGATCCCAATACGACTACTACTGAATAAGAGCTTGTCACAAAGCAAAACGTGACTGGAGGTGACGGTGACTGCACACAGCAGGACATCAGTGATCATGAAGATGTACAAAGCACTGCAGAAAAGTCAGCACGTGATCTCCCTCTTTACTCCATGAGAAAGAACATGACTCCTGTTTGACTAAAATGGTATACTGTGGCATGTGGTGGTAAGTGCTGGCTTTGCGTAACATATGGAGGAATTTTGGGAGTACTAGTGGATTTTGGTGACATGTTAGCACGTTATTAAATGGTGTTCTAGGGGTGCAGAGTGCTTTTTTTTTGTGGCAGGAAGTATTGCATGGGGAGAATGAAAGAGAGAGTAAAGGTGCCCACACACATACCGATTTGCCCACGATCAGCCGATGTGTACGATTTGTGTACGATTTCCCTTGAAACTCTCCCCGGCAGCTCAGCACACGATCTCCACATGATCTGCAGACAATTTGGTGTCCAATCTTCAAAGATCTCTCCTGCAGTCAGACTTTTTACAGTGCATCACGTCCTAGATTGTCAAATCTGCCCTACTGCACGGCAGATCTGAAGATACGATGTGCGACCAGCGGGGACGCGCATCGCATCGTGATCATGAGTGGGGACTCACGATTTCCTCACGATTTGGCCATATTTTACACGATCTGTTGTTCCAATGTGTCGGAATCTGCCAGATCGTGTAAAATATATGTGTGTGGGCACCTTAAGAGGTGTGTTTCATGTAAAACCTTACTAATTACTGAGGTTGAGGTCAATGTACAGACCTTTGGAAGGTAAGAGGGGCTCATTTGTGGGTCTTGATATATATCGGGTAGTCTATCACTTACCTATAGTTCCTTATCTTTTTATATATAAACAGACAAATTAATCTAAGTGCAAGGTCCTGTAAGAGCCTCAGGAGATGTTAAAGATAAGAAACTGCTTACAAATGACGTAATCTGCTCTCTAATATCCGGAAGTACATGCAGGACCACAGTATACAAGGTTACTACAGGACCTCTTGCTTAATTGAATCCGCCCCTAAGAGCATATTTAGAAGAGTGTAGTGTACTGATGTGAATTACTGATCACATTTTAAATATGTTTGCAAAAGTCCAGGACCTTTACAACCCATCACAAATGACCATTTTAGTATTAGAAAATAAAAATGACTTCATATCTATAGTTACCTGGCCAATTAACTCATACACTGACCACCACACAATAATTACCCTTCATGACATGCTGTGTAAGGTGCTTGACTATCTGAATCTCACGGCCTGCAATGGTAATCTACTTTTCAGGAAGTTTAAAGTAATGGGGCCCACAACAATCAATTGGGTCAATTCAACCTTTTTCTGATGATTTTGTAACAATGAATCAACAATATATGGGGTTCATCGATCGACAATTTCAACCAAATTGGAAATCTGCGTATCAGGATTTTCAACATGTTGGATTCTGCCCACCAATCTTGGCTCTAGATAGATCCATGTGAAGTAAAATGAGGCACTTCCGATCTTTGGTTAAAATGTTGGGAGAATCGTTGTAAAGTATTGGCAATAATAAGGGAATAAGTAAATGGGGGAAAATAACGTGAGATTGTCTTCATGCCAGCCAAGCTTATAAAGTTAAGAAAAACAAGAAGCAAACCTTTTGATATAGAGGCGATGTACATCTGCTTTACTGACTTCTATGTGAAGAAAAGTTAATGGTACACTCTCTGGAAAAGATTGATATCTTATTTATACATTGTTGCAATGTACTGTAGAAAAGATATATCCTACCGTAGCCTACAGACAATCAATGTTACCAGCCCTATAAAAAATGCACTATATTCAAAGAGGTGTTATCCCCATTAAGAATGCTTCCCACATATAATGGGTGAAGGTTATTGTAAGTTGAGAGATACCTATTATTTTCTGCGATACATAGGCACTGGAAGGCATGGAGCTGCCAAATAGGATTTCAAAGTGGTCAATGAGCAGCTTTGGAAGTGGCATTGACTAGAACCCAGTGCTTGCGGGGATCAAAATTGGCTGTGCCACCATTCAAAGAGTGGTTGTGAGGGAACCCCACTGAACTTTTTTACTTTAAGTTAAAAAACTTGATGTAATTTAAAAGGTTAAAGAAAAAAAATGTTATATTTAAAATCATGAAATAAACATCTAAGAAAGGTTTCTAAGAAAAGTCATGCCTGTTTAATGAGTTGTGTACGTCTCATTATAAAATAAAACTGCTGACCAGGTATAAAAAGTGACCAATTAAACACGGTTTCTTGATATCTGCAATTCTCCCTCTCTGCCTCTCCTGCTCATGAATACAGTTACAATGAATAATAGTTTGCAATCATGTGCGTTTACCCTGAACGGACAACATATTTGTGTCTTTAAGTGAATCATTACTAATGTTCTGTAGAAAGCGAGCATTCAGAACTGTATAGTTGGAACATACCATATAAAACAAACAAAATGTTTGAAAATATTCTGCAGGCAAAAGCTCTGGAAAAAACACATTCAAGGCAAATATACTTTGCAAACAAACACAGACTTTAGGATAAATTCCTAGTTATAACATTGAATTTAGATTTTGTTTCTCAGCAGTATAAACAACATAACGAGTAACCCTATCACACGGCTTTGCACCACATTCAGACATATAATTACTATATGACGACACAGACCTGTGTAAAAGGCAGGAAGAAATAGCAATGCAGAATTCACAATGGATTAGCTTGGTGACGTCTCCCTGAGTGACAGATGTCTCTGTTGAGACTAGTATTGCACATGCCTGCATTGTAAATGGGGCTTTTCTTCCCCCTGACAGGAGCAAATGATTGAGAGGAAACAATCCTTATAACCAATAGCTTCTAGTGCTAAACAGATCATTAGTCAAGACTACTAAATATCCATCCAAGACACAGGCAGGCTTTAAATGTCTCTTAGCAGTTATGGAACACATAATGGGCTAAATGTCCTTTTATTCAGATTACATATTTCCGTGTGCAGTAATGCTTCAAAATGAAAACAGCTTTTAGCAGCTGAAAATAAGCAGCTAACACTAAGATGCTGTGTCCTAATAGTAGTATGAATCAGTGTTTGTTTAGTATATAGGTACTGTCCTTTTCCTTGTAATGACTCTTTGTACTGCCTATACAATGGACGTGTGAACTCACTCCTCAAATGTGCCGTCTTTATTTTTTTGTTACTTTGGTATTACAACAATAATTGCAAGGCAAAGCTAGCCCAAACAACTTCACACATGCTGGGATACACATCCTCACATAAATATTATAAATGACATTCATGATGTAACCACAAGGCAGAAGAGAGCTGATTTGGGAGGGGGGAGCCTTGCAGAATAAAGCTGTGGTCATTTCTATAAGGTTTATTTCAGTCACTTGTATTTATCATATGCTCAAAGATGTGCATCGTTTATGTCTAACTACATGCTCTACTATCATTTTATTTCCATTTCATTGCTTGAATGATATTGTTTATTTCAATATTGTGCAAATTGTTCAAGTGATAGTATCATATAGTTATTACTACAGCAATTAGACAGATATCATACATTTGCTTAATACATGATGCCATTATCGTGCCTATAAATATCAAATAACTAAAACATCCATATGCAAACATGTCAATTCGGTTTTTTTATGTCAAAACAGGAATCAAATAGATATATGATTTCAATAGCGTGGTTCTCTTTAATGCTATACATAAAAGCCGAAAATTTAAGCAAATGCTGTAAACACAAAAGTGTGCACACAAAGAACGATCACAGATCAATGCAAAATAAAATATCACTTTTGATAAGCAAATTCATATTTCCACCAAGTCATGTCACAGGGTCAGTACTCAGTGGTCTCATTACAGATACTGGATAGCAGCTGCTGACTGTAGTGCTGATTCCTCAGAAAGACTATGGTAAATCAACATGCAAACTTATATGTCAACTTAGGCTGCGTCCACCTTAATTGAAAATTACTGCCATAGCCCAGCCCCCTGATTACTTTTATGAGACACGAATGCTGATGCAAGTGACAGTTCTACATCATTACCATGCAGACAATGATAAACGTGAAAGGGGGGTTGAGGGCTAAGGAAAGGAGGGGGCGGGGGTCTGGTTATGACAAGCAGGTCATCTGCACTTCCAACTCTTGCTTCTTCTAAAACACACAGCAATAGTGAAACAAAACAGAACACATACTAAATATAAACACATTTGATGCACAACCTGCACTGCGTTTCATGACACTGAATTTTAAAGGACCTCCAAATAATATCATTATAGTATATAAATGGGTAGATGTGCAAATATAGGTTATTCAAGCTTAAAAGCAAATCATGCCAGAACATTAGCATCTAAAGTAATTTGTTCATTTTATGTAAAATACGCACTCATCATGGAAGAAAACAATAGTTTAAATTCTATAGGTATGGATGTCTGGGGCATAGACCGTGTCAGATGCAAATGCATGTTTTCATAAGAAATGGAATAGTCACAGACCTGAGTAGAAGCTGCAGAGCAGTAGGAAAGGTTTTGGTGTGCCTTATAGAAGAGAATCCCCTGTCTGTGCCTTTCTCACACATACACACTCACACACATACATACAGAGACTCCCTCAGCTGCTCAGTGCAGTTCTCAGGAAATGAATGGGGGCACACAGAGAACTGTTGTACTTGCAAATGACTTACCGGGATCACATGATCTGTTAGATCTAGGGTGGGCCAGTGGGTGGAGGCTTTCATAAACAAGAGAGGACAATATACTGGGAGCCTTACCAGCATGCATCCAGTTACACGGAGGCCCCTGACAAGGGGGGCTCCAGACGTCTCATGTTGCTGCTGCTGTCATTATATACAGGATTCTTCACTCACGAGACGCCTAATAATAAAAAGAGACGATGCTATGATCACAGCATAAAGTAGCAGCCTGCTGGAGTCACACAGATGGGGGTGTATGCCAACATTAAGATGGATGCTGCTGATGGTGTTCGAAATCCCCTTCTTAGCTAGCGTAACCCTCCCTGCTTCCACCCTGAGGAGTAGGAGGCAACACCCACAGAATGCCCGGCGTGTATATTATCATCAGCCTGGAGATGGCTAGGCTGCAGCTCTCTCTCCCTGTGTTAGCACAGAATATGTCCTTTCTCTGGCTGACAGTCTGCTACTCAGAAAAAGTCACACTGCAGTTTGGTGGAGAACAAAATGACCATTAGGTGAAATAATACTACAATATCGAGTTGCTTTACCTTAAAACATATATTATGTTCATTATTAGTTTCTAATTGGGTAACAAGGCGTATAGAAATATTACTACTAGCAAAGCAGTTTATTAGATGTTTTATGCATTTACGTCACCACCAATAAACATTCCAAAATACATCCAGGAAATTACATTTCACGCCTCAAAATTACTATAGGTTACTGACACAATGGGAAGTAAAGCAGATGAGGCACAGAGAGAAAGTACATATGGGATGGGCCCCACACAGGAAAGTTCCACTTACATTTATTGACATTGATATAGATCTGCATTCCACATATTTGCACTTAGGCCATGGTACCTAGATCTATTTCCTGCAAGTCTTTTGGTGCTACACTCATTACCATTCAAATGCCTTATTCACTCTCTGGTGCCCTAACTTTGGAGCCTACATAAGTCTGACCCAGTTGGGGCCCTGACATTCCTAACACAACATTGGCTTTCTGCCCAGAACTACCGAGGAAGCGGGGCAGGCAGGAATAATTCCAAATATCCCCAGCAATTGCTTATACAGTGTTATAACACTGTGTTTATGGCTGCGTCTTGTATATGGATGTAAATAGCTATACATCATATAAACTTCAGCAGTAGAACATTATGATTTTGGTAAATTGCCATAGTTCCTACAGCAGCCAGTTTCACTGCACTACTTATAATAGAGCTCATTGCAGGGTAATATTGATGCCATTGCAAGTAAAGATTCAGATGTTTAATTCTGACATTTACGCTTTTATACAACAGCCATTAATAAGGTACTAGGTACAGGTTAGTTTTTTAACTTAAGATACTGCATGTTTTTTTTTCTGGTTTTGTGACATTTAAAAATTAACATCATTTTCACAACAGAGCAAGTTAACTAACCCCCTGTGGAGTTAGTTAACTGTCAGCGGAGCATCTTTTTTTTTAACACAGTGAGGTGATGTGTCTAATGAATTCCAAAATTAGAAGACCCATAATACTGTTCAGCATTTCCCTAGAGGCGGTTTTCCTTCCAGAGAAGACTAATGGTTGCTTCAAGAAAGGCTAGTGCTGCATTTGGAACTGTGAAAGCCCAATGTGCTGCACTTCAGATATTCTGCAGCTGCAGAGGAGTATGTCAGGAAGACTGGTTGCTATGGGAACTCAGGATGCTGAGCACAGTAGCACACACTCAGGATGTTCCTACCCAGCTCTGCAATTACTTAACCCTGTGTGTGTATATCACACATCCAATAGAGTGAGTTTCAACACCAAAATAAAATACACGTACGTACATACATTTATAGATTATTATAAACTTAAAGAAATGTGGTCTCATATATGCAGTGTTTCCACTTTCAAATTTACAGATTTCCTGGTCTACCTGTTTTTCTTAATCAAAATTCCTTGCAAAAATTTGCACTGATAATGCAGTTGTATACATACTAGGGATGTGCAGGCTCGGTTCTACTCGGTTTCGTTCGTTTTTTTTTACCGAATCTTATTGGCTATCCAAAACTCGTGACAGCTGAAACCCTATAAGATTCGGAAAAAAAAAACGAACGGAACCGAGTAGAACCGAGCCTGCATACAATAGCTATCAAAACTAAGAACATAAACACAAGCTAAAAAGGTAAATTTACTCATTTTGTTGTAATCAGAATAACATTTCCCTGTAAAATGGAAACATGGCTTCTGATCATTGTCAAATTTACCTGTAAATAGGAAAAAAACGTATACATGGAAACACTGCTCTTTATATGTTATCATTGGGACAATTGTAATGCAGATGTTAAAAAAATATCCCCACTTTTATAAAAGTACATGTCATTTTTTATACTTTGCCTAAAGTTGCACTAAATAGAACAAATGTAACTGGCTAGTTATATTTTCCATAGTTTCCCTTGGATGCCAGGATCAGAGCCAGCCCTAGGCATAGACAAATTATGCAAATGCCTAGGGCAGGGATGGGTAACCACCTTCCCGAGGCCATATAAGGCCCTTGGAATCATTTGGTCTGGCCCTCTGAGCTTTTTTCTGCTAGCCTCTTCTGGAATGCAGGGTGCTTAGAATGGCACCCTGCAGCCAGAATCAATGCAGCAGTGCCGCATGGAGCGTCCTTAGGACGCTTCAGACGGTCACACTGCTACCCTTACAGCTCCCCAGAACATCCTCAGGATGCTCCGGGCATTGCTGTAATCACCAACGATTGTGGTCCCGCCCCTGTGTGATGTCACACGGAGGGGGCGTAGCCTGCCCCGGGCCCGCAAATAATGTTATATATGTCAAAATGGCCCTCGGCATAAAAATGGTTCCCCACCCCCTGGCCTAGGCCATTTGAAATGCCTAGGGGCATGCATTGCAAGCCTAGTGCCAACTCAGCCTGACAGTGGGCAATGATGGGACCGGGACAGGCAGACGCACCTCTGCTCTTGCTGTCCTAACACGATCAGGGTTCTCAGCTCTGGTCAGGCGCCAGCAGCGGGACTGGGGAGCAGAGACAGCGGGCAGTAACAAAAATTGCCACTGGAGGAGGGCTGCTGGGCATGCCCAGCACAGCAGCTCCTCCTCCCATGGATCTTTGCGGAGCCCAGGAGGCTGGGCCTGTCAGCAGATAGACAAACGGGGGTGGGGGCGCCAGTGCTTTGATGGCACAGGGCACTAATATGTCTAGTTACAGCTCTATGGATTGCAATGAGTGAGGGGTGTTGGCAGTGCCAGATTAATGTTCACATGGGCCTGGAGCTGATATTTATGAAGGGCCTATTGCAGAGGTTCCCAAACTTTTTTGAATCACGGCACCCTAGAGTATCAGCATTGTTTTCACGGCACCCCTAAACCAAACATTTGTTATTGTGAAATCCTGAAAAATTGTAAAGTAGTAAAGTGAAGTAAATCGTGCTTACCTGTCATCCTTAAATTAATTTATGTGGTTGTGGACAGGTTTGAGCTTCTGTTTGTCCACATATTTACATTACATTGACCATAAATAATTTGATTTGGTGTGAACCACTAACCTGAGGCACCCCTGCAAGTGTCCCGAGGCACCCCAGGGTGCCACGGCACACAGTTTGGGAACCACTGGCCTATTGTGTAACTAGAGATGTGAGGGCGTGAGCTGCGAGATGTGGTCTGCACAGGGGGTGTGGACAGTGCCATGGGTGTGGCTATAGTGGAGCAATTACAAGAAAAAGTTGTGCTCTGTGTGAAATGGTATGAACTCTATTGTCTGCTTTCATTAAGTGCTAGAATAGTTTAAATAAAAGAAAAAAAATCTAAATTGTTCACTGATCATTGTCATATTTCTATAAGTGTTCATCCCACATCCCTAGTCACTGCCTTCTTTAGCTGTTCCTTTTAAAAAAAAAAAATATCTGCAATGGTAATACTGGACTAGGGCAGTAAGGGCTACCTTACTGTACAGCTGTGTATGCATGAGCTTGTTTGGGTATTAAGTTTTTTTTGTTAATTAAAAAAAAAAAAATTAAAGTTTAAAATAAAAAAAATAAAAAATATTTAAAATTATAAAAAAACTCAGAAGTCTAAAATTATATCTTTTTTGTTTACATTTTAAAAAACAAACAATCTGTTATTGCCATATTGAAATAGTGCGAATAGAACAGGTAGGACGGGGACGGGATGTACTAAAGGGGAAAATGCGGTAAAACCCCGAAAATTCAGTTTTTGGGGGTTTTACCGCATTCCCCATATGTACAAAGCACCAATGGGTAATGCCATCTTCAGATGGAGTTACCCAATAGAAGCCTATGGGCTTCTTATTGGTATGCTCCCCCTTGGGAGGGATCCGATCGGATGCACACATATACAGAGTGACCGTGCAGTATAGCTGGGACTTGAAGGAGCAGAATGTATGCGCTGTGACACATAACTGCACAGCACAGTGCAAACTGGACATACCAGCAGAGGGGATGGGATGGTGAGCACAAGGGGGGGTGGAATCTTAGGGACCTTCATAAACCAACTTTCTGGAGCCCCTATACACCTTAATCCAGGGCCTGTCGCTCTTCCTGTTTGTGCTGACACTGGCCATTTGGGAGCGGTGGGGTGGGTGTGACATCACACATGTGCAGAGGTGGAACTCTATACAACGCAGGGAGGGCTTCTGAAGTCATCCATATCACTTGCCACTCCTTGCACTCCCAGCTCTGGGTCCAAGTCAAGAATCGGTCCCCTTATGTGCAACTCAAGCTCCTGTACCCTCTTAATTTACCACTTGCGGTTAAGATGCCAGGGGACGGGATGCCGGGCGTCTGTATACCAAAGCTCGAATCCTGACTCCCGTCAGGAAGCAGATGCATTATGATCCCAAAGGGATCAAGATACCAATGTCAGAATCTCGAACACCGGTATCCCGAAGGTAAGCATACGGGTAAGGGTTAGTGTTAGCCCGGTGTTGGCGGGGTTAGGGACCTCCCGAGGAGGATTAGGGTTAGGCACCGACCGGGGAGGGTTAGGCTGCGGGGAGGGGGGTTTAGGGTTAGGTACCACCGGGGGGAGGTTACGGTTAGGCACTAACCCGGGGGGATTAGGGATAGGCACCACTGAGGGGAGGTTAGGCACCATCGGGGGGAGGTTAGAGTTAGGCACCACCAGGGTAGGGTTAGAGGAAGAAAGGGGGAGGGTTAGGGTACTTAGATTGGGATGCCGCTGTCGGTCTTCTGACCGGCGGCATCCTGTCCAGCGGTATATCATACAGATTCCTGTGTATGTGTATATAAATATATATATATATATATATATATATACTAGATTTATATACACATATATATATATATATATATATACACACATATATATATATATATACTATAAATAAACACATGTTTACACATACATAAATACACATACATACATATATACACATTTACATACATATATATTATATACACATTACAATATATCTATATATATACATCTATAGATAGATAGATAGACAGACACAGACATTACACCCATCTCTGTTTATGTACACTTTTCTGAGTTTTCTCACTAGTGTCCGGCTGCAGTGTGCCAGGTTAGTTGCCAAGGTGGGGTGAGGGGTCAATGGCTGGGCTTTAGAAAACCCAGGGGCAGAGTTTTGAGCATCTCGGTATACAGATGAAGGGGGCAGAGCTTAATGCGATTTCGGGGGCGGAGCTTAACACGATTTGGGGGTGGGGCTTAGCGCAACTCACAATGCACTGTCGGCCTGCCTGGAGGCGGAGTTTCGGACAGTCTGGGGGCGGAGCTATGAGCAGGCCCGAGGATAAGCGGGGCTTCAGGTAACGGGCGGGGGTGGAAGGAATGGGAGAAAATCCTGCAGAATGGACGGGGCTTTGGAAACGCTGTAGTGGACTGGTGACAGAAAAAGTTTTTTTTCCTGTCAACACAGCATGCACTGCAGTAGGTCCTGTGGGCCTATTTTCATGGGGTGGCCTGGAGCTCCACCCGCCCCATTGTTAATCCAGCCCTGGGTGTTGGATGTTGCTGGCTGCTGCTGTGATCTGTAATACTGGTTGATTGGTGCTGTGCTTGGAGAGGGTTGCTGGGTCAGAGGCGGAATTAGCGATGGTGCTAGGGGCACCACCCAAAATCTTGCTTAGGGCATCAAACTGGTTAGGGCCAGCTCTGGCCAGGATACAGTGGTAATTGCAGGGTAACAGAGATTGAAAAAGCAGCCATGAAAGTGTGTTTCCATAAAGATTTACTGTTATCCAAAAAAATGAACAAAAGGGAAAGAAATGTTGGCAGCAAAGACAGTGTAATGGTTAGTATTACTGCCTCACAGCACTGAAGTTGTGGGTTCGATTCCCACTACGACCCTAACTGTGTGGAGTTTGTATATTCTCCCTATGCTTGCATGGGTTTCCTCAGGGTGCTCCGGTTTCCTCCCGCACTCCAAAAATATACTGGTAGGTTAATTGGCCCCCACAAAAATTAACCCTAGTGTGTATGTGTGTGAGCATGTGGTAAGGAATATAGAGTGTAAGCTCCACTGGGGCAGGGACTGATGTGAATAGCCAAATATTCTCTGTAAAGTGCTGCGGAATATGTGTGCGCTATATAAATAACTGGTAATAAATAAATAAGAAATATGAACAGGTTAATTTAGGTTAACTGCATTGACACATAATTTTTTTAAATTCTGCCTTATGGAAACCGTCTTTAAAAAAAAATCTGTTTGAATATTTGTATCCCAAAATTTTATAAAGCTGTCATTATTACATAAGGTATTCATCATCTTGTAACGAAAATCTGTGACACCCATGTGACCTCAAGTTTGCTCAGAGCACAAACTCCAGCCCATACTTCTCTTAGTTCCTAAATATGATTAAGCAAATAGTATAGGAACAAACCATAGGTTTGTCACAACCCGGTCCTGTTTTCTGTGCTGCTGGGTCACTTACCGCTCCTGCCGCGCTGTGATCCAGTCTCATGGCAAGGTGCCAGCGTCTTTTGTCCATTCTGAATGCATAGGCTTTAGTTTTCTCGGCCTGCCAGGCCGTAATCCACATCAGAATGAAAAATCAAAGAAATCCTTAACCCTGCGCCTATGATCAGTAGTTCAGCAGCTTGTAACTTCTAAACGGGCACACCCTTGTCCCAAAAGAATTTCCAAATATGTGTTAAAAGAGGTAACTAGCGCTAAAACACTGGGCGTAAATATATTACTTCTAACTTGGTATGTCACTGTGGGTCGACACTTCAGTTAGTCGCTGTCCTTTTTCCCGAACAACCAGATCAGGACTTACATTCGAATTCTGACTCGACTGCATAAAAAGGTATCTTTTAACTTGTACACCAACACAAGTATCAGCACCCCATGGAAAGAGAAAACTTACTATCAGATCCTATCTCGCATGCATGTCAGGGTTTCTTTTCCTTCTAGGGATTCACAGGACATCCACGATATCAAAAAATTATTATAAACAAAAAAAAATTTAACAAATCCACAAACCCTTAGCGGTGAGCTAATAAATGGTAAAAAAAGAGGCAGTTCTGTGTACTCAGTTCATAGTCAATTTTTTTAAGTCCCTCAGAAGGAATCGTATCAGTAGCCCCAGCGGGGGAGAAGATGGAAACCGGCACTTATTCTCCGTGCTGCAGACTGCAGTGAAAGGGAATCGGCTTTGAATATGGACCTCCTCTGGTAGACACCTTCCTTCTTGCTGTCCGATGGTGTGGTTTCAACACGTTTTGGAGAATTCTTTCTCCTTTTTCACTAAAAATACTGAAAACTTAAAATTTTGCAATGCCAAGAACCATCTAGTTATACTCCCATTGGTCGCTTTATTCTCAGCTGTCCACTTCAATGGAGCATGATCTGGAATCAATATACTTTTTCTCCCCAAAAGGTAGTACCTCATTTTTAAAGTCAGGTGTCATCAAAAACATATTGCACAACACTACCTTCAATGCCTGAAACACCTTTTTCTGCCTCAGGATTCCACTTAGCCATAACTGACTGTTTATTCTTCTGTCGAAGCTGAATAATTGAGTGAGACAAGTTCAGTTTAAAATTTAATCGCAGCGACGCCATCTTGCGAATGGCCGCAAGACTCCATGTTGGAAATGAGATCGCAAGACACCATTTTGTGTGGTCAGCATTAATTCAAGTTATAACCCAGGAGCTAAGAACAGATGGCAATGTTTTTGTTAACCTACCAAGGGCAACGGGAAAAACCAGCCTTCTGAGTAGAAGTAAATAAGAAGAGACAATGGGTATTTTTACATACAAATTGGGAATCCCTGGATGCAGATAAAGTATAGTTGTGGCAATTGTAATATAATATCTACACAATTGGATTTGCCTGAATCCTAGACAGGATATCTCCAAATCCCACAATTTGAGGTGATAATACATTTGCACTTCACACAAGAGTCTGTGAGAACAAAAGAGGTTTTGTTTTCCTTTGAACACAGCAGGTGGGGGCCTGCTGACAGAGGGCATGTAGAATTACAACCCTCAGCCATCCACACTGCTGGATGTTCACTTTGTGTATGAGAGATTATGCACTTAAATCTCACCCATTAATAACTAGCGTCCTTACCAAACCCCGAATACCCACACACTACATATTCGCACATAAGGTTCCATTAGCATCAAATTGTATGATTCAAGTTGGTTAAGTTAGTTTAAATGCTAAGAAATAGAGGTTTTTGATATCTAAGGTATTATACATGATAAGCAAGGTATGATGCGTACGCTTTTTACAGAATCCCGGTGTTATTGGTGGAGAGATCGCATCATGCAAACTCAAGTTACGGATTGCAGAACTTATAAGCAACAAAATGTTTTAGTTGATGGAATGTTACAGGAGGCGTTACCAGAAAGACCCCGGCTGTTAGAGGCAGGGAAAGTCTATTTGAAACAACCTGTTAAATGTGTCATTACATATGCTCCTCCTCTGGGAACCAATGAGATCAGCAGGAAGTTTCCCCTTTGTCCTGTTTCAGTCTGGGGGGGAATAAATACATGTGTCCAAACACTGGTTTGGCAGTTCATGCTGAATTTTGGGTGAACTGAGGATATCTAGTCAGAAGTCTATCTCTGGGTCCGGAGGCGCAGCGTATGTATAACCGTACTTGGTCTGTATTATTTCCTTTTTACGCCTAAATTATGTATGTATAGATTGCGTGTAACTGACTGTACTTTTACCTGAATAATACTTGTGCGTTGGAAACACAGATTCCACTCCTGTCTTTATTTGCGGTTAAACTGCGTACGCAATTAGCGTTCTGTTTAGAGGTTTTAGGCAGGGTTTTGTCTTAGAGGTTCTAGGCAGGTGAATCTTAGAGGTTTATAGGCAGGTTTTGTCTTAGAGGTTCTAGGCAGGTGAATCTTAGAGGTTTATAGGCAGGAATGTATTAAAAGGTTTATTTACAGATTCTACACTTCGTATGGTCAGTCAGAGGGACAGCAATGGTGGCATAATTGGGTATAAATCTTCTATAATACCCTGTGACTCCTAAGAAAACACTCACCTGCTTCTTATTTAGGAGTTGTGAACAATTTTCTATTGCCTCAATTTTATTAATTTGGGGTTTTATGAAACCCCTGCTTATGGTGTATCCAAAATACTTAACCTCTTCCATCCCTAAGCAACACCTATTTGCGCTGGCTGTCAATCCTGCCTCATGGATGGAGTCCAACACTGCTTGTACTCTGGGTAAGTGCCAATCAGGACTAATATACGACTACATCATTGAGATAAGCCACAGCACACTGTATTGGTCCTTAGAATCTTATCCATAAGCCCCTGAAAGGTGGTGCTTGCCCCATGTAACCCAAATGGCAAGATCTTATATTGGAACAGACCCTCCAGTGCAGAAAAAAAAGTCTCTTCTCTTGTCTTTTAACAGAACTTGTTAGTAGCCTTTCGTTGTGTCTACAGTGGTTAAGTACCATGATGTTCCCAGCCTTTCAATAAGTTCATCCACACAAAGCAATTGGTAGGCACCAAAAACATACTGTAGACACAATATTCAGTTTACAGAAATCATTGCAGAAGCGTAAGCTCCCACCATGTTTCAGAATGAGTACAACATGACTCTTCAATTATATCTAATTCCAACATTTTTTTAATTTCTTTAGACACCGATTCCCGTTGGGCTTTGGTATTCTATAGGGCTTTAGGATAATCCCTGGTTCAGTGATTAATGACTGATGTTTTACCAGGTATGTCAGAAAACAAATCTCTATTTCGTGCGTGAAATTCTTTAGCCTCATGCTGTTGAATAGTTGATAGAAATTTGGCTATTGTTACTTCAGGAACCAACGCTACTGTGGTTACCAGAGGGACCAGGATGGCAGACAGAGCTACTCAATCTTTCCAAGGTTTTATAAGATTTATATGGCACAGTAGATCTGGATTTCTTTTCCCATGCTGGTACATCTTATAATTAACCTCACCCACTTTTTCTCTGATTTCAAAATGTCCGTACGATTTTACACCCTTTGCTCTCTCACTATCGGCATCACTGCACCTATTCTTTCTTGCATCTGAGAGACATGTTCAAAAATCATCTTTTAAGAACTGGTTTGCCCGTCCCATGTCTCTATTGTAATATCCAACAACCCCCTTGGGTGTCTTCCATACAGCAAATCAAAAGGTGACAACCCCATGGAAGATTGTAGAATCTCTCTAATGGCCTGCAATAAATATGGTAACAAATAATCCCAATCTTTCTTCACCACTTCCTTTAACATATCCTTAAAAGTTTTGTTAAACCTATCCACTAAATCATCAGTCTGATGGTGCTATAAGGAGGTTCTGAGCTGAGTAACTTTAAACAGGCAGCACAACTGATTTTGATATAAACGGTGTACCCTAATCTGTTAGGATTTCCTTAGGTATTCCCACTCTGCTTGTACTAGTTCTCTTACAATTGTCTTTGTTAAGGTATTGCGCAATTGTACCACTTCCGGGTATCTGGTAGCATAATCCATTACCACCAAAATATATTGATGATCCCGGACAGACTTTTGTTCCAACCAAATCCATAGCTATTCTCTGGAATTGTACCTCAATAATAGCTAATAGGACAAGCAAAGTTCTATAATGTGGCCTGCAAGCATGGTACTGACATTCAGGGCAGAATGTACAGTAGTCAGATACATCTTTATGGACCTCTAACCAGAATAGCCGCTGCAAAATTCTCTCAGAGGTTTTTTCTACCTTTAGATGTCCTGCAGTTATGTGACAATGTGCCAGGTCTAATAGATTGTAAGCTTGCAAGCAGGGCCCTCTTACCTCTATGTCTGTCTGTTATTACCCTGTTTTGTTCTATAAATGTTTCCAATTGTAAAGCGCAACGGAATATGCTGCGCTATATAAGAAACTGTTAATAAATAAATAAATAAAAATAACTGTCAATTGGTCCACAATATAATCTCCTTTCTTTGACACTAAATACAACACATTTTTACGTACTGCCATGTGAGGGTATGACAACCTACTATCAGGCTCTACTGGGTTTCCATCAACCACATTTACATTCTCTCCAGCACTTACAAGACTAGGGTCTTTCAACTGTTCTCAGGCAAAAATATATTTTTTCACTTCAATATCAGGCATACAGTCAATTAGTTCAACAACATTATGACCTTGAGACTCTTATAGAAATAGTAAATAATAATGGTTTTGTCTACAATATGTATTTTTGCAGATGATACAAAGGTTTATAGCAGGACCCGGCTTGGACTGTGCCATCAGGGAATCCCCGGTGAGCCGCACTGATTCGTAACTATGCCCTCTATAGCAGGAGGGTGGGGCCTGTATCGACGTGACACTCACTATAGAAGTGCCAGACTACAGTGCAGCTGCTTCTGGAGCAGTCATCAAGGCTGTTTTGACTGACCTGGCCAGCAGTTACACATATAGGAATCGGCTTTGCACTACTGGGTAATAAATTCCATGAGACGCTGCAAAGGAGCATGTGCTGAGCTCTGATTGGAGGAGTCCATCACATGCTCCTCTGATCCGTGGAGATCAGCAGCAGCGCAGCCTCATGGGAGTGACTCATTGTGAGGCTGTGCTGCTCTGCCGGCTAACTGAGGTGCCTGTGACTTCATGTGAGTATAATGTGGGGGTACTAGAATTTGGCATGATGTTAGGTCTCTGCAGTGTGGCATAATGTGGTGGGGACTATAGTGTGGCATAATGTTGGGTTCATTACAGTAGGGCATAATGCGTGGCACTATAGATTGGTATAATGTGGATGTGCTACAGTGTAGTATAATGTGCATGTGCTACAGTGTGGCATAATGTGCGGGCACAACAGTGGCATAATGTGCGGGCACTGCAGTGTGGCATAATGTACACTGTGGCATAATCTTTGGGCACTACAGTGTGGCATAAAGTGGGGGCACTAGATTGTGGCATAATTTTGACACTCTACAGTGTGTTATAATAATGTAAATGCATTACAGTGTGGCATAATCTGTGGGCTCTACAGTGTGGTGTAATGTGGATGCACTACAGTGGGATATAATGTGTGGGAGCTACAGTGTGGTATAATGTATGAGCAGTAGAGTGTGGTATAATGTGATGTGGATGTACTACAGTGTGGTATAATGTGTGGACACTACAGTGTGGTATAATATGTGGATGCACTACAGTGTGGCATAATGTGTGGGCAATATAGTGTGGTATAATGTGTGGGTTCTGCAGTGTGACAAAATGTGAAAAATAAATGATTGGGGCAATATCAGTGGTGGTGGTGGGGGTGTCGACAGTTTTGCACATTTATTCATAGCTACTATAGGAAGTTTTTTATTTATTATGTGTGCAGGTTTCATCCTCAGAACTTATTTATACTAGTTATGTAACTTACCTCCCATAGTATTATAAACAAACCACTAGCTGCGGAAGATTATTTTAAAAAGTTTTCTGTGACCTTTCAGGAGTGTTCAAACAGGACATACACAGTGCAATTAATATGTCTGTGTATAGTAGTTGAACATTGAGCTCCCTTTGAAAACTAGAGTAATATTGAGTAATGGGAACATTTACAATAATATATAATAAAAGGTGTGGTGATGTAGAGAACATATATATGTAGAAAGGGCGGAGGAGAGAAATATTGCACAAAATCAATGGAATAAAAAAAAAATATGGGTATGTGGAGTGAAGAATATGGCACATTAAAAAAGTTGAGGGGGGATACGCTGGCGCGGACATCAGGCAGGCATGAGGAGGCAAGGCCAGAAGAAGAGTCTAAGGCAAGATAAGAGGCGTAAGGAAGGCAAAAGCTGCATCAAGATTAGACCTGACCGAATATGTTAGTACATGTGAAGTCGTCTCATTTACACACAACTGGCCAGCACTGCAAGGGTTACTGGTCAGCTCTCCACTACCTCTGACTCCTCCATACTTACCACTACCTGTGACTCCTCCATACTTACCACTACCTCTGACTCCTCCATGCTCACCGCTATCTACAATATCTGCACTAACTCCCTGACACCTCCTTACCAAACACTATTTCTCTGTACTACCTTCCTGATACCACCTTACCAAACTATATCTCTATGTACAACTTCCCTTACCCCTCCGTACCAAACATATTCTCTCTCCAGTCCTGCCTATCACTACTCCCCTGACCCCTCCTTAACAAACACTATTACTTTGCATTACATCCCTGACACCTCAACACTCACCACTACCTATCTGTCCTAACCCCCTGATCCATTCTTACCTTGCTTTCTCTCTGCACTACTTCCCTGACCCCTTCTCACCACACACTATCACTCTGTACTACCTCCTTGACCCCTCCATACTAACTACTACCACTCTGCACTATCCCCTTGAACCTTCCATACAAAACACTACCTCTCTGCACTACCTCCCTGACCCCTCTGTACTCACCACTACCTATCTGCACTACTCCCCTTCCATACCAAACACTTCCTCTTTCCAGTCTGTCCTATCCCCCCCTGGCATCACAATACCAAACATTGCACAGTCTCCATGACCCCTCCTTGCCCACCACAACCTCCTTTGACTACACAACTGACTGCCATGCACAGGATTGAATAACTGGCCTCTCCAACTATGGCTTCAAACACACACTGTCACACACTCATCTCTTCCAAAGTGCTGTGTTATATCACTTTTCCAATAGCCGCATACATGAAATACGGAGTTAGTCAGCCCTCTGTGTTTGCATGATAAACTTTGACATTAAAATCATCTTACAGCAGCTGACCCGGGGGTCTTAGCAGAGTTCCTGGCAGGCTCATGAGCAGTATTATAGAAGGAAAGAGAAAAAACTTTTTTCTGGGGGCACAAACTTAATTACATCTGTTAAAAATAGTTTTTATTATATTGCATTTTAAAACAGTATACATAGTTTATAAATGTAAGGCACATTTAACGTCTCACGAGATAAATAAATATCATCATGTATTAATCATAACATCAGAAGCATCTGATGACAAATGAGTGTTCCCCTTCCTCAGTGGCAGTTATAATAGTGGGAAAATATAGTGAGTAGCAGATATTGAGAAAAGAGAGAGCTGATGAAGTCATGCATCTGCTTTCAAATCTCTTGCTTCTAATGTATGTACAGAGGAGATATGATGAGAGTACATTGGAGGACTTCACAGTTAAATTTAATGAGTGCTTCTGCTGTCTGAAAAACTGCGCCTGGCTCCTGCAGACCAGTACCGATGAGATTGCAAAATAAAGAATATCTATAACATCTATACAAGGAGAGAGGTAATACATTCAGACTGTGTCAGACAGCAAAATCAACCCACAATCTTTGATCCTGGCAAAATTTAGCATATGAAGATTACAAACAGCAGGGGACATTGATCGCAGCCACACAGTGCCACTGCGGACGGGCCCCCTTCTGTCCAGGATCGGGACACCAGTCCTAGTATTACCCCCGTAATGGCAGCCCTGCTAGACATGGTCTTCAATGTTGATCTGCAAAGTGATTTTAAGGGGTGATTCAGGTGCGGATGCAGTGATTGGGGTCTGCACATGCGCCTGATCCATACTGCGCATGGGACTGTCAGTGATTAACAGTGTGCTGCCATTTCTGGGCGGGGAGGGGGCGACAACTTAGAGATATATAACAGACAGCAGCGCCAGAAGAATGAATATATAAATATACAATTTAATAAAAAATTCAGTCATAAAAACAATCAAATGCATAAAATTAGCACTAGGCACATAAAACAGTCATTGAATAGCATGCATGCATATAATTAATGTTTATGGGATAGATAGACCTTGAAAAAGCTGCACTGGAGTAGTGAAATGTTTTGGTGAATACCCTGATTTCCTGGCACTAAGCACCTTTTTAAGACAAGCACCTTTGCAGTATATGGGATTGCGTCCGGATTCTGGACTTTCCAGCCTCAATACTGGTAACCGCTGTGACACAGTTGGGATAGGGGTCCCTCTCCGGGGGTAGATGGACTCCCTCTTTACACACAGCAGCCGTAGAAACAGGAGACAAGTCTGGGAATCTCGTACAAACTGGTCGACGCCAGTCTTTATTGTGCCACACAAAAGTATAAACAAAAGAATAAACATAAATCCTAGCCCGGCTGGGCACTAACTACATAGCAGATTCCATTGCTATAACAATGGTAGGGCCTATTGCCCTCACCATCAACAAAACACATGCACAGTACTTACAGGGTTTTAACCAAGTGTCTCTGAACAGGCTAGACTGCCAACTCCCCCAGGTATGAGACACTCAGCCACAAACAAACCCAGGTTAAATCAGCCAGTTCCAGGTGGAAGCCCTAATGAGGCTGCTACCAAGCTGAAAGGCCCAAGACCTGGAGTGGCTTGTGGATGGAGCCCTCCCTCTCCTCACATCCACACCCCCAGGACCAATTTAGGCTTTTCACAGAAGCCGACATTACTTGTCTGCTTTCCTAACAGACTGGGGTTTTAAAAGACAATAAGACAGGAATCTGGGAGAAATATAGAAGCCATTCCACACTTCGCCGGTGCTTCTATCATACCGCAACGAACTGGGACTAATCTTATGATTTTGGGACAATCAGCCTTGAGACCATCGCTATCAAAGAATACCGCTATCCCATAGCCGGTAATATGTATCAATAGCTGGACCAATGCTTCTCTAAAGGACTTTGGAGCTCATTGAGATCCGCTCGCTAGATGCATACGCTCGCTCCGAGCATATGCAAATTCGGCTAAGTGACGGCATGGCAGGCGATCGCACGGCAAGGCATAAGCACGCCCACTATGTCTTGGCTTGTGATCGCTTTGTGTATGTAGACGCCCACCAGCCTGTCTTAAGACACCCACTAGCGCACGTCATCTCCAGGAAGTGTATGGAAGCATTGGTACATCGGTACCATTGTCAGGTAGCCTATACCCTGCCGCAAGCACTGCGATCACTTCAGAGTGAAATCCCACAAAGTGATGTGTACTATAACGCTGCCTTTTAATTATGCACGCCTCTGAAACGGCGTTGGGACACTCAGGCACGCCTGCGTTTGCATCTCCACTCCCCCGTTATTAATGGCCAGCCCCTGTCACCAGCCACAAACGGCCTCTCCTGTCACTCACTCTACTGGGCAGTCTATGCGCAGCGAGTGAACGCATTCCAATCTCTTGCATTGGGTCGCGCATGTGCATTGCAATGCATACGCATGCGCAGTTAGCGACTATCACCTTCAGGGTCTTGCTGAACTGTCTTGGTTTGGGTCCTAGCCTGGGGTCTCGTGGAGAGGGCTGCCAGCGGATCCCCAGTGTGGCGGTGGTTGCAGGGGTCCGGAGCTCTGGCAGCGTTCCCACCAGCTTCGGACACTGAACGTGGTCTTGGCGGCTCCTATCCGGCTAGGTGTGTCTCTGGATGATCCCCAGTGTGTTGGTAGTCTCAGGGGGCTCAGGGTTCCAGCAGTGTTCCTGAACACTGGGCGCTGCCATGTTGATTCTTGTCAACTGACAGCTAAGTCTCCAATGGGTATCCAGGTCAGTGGCCACCTTATGGCAACAGCCAATCTCTGTGATGCACAGGGTATAAAGCCTCGCTCCTCACAGCATTCAATGCCTGAACTTCGTCGCTGACACATGTGCTAGTCTTTCTGACTACTCCGGCTCCAGTATATTCTTCAAGTCTGATTTCATTTCAACTCCAGTATATTCTTCAAGTCTGGTTCCACTCCAATATCAGTATATTCTCCAAGTCAGGTCTCACTCTAATACCAGCGTATCCTCAAGTCAGGATCCAATCCGATTGCAATCCAGTATCTACCATAAGTTCTACTCTCAGTCCTTGCTATCTGATAAAACCCACGTATATTGCCTTGTTGCTTATTACATCTATAAGGAGGACTTATATACGATCATCTCTATTGCAAACCTCCTGTACCATAAGTGAGCAAATACCTTAATCTCTACTGAGCAGTCCTGAGTCCCCAGTCGCGACATCACTCAGCTGGCCGAAGGTTTCGCAGATGATCCGATGCTGCGTCCTTGGACACAGCTCGGATCAGTAATGAATGAAGAAAGCGTGACTCCTCCTGTTGCATTACCATATTACAGCTACAGTATCGCAGCTGGTAAAATTTTAGCAGCTGCGATACCATATCTGTCCGCAGCTGAATCACCCCCTCTGTTCTGCAGTGATTTCTGACACTCAAGTGATTTTGTAAGTTATACTGATTTCTGTTCTGTAAGTCAGTCTGCTCCTGATATATACCCCATTCCAAACAATATTGGAATATATTGGAATACGCCTGCCTGCACTGTCATTTACTCCTAATTTGATTAGTTATCAGGATTATAGACTGGGACAATGTAAAAAAATTAACACTGCAGGTGTACACACACACATATATATATACTCACACACTGTCCACTGGAGCGGCAACTCAATGTTTCAATACTTTAATGTTGCATTTTCCTCAGGGATATCCCTGAGGAAAATGCGACATTAAAGCATTGAAACATATGATAGTAACCTGCTAGCATTTGTGTGAATTCCTGACCTGAGTGCCGCTTCACTGGACAGTGCATTTACCCCGTTGTGGGATTGATGAAGGCACCAGACAAAATAATTGGAACCGTGAGTGCATACACCATCTATACTAATACACACAGCAGGTAAAATAAGTATTGAACACATCAACATTTTTCTCAGTAAATATATTTGTAATGGCGCTATTGTAATGAAATTTTCACCAAATGTCAGCAATAACCCATGCAATCAACACATGCAAAGAAATCAAACCATAGATGTCCATAAATGAAGTTATGTGTAATAATGTGAAATGACACAGGGAAAAAGTGTTGAACACGCTTATTGAAATTTATTTAATACTTCGTGCAAAAGCCTTTGTTGGTAATGACAGCTTCAAGACACCTCCTGTATGGAGAAACTAGTCGCATGCATTGCTCAGGTGTGATTTTGGCCTATTCTTCGACACAAACAGTCTTCCAATCTTGAAGGTTCCGTGGATCTCTTCTATAAACTCTGATCTTTAGTTTTTTCCATAGATTTTCAATTGGATTCAAGTCAGGTGATTGGCTGGGTCATTCTAGCAGCTTTATTTTCCCTCTCTGAAACCAATTGAGAATATCCTTGGCTGTGTGTTTGGGATCATTGTCTTGCTGAAATGTCCAATCTCGTTTTCACCTTCAGCATCCTGGTAGATGTCAGCAGATTTTTATCAAGAATGTCTCGGTACATTTTCCATTCATCCTTCATTCAATCATATGATGTATGCCAGTACCGTATGCTGAAAAACAGCCCCACACCATGATGTTCCCACCTCCAAACTTCACTGTTGGTATGGTGTTTTTGGGGTGATGTGCAGTGCCATTTCTCCTCCAAACATGGTGTGTATTATGGCATCCAAAGAGTTACATTTTGGTCTCATATGACCAGGCTATATTCTCCAAGTATGTCACAGGCTTTTCCAAATGTTGTGCAGCAAACTTTAAATGAGCTTCAACATGTTTTTTCTTCAGCAGTGGAGTCTTGCATGGTGAGCGTGCATACAGGCCATGGCAGTTGAGTGCATTACTTCTTGTTTTCTCTGAAACAATTCTACCTGCTAATTCCAGGTCTTTTCTGAAGTTCTCCACGAGTGGTCCTTGGTCACTCCTCTGTCAGAAATCTTGTGAGGAGCACCTGGTCGTAGCCGGTTTATGGTGAAATGATGTTCTTTCCACCTCCGGATTATGGCCCCAACAGTGCTCACTGGAACATTCAGAAGTTTAGAAATCCTTCTGTAACCAATGCCATCAGTATGTTTTGCAACAATAAGGTTGCGAAGGTCTTGAGAGAGCTCTTTGCTTTTACCCATCATGAGATGTTTCTTGTGTGAGACCTTGGAAATGGGACCCCTTTTTAAAGGCCATCAGTTGGGACTGAAGCAGCTTATATTAATTTGCACTGACAAGGGGCAGGATTGCTTTCTAATTACTGATAGATTTCAGTTGGTGTCTTGGCTTTTCAAGGCTTTTTTGCACCTCCCTTTCTTCATGTGTTCAATATTTTTTTCCCTGTGTCATTTCACATTATTACATATAACTTAATTTATGGACATCTATGGTTTGATATATTACATGTTGAGTCTCCCATATCCAAAATGCTTGGGACCAGTATTTTGGATATCTGATTTTTCTGTATTTGCATACCATAATGGGACATGTTCAGAATTTTACATTTCTGGCACAAAGACTTTAAATAATATAGGCCCTGATTCATTATGGATCGTTATTGTGATGGCAGCTGCGATTACCCACACAGTCCCACTGTGAAAATATGCTAATGATTGCTATCGTAATGCCGTCGCAGCCTAACATAAGGACTTCCACTTTACCTTACACACTTCCGCAATACTTTGCAAGTCTGTGAAACCATCGGTAACATCGAGTACCATCGGGGCCTCACGCACACTTGCGCAAGTTCTGACCTTAGTCAGAAATTGTTAACCTCATCGCACGCAGTGAAAGCCCAAGCTGTGTATGGCATCGCAGTGACTCATTTATGCACACTCCTGTAATGGAATTCAAACACACTGGCACACCTTCGTTTTGCCGACCCTCCCCAACCGTCACCACCCCCAAACAGTCACTTCCTGTCAATCACTCTGCGATGGGTCTGCATATGCCCTGCGATCGCAGTGTGGACCTGATTCAGCAAGGAATGCAGTTGCTAATACGCATGCAATTGCCCAATTGTTGCATACTGTGCATGCATATGCATCGCAGTGCGCAAACCAGTCACTGCGATCAGGACTGCGATCGCAGTGACTATGTAGACCCAACGCAGAGTGATTGACATGAAGTTTGTGGTTTGTGGGTGGTAACGAGGGAGTGGTGTGCCAGTGCATTTCAGCGCCATTGCAGGGGCGTGCATAAATTATCCACTGTGATGGCCTACGCAGCCTGAGGCCTGATAGTGTCCGATGAAGTTAACAATTTCTGAGTAAGGTCAGAGCTTCTGTAACTGTATGCGAGGCTGCAATGGTACTCGATGCTAAACACTACGGATGTGTTTAAGGTAATGTGGGCGATTGCAATGGATTAGCATACTATCGCAGTTTAACTGCGTGCGTAATCGCTATTGCATTCGCAGTTGCGTTCAGTAGTGAATCAGTCCTTGTGATCTCAGTGAAGCTTTCACGTACTGCGATGTATATGCATGCGCAGTACATAACAATCGGCCGTCTGCGTGCGTAATCGCAGTCGCGATCGGTAATGAATCAGGCCCATAGTACTTCTGTTGTGTGAGTTTTTACGTTTAAAGCTAGTCTTAACTTGTTATCCAGATAGGTTGGTGGGATGAGAAGAGAGATGTGTGGTTTGGTTAAAGTAAGCAAAATATATTGATACTTTACTAATTTGGTCCCAATATGTAATTATGAGATATTCAGATGAGGGCCTGATTCAGCAGCGTCCACAAATACAACTACGTACGCAGACTGAGCAATTGTTAGCCATTGTGCATGCGTATAAGCAGCAGTGTGTGTGCGTTGCGATCGCACTGCAACTACGCACGCACAGTGGAATCCATTGCAGAGTGAGTGACAGGCTGTGAGCATTCGGGGGGGTGATGTGGGAGTGGTCTGGAAAAACACAGACCTGCCTGTCCTTTTGAACGCCGTTGCTTGGGCGTACATAAATTAGTCACTGAGATTGCATAAACAGCATGAGAGCCCACTGCGTGCGTAGAGACTTGCAGTGTCTGTGGCAGGTCAGACCTGGTGTAAATGCTGCCTGAGTAGTCGATGTGCGACGATAGCATCGATGTTTACACAGAAGAGCGACAGTGGACAGATGTGGGAAAGCAGCAGTGGGCGTCCTTATGTCAGCGGTGCTTTTGCAAGCATTAGCATATTTTCGCAGCTGCTTCCCATGCAAAATCGCAGCTGCAAACACAGTAGTGATTGCTGCTGAATCAGGCCCTGAACATTATTAAATGCTCATTGTATAAATAAAACAGCACAGATGAGATCTCTCTTTCTAAACTGGGAAAAAGTGGAATGACTAAAGAGTAGTTTCACTGTGATAGAGGGTAAATTGTATAATGAAACTATCATGAATGTACAAAGTCCATCTATTTACTGTAAGTACAGTACCTGACTTCAGCTGAGGAGTAGCAGTAAAACACATTCCTAGTATCTAAGCTCAGAACCACATAGGCCGTCAAAAGAAAAGACATTACATACACAATGAGATCTATGACTTTACTGGTTTTGGACCCCTAATTGTCTATTAATTAATAAGTCCACTTAATCATTATTTATGAGGGATGAGATAATTGGATGATAGCTTTGGCAACGTTGGAAGACCCTACTCTCCTTAGGGATAACTGAGATAAATGATTGGAAATATTCCCTAGACAGGATTTGAATCTAAGTTATTAAACAGTATAACCATATGTGGAGAGGACATCTGTAATGTTTTGTAATACAGGCAAAACAGTCCATCGGGAAATGGAACCTTTTTATTAGGAAGCTGCTTAGAGGTTTCCTGAAATCTCTGTATTTAATAATTAGAGTTGAGCCTCACTCAGGCATAGTAAATACTGTAGCATTTGGCTATAAATGTTTCTGTTTGCTCTTTATGAGCCGATGCGTGAGAGGGCTGTGGTAACTTTACAGAGTTGTTTATAATAGGTAGCAAACAAATGTGCTATCATGGCTAGCAGAGCTGTAACTAGACTTTTTGGTGCCCTGTGCCAGTAAGAGCATTGGTGCCCCCCGACCCCTCCTATTTTTTATATACGGACATGACACTCACCCGAAAAAGGGCCATGGCCTTATGGGGATGGACCAGGGAAGAGATAGGGAAGGCCAGAAGATGCTGGTAATAAAGAAGTGGAAGCTTCAAGTGAGAATTATAATAAACAGAAAATTGACAGGCCCAAACAGCGCCCCCTGCCCTGCGGTGCCCTGTGCCATGACACAGGTTGCACTGCCATAGTTATGACCCTGATGGCTAGATCTACAGTAGATACACTTTGTAAAATCTTGAAGGGAATAGACCGTTCTATTCATTTCTATCACTATAATATCCCATGTTTTCATCACAAAGAACAAGTGTACTTTGTTGCTGTTTTTATATTATCTTTTTTTGACCATTGTTAGTGAGGGTTTTATTGGAGCTGTAGGTCTTTCACTTAATCATTAATATACCATAAAGAGAAATAATGGTAGTTCACTTATCTAGATCCTCATGAAATCTGAGGTAAGTTAGTATTGTGCATATTTCAGATGATTTCATTCAAACGAGTGTAATAAAACACCCGTAATTCAAGCTTTAAATTCCTCCCAAAGAGTTTTAAAATTAGGGACAGATCCCTGTCTGTGTGTATACATGATGTTACAATATAATAATGCCATCCCATAAGCAAGAATATAACATATAACCATATCGTTCTATTTTTAGAATGCTATATAGAGAATGGAAATATTTAATTACAATATTTTGTAATGAGCGATAAAGAAATGTTTCATTAATCTTAACTGTACTTGATAAGTACTGTACAGATTATCAGTCTGTGCTGTAGCCAGTCTAAATCAGGGTCCCAGTGGTGCTTTTTATGGGGATACTTGGGTCAGGGTTGCCCACCCTCCCGATTCGGCCGGGAGCCTCCCGATAATCAGGTGCAGCTCCCAGCCCCCCGGAAAGGCAGACAAGCCTCCCGGCGGCCACCTATCCCCCCGATTAACTTGTAATGCAATTCAGCTTGAATTGCATCACAAGCCCCCCCCGCAGCAGGGGGGGGGGCTTGTGATGCAATTCAAGCTGAATCGCGCCATTTTGGCCTTGTCACTTGCTTCACTATGCCTGTATTATTGTCAATGTGTAGCAGGACGGGGCCAAAATGACGCGATCACGTGCCGCAGCTCCCATCACGCCCACAAACGGCAGTCATCCGCCCGGCCACGCCCCCCCTTCCCTGACGATCTGGCTGCTCCCTCCCAGAAGGAGCAGCCAGAAAGTCGGCAACTATGTACTTGGATGCTTGCCCCTCTTAATGCTTGGGTGGGGGTTGCTTGCTCCAAAATACTAGTAGATACTACTGTAGTATAATCTATAGTGGGTTAGCAAACACTCACTGCTCTGTTACTAAACGTTATGATACTGATTACTTATATATGTAATAAAACAGTTATAGCTAATATGACCCACAGAACTGTATTATAATTAAATTCAGGTTTATAACAAGCAGTCTAGGGCTCTTCAATTGTTGTGAAACTACAGTACCAGGATGTATTTGGTCTGTGATTCAACAAAAGCAATATGTCAGGACTTGATTGGAGTTTGGATCCGGAGTGGACACAGGAGTAGTACGTGGGGCCGTTTGCTGGTATTGAAAAGATGCCGGCCTTAATGGGGTGTGTTTCATGAATGGAAGCAGGTGTAGGAGGTACAAACTGTGGCAACCAAGGGAGACAAGGTATGTCAGACACTGGAGCCGGAGCTGGAGGCGTACAAGGACACAGAACCCACAGGGACGGCAGGACCCTCTATGGGAGAGGCGACTGGAGCACGCAATCCGGACAGGAGTCAGAGGTGGAAAGAGCTGGAACACGGACTGAGAGTCAGCAGGCTTCCACGATAGACTGCAGCAATACAAACAAGGGAGCTCAGGAACTAGCACACAGCTAAGCTGTGTAAAACGTTGCACTGGCAATTAAAAAGCCTCTTGACAGCCCTTTAATACCCTCAGGTAGTGCAGGATAGGTTGCTAGCCCTCCAGCCCAAGCTGCAAGCTGATTGGTCCAATTTAGACATGTGTCCTGGATCCAAGATGGCGAAGCCCATTGCTCACCAGCACTGCTCAGGAATGCACAGCCTGCTGTTCTGCCAGCCACTACACCTGATCTCCAGGGCCAGGATCAACTCCAGAAGCCAGGATTCCTGCAGGAAGGACCCTGCCAGAGCGCTCTAAGACGTAAGGTCCGCGCCGCCCGTGAACCCGCGGTCCTGGTCGTGACACAATAGAGCCATATAATAGTCTGAAACTATACTAGAGTATTCTACATCCCACTATTATCCCATGTTACACTATCACAATATAAGGTAACTCCCTCCTGCTCAATGTGCACAAAGCCACCTCTCAGGCTGCCATGTTGACCTTTGACAAGTCTCTTGCCGTTGTTATAGTAACCAACAGGAAGTAGCCTATACTGTTAACCAATCACAGGTTTCCTTTTGCTTACTATGACAACAGACATTTCCTAATTACTAGAGAGAGCAGGAAAGGGATGAAATTGGAGGGAAGACATTAGTTGCAGTCCCCCTACTGCATACTTTCCAACTCTCCTTCATTGTCAGGGAGACTTCCTGAAATAGTAGCAATCTCCCTGATTGCACATATATATATATATATATTCAAATGAGATCATTAGTATAATGATCTCATAGGCACAATGATCAGAATCGGTATGAATTACCGCCGGACGGTTCAAATCCCGACAAGGCTGAACATCCCGATCGTCCCAAGGTAAGTATTAACTAACCTAACCTCCCCCCCTAACCCTCCTTAGGGGTGCCTAACCCTAACCTCCCCAGTGCCTAACCCTAATCCCCCCTCTAAGTGCCTAAACCTAACCCCCCCTTCCCCGCCGCCTAAACCTAAGTCCCCCAGGGGGGTGCCTAACCCTAAGTCCCCCCCGGTGTGCCTAACCCTCCCTTCCCCTAGCCTAACAATAACCTCGCGGGGGGTGCCTAACCCTAAGTCCCCCCCAGGAGCCCTAAACCTAACCCTCCCACCCCCCTGCGGCTGTACACAGCAGCGCCGGGCATCACTTCGATCGGGATGCCGGGCGCCGGTCTCCCGGCGTCGGTAAAATGACAGGCGTCTAGATTTAGATGCCTGTCATTTAACCCTCGCCGGGATAAAGCAGTCGGAAAGCCGGCCGTTGGGATTACGTCCGCCGGCTTCCCGACTGCATACACAATGATCCCTGTCCATTTTCTGAAAAGTATCAGTGTGTTTTCATCAACAAATAGATCTTACTAACTGCTTCGGGGCTCGTTTACATTTGGATATAAATCAATGTTATGACACGCCTCTCAGATGTAACAGTACACGCCCACTTTACCACCGCGCTCATAGGTGCTGCTTTCACAATCTCCCTAATATGCTTTTTTAAAAGTAGGCAAGTTTGTCCTACTGCTGCTTGGGGCTTTGACAGAGGTGATGTGAGATCGCTATGCTGCACAGGCGGAACAAGGCATAGGCGGTATAGACAGCGATCTAAGGCACCACGCCTCAGGTTGCTCCACCAGTCAGATCTGGATTAAGTGTGGGTCACCGGAGAGTACCTCCTGCTGCCCCTGTCAGAGGGACTCCTGCCACATCCGATCAGATCACTGCAAGACTTATTGCTACTCTCTGTTCCAGCAGCCAGCCAGTGATCAGTGAAAGCCTGTGCAGACTCAGGTGTAGATTTATCAAATCTTGAAAAGAGATAAAGTGAAGAGAGAATCTACCAACCAATAGGCTTTTAACTGTCATTTTACAGGCTGTACCAGAATAATGAGAGTTAGAATTGGCTACGAGCAACTTCTCCACTTTATCTCTCTCCAAGAATCTCTCTCTAAGGCAGTGATTTTCAATCTTTTCAACTCAGGGCACACTAAACTAGATTTTAAAATTGCCAAGGCACACTATCCGGCTTTGTGGTGTGCATGACCAATGAAAACACATACCCATTGGCTAAAACATAAAAATATACACACATATTGGCCTCCACAGGAATAAAACACACTACATTGACCTCCTCAGGAATAAAACACACTACAGTACAGTACAAGTGCACTGAGCTGACCGCCACAGCACAGTGGTTGAAAAACGCTGCTCTAAGGGGTCTATTCATAAAGATTGTAAAGTGAGTCACGGTAACTTTCGAGACAATGCTTTTTTTCTTGAAGTTACTGAGTGATTCACTAATACTTACCCAAATTGCGGTGTCCAACGAAGTCAGCCGCCTCATCGAAGCAGTTTGTCAGTTTTATACCGCGTCTGTGTCCAATCCCGGGATACTGCACATGCATCGGCGACGTACAGGGTGAGCCGGCCATGGGAGAAAATGGGTAGCGGGGGAGGCAGGCAGTCAGTAGTGACCCGGCACATGCATATGCCGGGTCACTTCACTTATTTGCTACACGAAGACAGTGCGAATCGGGCAACATCAGAAGGAACTGGTCGGGGAGACATGCCTGAATGCAGCAGCCATAGGATGAAGAGGAGTACACAGCCCCCACAGCCAGCATGCAAATACCCACCCCCCCTACCTGAAACCTGCCAGAGACTGTTTCTCTCTGCAGAGGCACCTCTGATTAGCCAGATGTCACAGAAGGGGGTGGAGCCAAAACGGATGAGTGCCTGAAGGAAAGGGAAGTATTCCACTTCCTTGTCCTTAACATAGAAACAAAACGATTATGCTATCCACAGACAGCGAATCTGTTACAGCAAACAAAACGGAAAATGAAGAATTTCATGTCTTAGTCAATATGTCTTATGTGAAATAGCCCTAAAGCTGGTTACACACTGACAGGTATATTGGCCGATCAATTGATCGGCCAATATATCTGGTGCCCGTCGGCCAGTGTGTACCAGCGTTAGGTCTGTGAACGATGTTGTTAGCAGACATATCGCGTCGGATGTGTTGCACAGCCGATGGACAGATATATCTGCAGACATTTTTGTCCATCGGCAAGTGTGTACAGGCGATCAGTCGATTGCCAGTACACATGCAGCCGTGGGGAGGGGGGCGGAATCGCCCCTGCCAGCATGACTCGTGGCTGCCTAGAAGATGATGGTCATTCAGTGTATATGAGTGACCATCATCTACAGATATATCTGCAGATCACTCGATCTGCAGATATATATCTGCTAGGTGTACCAACTTAAGTCTCCAGGTTCACAGTGAATAAAACAAATAGTGAAATCAGGAAAGTGATATGGATAGCAGAATACTTGGCTGCTCTAGGATTATTGCAGGTTTGTTTTAATAAAGAAAGGTAGAAAAGGCAGAGCAGTGTATTGTCAGGCATCAGGCCCCATAGCAAAACTAGTTAGGGGCTCAGCAAATCCACCCAAAAGGGAGCAGAGAGGAGGTGTGCTCTGAGTATGCAAGTCTGGCCATGGGGAGTACTGCAGATGCCTGGGAGCAGGGAACACACAGAGGAGAGAGGAGTGACTGGCATTGCTGCATTCTTTGCACCCACAGTGGTTCTAACAATTGCCCTGTGATCACCATTAAGACTTCTTAGTAACGAATCCTGGATGATGCTGTAGCAGAATTTCTATCTCACTTCCCTGCTGTCCAAGAAAGATGAGTTGCTTCGGCTTAGAGAAGAAAGTTTAATCTTTCAATATTTTTACTTGAACCAAAAGAATCCATGTGAGCGCAAGGATCAAATAAAAAATTTGTACAAACTAAACAAAATAATATTACCTATAATCTTAATCTGTTACCATGCTAGGTAACAAGAAGAACACAGGAAAAGGAGATGTTTAGGAGAGGTTATTAATTAGAAGTCAGGTCCTGGCAAATGGATTTTGTTCATGGTCAAAGGGAAAAAAATAATCCCAGCATAATATATGCAGGCTATTTTACTCAGGAACACCTGTTGTGCAGGCTAGAGTCAGTTGAAATAGCGAACACTATTGATGTTGCTAAATATGCATGCACACATGTCAGCAGCCAGTGTCCAGGCAGGAGCAACAATAATTGAAAAAGAGTAAAAGAGAGATGCAAGCCTGAGCTTACAGACTAGCACAATGACACAGACACACGCATGCCCTAGAACAGATGGCTGCCTCATGTCTAAGGCAACAGGACCACAAATAGCACAAGGCACAACACAGTGCTGGTATTATCATTTGTGGGACAATGCTAAAAGGTGGGGCATTGCTAGTGTTGCCATTGTGTAGGGCACTGCTGGCCAGATCTATCAGAATCACTAAAGAGATCAGAGGTGGGAGCTGCAAATCTACTACCGTACCCTGGGTTCCATGTGGTTATATTCTGATCAGTGATAATGTAGATGTTGCATATCTTCTCTTATATATCTTCTTATGCACATTTACATGTGAGTGCTGTACATATAGAGACTGTACATATTAAGTGTTATGCACAGGGCCACACAGAGCGTACAACACCATTGCTGCCCCAGTGGTACCAATCTCCAGCTTGTGGGATGGCTGAGTGACTGGGCAGGGGCAGCAGGGTATGACGTGCTGGGGCAAGGAGCAGAAGTGTCTGATGACACAGACTTTAAAATATCAGAAACTTTGTGACATTTATTGGGCATTCAAGAAATAAAGCTGACCTTCTTCAGAGCAGATGATTTTATATGCTAGTAAGTAACACTGGTAATAGACACAGCTTCATCCACCACACACACAGACACACAGACACACACACACACACACACACACACACACACACACACACACACACATGCCCCTGTAGTTTACACCATCTCCAGATGGTGTAGACTGCTTTAAGGCTATGGATGCTCCAGGAGCAGGAGTGAGATCTTTCGATCTCTCTCTCTCTCGCAGCTTCCGGAAGCTGACACTGGGCCTGATTCAGCAAGGAACGGAGTTGCTAATACACACGCAATCGTCCGATTTGTTACGTACTGCGTATGCATTGCAAAGCGGGTGCACGAACTAGTCACTGCGATGGCAGTGACTACACAGACCAACCGCAGAATGATTGACAGGAAGTTCTGTTTGTGGGTAGTAACTGGGGGTGAACGGGTGAACGCAGGCGTGACAGTGCGTTACAATGGCGTTGCAGGGGCATGCATAAATTATCCACTGCGATGCCCTACGCAGCCTGAGACCTGATAGCATGCATGGAAGTTAGCAATTTCTGAGTAAGGTCAGGGCTTGTGCAAGTGTGTGTGAGGCTGCAATGGTACTCTATTGTACTGATGGTTTCACAGTCCTGCTAAACCTCACAGATGTGTGCTAAGTAAAGTGGGCGCCCTTGTGTAGTGTATCGGCAGTATTGCATTCAATGGATTAGGATAGCTGAACTGCGTGCGTAATCGTTATTGCATTCGCAGTTGCGTTCCTTGCTGAATCAGGCCCACCGTGCGCTTGTTTTTTTAAAGACTTCTCCAATTTGCTGGGGAATTATAACTCGCACGGACAGCGGTTTCTGCAACTGCTGTCCCTGCGAGTTCCCCTTTCTACATAGCAGGGATATTGTCATTAAAGATGAAAATATCCCCGGTGATATGGATAGATAATAATCGCGGCTGGTCCGTGATTATTAGTACATAGACCCCACAGTCACTGATGCAGATTTGAAAATAAGTCCATTTTGCAGACATATTGTGCATGTATTTGCACTGCCCATGCTCCATAATCTGAATCAGGGCGTCCCTGTTTTTTTTTTAAAGACGGCCTCCTGGCCGCTCGCATAGCTGTGCATGACCACCCACAGCTTTAGCGAGCGGCCAGGTGATGGTCACGATGATCACGACCATCACGACCATCGGGGCTTGCGACGAGACCTTTGTGGTAGGGTCTCGTTCCCGCAAGCCCCAGTGAGCTTTCAGCTCTACTAGAGCCGGAACCTCACCACTGACATCACGAGTGATGTCAATGGGGCCGCCCCCAAATGGCAGGCATTCCTTCAGGAACGCCTCTGTTTGGCCAGCCACCCCCCTTGACCGCCTCCAAAACGGGGCAAGCTGTCAATCACAATCGACAGCTGCGAGAGCGCCCGTCGCTGGCCGGATCTCACGCATGCCGGAGCCGGCTCCGGCGTGCACATGCGCAGTGGGGGACCATCGACCCACTTGTGAAATGGTTAAAAGTGTAATAATATGTTAAAGTTGAAGGGTTTATGTTAGAACAAAAATCCACAGATTTTCCTAAAACTTGTAAAATGCGTAGCTATATGGCTATGGAGACATTTGCCTATGGGTCTAACGATACTGGATCAGAACCTCTATACACACCTTTTTATACCTTCTAATATCCTGCCTATACCTTCTAATAATGACGCTAATTTGCGTACGCAGTCATACAGTAAATAAAGACTTAAGCTGGCCACACACTAGAACAACTTACATCCAACCAGCCAACTTGTTGATTGGTTGGAATGAAAATCTGGTAAGGAATGGGAGTAAATGATGATCAGCAATTTACTCCTAAATGCCAGAAAACAGATGAAAATGGTCGTTCAGACAAGTTTGTTAAATGTTTGATCTAAACTATTTGTTCATACAACAGTTTTGGTCCATTTTTCAGCGTCTGGGAGCAAATTGCTCTGGGAGGAATTGTATTCCTTACCAGATTTTCATTCCAACCAATCTACTAGTTGGTTGGTTGGACAGATAATCTTTAGATGTGTGGCCAGCTTTAGACCTGGAATCTGTGGTTCCAAAGCACAAGTATTATTCAAGTAAAAGTACAGTCAGTTACACGCAATTGAGCCAGACACAATTTAGGCGCAAAGGAATTATACAGACCCAAGTACAGTATACATACGCAGCGCTTCCGGTACCAGGTGTTAGGCATCAGCAAGAAACCCCTCGTCTATCAGCATTCGGCACGAAGACTAAAAACTCAGTGTTTGAGCACACATATTTATACCCCCCAGGGATAGACGAAACAATAGAGAAGTTTGTTGCTGATGCTATTGGTTCCCAAGGGGGATCCATCTGTTACGGAGCATTTAACAGGCTGATTGAAATAGACTCTCCCAGCCTCTAACAACTGGGGGTCTCTGCCCTCCCACCCCATGCAGTCATCCTAACAGTTGTTCATATAATATACATTTTGTTGCTTGAAGTCTCTGCGGTCCATAAGTTGAGAATGCATGATGCGATCTCCCCACCGACAACACTGGAATACTGTGGAAAGAGTACGCATCAGTACGAAACCAAACACGGCTTATTTAGCATGTATAAAACCTTAGTTACCAAATATCTTTATTTCGCAGCGTTTATATTAACTGAACAAACTTAAATCTTATACCTTAAAGCTAATGGAACCTTGTAAGTGAATATGTAATGTGTGAGTGTACGGGGTTTGATATGAAGATGCTAGTTAACTGGGGACAGATGCGTGCGCATTTAGCTACTAAACAGTGTTTTTCTTATGCATTCGCTAATATGCGACAAGTTAACAGCGCTAGTATGCGTATTATTGTGTACATGAAAAATGATGGAAGATGCAATCGCATGGTCCTAATAGTAATCTCGCCATATGTACTTAATTGTGAGTTTATCTAAAATGGCACTTGGGCGGCCATTCGCAAAATAGCGTCTTGCGATCTCATTTCCAAGATGGCGTCTTGGGGCCAGTCGCAAGATGGCGTCGCCGCGATTCAATTTTAGACTGAACTTGTCTCAGCCAATTACTCAGCTTCGACAGTCCACCCTTTGATAGCAAACAACATGCTATCACAATCTACTCTTTGAATTTAATTTAGGCTTACATTTACATATTATTTAGTGTTATTGTGGGATGGCACAAGGTGGTTCTTAATCCATCAATAATGTGTCTCTGGGTGGGGACATAAAACTACTATTATACGCACACCGCAGATCTTGGAAGATCATGTGAAAGGTGTGGGAATGCACCAATCTTATAAAAGCAGTCTTGAAGGGGAATTGAGACTTTAACATTTCAATAATACATTCTATGCATGTCTAAATATAATACATCAAATGATGGTATTTCCTAGTTCAGGGTTGTAATGCAGTTCTATATCTACCTCGGTATTCATATTGTCATTACTGACCACCATCACAGTTTCGTTCTTGCGTTTTACTCTATTTTTACATTTTCCACACTTCAACACAATAGGAACACACCGGACGCATATGCCAATTATTATGATGACAATTAGTATAAAGATCAAGAATTTGCCTATGCTGGCGATCACTTCCTGGACCCATTCCCCTAGACCTGAGAACCATTTTACTGGGTTCAGCCATGAAACCCATCCTTCTATTCCCCTAATTCAGCCACTGAAGCGTTATGGTTCTTACGAAACTCCCATTTGAGCTGCAGAATTTCATCCATCTTTCGGTCTATCACCTCCTTGGGGTCGCTGGTATCATTGGTGACATAAGTGCAACATTTTACTCCGAACTGGGTGGCCAATGTTACGCAATACCCTCCAGTAACAGCAGTTAAATAATTCAACACTAGCCTGTGTTGCACCAGTTCTTTCTTGTACGCTTGCAATTCTCTCCCTGTATACCTAAATGTGTCATCGTACATCTCAGTGATATTATCTATCAATTTAGCAAGTTCCTGGATATATTATATCTAAAATGTAATGTTCCCCGAGCAATCCTGGTGGGATCCAATGCGATGAAAACTTGAAAGCCAGTTGTCTCACTGATTAACTGAGTGGCTTTATGTATGTCACCAGGTATCATATTTCTTTTGCCTCTGTGTTCATATTGTGTGTGAAGATATGGTGACGGTGTGTTTTTATGTATACCCAGCATTTCAACATGTGTGAGGGTCATAACTTCTGGGATTACTCTTCCCAGGTAACACAAACCTTCGGAAATCAGGGAGAGCCATTTATACGCTTTTCTTCCACATATGAAATATACATTATCAGGGAGAACATAAGGAATAGTATGCATCATTATCATTAAGCACATTTCCCTTGCAAACAATCCTATTTCTGGGTCTTCCATCTGGTACATGCAAGTTTCTGGCTGTATTATTTTAGCACAATGACCATTTGGCACCTTACCAATAATTTTTTTGGTGGAACTCAATGTATACCGATACCTAAAATGTTTGCCACCAGACTTAATGGAGCGTAACAGATCATGGTTTATGGACTCATTATCAGCTCTTTGTGAGAAGGTCATCGTCTGATTATTCCACTTCCCAACTCCCGGGTTTATTGGGGTTGGTTATGTTTAAACACAAAAGTGATCTATCTACTTGGAATTGATGGAGTTTGAAATGAGGTGGTTTGGATGAGAGGAATTTTCCATCCAATGTTTTCCCTTTTTGTAATTCTAAAGTTTCCGTGATATTCAGCGGAAATGGCACCAACCCTACATTATGCTGTCCCTGTGGTACACGTGAACACACCCAGCAATCAGTTTGGTTTAACACTTTGCCTACCATACTATGATTATCCTCTAAAGCAGGGGTCTTCAAACTTGGCCCTCCAGCTGCTGTGGAACTACACATCCCAGCACGCACTGCCACCTTTTTGATATAACAGCATGCTAAAACTATGTGCAGTGCATGCTGGGATGTGTAGTTCCACAGCATCTGGAGGGCCAAGTTTGAAGACCCCTGCTCTAAAGGATACCCACCCCAGTACGGGCTATATTTAAGTTGGCACCGTTGGATACAGTTCTCATCAACTAGGGAGCCACAAAGCTCACAAATATAGGAATCTTCAGACAATAAACCTCCACACCTTCCCCGAGTATCCGGAATGATAGCTCTCTTAACAATAACAGTACTAAGGTTGCTCAGACACTCCCCTGATTGGCATTGCACTCCTCCTGACTCCACTCCATCAGCACTGCCATCAGCTCCCATTTCCTCGATCGGTCTCCCATCACAGGAACTGGATACTCCCGAACCGACCAAGATGGTGAACACTCTAAAAGAGAATATGAAAATTAACACAGCAGGCCCGTCCATTGTCACAACAAGACCTGCAGATTTCTTTTAGTTCAGGTATCTCATTACAACCTTTTCAATCCTCCCTGAACAAGCTCACGAGCAACAAGTCGACACTATCAGCCTTGTCTCCGACTTGCTTCTCCACTGGTTGATTGACCTTTTTGCAGTGAGTTGAATGGACCCAGGTATCTCTCTCGGCCACCTTCAAAGATGTAGTACTCATCAGCAGCACCTGGTACGGACCTTCCCAAATATCAGTCAAACAACCTGAACGCAAGAAATTTCTGATCATTACATATTCTCCTGGTTCAACATCATGATAGTTAGTTTCAGGCAATTAGACAACAATTTCAGTTTCTGCTGCTGTTGCTTTAACTGCTTACTCATTGATATAAGATACTTTACAGTTACCTCGTTGTTACCCTTCAGGTCTTCCTGTGGACTTATAATCAAATGAGGTTGTCTACCAAACAATATTTCAAATGGGGACAGATTCAGAGGAGGTCTAGGAGTGGTCCTTATGCTATGTAGGACCAAAGGTAACACTTCTGGCCATCCTGGTCCCGTCTCTGCCATAATTTTACTTAACTTATTTTTAATAGTTCCGTTCATCCTCTCTACCTTGGCACTGGCTTGCGGTCGGTAGGGGGTATGAAGTCAGCTAATAATACCCATCAGCTTACACATATTTTGAAAAACATCACCTGTGAAATGAGTACCCCTATCACTCTCGATGATTTTAGGGATACCGTATCTGCATACAAATTCCTGAACTGTTTTCTTGGCAGTATTAGTGGCCGCTGGGTAGGCCTCAACCCAGTTAGAAAATACATCTGTGCACACTAATACATACTTAAGGTTCCTGCAGGATGGTAATTGGATGAAATCAATTTGTATCACCTGGAAAGGTCCATCAGTCGGTGGAATGTGGGACGGTTCGGTAGGGATCGCTTTCCCTATGTTCTTCCTCAAGCAGGTCAGACAGGACATTGCTATCTTTTCTGCTTGTGAAGAAAAACCTGGTGCGCACCAGTATGCCCTCACCAACTTGCACATACCTTGTTTACCCAGATGAGTCAGACTGTGTGCTGCCTCAGCCAGGCTGGGGTAATATGCCTTGGGGGCTACTGGCTAACCTTGTCCGTCCCTCCAGAGCCCAGAGGACTCTTGCCCACATCCCTTGGACTTCCAAATGGATTTTTCCTGAATTGAACACAAATTTTGCATCTCAATTAATTTCAGCATATCAATTGTTTGGAAAGACATAATTTTCTCTGTTGGGGAAAACATTTTTAACCCTGCCGCCCATTTTGCAGCTTCATCGGCTCTGTTGTTGCCCAGTGACACCGGGTCATCCTCACATGTATGGGCTTTGCATTTAATTACTGCCACCGCTTTGGGCAGTTGGATTGCTTCTAAAAGATGTTTTATGTGTCGGGAATGTGCAACTGGTGTGCCTGCTGCTGTCATAACATTTCTCAGATGCCATAGAGCCCCAAAATCGTGCACCACCACGAACACCTACCTCGAGTCAGTGTAAATGTTAGCAGATTTGCCTGCTGCCAGTTCACACGCTCTAGTTAGTGCTACTAACTCTACCACCTGGGCTGAGTGAGGAGGACCAAGAGGTTTAGCTTCTATGATGTCTGTGTCATTTACAACAGCATAACCTGTACATAATTCACCTGTGTCTGTTTGTCTATGACAACTCCCATCCGTATAAAAAGTCACATCCACATTCTCTAAAGGTGTGTCATGTATGTCAGGTCTAGCAGTAAAGGTCTGGTTCAGATATGTCATACAATCGTGCGTATCATTATGTCTGCTGAACCCGCCAGCAACTCCTCTCCTTCCACCCTTTGTACATCATGTTGTACATATGGTAGATATGTTGCTGGATTCAGCGTACTGCAACGTTTAACAGTAATATTTGCAGGAGCGATTAGAGCTAGTTCCCATTTGGTGAACCTAGCCAAGGAGACGTGTCTGGTTTGAGCTGAGTTCAACAGAGCAGATACAGCATGGGGAGTGTAGACAATCATATCATGGCCCAATACTACGTCCTCACTTTTTCTCACCAATAGAGCGGTAGCTGCTACACTTCTCAAACAGGTGGGGAGTGATCTTGCCACAGTGTCCAATTGGGCACTGTAGTATGCTACGGGCCTACTGGCATCACCATGTTTTTGTATAAGGACACCTGCAGCACAACCATCGGCTTCCGTACAATATAAATCAAAAGGTTTTTCATAATCAGGTATTCCCAATGCATTAGCTCTTGTCAAACTATCCTTAAGATTAAGGAAAGCTTGCTCTGATTCCTCTGTGTGTATGACACGATCGGGCTTTGAGGAAGAGACTAATTCCTGTAAAGGTAAGGCCAAAATAGAAAAACCTGGGATCCACATTCTACAGTATCCACACATTCCCAAGAAGGTACGAATTTGCTGTTGATTTTGCGGCAGTGTCATGTTTTGTATGGCATGGATTCTATCCGTTGGAGATGTCGTAAACCCTGGGTTAGGCAGTGTCCCAAATATTTTACTCTGGATTGGCACGGCTGTAGTTTGTCCTTAGCCACCTTGTGTCCTGTATGCGAGAGAAGAAGTAACAAAAGTTTAGTATCATTCAAACATGACATAAACGAGTCAGAACATAGCAATAAATCGTCCACATATTGAATTAGAACAGATCCATCGGTAGGTTGAAAAGATTGTAAACAGTCATGCAATGCCTGGGAGAAGATACTGGGTCTGTCTATGAAACCTTGGGGTAACCGTGTCCATGTGTATTGTAAACCTCTCTATGTAAATGCAAATAGATACTGACAGTCAGGATGGAGAGGCACAGAGAAGAAAGCAGAACAGAGGTCAATGACAGTGAAATGGGTTGCATTTGGTGGGATCTGCATCAGAATGACAGCTGGATTTGGCACTACAGGGAATTGGCTCTCTACTACCTTATTAACACCTCTAAGGTCTTGTGCCAACCTATAACCCCTCCCACCACTCTTCTTCACTGGAAAGATGGGACTGTTGGCTACACTAGCTATACGAACTAAATTTCCCTGTTGCAATAATCGCTCAATTATTGGAAAAACCCCTAATTCTACCACCTGTATGATTGGTTACGGGGGAATTTTTGGAGCTTGCCTACCGCTTTTTAAATTTACCATTACGGGGCTTATGTTTGCATTAATCCAGTGTCCTGTCCATCTTTAATCCAAAGGGAATCTGGAATTAGGGACAACATTTCATTTATCTGAGATGGATTTTCATTTAAACTTGTAGAGTGATACATTATCCTTTGGGGAGTGTCCAACATATCCCGCACCTCGTGTGCCACTCTCTCTGGGATGTCTAAAAATACACCATCAGGGGTGCAATATATAACACATCCCATCTTACATAACAAGTCTCTACCCAGAAGAGTGGCAGCAGCCAGGAGAAAAGAATGCCTGGTATGCAACGGCCCAATAGTAACCTCTGTGGACTTTGTTAAAGGATAATGTTCCACTTTACCTGTTACACCCATGGTTGGTACTGTCTCGTTGGTCTCCTGTAAATTAACGGGAGATTTTATCACTGACCTGGTTGCCCCTGTGTCTACAAGAAAAGAATATTCAGTACCAGCTACATCAACCATCATGACCGGTTCTTCCCTAGTACTTCCCATTAACCTGACTATCTGTAGACTACAGGTATGACCTGACCCCTAGCGTTGACTACCATTCTCCAATAGAGCAATTATGGCTACAATTGGAGCTGGTGCCTGCTGGACATTTGCTGGCCTCTGTGCGTATCCCTTATGGGGATATCCAGGTCTTCCCTGATTTGGGGTTTCTACTCTTTTTACTGTATAGTTACTACTTAAGTGTCCTGTTTGTTTACAGTTAAAGCATGTTCGTGGATCAGGTGAAGACATGTGTTGTTGTGAGGTTTGAGCAGCGGGTAAAGGTGGTGGATATGGGTAAGGATAGGGAGGGTAAGGGTATTGTGGGGGATAAGAAGTCGGTGGGTAGTATGGGACCTGTGGTTGCATCGGGTTAGTGGGATAGAGTTGTGTTTGCTGTTGCGTGGGGTGAGTAAGGGCACATACTTGTTCAGATGTGAGTGTGTGTGCAAGTGCAAGTGTGTCTGTTGGCTGTGATGTTACCGTCATTCCCTCCAGAGCTTGGAAAATATATACCCAATGTTACCTTGGTTTACTTGGTCTGTTAAGGGAACGTCACCATCCAATACACAATCCGTGATAAATTTTGTCACGTCGGTATTGCGTGGTAGACACCAATCTTTATTAGTGGGCTCATGTGAACTACCCAAATTTCTCAAAAATCTTTGACATTTGGCTAGGTCCTTTTTGGGATCGGGCAAATCATTTATGATGGAATTTAGTTCTGCTCTTGTCCAAGGACAATGCATTACTACTTCCCTCGTGGGCACTATACCGTTCGCATCTGCATTTCCATTTGGAACAGTTATTGTCCGAACGGGATGCAGACCGGTAGCGCTGCTACCTTTGACCTGGTTACCTGGCTGGGGGTTTAGTCTGCTGCTGCTACATATGGTATGAACAACTTCCTCTACGGGTGCAGAGGGCATTAACACTTCCCTTGCTGTTACCGATGGAGATAGCGGCACCACTCGTGATTGTGGTGATGCAGCATCTGTCATCTGCACAGCATGTGAAATGGCAGACATTACAATAGGCTCATCATCCACATCATGAACATTTTCTTTATAGTTGCTTAAGAGAGGGTACAAGTTGCTTGTTACAGTTTTATGGGTATTTTTGGTAACTGTACTTGCACCTCCATCCACATAAGGTGGGGGAGGTGATCGTGAACTGCTGACAATATTCTCCACGACGCTACCTTGCCGCATGGGTGTGCCATTTTTCACCTCGCCTGTATTGCAATTTAGCGTCGTGGATGTATTTTCTGGCAATGTGCTCGCGACGCTAGTTTGCGTCGTTTGCACATTTTTAAGCCACGCATCCCCTTCATGCTGCCACAGTTTTAAACATTCAAAATATTTAACCTTTTTGTCTCGGGAGCGCATCAGACTGATGTGATCCCGGACATTATCTAACACATTTTTATCAAAACTACCAATTCTGGGAAACGGTCTAACACTCTTCATCGTCATTTTAAACCATACATCACAATACCTTTTTGCATAAGTACCGTACTTAGTATGCATAATACGATGAGCCGATCCGATCGGCGCCTCCATTAGCAGCACATCACTGTCTAACATCTCTACTGTTTGCGCGGCTCCCATTCTGAGACAAAAATCCTACACTTTTCAATAAAGATTTAAACTGGTGAAAGACAATCAAGATACTTTCACTTACCTGGGGACGATTTAAGTCGGCGGCGCCCACACACCTGGATAAGATTTGAAAAAGGCAACTTCCACACCCGGATAAGATTTAGTAAGGCAACTTCCACACCTATGGAAGTTTATATGTCGGCCACTTCCACGCACCTCTCTACAACAAAGACAACATGTACACCTGCTACTGTGTATAGAACGGTAAAGCTGCTTACCGAGCGACTAGCACTTAGCCCTTAAAGGTCATATGGTACCTTTAACTGTAGGGAAGAAGTTACCCCTACCAACAAAACACTCACTGTTACACACTTTTTTCCTGCGCAGAAAAATACACTTTAACCCAGATATTGGTAATAATTGAAAAATGTAAACCTCAACGGCTTTATCCAAAACACGTGGCAGCACAACCGGAAGTACGTATACGCTATTGTGCGACCAGTCGCATACACAATAATGCGACTACCACACAACCGTATGACAACCTTTAGCTGCGTACACGAAAGTGCGTCTTTGCTGTGCGCAAACCTGCGACTTAGCCGCGTACTCAGTACTGCGGCACCCCTTTAAACGTAAGGCTCTATCAACAGAGGAAAACTAACTTTTTCCTCTCTTGTCCCTGGATTCTAGTCAGCTTCCTTGATTCACACGGAGACGGATAGCGATCTTCAGCACAAAGCGGTTGCAGGCAAACCCTGCATGTGGCCACTCCAACCCTTTGCTGAAATATCAATAGCCGTATGTACCGTGTGAGCAGGTAAGTGACTTTACTACGAGCCCCCAACTAACAATACTGGATCAGAACCTCTATACACACCTTCCTATACCTTCTAATATCCTGCCTATACCTTCTAATATTCTACCTATACCTTCTAATAATTACGCTAATTTGCGTACGCAGTCATACAGTAAATAAAGACTTAGGGCCTGATTCAGAGCCGGACGCAAGTGGCCGTACGAGCGGAAATATTTAAATTTAAGCGCTTGCTCGTAAGTTCGCTCGTTGCTAATTTACCGCCCCATAGTCTCCCAACCCCTCCTCTAGCTAGCGAACGTTCTAAATAGCGACCGTCCATCTCCTCTTTCGTTGCAGGGAACGCTCGCACAATTCAATTCCGGAAGTGGCCCTGTCAGTTTTTTCGATTGCCTGCTATTTCATTCTTCAAACATACTTTCATTGTTTCATGGCAATCAATATATTAATTACCTTAATTGCTATTCCTAATCCTTTTTTTTTTTTCATTGTCAACAAACTTTATTCTTGTGAGTGCGTGTCATTTGTACCGCAGAATACGTACGGTTTCACCAATGTTTTTTTTTTTATAACTTAAATGTTTTTAGCAATGATACTATTGTTTACCTTTGTTTTTTATAGGCATATTTTAGTACTTTAATTTGTTTATTTAAATTAGCTTACGCATGTCACTGCATCCAGCCTATCATAACTCACATTATATTTGTGAGGCTGTAGGTCACATGACTCATACAATAACCAATACAATGTGTTCTGTTATTTTTCCAAGTACATTAGCCAATCAAATTTTTTCTGGTGCCTTTATTAAAATTATTATTTTTTTTTTAAATCATTGCCATCATGAGAGCCTCCGCGTTTTGTAGGCGTGAGCTCCTGGTCCTCACAAAGGTCATGGACCACAGGATCACGCATCATCCCCCCCATCACAAACCTACGCCACCTGCGCTCCTTTGGCTATCGCCGAAATATCGGCCAACTGGAGCGTAGGTGGTCGGATTTGCGCTGCCGAACCCCACGCCTGCTTGCTTGTTTGCGGCTCCAGAATGAGGAAAGTGTTTCTTTCTTTTTTTTTTTTTGCGGCCCTACCTGCGTGTGCATGTTTCCAGTATAGCCCTGTTTGTTTATTTCGGCCCTACCTGCATGTGCATGTTTTCTGTATTGCCCTGTTTGTTTATTTTGGCCCTACCTGCATGTGCATGTTTTCCATATTGCCCTGTTTGTTTATTTCAGCCTTACCTGCATGTGCATGTTTCCAGTATAGCCCTGTTTGTTTATTTCGGGCCTACATGCATGTCCATGTTTTCTGTATTTGCCCTGTTTGTTTATTTTGGACATACCTGCATGTGCATGTTTTCCGTATTGCCCTGTTTGTTTATTTAGGACATACCTGCATGTGCATGTTTTCCTTTTTTTTTTTTTTTTTTACATTTTGGGTTAATTTTTAAGCAAATTCAAAAATACAAAAATAAGCAGAAAATTTTTAATCTATCATTTAGGGGCTGAACGCAGACTACTCCGTCTAAGACGAGCACGCCGCCGGCCTCGTCCCCTATCCCCCACACCCACCCCAACCTCCTCTCCCCAACCTTCCCAAAATTCCCCCTCCACCCCAGACCGGCCAGTCCGTGAGGACTCTCCCTCTCCTAATCTTAGCATCCCTGTAAATTCACCCACCCCTCCACCCCCCCCTCTCTTTTCATCACCCTTCCGTCCACCCCCTCTCTTTTCATCACCCTCCCCTCCACCCACCCCTCTCTTTTCCTCCCCCTCCACACAAAGGGAAATAACCCCTCCTCCTTTGGACCAGCACTGGCCCACCTCAGAGGAGGACGAGGTCGGGGCTTCTGGAACAGGCATCAATATGACCGGTATGTTTCCCTTTTAAACTATGGTTGCTTTTGTATTTTTTAGGTTTTGGGTGATGTTGTCCTTTTGCCTGTGCATTTCCAATTTGTTAAGTATTTCTAATGTTTTGGATATATATCTTTGTAAAACAATGTATAGGATGTTTTCCCCTTACACATATCACACATGTCCAATCACTCATACTTGTGTCTTTCTAGTTTATGGTACCAACAAATGTAGTGTTTTTGCGCACTTCGCCCTTTTTTTGTTTGACTTTTTATGTGTTATTTGTTTAGTTTGTATTTATACAATCTTTGCGTTTGCCATTATTTTGTATTTTTTTAACATTTTATTTCTTTTTTTAAAGTATAGGCTGATTTTTAAGTTTTTGGTAACATATAATTTAAGGTGTCATTTTAGTAATCCACACATTTTTTTAACCCACAGAGGACCAGAGGCGGCTGCAAGCAATGCAGGCGGGCTTACACACATTGAGGGGCCATGTCATAGGGATGCTTGTGGTCCTTGATCACCTGTTGGCGGTCCTGCGCCACAAATTTTTTTGTTTTTTCCCTCCTAAAAATGTTGTAAAAAATAAAAAAAAATTTGATTTATTAATGTCTCATTCCTTGTCTGTAAATATTAGATTGTTTAACCTTACATAAGTCGACTATTGGAGCATGTTTTTTAAAGTAATGTAAATTTGATTTTAGAAAGATCAAGTAAGTATGTAAGCTGGCACATTAAACATCTAACAATACCAATAGGTTTGTTGAATTACCAGCCTTTTTTTTTTAATTTTGGTGGGTAATGTAAATATTACATCAAACCTGCTTAGGCCTAGATTAGAAAACATACTGATTCACCATACTACCTTTGGTGTTTGTTTATAGCCACAAAGCATGGTAAAATACTTTACAATTTAACACATTACAGGATTAACCAGTCCGAAAGTTTGCCTTTTTTGGTCCAGGTTACACTTCCTTACCAAGGAAAAGTATTTTTAACATAAACCAAAAATTTAATGCACACAAATAATAAACAAAAAGTGAATTGTGACAATCAATTCACACAGTGAAAACACACTCCAAAAAACATCCAACACCAAAATAAACAAAACAACAACAACAATCAAGAACTGTTTGAAGAAGTAGCAGGCCAACATGAATCCACAAATGAGGCAAAGAAATAATTGTTCCAGAAGTTATATCCAATGTGGCCACATGAAGACAATATTTTGGATCAGGTAGTAGGCATCGTTTTTTCGGGTAATTTTATGGAATAAAAGACACAAAAATTTTAAAAAATACAAATTAAAATTGGCCATTAAAATCTTACATGTCTAAATTGTGTCAATTAACTAAATTTTTAACAATAATTACCTAAAATATCTGGCCACCACATCATCGCGTATGGCCCCCCCCACATACTGACCTCCGACCAACCTCGGGGGGGCCATCCTCAGGAAAGGCATCCTCTGGCTGCATTGGGACACCACTCCTTATGGCGATGTTGTGAAATATCCCACACAGGACCACAATTTTAGAAACCATAGCCGGCAAATACATGAGCTCGCCACCAGAGCAGTGGAGGCATCTGAATCGGCCTTTTAAAAGGCCGATATAGCGCTCCACCACCTGCCTGGTGGCTGTAAGTGCGGAATTATACTCACTTTGTGGCCCTGGTGTGGGAGCCAAATAAGGAGTGAGCAGTCAGGGCGTGCAAGGGTAACCACTGTCTCCTGTGAGAAAACAAACATCAGGACCATTGTGTAACAAGCTTTGCATTGGTTGCCATGGAAGGTGTCAACTTACCCAGAAGCCACGCATCACCAGCTTGTAGGTTGTCTAATTTCTGCCAAATCCCTGATTGCCGGATGACGAAGGAATCATGTGCACTCCCGGGGAATTTGGCATTCAGGGACAGGATCTGGAGGGAGGCATCACATACCACCATTACATTCAGTGAATGAAAGTGTTTGCGGTTCCTAAAAATAGCCTCCAGTCTTGCTGGAGGCAGAAGTGGTATGTGAGTGCCATCCACAACCCCTATGATGTGTGGGAAGCCAGCTATTTGGTAAAAATTGGCCTTCACCACACTAAGGGAACCCATATCCACTGGCATTTTAATAAAATGATGGAGGTGTTTAAAAATGGCCTCCATCACTGCCCTCAGGATCCTTGAAAAGGAGGATTGGGAGATTCCGGCAACTATTCCCACCGTGGTTTGAAAGGATCCTGAGGCACAGAAATGTAACACCGACATTAATTGCGTAAGTGGTGGTATTGCTGTAGGACTGACAATTGGCCGTTCAAGATCACTCTCTATTAATGAGAGAGTGTCTATGATGATTTGTGGAAGAAGACGGTATTGTCTTAATACCTCATCATCTGGCATTCCAAAAAGGGTGACACGTGTTCTATATATCTGGGGCCTTGCACGCCTACGAGGCCTACGCCTTGGACGAAGTTGAGGTTGGTTGGGTTCTGGAACCATGGCCAAGATAATACAACCAACATCAACCTGAAATGGTAAGCCAGGTAGTTATTTTTTTCGAAAAATGTGTAAAGAAAAATATACTTATCTTTTTTAAGAAATCCAAAGATGCTTACAGGCCGGGGTCTTGTCATGAGTAGAACAACCTACATTTCAAAAGTAGAAAATATATTTAGTTATTATTGTGAAAACTTGGATTGTGATCACATTTTTTAGGGTTAAAAAAAGAGAAGGGAGCACACATTAGTTCGGAAAATCGCACGCTACATTTAGTGGTAAAACATGATTTTACACTGAAATAATAAAAACACATTAGTTTGCAAAATAGTACGCATTTTTTACAGTTTAAACAAGACACATGAATTCGCTAAATTTTACGCTACTTTTACAGTTCAATAAGGAGACATTAGTGCGCTAAATAGTTCGCATTTTTTACAGTTAAAACAAGACACATGAATTCGCTAAATTTTATGCTACTTTTACAGTTCAATAAGGAGACATTAGTGCGCTAAATAGTATGCATTTTTTACAGTTAAAACAAGACACATGAGTTCGCTAAATTTTACGCTACTTTTACAGTTCAATAAGGAGACATTAGTGCGCTAAATAGTATGCATTTTTTACAGTTAAAACAAGACACATGAGTTCGCTAAATTTTACGCAACTTTTACAGTTCAATAAGGAGACATTAGTGCGCTAAATAGTACGTTCATTTTAAAATAAAAACAACTCAAACATTATTTTGCAAAAGAGTACGCTATATTTAGTGGTAAGACATGATTATTCCGAGAAAAAAAAAAGATTACTTAGCGAAACATATGCGAAGACCAACACATCGAAATTGTAACTTCATGAAACTGAAAACACTTACCAAAAATAGACAAATAACCCAATAAGTCCAAAAACGTCAATGGGGCAAGGCCAAAATAACTGTAACCAAAAAAAAACAAAACATAAGTACGAAAAAATTTTAACTATTTACTATATTTGTTTACGGTGGTTTTGAAAAAGACTTACTCAAAAACTCCAAATAAAAAAGGTAAACAATCCAAAAAAAGCGAACGTAAAAAAAAATAAGTAAGAAAACTAAAAAAACAATCACACTAGAAAACTCCAAACTCCAAAACCCGCCAACAAACAACTCCTACGTCAAACCTCCAACATTCATCACCCGCCACCTCGACTCAAGTCACACCGAGCCATAAATAGTCTTTATTTTCCCGCTCAAATTACGGACGGACAATAGGAGCGCACAATCAATGATGCGGCCGAATAATGCTGACGCATTTATAAAAACGTCACTGAAAACCCCAATCGGTCTGCTGTAGTGAGACCTGAAACATAAAAATGGCTACAGAGCAGCAAAGCACTGGCCAAGAGGCGCCAGGTAAGTATTTGTCTTTTTGTCCCTAAAGGATTATGTGGAACCAACATTTTAGGTACATTTTACATTATAAATTTTATTTCCAATTTACAAAAAGGTGTTGAGGATGTAATGGAAGAGGCTGCTGGCCCAAGCAGGCCAAGAAAACAAACCAAAAAAAACAGACAGCCACAATTCACAAGAAAGCAGATGGAGATTTTGGTCCAAATGTGCGTTGACAACCTGCCCCAGGCAGCAAGGAATATGGGTGCAAGCCAGAAATGGAAAATGTGGGATGACATAGCCAGTGCTGTCAATAGGGTGGGTGATTTTCAACGAGCAACCCGGGACGTCAAACGCCGGTACGTACAAACTACATTTTATGAAAAAGTGGTTACAGGTCAAAATACTGCCGGAATAATGCCAACTTTTTAACCCACAGACGGAGCGATTTCAAATATCGGCTGAAGCAAAAACTGGCTGATAGGGCTAGGCATGCAGGGGGGACAGGTGGGGGTCCCACCCCTGTGTCACTGGAGCTCAACGATTTGGAGGAGATGGCACAGGGGTGTGTGCAGGATGAGGAGGTGTTTGGCGTGTCGAACATGGATACCGACATGCCAGACTTTGCGGCTCCTCATGTTGCCTCAGGTAAATGTAGTAATGTTAACAACTCAGAAATGTGTTTTGGACAATAACTAGATTCTAATGTTACTCTTTTCTCTTTTTTTTCACAGAGACACAGGCGGATGAGTCTGCTCCAGAGGGGAGCTTTGGCCGCAGAACTTCTGCTGGCTCTGCAGGGGAGGAACCAGTAGATCCGGCTGGGGACCCTGTGGAAGACAGTCCAGGGCAATCCCCCTCGTAGGCAGTGGCCCTCCTCACTGAGCTCAATCTTAAAACGGATCAGCACACTGAGATTCTGGTGAGGCTGGATGCCAGTCTGCTACTGGTGGTGGAGGCCCTGGAGCAAAGTGCTGCGGCCAACGTGACCATTGCTAAGGCCCTTGCGAAAAATACTGGGGCCAACGTCCGTATTGCAAATGCCCTGGAGCAGCTCGTTTGAGAGCAGATGTTGGAGCCGGCCTCCCTTCCTGCCGGAACATCAGGATCCTCCACCTCTGGCACAACAACAGCCATCCCTCCAAATGTGCCTAGCCCTATGCCTAGTCCAGAGGCCCCAACATCTGCATCTGGACAGGCCAGCCGAAGGACCTCCCGGACCCGTTCAGGCTCCCTCCCTACCCCGGCCAAACGGGGCAAAAGGCGATGACAGCACTGGCTAAACATTCCTTCTGTGTTTGCCCCATATTCCTTAATGGCCAAACCTCCCTCTCCTTTCTTGTGAATTGTTTTTAAATGTTGATTGTTTGTTTGTGGTTCGAAAATGCCACTTTTTTTGTTTGTGCGTTTCTAAAAACATTTTTTGTTTTTTTATAGTTATCCATATTTTATTTATGAAAAAACACACTAAAAAAAAATTGTGTACAAAAATAAAAAAAGGTTGAAAATCTGAACAAATCTATTGTTAATTCATTCAAAAACTGGTTAAAAGGTAATCGCACAAACAAAATTACAAACAATACAACGGAAATGTAAACATTAGTTTTTTTTTAAAAAAGCAAGGGTTAAAAACCATTTAAGAGTTTTAATTAACACTTATCCAAAAAAAAAAGGACGATTGTTTTGTTGGCCCCTAAAAAAACCAAAAAAAAACAAACATGCCTACAATATTGTTGGCATAAAAAAAAAAAATAATAAATTTTGAAAAACACGCAAATTTAAAAGACAATTGTAAGCTAATTGATTGTATAACCCAGAAATTAGCAGCTGAGTAGTTCACCTGCGTACGGTTTTTGGCTAATACAAAAAGGCTATTTGCTATATACCTTACAAGCATTTTTGCAATTCAAAAGTGATTGTTTATGAGGTCTATTGATAAATCGGGAGACCATCGATGAGCCATGGGAGGAACGAAGAGACCATCGTCATTGTGGTAGAGAATACCAGACCACAAGCTGAGCGAGCAGTTTGAATGGAAAGTTCATCAGACAGTGACGTAACACTTTTTCCGTTCACATTGGCCGTTCGCATCAGATAATGTATGTACTCCCAAAAAATGCTTCGCCACGCCTGCGTTTTCCCATCTCCACCCCCGTCACCGCCCCAAAACGGACAGTTCTGTCATGCGTGGTTTGACAACATCATGCGTGGTTTGACAACATCGGACCGCTATACTCACACATGGGGTGTGCCACACTGTTTATACTCACACATGGGGTGTGTCACACTATCTATACTCACACATGTGGTGTGTCACACTATCTATACTCACACATGGGATGTGTCACACTATACTCACACATGGAGTGTGTCACTATCTATACTTACACATGGGTGTGTCACACTATCTATACTCACACATGGGTGTGTCACACTATCTATACTCACACAAGGGGTGTGTCACACTATACTCACACATGGGGTGTGTCACACTATCTATACTTACACATGGGGTGTGTCATACCATTTATACTTACACATGGGGTGTGTCACACTATACTCACACATGGGGTGTTATACCATCTATACTTACACATGGGGTTTGTCACACTATCTATACTCAGACATGGGGCGTGTCACACTATACTCACACATGGGTGTGTCACACTATACTCACAAATGGGGTGTGTCACACTATACTCACACATGGGTGTGTCACACTATCTATACTCACAAATGGGGTGTGTCACACTATCTATATGCACTCAGCTCAGCATATGTAGGCCTGTACACCACATTTGCGTGTGCCCGTTCCAAGATGTGTTTGCTTTGCATTCAACTTTGCATCGAATCCACAAAGAGTAATTTATGAATTGAAAAATCCGTGGGCTTCCATTTTTTTGTGTGTACATTGTGCTTACTTGTTTACAAAGCACATTTGAATGAGTTAACATATTTCAGTAAAAAAGTCACACAAAAGTACAACCTACTAGCTCTATACAGGGACATAGCAGTATAATAAAAAAGTGTGTGTTGAGACTTGCGCTCACAGACCTGCTGCTGTGGTCCAAACCCAAAGGATCATCAACCCTTTTTTTCCACTAAATACACATACAATAAAAGAGGGAAGGTCACCCAGCACTGATCAAAAAGAAATATAATGTAAGTGAACAAACGTAACACATAAAAATAATAGTTCAAAGAGATCCAAAGTGGGTGCTGGATAACATTCTTTAAAAGATAGACACTCATCTAAGGATGGTGAGATGCATACACATAAAGGTATCTTTTAATCTTCCTTTTTACATCAAATGACGCCACTTATGAATGACCACTTCACCTCACTTAGGCCCTGATTCAGAGCCGGACGCTCTGACCAGAGCGCTCGCTCTGAATCAGGGCCCACCTCCATAAATATGGAGCGTCCTCCTGGACGCTCGTATAGCTGTGGGTCACCACCCACAGCCTATACGAGCGTGCAGGATGATGGTCGCGATGGTCTTGACCATCGCGACCATCGCCAGTGCGAGCAGAAGCCTGCGGTTGAGTTTCTCAACCGCAAGGCCAGGAGTGATTTTGGCTCTATCAGAGCCAAAATCACTCCCACTGACATCACTAGTGATGTCAGTGGGGCAGGCTTCTGACGGTAGGCGTTCCCTTGGGAACGCCTCCGTCTGGCAGGCACGCCCCTGGCACGCCCACCAAAGGGGGCGTGCTGTCAATCAACATCGACAGCACGCCCCCTTTGATCAGAGACAACGAGCGAAGGAAAGTCCTTCGCTCGTCGCGTCTCGCGCATGCGCACGACGGAGCTCCCTCCGTCGTGCGCATGCGCAGTGCACACCATCGACCCACTTGCGAGCGGACAGCCGCTCGCGAGTGGTCTGAATCAGGCCCTTAGTACTTTGCATGGAACCTCCAAGAAAAGATCATAAACAAACGACCTCTCATCGTGTAAAACGGTATTTTAATCCAAACTAACAGGTATACTTGACATACAAATATAATCAAATAACAAAGTCCCCTTAGGGATATCCTGCGTACCGGAATGGGCCTAAAAGTAGGCACTGTAAAGAGCGTAAGTGGATGGATGTAATACCTGGGTGCATCGCCTCAAACGCTAATTCAGTGAAGACCCCTCTCAGGGCCAGCCGGACAGCAGTATTTCTCCCCACACCACCGACGCGTTCGGAATGATGTTCCTTCCTCAAGGTGTATGGGGGAAGTGGAGACCATAGCTCCTTATATACCTAGACCACAGTAACATGTGACTGTGATCATTGAACCCACCTGGATAAATCTACAGGGACCACGTTACTATAAATTACATTAAAACCATAACTACTCCATAAAAAATTACACATCATAACACATGAATATAAATATAGATAAAAACAGAAACATATTGTATATCATAGCATGTCCACATCCCTACCCGTGCCTCCAGCACAAAGCATAAGTGATGTCATAACTTTATAGAAGAAGGAGCCAGAAGCAGAATGTTGGCCACCCCACAAGCAGGGGCATATTAAGAGAGGAGGGGGCCCATGTGCAGTCTCTATCCGTGAACCCCTCCTCTCTACTTGGCTGCCAGCAGTGCACTGAGCACAGCAGTAGACTCTGGGCACTAGTAAACTCTAGCGCTGTGCCAGAGTCTACTGCGCATTTTCCCGGTAATTTCCCTACTGTGTATGCCCAAAACTCCGGAAAAAACGGCAGCTGCACCATTTTGATGGTGATTCGTACAGCACTGCTACCGCTGATGCGGGACTCCTGAGAGGTAAGTATTGAATATATGGGTGCAGGGTGTGCGGCGTGGATCCCCTTCCCCAAGGGTCTGTGTGCACCGCACACCCTGCACCCGTTATAGATACGCACCTGCCCACAAGTCTTCCAGGCAGTGGCGTCCCTTCTAGCAGTGACAAACGGCGTGGGGAAGGTTGTGGTAGGTGTGGCGTCGATGGTAGGGGGCATGGTTTCTCTAGTAGGGAGCATGGCATCACGGCCTAAACCCCTGTTGTAATCACTCCAGGGGTTCCGGAAGGTGTGGACAGCCCCCGGGGACCACTCTGTGTGTAGTGCCAGCTCCTTTACTGTGTCAGGAGCCGAGAGCTGCACGTAATGCTACAGTGCAGCACCCGGGTCCTGTCACTGCAGAGGAGTCGACATTTTGGTGTCACCCCTCGGCAGGTGACACCTAGGTGTGGCCGCACCCCCCATGTGACGCCACTGCTTCCAGGCACCTAACAAGCTGCATATAGGTGTCACCTGGTCAGCGAGGGTGCCACATGCCTTGTCCCATGTGTGGCAGCAAACCTCTAGATATAGTCCTGCCACTTTAGGATCACCCACTTTTATAATTTAGTTTTCATAAAGTTAATTTTTGAAGAAAGTGGTACAAAGTGTCGAGATTCAGAATGTATTTTTCATCTACTTAAGCCCTAACCTTAACACTAATATGAGCTGTCAACATTATGACAATATCGACACTGTGATTGACGTCATAACATCCATCGACATCCAGATCAAGTCAACATACTATCAACATTTGATTACATACTTTTGTGAAGACATCTGAACTGTCTTTATTACAAGTATAATTTACATTGGTTGAAGTGAAATTAGATATGTGTTTTTCCGCAAAAGGGCAACAAAAAGGGCAAACTCTGTCCTATCATAAGTCCTATAAAGGCAATAGCACAGGGCACATGGTGTCCAAAAAGGACATTTTGCAGCTTGCACTGTAAATGACCCTTACTGACAGAAGATGCTTTTTCTGTGTGTTTTGCTAAAGGCCAGAGGTGTTTTCTGAGTGTTAGAGTCTGAGTTTGTTGTGGACCCGGGGTAGAAACAGGAGTAAACATCTGAACAGGTTTAAACTGAAAAGTAAGTTGTTTAATGTGGATGTTGGTAGAAATGAACAAGAAGATAACTAAAGTCCAGTAGTAACAAACTAATAACCGTAGCAGGAGGAAACTGTAGTGAGTGGGAATAAATAAATGTCCAGCACGGTGACAGTAATGAATAAGGTGAATCTGGATAGACTGTAAAGGTGAAATGGAAATCCGGGTATGCAGAATAATGGCTTGAGAGGGATATCCGGAAATGCTGTGATGTTGCCTGTACAGGAACGGGTTAACTGAGGAGACAGGTTCAGGCAGGAGTGGGTCTGGTGGAAGGTGCAGGTCGATCTCCAGCAGAGTGCAAGGCAAGGCTGAGCGGTGCAGGCCGCAGGGAGCCGAAGGCAGACAAGGAGCTAGGGCAAGCACCGGAGCACAGTTCTCAGGGTCAGGAGCGCAGGAACTCTCTCATAACTGGTGCTGTGAAACACGTTGCACTGGCAACTACAGGGCGCTCCAAACACCCTTAAGTACCCAGCAACAGAACGTGATAGGCCAGAGAGAGCAGGTGACCCGCAGACAATTGGTCTGCTATGTCACATGACCAAAGACAACGTGGTGGCACCTAGACAGCCGTGACGCAGAGACGCCACTAGTCTTACCCCTGTCAGGATGGCCCAACGCTGGCAGACCTCTGCGTACATGCAATGCCAATCTCCACATGCCAGCTTCCTGCCAGAAGGACCGCACCACAGCGCCCTCACCGGTAAGGTCTGCAAACCTCCACGCAGCGAAATCTGGGTCGTGACACTGAGTTTCTACATTTATGTCCATTTGTGCTTAAAATTATCCTCCCACTTCTGCAAATTTTTTAAGTATTGTGTATAAGTGTTAGTCGTTGTGCCCAATGTTTTGTTGTGACTTTATGTCTAATATTATAAAGTTTTTTTATGGGGAAGTACACACAGAAATCTGGATATGGCTTTGATCAAAGACGGGCAGATTGGGACACCGGGCCGGTCCCCACAGTGGCTGGCAGCCGCCCAGCACTTACCCACGCCCGCTGCCGCGATTGGAGCTCAGCTCCGATCTGGCAACTCTACAGCTTCTGCTGCGCATGATAATGCCATGCTGTCTGTGTTAGAGGAATTATGGGATGATGATAACGTTGAGGGGACGTCTCCAGTGAGATCAAAAAAATGTTTTGATATTACAAAAAAACAAACGAATTTTAGAAATAAATCAGAATTCTTTCCAACTCTGCCAAGAGCAGCAGTATAGAGTTGTCTTATAAAATAACTTTAGAAGATTTTAAAAATCTATGTATATAACAACAAGGAAGTACTAAGTTGAACTCTGACCTCTCTCCATTGGAGATAAAAAGCTTTGAAGGAATTATCACAAGATAAATTAATAATTATAAAAGAGGCAGACAAGGGAGGAGGTGTAATAGTTATAAATCCTTCAGATTACATAACAGAAGCCCACAGACAACTAACACACCATACATTTTATAAAACTTTTTCTAAGGACCCCATCAAAAACTTTTTATCCAAATTGAAGAACTTATTAGGCTCAGCTGTGACAATGGGTGTCATATCCAGGGAAGAACACATTTTCCTGTTCCTTCACTATCCAATTTCCCCCACTTTTTACTTTCTTGCTAAAATACATAAATCCTTCACTTCTGGGCACCCTATCATTTCAGGTATTCAATCTCTAACTTCTAATCTATATTTTTATTTAGATTAGTTTCTTCAACCCTATGTTACCGCCCTGAGATCTCACCTGAGAGATACTACGGATTTTTAAAATAAAATCGAACAGATCAAATGGAGAGATAGTTATGCTTTCCTTACATTGGATGTGAATGCATTACACACCCACATCCATCATGATTTAGGATGTAAGGTAATCATTAAAATGTTGTCCCGTGATGGAAATATTTGAGCGGAACAGAGGTCTTTTCTTCTTGACTGTATATCCTTTATCTTATCACATAATTATTTTCCTGGACACGTATTATTTACAGGTGATGGGGACGGCCATGCGTGCCAGGTTCATGCCCAGTTATGCCAATCTCTACATGGTTGAGATGGAGGAGACCCATTTGTGGGGTGGTGACTGGGTATCTTGTATGATCTTCTATGGCCGTTATATAGATGATCTTTTTATTATTTGGGATGGAGATATATCTAGTACAGATGGTGTAATGGTTAGCATTACTGCCTCACAGCACTGAGGTCATGGGTTCGATTCCCACTAAGGCCCTAACTGTGTGGAGTTTGTATATTCTCCCTGGGCTTACGTGGGTTTCCTCCGGGTACTCTGGTTTCTTCCCACACTCCAAAAATATACTGGTAGGTTAATTGGCTCCCCACAAAAAAATTGACCATAATGTGTATGTTTGTGAGCATGTGGTAGGGAATATAGATTGTAAGCTCCACTGGGGCAGGGACAGATATGAATGGTAAGAAATTCTCTGTACAGCGCTGCGGAATATGTGTGCGCTATATAAATAACTGATAGTAATAGTATCACATCTTTTGTCACTTCTCTTAATTCTAATTTATATAATTTATCCTTTATTTCCACTTATAACAGGAATCGGGTTGATTTCCTGGATGTGACCCTTGAATCCCATAATGAAACTATTATTGCCTCTAATTATGTGAAGTCAGTCAATACTAATTCTTATTTACATTATCAAAGTGCACATCATGCTCTTGAAAATCTAACATTCCAAAGGGACAACTTATGCAATTGAGACGCAATTGTACCAGTCTAGATACATTCTCTATCCAAGCTTTGAATTCATTGAGTCTTTTATGGAACGTGGATATCCAGAGAAATTATTATAGGGGGCTTACAAAGAGGTGATGGATAGACATAAACTTTTAAAAAAGAGACAAGAGGAGTATGGCCCACAACATAAGGGAGATAGTGCAGACTCTAAGGATCTAGCATTTATATGTAAATATAACAAATGTGCAACTATATGGTACTTAGACAGGATAATATATTGTGCGATATACTTCCTGCTAATCCTCGGGTCATTTACAGAAAGAATAGGTCACTTAAACAATCCTGATACCAAGCCATTTAAGATTATCGGAAGTCACTAATGATAAACCAAAGGGATCCAAGTGGCTAACTCAAAAAACGTGTGGATTCTTTAAATGTGGACTATGTGTTCTTATATGACTAGGAAAACGACATTTGTTTCTTTTACTGGTGAAGTATATCAACTTAAATCTTTTATGAATTTTGAGTCAAGATATGTAATTTATTTGTTAAAATGTGGATGTAATTTGCACTATGTAGGCAGATCCACCAGACCTCTGCATGTACATTTTATGGAACATTGCAGAAACATTTTGAAAAACTGTACCACGAATAGCATACCACGATATATTAACCAAAAACATGAAAGTGACCCTTCCAGTCTGTCTATTATTTGTTTAGAAACAATTTTAGACATTTAGGGGAGGAAATAGCTTTAATAAACTCTGCAGTAGAGAAGTTTTTTGTATGCTAAAGTTCAATTCTCTGTACTCTGATGGTCTTAATGAGAGTATAGAACCGAATTCGGTTCTTTGATAAGCCAAGTATGATTATTAGTATTATTATTCTTTCTGTATTATACCTATCACTGTGGGCACTTCCTCTTGCTTTTCTGTTTAATACAAATAATTATCATTGAGTGACGGAGATGTATACAATATATTTATCATGATGATAATAGAATCTTGTTGCATTGGAGATGCTGCCTTTCAGAACTTTGACAATTAGCTGAGGCACATTGTGATGCATTTTTTACCATTGTCTGGGTTCTGTGGTGCTGCGTTACCATGGTAACAGAGATATAAAATATATTTCAGTGTTATTGTGACTTTTTAATTAATTTATATATAGAGAAATCCCCTTGATTATATTTGTAATGTGTTATGGACTAGATAGATTATAAGTCCATAGAGATAACCAAATAGGAGTATCTTATTTGCTACATATTAGAGTGACTCACCATCCACTTATGGAGATTGTCAACGCATGATAGATATACAATAGACTGTGTGTTATTTAGCGATTTAGGATCACAGCGCTGATGTTATGTTCCGGTGGCTTTGATGACGCGGTGCCTCTAGGTACCGGAATTCTCCTTCATGTGCAAGTTTAATGGCTTTAATGGGGATTGGTCCGGAGGCATTGCGTCGCCTTAACTACCTGAATACGATCAGTTGCCTTTTGTTCCGGTTTACCTAGCAGAATCACGTGACCATGCTAAACCAATCAAAAAGTGGCATCACATCGCCTTGACTACTGAGATACGATCAGCTACAGTTTGCTCCAGATTACCTAGCAGAATCACATGGTGTCTACTACACCACTGACCATGTTAAACCAATCAAAAATTGATTTAGTGATGTATTGAGATCTGTTACCTAGAGTCATGTGACCGATAGAAGTCGCATGACCGGTGGATAGAAGAGAATAAGGTGTCAGAATAATATCTTTTTATATGTACCGAATATATTATGTTGATTCATATTGACTCTGAATATTTACACATATGGGATTGCCTTAGAAATTAGTCTACTGTGACTAATACAAATGTTTATGCAGGACGGTTTTTAATTTAATTGATGTGATTATACTCATGTGCAGATACTTATACAATTAATCAACTAGTACATATATGGAGACTTGGAACTCTGTACACATATGCTCCTGAGGAAGCTGGACTATTCTGACCCAGGGAAATGCGTTAAGTCTTTTAGACCACTTGGACTTTTATTATTGGACTCCTGGATTGTATCTCTGGACACTTTTTGGACCTTATTTCTTTAAAGTGACTTTTAAACAGTGGCTGATCACCAGTGGACTACCCCTATAGCACTCCAATATCTGGACTGAGTGCTTACAGATGCTTGGGGATTTATTACAATGCCTGGTAAACCTTGCTGCTAATATTACCTAGAGAAGGTCCTAATTTACCAAGAGATTTGGGAGCCTAAACAAGTGGCCTATATTGTATTATATTATATTATATTACTATTGATTTTATGATGAACAGAGTTTTTTTTATATATGAACAAATGTTATAGAACCTTTTATAAACAACCGTCCTGCTTATATATTATTATACATTTATATTTCCTAATTTACAGCTAGTGCTGGTATTCATATTGCATGCGCAAATGCTACTGGTAAAAAAAAGGCTGACGGGAGAGCCGCTGCGCATGCCCAGCCACAGCAGTTCCTCCCACAAGCCTTTGCGGAGCCTGCAAGTCACCACTGACGGCTCCGCTTCCGTCCAGCCCCTCTGCAGCGCGGCCCGACTCCCCACCTCCAGGACAGCAGCCTGCACGGTGATGCCGCGGCTGAGACAAGCAGCGGGCAGCCAAACAGAGGAGCTGCAAGTAAGTGGTGGCGGCTGCATGGGGAAGATGGGGGGGCAAGGTTGAGACAAACACGGGCTGGTGGGAATGAGGCTGACACATATTGGGGCTGGTGGGAATGAGGCTGACACACACTGGGGCAGAGATACACAGGGGCTGGAGAATGGGGTTGAGAGAGACACTCGGGCTGGGGGTAATGAGGCTGACACACATTGGGGCTGAGACACACACTGGGGCTGGAAAATGGGGTTGAGACACACACTAGGGCTGGTGGGAATGAGGCTGACACACATTGAGGCTGGTGGGAAGGAGGCTGACACACATTGGGGCTGGTGGGAATGAGGCTGACACACACTGGGGCTGGTGGGAAGGAGGCTGACACACATTGGTGCTGGTGGGAAGGAGGCTGACACACACTGGGGCTGGTGGGAATGAGGCTGACACACATTGAGGCTGGTGGGAAGGAGGCTGACACATATTGGGCTGGTGGGAAGGAGGCTGACACTCATTGGGGCTGGTGGGAATGAGGCTGACACACACTGGGGCTGGAGAATGGGGCTGAGACACACACTGGGGCTGGGGGGAATGAAGCTGACACACATTGGGGCTGGGGTGCTTGAGGCTGACACACACTGGGGCTGGGAGGAATGAGGCTGACACACATTGGCGCTAAGACACACACTGAGGCTGGGGAATGGGGTTGAGACACACTGGGGCTGGGGGGAATGAGGCTCACACACACGGGCTGAGACACACACTGGGGCTGGGGAATAGGGTTGAGACACACTGGGGCTGGGAGGGAAAGAGGCTGACAAACACAGGCTGAAACACACACGAGCTGGTAGAATGAGGCTGACATACATTGTGGATGAGACACACACTGGGGCTGGGGAATGGGGTTAAGACACACACTGGGGGGAATGAGTCTGACATACACAGGGGCTGTGACACACACTGGGGCTGTGGGGAATGAGGCTGACACACACTGGGGCTGGGAGGAATGAGGCTGACACATATTGGGGCTGGGGGAAGAGGCTGACACACACTGGGGTAGAGGTACACAGGGGCTGGAGAATGGGGTTGAGAGAGACACTCGGGCTGGGGGTAATGAGGCTGACACACATTTGAGCTGAGACACACACTGGGGCTGGAAAATGGGGTTGAGACACACACTGGGGCTGGTGGGGATGAGGCTGACACACATTAAGGCTGGTGGGAAGGAGGCTGACACACATTGGGGATGGTGGGAATGAGGCTGACACACACTGGGGCTGGAGAATGGGGCTGAGACACACACTGGGGCTGGTGGGAAGGAGGCTGACACACATTGAGGCTGGTGGGAAGGAGGCTGACACACACTGGGGCTGGAGAATGGGGCTGAGACACACACTGGGGCTGGGGGGAATGAGGCTGACACACACTGGGGCTGGGGGGTTTAAGGCTGACACACACTGGGGCTGGGAGGAATGAGGCTGACACACATTGGCGGTAAGATACACACTGAGGCTGGGGAATGAGGCTGACACACACTGGGGCTGGGAGGAATGAGGCTGACACACACTGGGGCTGGGAGGAATGAGGCTGACACACATTGGCACTAAGACACACACTGAGGCTGGGGAATGGGGTTGAGACACACTGGGGCTGGGAGGGAAAGAGGCTGACAAACACAGGCTGAAACACACACGAGCTGGTAGAATGAGGCTGACACACATTGTGGATGAGACACACACTGGGGCTGGGGAATGGGGTTAAGACACACACTGGGGGGAATGAGTCTGACATACACAGGGGCTGTGACACACACTGGGGCTGTGGGGAATGAGGCTGACACACACTGGGGCTGGGAGGAATGAGGCTGACACAGACTGGGGCTGGGGGAATGGGTCTGAGAGACACACACTGGATCTGAGAGCTACATGTGGGCCTGGGGATAGAGAGAGATGCAGGGGTACTGGAGAGACATATGGGGTCCTGGAGAGAGACAAGGGGGCCTGAAGATGGAGAGATATGGAGGCCTGGAGATTAAGAAATACAGGGAGCCTGGAGAACCACAAGTGGCCTGGAGAACCACAGGAGGCCCTGAGGATGAAGAGACGTAAGGGGATCTGGAGTAACACAGGGGCCTGGAAAGACACAGAAATTGTTTGATCGGGGAAATTCACATTTTGCCCTGCACAAAAACTTCTGCTACTTTACATTATCTGGGTATGATGATGACATTGGTTATATTTCTACATAAACAGGCATCTTCCAGACAGTGTGATCTACATGTGAATACCGACTGAAGACGCTGTCCAGTGAGGCTCAAATTCTTCAGAGGTTTCCCGTTGCAGAGAACCACCATATAGGTAAGAAAAGACTTCCAATCTGACTGGCCTGTACCTAGTGCAGAGGGATGGAGGGGCCCAAAGAGAGTGTATCATTCACCAAGATTTCTATTGCCAACCCTGCTCCCCTCAGTGGCTTGCAAAAGCCCCTCCAGGCCCTAAGAGGAGGGAGTAGTATGCCCTCCTCCACAGACCCCGCCCCCTCAACAGACCTGCCCCGATAAGGGCTGCTTCCAGAAATTTCCCGGGCTGGTTTCCCATCCCAATCCACCCCTGATCAAAAAAAAAAAGCTTAACCTTAGCATCTAATGAATGCAATTAATTTAACAGACATGCAGAATCAAAACTTCATGTTTATTACTTTGCATATTTTAACCACTTGCCTGGTATGGTCATAATTTACAGCCAACACCAGGCAGTTCTTTATCTGCTTTGGTCATAAAATTTCGACCAGTCAGATAAACATGAGGGTGGCTGCAGGGAAAGAATCTTCCCGCAGCTGCTGCTCTCAGAGGGACCTTCCGGTCACTCTGCTTGCCAGCACCTCTTCTCCCCCTGTGTCTGCTGTGCTGCCGATCACTGCTGTATGGTCAGCAAAGCAGGACCCCCCAGCCAGCAGCTGTAAAGATAAGCAGCCACTGGTAAAAAGTAAATTAACCTCCCCCCTCACGCCCCTGCCATACCTGGTGCCTGGATCCGGTCTCAAATTGAACGTCGCAATGGCTGCGATGTTTCCGATGGTGGTTCCGATGTTTGAAAAAACAATTATTATTTTTTACATATCTTTAAAAAAAAAATCTTTTTTTTTTCTTATGAAACCATTTTGGATCAGTTAAAATGGATGTTCCTCACCTAATTTACTCATAAAAATCCCCGACAATTTTGGAGCGGTTTTTAGAAAAAAAAATCGCCAGTTAAGTGGTTAATAATGTCATAATGGGAATCCAGATACAATATCTAAAGGTGACATCTTTGAAAGACAGATTTATAAAAGGGTTCACTTATGATCTATTATACTATTATAATTTCATTGTGAGAGAATAACCAATGAACATAGGTAGAAATCACATAATCAGACATAGACATTATGTACTGTAGCTATTATAATTCAAATGTAGTATTTAAGAATGCATGACGAGTGTATTTTGACTTATTCAATATCATCAGTTTTTTGTTTGTTTCTAAACAAATAGTGTTTTATTTTGGTAGTGCATTAGAATAAATATATTTTTTATTTTTTAGGCATTATATAGTGACATATTTACTGAAATAAGAAAAAATAATAATTTTCACAGTTTTACATGATCACAGACAATCACTCTAAAAGTACCGTTAGATACAGTTACATGGCCCAAAAACTAGAATGTATTTTTTAGTACATATCTGCTCTATAACAAATCCTTTCCACTGGTGCAAAGCTAGGGCTGTGATTGAAAAAAGATAAGATGAGATATCAAACTGAAATTTTTTTTTTTTAATGTGTCACGGTCCTGCAGACCTACCCGCCAATCTAAGAATCGCCGCCCGTGACTTTTACAGGTTACCTCAGCACGTGTGGTTAACTAAATCCTGTTACTGCCACCATCAAAGGGGATTTTAGTGTTAAAACTCAGGGTAAGCCTTTGCTCTTACCTGCCATACAATTATGCACACTTAGTAAAAATAGGTAACACGAGCCATACAAGGTCTTGGATCATAAAAACACAGATCTAGAACTAGAACTAACTATGTACAAAAAGTTACGAGAATATAATAATGTTAAAAAGAATCACACAGTTAATCACAATTTCCAAAACTCAAATAAAATAATACATTGGAGAAACAAACCACTCAAACCCCGTTAGTTTAAATGGTTTTGTGATGAGGCCTTCCCAATGACAAACTCTGGATCATCAGTATCCTTCGGTAGCCTCATGCAGATAAACACTGAACCAGAATTGAGTCACATATTTATGCCTGCAGCCCCCAGGCAGGCAGCCCCCTCACCCCCCTCCCTGGGTTGATTTTTAACCCTTGTCAGCTCAGAGTAGATGGTCTAGCTGGCTGAAGCCTCAGGGTCTCATGGCCACCTGAGCAGGGGTTCTTGATTATACCTTCAGCTCCCAGTGAAGTTTGGGAACCTAGGCTTAGGTCAAGTAAGCATGCCCACTAATTAGGTGAGAGAATATACACATCTGTAGACAATGTCTCTCGGTATAAACAACTATTCTTTGATCTCTGTCCCTAAACAGAATTCAGGGCTCTTAATGACTGTTTTAGCAATGGCCTGGCCAGCTGTCATGTAATTTCCACGGACATTTTTCTTATATGCCATATACAATTGGACATTTTTATGGATGATGCAGGAAAAGAGACCTTCTTACAACCTTTGCTGCTCATCTTCAAAGGGGACTCGTCCAGAGGAGTTTTGTCACCTATTCACATACAAAGTATGCTACATACCAATTTACAAGGGAAAGTTACATGTTTATACCAACACAATATCATGTGCCGTTATGCCCATGCTGATGTGAAATCAGCTCTTCTGCTACAGGGGGTGTTATAGATTATTGTAGTAATAGTAAGAATAAGTTGGGCTAGTAGTTAAGGGGGTTTATTTTAAATGAGACTGAGGGAGGTAATTATTGGGTTTATGCAAATAAATGTAATTATTTGATGATGTTGGGCCTAATTAGTAATGGGGATTATGCAGGTAATGATTATAATAGGGATAATTATATTGAATGGGGCTGTTACTGCAGAATGTGATTCTGCAGTAATAAATATTTTTGAGGAAAGGTTAATTATTGATGAGGGAATGATATTATGGAGTGTTAAAAAATAATCTGCATTATATGGTGGTCAATGATGTTTTCTTTATAATATTGTAATCACTGATGTTCTCTGATTTAAGGCAGTCACTGACGTCCTCTACATTATATGGCATTCACTGATGCTCACTGCATTATATGGCAGTAACTGATGCTCACTGCATTGTATTAGGGTCACTGATTCTCTTTACATGATATGGTGGTTATTGATGCTGTACTATATGGCAGTCACTGATGTTCTATGCATTATATGGTGCTCAGTAACTGTATTATATTGCAGTTACTCTTTAGTTAATGGTGGTCACTGATGTTCTCTGTATTGTATGTGATGGATAAGGTAGTGTAGTACATGTAGCAATATTTACCTTTGAAATTAAGCATGCAGGCTGCACTATCCAATCATAGGGAAGATACCCCCGAACCACAGAATAAATGTAGCAGGTGCTGTCACCTTAATGTAAAGTGACTAAAAATTATTTTGTCCTCACCCTACAAGTATTTCAGTCTGTACAATGCTGACACTCTATTCATGAATGCTGAAGGTGGCCACTATGTATGGGGGGGTATTTATGGTTGAGCTTAGTTTTTACCCTGTGTGACAGAAATACTAGCTTCACCCGGCATTTGAATGACATTGAGCAAATAATGTGCTGCCAAAGGAGATGTGTACATTCAGAGAGAATACATACGGTAGGTCACAGTCAATATGTTGACACTGACTATATTGACACCGCGATGCTGGTGCCACTATGCCAACGCAATTGTGTACTGAGAGAACAAGTCATAAGGGCAACACTGATGTTGAAGGGCTGGAGAAAGGAGGATCATAAAGAACAAAGCCAAGCTTGATGGGTTGGAGGCTGTAGGATCATGAAGGACAAAGACCAAGTCAATGGGTTGGAGGCTGTATTATGAAAAACAAAGTTGAAATCAAGTAGTTGGATAATGTATAATCATGATGAACTAAGCTGAAGTCAATAGACAAGCTAACAAAACAAGACACTTGAAGCACCAGCAGAGAAAAGAAATTCCAAATTTGCTTGTCATAACTGGAACCTTTAAAAGCTGAATACAGGTAAAATCTCTTAGGGCCCTATATACTACAATACACATTAAATTCGCATTGTACATTTAGGAAATATCAAAGGAATTTATCAAAAATCCCTTGCAGGGACAGAGCTTGTGATAAAGCTCTGTCCCTTGGAATCCCGTCCGTACACTTCTCCCTGTATTTTTCAAAGTAAATACAGGGAGAATGTGTCTGCTCATGCGCCACCACCAGATACCACAACTACCACCCCCCTCGCGCCCCCCAGGATTTCAGCAATTTAGCCAATAGATTTAAAGCAGCTATTTTTTTTACCTTGTTCACTGGTAATAATAGGGCTTTTCATGCTTTGATTACATCTGCCATCTAGTGCATATAACCGTCAGTGGGAAGGATAAAGGTGAGTGGTATAGATGGAAGAAGTGGAAGTATAACAGGCAGTCAGGCGTATGAGCAAGGCAAGAGAAAATGTGTGAGTTTCTCAGGTGAGGCAGAAGATGGGGGTAGAGGGGTAAAAGGAGAGGTGTTACAACTTTCGCAGGGATGCATGTTAATCGTACTTGAAGTATTTGCGAATACCCATATTGATGGTTTTCACAAGGTCCCCCCACAAGAGGAGACACTTACCGGAGGGTTAGGGTTAGGCACTTACCCCAACGGTTAGGGTTAGGCACCAGGAGGGAGGGTTAGGGTTAGACACTTACCGGAATGTTAGGGTTAGGCACTAGAAGGGATGGTTAGGTTCAGGCACCTACCCTGATGGTTAGGGTTAGGCACCAGGAGGGAGGGTTAGGATTAGACACCAAGGGGAGGGTTAGGGTAAAGATTAGGGTTAGAAAACAATAAAAAGCCATGTGTTGACCATATGCTTGTCGACCTATTGACCCTGTTGACCATTTGTACCTGTCCGCCTTCTTACATGTCGACTTTTAGTGTGTTGACCTTTTGTCCCTGTCGACCCTTTGTCCCTGTCGACCTATTGCCTGTCTAACACCTGGTGTCTATCTAGACATTGTCTACCTTTTTACTGTAGAAAGTATTTCTTTCAGCCCTAGTTTTGGCTCAGTAAGAACTAGCATTGCCACTAATTCGGAAATTGATGGTTTGGATAAATATTTAGGAGCTACCTTGTCACAAAAACAGAGGAATAAAATACCTGTCCATGCAATGTGCATACTACTCCAAATCATTACCAAGAGTAAAATTATGGAATTAGATATTAATAAAAAAAAAACATTTAGCTGTGGAGGGTTAAGAATGTATCATTTGTTGAAAGTTCTTTGGACCCAATTGTGGTTTTCCCAGACCACCAAAAATTATCTTATAGACTAAACTCTCCACAGACAAGATGTATTTTATTATTTGCCAGGTATCATTTATATATAACAAACCACGCCACTTGCAGTGCCAAGGCTGACTCCTTGTTTCAACTGTTTGAAACTTCAGAAACCAAACCTTGTTCTCCAGATCATGTTCTCCCCACTCTGCCACTGAGTTATGGGTTTTTGTGCACTAATGTCGCAGTTCCTACCAGAAAGCGTCAAACATTTCCAGAGTTCCAAAAAAGATTCAGAGCTTCCATCAGAAATTGCGGGGCCCAGCACAAATGAAATAGTCATGAGCATCCACACCACACCTCCATGCTAATACATCGAACATCCAAGTGACTGCCAAACTGTACACAGAGCATCTCAGTGACCTGTATAGACTTGCCAAGCAATTAAAGCATATGGGCAAATTTACTAATCATCGATTTGGTGTTTTTCTGTGATTTTCCAATGATTTTTCAAATCAGAGATTTACTAAAAGGCAAATCCAACAGAAAATCCCCAAAATAGCACAACTTTAGACAGCAATAGACCATCTAAACAAACATCGATTATTTTAAATAGCTAGGAATAGGAACCCCGGATTTACTTACATTACACCACAATCGTAAAAAAATAGACTTGCCTGTGGCAGGGGAATTGGTATGTAATGCCGGCAGCTGTTTAGACACAGGATCAAATACTGACAGCAACAGCCCTAACCCTCCCCTCTCCCCCCCATAACCCTAACCCTCCCTTAGGGGTGCCTAACCCTAACCACCACCCTAGCGCTAAACCCTAACCAGCCCACATTAGTGCCTAAACCTAACACCCCCTGCGCGACTAGCCGCTAAGACACCCGGCATACCTTCGTTCGTCATGCCGGGTGTTGGGATTCCGTAGTGGGGCTAATGATAGGCGTCGGGATTTCGACCCCTGTCTTTAGTCCCATGTCGGGATGTAAGTGTCAGCGGGTGGGATAGTGCCCACTGGTATCCTGACTGCATCCCGTGGCAGGCGTGTTCGGCCTGAAGCACTGCACAGATTAGTATCGACAACGCTGTCAGAGTTCTATTGAAGGTCAAATCTGATAATAAATATTGTATCCTTGGGCTGCAAATGGCGATGGCGATGTCTACTGTATCTGTTTTAAAGGGAAATACAGTGGAGCAGAAGGTATTTCTGTGCTAGGGATAGCAGTCTATCCTTATGTAAGTTTTAGCTCGGTGACACATCTCACAAATCCCAGCTACAAAAGAGTGTCCTGTGAGTTACAATTACACAGCGCACATATATAGTAATACACTGAAAAAAAACATTTGCCGTAACTTCCCATGATGTACACAAATCGTATGCATCCATTGTAAATGACGCCTAATAAATGCGACGTCCAGAAGCAATGGCTGAACTGAATCTGGATAATAAAGGAGCAACACATTTATAGGATAACTTACACACACATGCTGTCTATGAGGAAGTGCTTATATGACATCTATATATTAATTCTATAAGGTTTTTTACTGTGAGACCTATTTTGAGAGAATGACTGAATGTAAAAATATAGTTGCCGTATCAAAATTTGTCTTACCATGTAGATGTGTCAGTCGAAGAGAAAAATTGGATTTTTGGCAATGGTTCGGGCGTGGCAGAGCGGTAAAGTTCCCATGTAAAGTTGTGTGTTATAATGACAGCATTTCCACTACCATGATTGGACACACTAGATCACATGACTGTGCATTATTTCCCAATGGCCGCACACTTCCCAGTGTAACCGCTCACATGAACTAGTGCTAGATTAAGGTCCATTGGCCTGGAGCTGAAATTTATCAAGGGCCTATTATATGCTTCCGCATTGGTGTGACCAGTGTCAGATGAGTGTGATTATGTGGGAGGGGGATGACCAGTGCTGTAGGTAGTGGACTGAACAGGGGGTGTGGCTAGCACCATGATGGGAAAAGCTAGTGCCTACCTTCAACCACCTCAATGACTCTCCCCTGTTTACATATATATTTGTTGTCGTCTCCACGCACACATATTTTGGTAGGCCTATAGTAGTCACCTATGGTGATAGAGCACATATTGCACCACCTTTCGGCAGGCACAGGTGTAAGTATTGCTGCCTGTACTACACTACCTTATCCATCACCCTGAAATATCTGTCACCGATCAATCAATGCTCTTTTGAGCCCATGGAGCTGTTGCCCGTGGCCCGCCAACCAGGGAGCCATGGAGTAGTCCCACAAGGCTCACCGACAGACTCCATCTGCCAGGCGCCTGCTGAGATTTTGTAACCAGCGGGTGCCTGGCTCTCTCCCCGAGCCATCGGCAGCTGGAGCTCCTGCAATGTGTAGTGCACTATGGGAGAGACGTCATGATGTCTCTCCCATATTTCAGAGGAGCAGCCAGGTGGGCCAGACGCAGGACTGGGGCTTAAGGTAAGTATTAGTTTTTTTTGTGTGTAAGCAACTTCACTACTGGGGGCACTACTACTAGGGGGCATTACTATTGAAGGCACTACTACTGGGGGCACTACTACTGGAGGCAGTAGTACAGTGGGCACTACTATAGGGGGCATTACTACTGGGAGCATTGCGTAAGGGGTGCTACTCCTGGGGTACTGCATAAGGGGCACCACTACTGTGGGCTCTCATAAGGGGCACCACTCCTGGTGGCATTGCATAAGGGGCGCTACTACAGTGGGCATTGTGTATTAGGGGCACTACTGTGGGCATTGTGTATAAGTGGCACAAATGTGGGCATTGTGTAAAAGGGGCACTGCTATGTGGTGTAATGTGAATCAGGGGTGAATCAAGAATGTGCTGCTGTGTGACATATAGCTTAGTGGCCCTCGGGCTTCATTGAAATTTTTTAATGTGGCCCACACTTAAAGGTTGAAGACCACTGCTCTATAGTCTATACAGAACCTCTTACCCACTACCATTCATAGACACCATCCCTCAAACACTGAAATACCTGTCATTCACTATCACTCACAGATCCCACATTTCACCGTCTGTAATTCTTCTCAACACCACTCCCTGACCCTGTAACTGACACATTGATTGTCAGGAACCATATGGGAAGTTCTTCAAGTGAGGAAAGAAGCCAGGAGGTTAGGGAACAAGCAGGTGAGTGACAGTACTAGGTCTCCCTATTGCGGCCCAACTCAGGTTTGGCTAGACCTGCCCAGAAGCGGGGAGTCTAACTTACTTGTGGGTCTTTACCAGTGACCCATCCAGATGGGATATGGGTTTTGCTGCACCAGGTGAGCAGGTCACGGCCCTCTGGACAGGTACCTGGGAGTGGCAGGAATACCGGTAACTATATTTATGAGAGTTAATTCACAGGAAACCAGCATTGAGACAATAAAGGTATAACACTAGAGGCCAACGTAAGAACTAAATAACTAGGACACAAGGGATCAGCTAGTGAGCTACCACAGGAGATCAGCATATGAACTGAGTACTTGAACACACAAGATCAGCGTATGAACTGAATACTTAAACACAGGAGATCAGCGTATGAACTGAGCACTTGAACACAGGAGATCAGCATGTGAATTGAATACTTTAATGCAGGAGATCAGCGTATGAACTAAATACTTGAACGCAGGAGATCAGTGTGTGAACTGAATACTTGACCACAGGAGATCAGGGTGTGAGCTGAATACTTGACCACAGGAGATCAGCATTTTTAGCTGAATACTTGACCACAGGAGATCAGTGTGTTAGCTGAATACTTGACCACAGGAGATCAGCGTGTCAGCTCAATACTTGACCACAGGAGATCAGTGTGTGAACTGAATACTTGACCACAGGAGATCAGCGTGTGAGCTGAATACTTGACCACAGGAGATCAGCGTGTGAACTGAATACTTGAACACAGGAGATCAGCATGTGAACTAAATACTTGAACACAGGGAAATGTAACACAGGAATGCACTGAGAATTGTAAAGGAATTAGTCGCTGACTTGCACTGAGAACACAGGGAAATGTAACAAAGGAATGCACTGAGAATTGTTATGGATCCAGCTGAGAGCTAACCAGTAATTATCATGAAAGCAGACACCAGTAATGCTGGGCATACACTCCACAATTATCTGTCAGATATCTGTCCAATCTGTCTGGTGGGAAGGAAAATCTTGTCCATTTTCTAGTGTTTGGGAGCAAATTTCTATTGTCATTTGCTCCCATATATTACCAGGTTTTCATTCCAACCAGCCAGTTTGGACAGATATCTGACAGCTAATTGCATAGTGTATGCCCAGCTTTACACAGGGAGGCAGCTGGGGTACTGAACAGCACAATAATAACAGCACAAGAGCTGTTATGAAAAGAACTGGGGTTCAGTGAGAAAACTGAAATTACATACTGGAAGTCAGGCTGGGAGCTGATGCAAATAACACTGGAAAACAGCAAGAAGACTGAAGCAACACACTGAGGAATTAACACGGAGAAACACTAGTGAGTATCACAGTCACTGGAGCAGCAAAGTCGAATTGCAGTTTCTTGTTCCTGGAGTCAGACTTAAATACCCTTAGGTCATTCGATCAGAGGATCAGCTGAGTGACCACAGGACTACCATTGGGAGGCTAGTCAGGTGATATGGACCAACATTGCTACGCCCATGCCCAGCACCCCGGGAACCAGGACACATGCACGGAAGCCCCAGCAGACCCTGGGGAGATTACTCAGTCACCACTCACCGGCGGGGAGGTGAGTATCAGCCGATCTCAGGCCTCTTCCTGACACTGATGTACCCCTCACTCACCATTATGCCCTGACCACATAAAAGATTCACCAATACCCCTTAGTCACATCATACCCTGGCCACATAACAATTACAAATACTGTTTCCAAAATCTGACATAAACATCAAAAGAACATTTTCTAACATTTGAATTTCTTAAATGAAATTATCCTACCTCTCAGTGTACCCAGAGCCGACCCTAGGCATAGGCATTATAAGCAAATGCCTAGGGGCGACTAGATTGCCCTAGGGGCATTCCAGGGCTCTGCCGCTGCATCTTCCCCCGCCTGCCGCTGCCCCCACCTACCGCGCTGTCACTCCCGCCGGCGCTGCTACCCTCCAGGCGCGCATGGCGCACTCACTTCTGATGGACCAAACTTGTTTTTTTCAGCAATGGAGACAGTCTCCATCTCTGCACTGACCGCGGGCTTAACAGGGCCATCGCGGCTCCACAGACAGTGGCAGTGCGGCTCTGCTGCTCTACAATCCTGACCTGCTGCCTGCCTCTGATTGGTCCCACGCCGGCAACATGATCCTGCCTCCTCTAGCGGCATAGACCGCCCACCTGAGCTGCCCTACCGAATACTCACCTTAAGGTCCCGTGCTCGCGCTCTGCCTCTGCTGTCTCCACTCCAGTGGTCACTGCAATGCTGCCTCCCTCTGGCTCTTCTGTGGCTGGGGCTGTTAAAGTGCTGGGAGTCCGGGATCTCCTGCTAACCACCCTTTTAATCACATGGCTCCTCCTCCGGGTCCTCTGTCTGCCAAAGTCGTCTCATTGATATCTATTGTGAACTTGGCCCTCTACACTTCTCCACTGACCACCGCACCCATGCTCCCTTTATCAGGTACCTTCACACTGATTCCCTGGAGCTCTCACAGCAGCAGTCTGTTCAGCTCTGGACAAATTGTACTCTGTATGTATGTATTCTGTATAAGTGTGTGTGCATATTTGTATGTATGCTGTTTGTAAGTATGTATATATGTATGCTGTGTGTAAGTAATCTTGTATGTGCGTGTGTATGTATATATGCATGCCGTGTGTAAGTGCATAAGTGAGTATGTAAGTGTGCTTATGTCTGTGTGTGTATGCTATGCATAAGCATGCTTAGAAATTATGTGGGTATGCATATATATGTGTGTGTGTGTGTAAACACCCCCTTAAAAATCCTGCATTTGCCACTGCAAGTCGCTTTCTCCCAGCGCGCTGCCATGATCGGAGCTCTCCGATCGGGCAGCGCAGTGGATGGCCAGGCCGGTCATGTGACTGTGACCGTACTCCGCATCCACTCTTAGCCAGAATGAGCTTCTGCACAGAAGTTTATTCTGTCCACAGGAGGAGACAAGATGGCCACGGGAGGGCATGCTGCACATGCCCTGGCACTGCCACTCCTCCCATGGGTCTTTGCGGAGCACAGCCGTGAGTAATAACTCACGGCTCCGCCTCCATCTTAGATGCCCAGGCCCAGCCATTGTGAAGAAAGGGCAAGGCAAGTAACACCAGCATCATTAAATTTAGATGTGCTGCGTCAGCATAATTTAAAACAAAGGAGGCAGCCAGGCGAGTGACTGCTTTCTCACTCTCTGGTATATTAGGTGTGGGTGTTAAACTTAAATAAATTAATGTTTAGCTGGTCTGGGAGAAAGGTGGGCACCCATGACTGGGACCCTGGGGCTGGGGGCAAAGAGTGGTATTGTCCAGACCAGTGCTGCATCTGACTATGAGAGGAGAGGGGGTGGTGTCATCTGTGTATATATATAAATATCACCACTGTCTGGGACTGTCCCACCCGCAGTCCGCAGTGTCCCGCGGTGGGTGGGAAGTTGGGGAGAGCACAAACCACTGCTCTGCATAGCAGATCAGCGGGTGTGCAGGAGGAGAACAGATGCCATGCGCATGCGCACGGCATCTGTTCTCTTGTGTACAGACTGCCCAGCATCTCTGAGAGTGCTGGGCAGGCCCCCAAAATGACGAAAACGGGGGACGCTGTGTGTATATATATATATATATATGTATATATTTATATATACATTACATATACAGTTAACTTATAAACCAATGTATTTTTTTGGCGTCCGCGTATAAACAATAAGATTGGTGGTGGGATTATTTGCTAGGGGGCACCAGTCAAAATTTTGCCTAGGGCACCAAATTGGCTAGGGCCAGCTCTGAGTGTTGCCGTTGTTATTCACTCCTCCTCCCACAGAAACTTCTCTGTCTGAGAATGTTGCTGTTTTTCTAGCACTGGCATGAGATTCAGGGGTAACCCGTTCTAGTAGGGGGTTGACAAAATGCAAAAAAATGGCACAAATACAGTTTATAAATATATTCACAGGTAAATAGAATATATAATATGACTGTAATAATAAAGTTAGTATAAAGGCTAGCTATCTAAATATATTAATCTTAAAACATCTCATAGAGATGGTAAATGGGGTGAAGTGATAATAACTGCCAATTATCTATTCTGACTACAGCCCCAATTTACCTTCTCAGAGTTTATATATTTGGATAGACAGCCTTTTCTGATATTACTATTGCAGTCATAATATACATTTTATTTATTCTTTCCATCTCAAATTATTTTTCTTTGTGTTGTCCTCCGTCTTTTGATATGTCTGATTGTACAGAGAATGAAATTGAGCATTAAATATAGGAATAAATAGCAAAATGCAGTGGGGGGGAGAAGTAAAATGAAAAAGATATGTAAAATGATCAGAACGATAAATGAGGTAACTGAATCAAAAATAAAATAAATATAAAATAAAAATAAGATAGGATAAAATTAATATAAATAAATAAAATAACAAATAAATAAATCCCAGTGAATCTACTAATCAATTGAAGCAATAAAAACAATTAAAAACAATGGTTTTGCACTTATAGTGCTGATGTATGTTTATAGCCTTTTGGCAATGTGGAGAGTGGGCTTCGGGAGGTAGATAAGCAGTCCTCCAAGTAACAGCCGTTATATGTGAGTTCTGTCCCAGGTCTTCTTCTTTTCATTGCCGCAGCCTCCGGACAATCCGCTGAACACGTGGCGCCGCGCCTAGGTGATGACGTCAGACGCCGTGTGGCCGCTGTCACGGGGGTCGCTCAGGCTTGTTCTAGCTCCGGCTAGTGTCTCTGTTTGTAGCTCCACTCTGAGTCCAACACGTTTCGCAACGCTCAGGGTGCTTTGTCACTGCATTTTGCTATTTATCCCTATATTTAGCGCTCAATTTCATTCTCTGTATTTAACATATTCTTTATTTATTTGAGCTGCTTGTAAACATAGAAGCACAGTGTTACTATTATTTCCTTTATGTCTGATTGTACCCCTCTCGGTGTGTATGTCCTGTATTGTTCTCCCCCCTCCCCCCATAACTATGTGTTGACCTAAGCTTCCCACCTTATCTGTATATTCTTTATTGTGATACCCCCTCATCTGTATGTTGTGTTGTGCTCCTGACCTCATCTGTATGTTCCGTAATGTGCTGCCCCCTCATCTGTATGTACTGTGTTCTCTCCTTTCCCCCTACTCTGTATCCATTATTATGTTCTTTTCGCCCTGTGTCCCCTTTCACGACCCTGGCTACTTTTTCACCTTTTTGCCTTGAGACTTACCCCTTCCAACTGTCCCGTGGATCTGTATGTGTAATTCGCCTGGGAGATCTGCTCTAATCATGCTGGCTGCAACACTTCTGTGTATACATTTGGACTATGCTCTCCTTTCCACAGTGATTATTCACTTGGGCCCTTTTCTGTCTGTGAACACTGCTAGCCTTGATTGAAATTGCAGGTGTAGTTCTGACTCTCTGTCCTGCAGATACAGTATGTTTGCTTCCTCTGCATCTTGTGCTCTCCACCACTCAGAGTGCTACTGCTAGACCACCTGACCGTATGCACCAATTCCTGCCAGACCCAGGGTATATACATCCTCCTCTGATAGCATTCTGGGCCTGAGTATCTCGTTACTTCCTGTGGTGTACAGATTGTGCTACTTCCGTCTCCCTGTGTACAAGTGTATCCCAGGCTCCTGCTGGCAGCAACACCTGGTGCATCCAAAAATCCTGCTGGTTCCCAGACCAGTTCATCCAGTAATCCTGCTGGCAGCTATACCTGGTACATCTGAAAATCCTACTGGTTCCCAGATAAGTTCATCCAGTAATCCTGCTGAAAGCTATACCTGGTACATCCAGAAATCCTGCTGGTTCCCAGACCAGTTCACTCAGTAATCCTGCTGACAGCTATACCTAGCGCATCCAGAAATCCTGCTGCTTCCCAGACCAGTTCATTAAGTAATCCAGCTGATGACTATACCTGGCACATCCAGAAATCATGCTGGTTCCTAAACCAGTTTATTCAGCAGTCCAGCTGATAGTTATACCTAGTGCATCCAGAAATCCTACTGGTTCTCATTTGAATTCAGCAAGCCCACCTACCGGTACCCTGTCCAGTTCAGCAAGCTTTCCTGTCGGTCCCAGTCCAGTTCCTCCGTTATCTACTGGTTCTCCGTCCAATTCTGCAAGCCTACGTACTGGTACCGAGTCCAGCTCAGTAGTCTTCCTGCCGGTCCTCCAAGTTTTCTGCTGATCCACTCCAATGTTACAAGTTTCCTGTTTCTGTCATTTATCGTCAAAGGCAGTTCTCACTGCCATACAATTCATATGCAAATGGAGATATTTACATCATCCATGGTTCCAGCCAAGTCGGTCTCCGCTGAATCCAGTTCAACACCTGAGTCAGGTAACTCTCAAACAACAACCGTGACATCCCTATTATTATGTTCTCTCCCCCTCCTCTGTGTCCCTTATTATGTTCCCTCTCCCTGTGTCCATTATTATGTTCTCACCCTCTGTGTCCATTATTACATTGTCTCCCCCCTCTGTGTCCATTTATTATGTTCACTTCCTGTGTCCATTATGTCCACCCCCCCATTGTCCATTATTATGTGCCCCCCTGAGTCTATTATTATGTCCCCCCTCTGTGTCCTATATGATGGACACAGGAGGCTATATTATAATGTCCGATCTGTCCTCCCTCTGTGTCCAATATTATGTCCCCCATGTACATTAATATGTGCCCCCCTCTTCTGTATCCACTATTATGTCCCCCTGTGTCCATTATTCCGTGCCCCCTCTGTGTTAATTATTATGTCCCTTCCACCTCTGTGTCCATTATTATGCCTTGGCCTGTGTCAACTATTCTGTCCCCCCCCTGTGTTCATTATTATGTGCCCCCCACCCTCTGTGTCCATTACCATATGCACTCCCCATGTCCATTATTATGTCTCCTCCATTTACATAATTATGCTCCCATCTTTGTCCATTACAGTGCTCCTCCCCTCCACCCTTTCTAAGTTTACTGTTCTGCTCTCTCTCCACCCCCCCCCCCTCTCTGTTCCTCTGCCTCTGACAGGAAGGTCTCCACACTGACAGGTGCTGCTGGCGGTACAACTCTCCAGTAGTCAGGAAGATCCAGTCAGTGGTGCATCCCCCTTAGTCCACTAGCGGGTCAATGGTGGCAGCATCACGTCACATGGCACAGAGGGAGGGCTTTAACTTTGGCTGCTCCAGAGGCCAGGACTCGCAGTACTGAGAGGTTCTCCAGGGTGGGTGGGGGTGGAGGTGGAGGTGGTTATTTTGAGTATTGTTTGAATGGGCAGGACTTTGGGCAGATCCTCCTTGGTGGTGTGGGCCTATTTTAATGGGTGAGCCTAGAGCTGCAGCTGTACTTGCCCCATTGTTAATGCAGCCCTGCTTCCAACTGTAACATGACTATCTGTAAAAAAAAATACAACTGTAAAGACTCTACCAACTATATGAAAACACTCCTCAAAGCATGTACACCAGAGGTATTCAACATGAGGCCCTCCAGCTGCTGTGGAATTACACATCCCTGTATGCTCTGCCACAGTTTTCGCATGCCCTAATAGCAAAACTTGCACAGCATGCTGGGATGTGTAGTTGCACAGCATCTGGAGGGCCACATGTTGAATACCTGACACCATAATCATACTGATTCCATTCAGGACATGTGTGTTAGGTTAGTTCATTCAATAAATGTGACATTTACAAGTTGTATGCGTACCAGAGATATGTTTATAAACACATATATGTAGAGAGTGTTTATTGGATAACTATCTCTACTTCAACCTTCTCATTGGATACTCATCCAGATGACAAAGATTCAATATATCTTATATATAAAATTCACTGGTATGTTTGTTTGTCCCAGCCGGACATCCTGTTGCTGTACGCTGGACAGAACTTTTACCCAGGGAGCCTGTACTGGGGCTTTCCACTGGATGGATATGGATGAAAACTTCACATTGGGGTGGCAATTGGTCTGGGTTGCCTAATAGAGTGATTGGGGTACTGGTTGGACCCAGACGCGGCCCTAGGCATAGCCAAAATAAGCAAATGCCTGGGGCATTTGGAATGCCTAGGGGCATCCAAAACGGCCTCGGGCTGGCGGAGGTTTGGGTCAAGCATGGCCAAGGCATCTGCTGCCAGCTGGGCAGAGACTCTGGCAGCTGTTACTGTTGCTGCACAGCGTCCACGATCGGACCTCAGTTGACAGCTCTGATTGGGCCCGGCAGCAGCAAACAGTAAGCGGGCAGCTGTTTTGCTTTTGCGGGGGTGAGGCACCTGGGTGGCATGCACCAGAACACGGCCAGCCAGCTTGAGCTGGGTATATCAGGTCCGCTGTCTGCGGCTTGCTGTAAGTCGAGTCAGGCAGCTCTCAAGTAAAGTAAGTCTGGAACTGGGAGATGGCCGGCCGGGGTGCTGTAGTGCTCACTGCTGGGAGAGGAGTGCTCTGCTCGGATAGGGGTGCTGGGTGAGGGTGTGTGCTGACACCATGCTGTGCTGGGTAAGGGCTGGGGTGCTGGCTGAGAGGGGGGCTGCTGTGCTGGGATATGGCTGCTGGGTTAGGTGAGGGGCACCATTGTGCTCTGCTGGGAGAGGGGGGCACTGTGCTGGGTGCTGTGCTGGGAAAGGGGTGATGGGCTGGGGCATTGGGTGAAGGATGTTGTGCTGGGTAAGGTGAGTGCTGTGCTGGGATAGGGGTGCCTGGTCAGGTGGGGGGTGCTGACACCGTGCCGGGAGAGGGGGTACTGTACTGGGTGAGGGCCGGGTGATGGATGCTGCGCAGGGAGAGAGGTGATGGGTGTTGTGCTGTGTTGGGTGATGAGTGCTGTGATCTGTGCTGTTCTGGAGGAGGGGTGAAGGGTGCTGTGCTGGATGAAGGGTGCTGAGAGAGCAGTGATGGGTGCTGCAATCTGTGCTAGGCTGGGTGAGGGGTGCTGTGATCTGTGCTATGCTGGGATAGGGGTTCTGTGATCTGTGCTATGCTGGGATAGGGGTGCTGTGATCTGTGCTTGGAGAGGAGTGCTGTGCTAGGTGATGGGTGTTGTGCTGTGATCTGTGCTAGGAGAGGGGTGCTAGGAGTACAGCACCATGGGGGAAGGTGTCACAGCACAGCTAGACCACGCCCCTTAAGTGTTGCCATGCCCCTTTCTAAGGATTCCATGGGGGGCACTACCCAAAGTTTTGCCTAGGGCACTAATTTGGCTAGGGCCAACTCTGGTTGGACCTCACGGTGGAGTGTGCTGGGCAGAACTTTGACCCAAGGAGCCTGTTCCGGGCCTTCCACTGGATGTATTTGGATGACATCACATACTGTAATAAAACTTAATAACATGAAGATTCAAACTCTGGCAACGCCGGGTATATCAGCTAGTTGGATTCAATGCTGCCAATAGGTTTGCGATAACAGAAAGATCACACAATAATAATTACACAATGATGAAACGAGATAGTGAGAGAGTCCTAATCAGTTTAATGGGGGATATCCACTTAGCGACTTAGCCAAGCGATTGCACGATAACGACATCATTATCATGCAACCGCTTGCAAATCGCACATGCATCGGGCATGTTTTGGTTGGAAGCGACCATTGATGCGCGTGCCCACTGGTCGCTTCTGACATCCGACATCGCCCGTACATGCTGGTCAACCTGACGATCTCGTCAGGTTCAGCATGTGTGGGGATGATGGATGCGCCTGGACTGAGCGAGTGAACGTTCAGTCTAGGCACATCACTAGATATACAAACGAGAGCACGATTGCAATGTGGTAATCGTGCTCTCGTTTGTATATCTACAAGTGGATACCCCCCTTAAGGGAATTTATGGCTTATAAAGTGGTATTAAGGATCCTCAGAATAGATCCCAGCATACCGGTTGTAGGGCATGCTGGAACCAATAGTTCTACACTAGCTGAAGAGACACAGGTTGCCTGCCTTTGATGGGCAAATAATTATTGAGCAATTCTCCATGCCGGAGACTCTTTACTTTATTCTAGGTTATCTGGTCCTTCTTTGGATCACAGTATATACTGTCCATGACTACCTCTGTGTTGCTAGCCAGCATACTTGGTCGACTTTTGCCACCACACTAATTAGCCCGATGCTGACCCCAGAAAAAGGATAAGGTACCTGTTAGCACCGCCGCCTGCCTGACATATAACAAATAAGTCCAGCTCAGGGATACCCAGTTTGTCCTTGTGGAGTCCCCTAGATGAGGGTGGCTTAGGGCACGTCTACCCCCGTACTCCCATCTCACTGCCACTCCTAATCCGGCTCTGACCTTCCCGCACTGAGCACTCATACTGGCAATGCTGTTGGGACTGCCCCATCCTATTGCTGCATGATTGTCTAAGGTCCACGGCAGCGCAGCCCTGAGTCTCAAACTATGGCCAGTATTCAATTAGTTTCGAACACGCGATACTTTTCCGCCTGCCGCACTTTTCGCCTAGATCGCGTGTTTTAGCCGCAGAAACTTATCGGGCGCGTCCCTGCTATTCGCCGTATTCAATTCCAAAGGACACAAAAAAGAGTCCCAGCGATACTCAAACAGGCGAAAAGTGCTGACCAAAAATGGGGAAATCAGCCTGACACCCCCCAAAAGATGCATTAACATTGGGGATCAGTATAAATGTTCCCAATTAGCCCCCCTGGAGCTATTTGGGGGTACATAAGTGCTTTCTATTGCCTCTATATAGCATCTTTGCACAAGTGGTGAAGAATAGCATCAAGCAGTTTTTTTGGGAGAAGATAAGTAGTCCTGTCAAATTTGGAGTACTTGAAAATGGGTGCAAGCATGGTTTAAAATCGCTAAAGTGAAGTTTTAAGTGCTGCCAAAAACCTTTTTTTATAGGGATTTTTTTACGCAGTTATCCTTTGGAGGGCTGCCCCAAGGGTGCTGAGTGGATTCCCGACGTTTCCACCCCAAAACCGCAATTCTGCACTTTTTTCCGCGTCCTATTCATTGACTTTACGCGTACGCGAAAAGTCTTTGCAATTGAATATGGCGAAAAGTTTCCACCTGGCAAAATGACGTCATCCGCAATCCCTGTATGCAGTGAGAAGACAGACATATCGGGAGCCCGCACATGCCACGGCGTCCGAGAGCAGCAGGTCAGGTCAGACCTGCTGCAAAGGATGCTGGGAAAAGGGGGCGGAGCCAGTGCCGAGTGCCGAGCAGACATCTGTTCGTGTTGTGGTACAGATAATGCCATTCTCAGATGGTGAATTTCCGTTCCTTCATGAATCGCACTCACCATACAATAGTATGTTGATGTGATGCAGGCATGGAGCGGGGTTGCCACTGGAGAAGTAATTCACTTCTCCATGGCAAGCTAGCTCCATGAATAGCACGAAGCAGAGAAGAGTCCTAATCTCAGCTAAACAGGGCTCTTCTCTGCTTCATGAATAGACCCCTATATGTTTTAGAATGATTACACTGGAGGGACATCAGGTGGCACTGTTACGTAAAATATTAGTGTGTTATGAATCTGTCTTATAGTTATGTACTCTGGGCCTTATTCAGCAGTGCATGCAAGTGCATTGCTGAACGCAGATTCCCTATGGTCTGCGCATGTGCAGAATAGGTCTGCGATCCCACACACAGACTGCCAGCAAACTGTCAGTGATTGACAGTCTGCTGGCGTTTTTGGAGGCGGGGAGGGGGCGGCAATGGCCTTCATTTCCCGAAATGGAGGCATGTCGCAACCATTGGGGGAGGGAAGAGGCCAGGATCCCCATGGGTCATGCAGCTGGCCAATGGTCCGCAGAGTTTCCGATGATGCGCTGGACAACGCAGCTCAGATACATAATGCAGCACTAGGTGTGTGCCTCCTGCTTCATTACCATAATTGCAAGGATCGCAATCGCAAAGCTGCCTGCGTGCATACATCATATATCTTTAGCCTGCGTGCATACATCATATATCTATAGCCTACATGCATACATCATATATCTATAGCCTGCGTGCATACATCATATATCTATAGCCTGCGTGCATACATCATATATCTATAGCCTGTGTGCATACATCATATATCTATAGCCTGCGTGCATACATCATATATCTATAGCCTGCGTACAGCTTTGCAATTGCAGTCCTTGCTGAATCAGGCCTTCTGTTGTTAATAGAATGTTCTAGAAGAAGATAAGATAAGTAATGTTTGTTTTTCATGTAAATCTGTCATGTCTGTATGCTGTCAAACCAAACCAGTTTATTATTTTAATTTGTTTTATCACAAGAGAGCTACCCACTGTGTACCTATGAAAGAAGGATTTGATCTGGTAACTAAATACCATTCTGTGCTGACAGGTTATGGGCCCGGCACCCCCAGGCCCAGTCACAAGCATAAGGAATCCAGACCCAGACAAAAAATACCAAAGAACCCAATTACCAGAGTCCAGGATCCAGGCTGAAGAAGAATGCCTGAGAGAAAAATCTCTATAACTGCAGTAAGTGAGCCACTGTTATACATCAGAGACATACAGTACATACAGGGAAGAGATGACAAGCAGCTCCGATCGTCGGCTAGCTGTAGCCAAGTTGTGACCATAACTATCAATTATGGAAATGAAAGCTAAAATGCTGTTGTTTAAAAATTATTTGTGGGAAGTCATAATTACAGACAAACCAAAGATTAATAATCAGGAGTGTGACAAGAAAAACAGGCACATGCTACCTTGATCTTATTAGCTGAAGATGATCAGCTAATTCATATGGACATGAGAGTACCGCTAAAGGTATGTGGGACGCACTGCAAAGACTATATGAACAAACCAGTTTAAGTAGCAAACTATTCCTACTAAGAAGCTGTACCTCAACAAAGTCTATGTAAGAGCATATAAATGTGCTGCTGGAGATTATAGTCTCTATGAGAAAATATAAAATGCAGTTAAGTAGCAGCCATGCTCCTGTGCAGCTTACCTGACACATACAGTGCACTGATAAATGCTCTGGACACAAGGCCTGAAGCAGAACTTACACTATAAATTGTGAAAACCAGACTCAGAGATGGATATCAGCACAGAAAAGAAATGACACAGGATAACATGGACAGTGATGTGAATGACTAAATAGTCCCTGTAAAGCGCTGAATATGTGTGTGCTATATATAACTGTTAATAAATTAATGTCTCCCCAGAGCCGTAACTAGGCTTTTTGGTGCCTGTGCCAGAAAGATCATTTGTGTCCCCCTATTTTTCAAATAAGGAGATAACACACCCTAAAAAAAAGGGCCACTGCCTCATGACGAAAGGCCAGGGAAGAGATGGGGGTGGCCAGGAGATGCTGGGGATAAATAGGGACATAATATAGTGCACCTGAGAAAGGGCCATGGCCTGATGAGGAAGGGCCAGGGAAGAGATAGGAGCAGTCAGGAGATGCTGGGGATAAAAAAAGAGGAAGCTACAAGTGAGAATGATAATAAACAGGAAAATTGACAGGCCCAAACAGTGCCCGCTGCCCTGCAGTGCCCTGTGCCATGGCACTGGTAGCACTACCCTAGTTACGGCCCTGATCTTCCCTCTATCTCTTTGCCTTGGTTTTATGTCGTTGTTTTCATCCAGTCTCAGCAGCATCACTTTTCTGCAGACCACACACTGTACTATTACATCATTCATTTGAGCAATATGCAACATTGTTATTATTATTATTACTAGTATGCCCGTGGTGAACATTTCGCCAATTTGAACCAAGAGCATACGTACGGAAAATGCTTTGCAAGATAATGGCTAAATCATATGTTGATACAACGGAATTGGGTTATAAAAGATGTGTGTGAAACATAACCGGCTAAGCCACGCCCTTTTATGGTTTTGGGGAATTTTTTTATTGTAACATTTCGCCAATTTGTAAGTGCGATGATATATTTGACCATGGACTCTGAAGCAATATTGATCATTTCCCGGGGGTATTGCAAGCTGAGCCCCTATAGATGCAAATGATAATGCACTGTTACTCCGCCTCATCGTCTCCCAGCCTCCTGCCAATCATCGGCTCCCAGCCTCCCGTCAATCTCGTGGAAAGCAGAGAAAGAGGTGTTGCTTTTGAGGCGAGTTGCGAGCATGGAATCGATGTGATGGAGAAAGTATGTGAGGGAAGAGCGCCCCCTACGGCAGCAGCCTCACTTGTTGTGCCTCCCGCGCGCGCGCCCTCATTATGTAATAGCTATGCCACGCAGCCAGGCGGCCACTCAGGAGCTGTACTGGGCAGAACATAAACAGTGTCCGCACATGGCTAGGATGCGGGTCCATGTAAGAGCACAGACCACCAGTACGTCGTGAGAATAGCAGCCAGTGGTGGTCACCCCCGGGGTCACTGTGCCGGCTCTGTGTTCTGGTAGTTTTCTTGATATTTTAAGGTTAGCTATACCAAGCATTTAATATAGTTTTTGTTAATTTTTTTTTCATCAATTCTATAGTTTTATTGCAAATTCTGTAATTTATTGCTGATTGAAATCCATCGCAAAAGAATCACGAGAATATCTTAAATAGTCTTTGACATATTCAAAGAGCGTTCCGGACAAAGGGACTAAGCAAATTATATATATAAGAAATATTATTATTATTTTTTAAAAGTACTACAATTAACTATCTGTGCACTGTATACCGATCCTCAACCATGGCATACTTTCATCATAGGCAACCAAATGAATATGATCTAAAATCAGAGTTTACCCAAACTGCCCTAAGGTACATCCCCCATGCTAGGTTAGATCTCTAGGGGTAAATTTACTAAGAATCGAGTTTGGTTGTGTTTTTTTTAACTCTCTTTGACTCGCCGAAACTTGAGTGAGTTTCCCGTTTTTAAACTCACAAATTTACTAAGAAGTTAGTTTAGATGAAAGTGAGTTTTCCGATGTTGAAGAAGAACGAGATTTTACCCCAAAATTGCGAGTTTAGATGAGATTACTTACCCGAGATAGTAGTGTTTTCTCTCTGCAAAACTCACTCGAGCAAGCAGCCTGCACATATCGGTGAAATATGTGTAATCTGCTTTTGTTGTAGCTGTTAAATAGGTGTTAAATGTTTTTTTTTAAATATAAATGACGTAGGGTCCCCCCCCCCCAAAATAACAGAAATAAAATTGTATGTACCCGGTGCCAATTAGACTACAAAACTAATTGATCTGCTGCTTTCCAAAAGAGAGGGATTTACTCAATCCCTATAAATAGAAACTAAGAAAAGGAAGGGGAAGGAAAGCGCTAACACATAGTTTTTATATATAAAAAAGAAAAAAAAGAAAAAAAAACAATTATTAATGACTTTCTTAAGTGAAAAGATTTTACCAGCTATTTGGCAATTTATACTAAAATAGTTTAGAAAAGCATAAATTCACTATTGGTAAAAACAAATCAGAGGACAAATGTATATATACACTCAGAAAATGCAATAATCACTTCTGGGTATTTACTGTAAAGCCACAAGATCCTTGTTATTATAGAACCCTTAGGAAACTATTATCTATAAGTTAAGATCACAGCTGTGGTTTCTTTAAACCATACACATAGTGGTAACAGGTATAGTTGTAACTGTTTCACAATGATTGATATTCTCACACTAATTGTTACATAAGTAGCAATCTGGAAAAATGGATTCCTGTGTAACAACTCTTTATGCAATGTTGGGTTATTTAGCTTTTTTATATCTGCACCATCCTGTATATTCAATTTAAAGCACAATCTTTATGCATATTATTTCAAGGAAAGGCAGATATTAGCTCTTTTCACAGCAATTTTAAATCACAGCACACAGTCGGACTGCCCAGTTGATTCAGATCACACTGCAGGGCCGTCTTATTCCCAACATGAATCTCCAGACTTAGTTTTAAAAAAAACAGTCTCTTAGAACAATATATATTAATACAAGTCTTTAGCATTCGTTTATGCTTGCATAAAAATCATGGCCATAAAGATATATAAAATTTATCACATCCTCCTTCTATTTGTTGGGGGTGGTGTTTTAAACCCTTTCCAGGGACTCTCTTTTCCCTCTCCTCTGCCCGAGGTCCTCCTCGTCCTCAACACATCGGACGGTTACCTCCGGGCTTAACCGCAGCAGGACCGCTGGAGGAGACAGGGGATCCCGAGGGCATGATTGCAGCTAGCTGGTTGTTTGATAGCAGTGAAATAAACGTGTTTCTACGCCTCTGCCAAGTATCGGTGGCTTCCTCAGTAAACGTGTTGGTTGTGTCCTCAGATCAGCCTTTTTATCCCTGCTGTTAAGGCTTCTTTAATGTATCCAACCGTTTAAATAAATTATGTCCATTTTAAAAGTTCTTTGGCATCACAATCACCCTTCTCATGGTATGTGAAGGAAAATTTAAAGGGTTCCCTGTTTTTTGTCCAGTTTCTTTTTCTACTTTAACCAAAAAACGCTCAGAAATTGTCGTTTTATTTTATGATTGAATTAGGTCAAGAATATCTTTTATAAAACTTATCCAAAGTGATTTTATAAATTTTTTTTTTTGACACAGTATACCATAACAATAGCAATTTTTATGGTATACTGTAATGGTAGCTATTGACAGGTGTACCATCGATGGTCAATGGGGAAACCATCAATAAAAACGTTAATTGATTATTTGAGACCACAGCAATCGATGTTGCCTTAACATCGGTTGGGTGCTGCCATCGATGTGCAGCATCGGTGCCTGTCAGCAGGGCAAAACCACTTTTTTTTTTTTTTAGACCATCGATGGTATGTAAAACATCAATGGTCAGTGGCCATCCCTAGTGTGTGTGTGTCTATATATATATATATATATATATATATATAAATAATCATTCACATCCACACATACTGTGTGTGTATAAATATATATATATATATATATATATAGATATAGATATACTGGGTCTGTGTGTGTGAATATATATATAATATATTAATATATTTACTGTTTCTTTACTGCCCGATCACTGTGGCCAGCAGTGATCGGGCACAAGGGAAGGGCAGATGAGGCGGAACTGCCCTGGCCGGGAGGAATGAGGAAATAGCTGCCTGCAAGAGAGCAGCCAAACGGGGGAGGTGAGGGTGCTGGCGGGTGGACACAGCAGCAGCCATGGCCGGCTTCCAGGAGCCACGGCTGCTGCTTTCTGTGGAGGAGGAGCCCTTGCGGCCGCATGGAGAGTGGGATGCCGCCGGCCGGAGTCTGCTGGTCAGAGTAGCACCGCGACTGGCTTCCAGGAGCCAGAGGTGCTTACAGCCATTGAGGTAATGGCTGCCTAGCAGCCGCGCCGCGGGGGTGATGCTAGCATCCCGATCACTGCTGGCTACAGTGATCGGGACTCCGCAGCAGCCATGGCTGCTGCTACAATGAAAGTCAACCACGCTGGAAGGGGGCTGATACCGGGTGCCCAATCACTGTGGCCAGCAGTGATCGGTACACGTTGGAGAGGCAGCCGCGGGTGGAGAGGGACCGTAGGTCCCTCTGATATAGGCGGCTGCGGGAAGATTAGCTTCCCACAGCAGCCCAGTGGGCATTCCTGACTGGTCGTACCAGATACGACCATGTCAGGTAAAGCCCAGTCTGGTATGGTCGTATCTGATACGACTGTGCCAGGCAAGTGGTTAAGGGAAGACTTATATATTATTTATTAGTACTACTAATTTATTTTTTATTTAAAATTTTAAACAGGAAGAGTTAGTATCAACATATTATAGATCTTGTTATATATTTCTGTAGCTCAAAAAAGGAGAACAGGAGCCCCATATATATGCATACACATGCATATCCACAAGACATACACATGCATGTATATATGCACCTGAACATATGAACATATATATATATATATATATATATATATATATATATATATACATATAACATAACCACCTATACCCAAACATACACATAAATATACATACACAGAACTCTCCCTCTATATAAAAACAATATCCAATATATATTATCTAGAATATAGATCTAACAATATTCGATAATTTCTTTAATAAACCATTCTGGGCAATAAGATAAATTGGAAACACATAACCCCTATATATATCTAAAGCCTTATTTATGATTTTATGAAGACCTATATCTACAAAACTTATATTTATAGTAAAGATGAGAGACAATTTACATATAAAAAACAAGAGAGTTATGACCCTCAATTTTAAGCATAATATTTCAATCCTAAAAACCAGAAATCTATCTATATGATCAAAAATGTCTACACTTTGGAGTTATTCTATTCATTTTGGAGTCATTCTATTCATTCCTCCCCATTTCTACCTGGCCCAGAGGGAACTCTAGTGTCATGTGTCTCTAAGTGAGATGAACAGAAACCCCTTTGTATTATATATTGTTTAATTCTATTGTATCATTTAATCCATTAGGGAATAGTGTACCCAAACGGTAAATCCAAAATGCCTCTCTGCAACATAGCATACTAAACCTATCCCCTCCCCTAGGTGTTGGTTTAATTTTTTGTATACCCTTTATAGAGATTTCTTTTGGGCAGATACTTTTGCATTGTGATATATGGCTAGATAGAGGATGGGTTTTAATCCCTTTAGTAATATTCCGCCAATGCTCCATAAATCTTGTATGGAGCATTCTTGTGGTTCACCCTATGTACTGTTTTCCACATCCACATTGTATCATATAGATAACAAAAGTTGATCTACAGTTTATAAATTCCTTTATATAGAGTATTTCACCATTATGGTGTGAAGAAAATTCCGTTTCTTTTTTTGTTGTATGTAGACAGGTATTGCATGAGGTTTTACCACATTTATGGAATCCTGATGGTTTTTTGGGGAACCATGTATTTATATTTTCTATTTTTTCTGATTAATGTTTAAAATGACTAGAGACCAGTTTTGATTTGATATTATCTTGATCACTTTACCTTCTAGATCCACAGTTTCTTTAAATACTGTATCCAATTTTAAAAGTGTGGAGTTTTCTTGATTATAGTTTTTACCTCGTGTTCACAACTATTAAATTTTGTTATGAACATTGCTGATCTATCTTCTTTATTTGGTACGGCTTCCCTGTTTTCTTGTTTTGTTTTTAGAAGATCCTCTCTGTTCATTTTACTAACCTCATTTAGGGCTCTTTCCAAAATCTCTTTGGGGTATCCTTGTTCTAAAAAGGATTCAACTAATGCCTCAGTCTGTCTGTTATATGATTCCTGGGTATCACAATTTATTTTTATTCTAATAAATTGTCCCTTAGGTATATTTATTTCCATGTTTTGGCGTGTGAACTTTTAAAATTGAGATAATAAGTTTGGTCTACTGATTTTATAAAGGTTTCTGTTATTAATTTTCCATATCTTACTGATAATGCAATGTCCAAGAAATTAATACTTGTAGTGCTGTGAACTGATGTGAATTTTATTCCGTAATTATTGGTGTTTAGACTATCTACAAATGTGTGTAGGTATAACAAGTCCCCATCCCAAGCAATAAAAAGATCATCTACATATCTGCCGTATAGGACCAGGTTCACCCCGAACATGCTTCCCCACACATGTTCCTCCTCAAACCTGCCCATGTATAGGTTCGCAAAGCTCAGAGCGAACCTGGTCCCCATTGCAGTCCCCCATGTTTGTTTATAACCTTTTGTGTGGTGGTGAAACATTGTGAAACAGTTACAACTATACCTGTTACCACTATGTGTATGGTTTAAAGAAACCACAGCTGTGATCTTAACTTATAGATAATAGTTTCCTAAGGGTTCTATAATAATAAGGATCTTGTGGCTTTACAGTAAATACCCAGAAGTGATTATTGCATTGTCTTTATTTAACTATTTATTTTACAGTGGAGGTACGGGTGTTATCCGCTTGCTGGCACTTGTAGTTCCACAAGTGCCAAAGGGCAGGCATACTGGCACCTGTAGCTCCACTGTAAAATACAATTGTTTACTTCGATTTAACCCTTTATTACCCCTGTACCCACAGCCCAGGGGTGCGAGGAACAGCCCGGGTTTCAGACCAGGCCTGGGGTTTTGAGAGAGGGGGCACCCCTCTTTTGGGGGGTCTCCAACTCCCCTGAGATCTCTGGCTTGGTCTGACCGGCTTGGGGTGAGAATGCTTTGGCCCTGGAGACCTGGTAATAGGGTCTCTGGGCAGTGGTATTGCACCCTGCTCGGATTGGGTCCGGTGCTGGTTTTAATTATAGGGGTACCCCTACGCATTTTTTTCCCTCTTTAATTAAAACCAGGACTGGCCCTGCAGCCTGGTGCTAAATTACGGTGGTACCCTACTCATTTTGTTCCCCGTAACTTTAGGAACCAGGACTGGCTGGCAAGTCCGAGGCTGGTTAGGCTTTTGGGGGGAACCCTTTGTCATTTAAAAAAAAAAAACACATTATATTAGGTATTCAGGCAGAAACATATACAAATCACACTGATCTGTGTATGTTTCTGGCAAACTCGCATCTCAAGATGTGGTCTATTTGAAACTTCAATTTATCAGTGAGTTTGCTACAATTCTTAGTAAATTTGCGAGTTGAATCTTTTTTATGTAACGTACTTCCTAGTTTGGCCGATGGTGAGTTTAGTCGAGTTTGCAATCTCACATGAGTTTTAACAGTGAAAACAGAGAACTCACTTCCAAACTCACTCGAGTTTGTCTTTAGTAAGTTTGCGAGATGAAAAATATGCCTAAACTTTGCAAACTCGCCCAAACTCATCCAAACTTGATTCTTTACTAAGAGATCCCCTAGTCTATAGCATATTATGATAACATAGTTGCATGTTAAATAGTTGTAACGTCACCATAGGCCTTTGTTACTATTAACCATAAGTCTTATGCTGGGCACACACGGCCAGATAAAATGTCTGTCAGACCGACAGACATTTTATCTGGCCGGCTGCCAGCCGCATATGTCGCCGGCATACACTGTGAGAGATATCTCACAGTGTATCAGCCCGACATCCGCGCTCCGCCCCGGGGGAGGAAACATTTCCCTGTTCCTTTCGTAGGAAGGAACACAGGAAATGTCTGTCTGTCGGCCGCGCTGGGCATACACTGCCCGATGCGGCCGACAGTTTACCGGGTAAATATCGCATCGGACGGGCATGCTGGACAATCCCGCGTGCCCGACCAAGCAATATTTAACCCTCGGTCGCCCGCACACACGCCGATATCAGGCAGATCGCCCCGATAATTGTAAAGTGTATGGCCAGCATAACACATTTTTTCTACTATACTGAATGTTATATTCATAATATTAGCCATACAGTTAACAGGAACACTAAACTTCTGAATATTTATGTTACCTTTGCTAAACAGTTTTTATAGCCTGTGTTTTAAATATGTCCATGTAATAAATCTTTTTGTTTAGTCTATGGCTTTGTAAGCATGCATAATTTATACCACATTGGCAAGGAACAACTACCAAAGATCATTTAGTTGATTATATCAATAAATATGCATTATTAGATGACAAATTGATAACACCCTTCACTAGGATTTGAATGATGCTACAGTATATAAGTCAGTGGAGGACAGTTATGAAAGGGGAACTGTGCAGAATAGGTGGTGTTGTGTATAGCATTCTTTTAGGCTTTTGCCTTCTTTTTCAAAACTGTATTAAATATTTACAGACTACGGTATGGCTGCTATGTGTGGCATCTCATTTTGTACCGTTATCTGTAGATCACTTTTTATAAATGTCCTCAACATGTTCTATTTTATGTGCATTTTATGTCTTCATTTATGTCTACAATAATAATAATGTCTAGTTACGGCTCTGCATACAAGTGACCCACCAAACACCAAAGTACCAGTTGTGATGTCTGGCTAGACATATTGAGTGGCTGATTGGTAAGTGAGTACAGCTTCCCAAATCGGCAGCTGGGTTAGCAGGCCCGGCCGGCCGCTAGTTCGCCTAAATGTGTACCCAGCTTTAGAAATACCAGTGCTTGAGGCAGAATGTTGCCACTAGTTATGTTCTGACAATATTCCTGCTGTCACACAACAATAGCTGACAGTGGCCAATCATGCTTCTCCTTTTCACACGGGATAGGCCATGAAGAAGGTAATGTGATGAACATCTTTGTTGCATGGTTTCACTCCTGCATGTGAGTTGAATTATGGTGTGGATGGTGGATGGCTCCTATGGAGCTGCTTCTGAGATAGGACTACTCACTCACCCATCAAGTGGACACTAAAGGGTAAATTTACTAAGAATCATGTTTGGTCGAGATTGCATTTGCCCATTTTTTGGAATTCGCAAATTTACTAAAGGGAAACATGGGTGTGAAATCATGATTCTTTCTGCAAAACACGGGTGAAAGCACAAATACAAATAAATACACCATCAGCCGCAAGTACTTTCCACAGACAGGAATACAACATGTGAATTTACCAAGAATCATGTTTGGAATCACAGGCAGGGGCAGAACTATGGGAGACAATGGAGGCACCTGCTGCCAGGCACCAGTAGGGGCACCTTCTCCATCGCCCACAATATATTCACCCCACTTAAGGCTGTTCTAAAAATTTTTTTTGTGCATATGTAATAGATAGATAGATATGCACCATATTTTTCCTTTTTTTTTTTTTTTAAGGGGGGCACCAAATTATAACTTGCCCCCGGGTGTCTGGGATGAACTTATGCCACTGATCACAGGTGTAAAGTAAAGAGACTGAGAAACGTGTTTAGCAGAATTATGCACAGATCAGTGTGATCCGTGCATGTTTCTGACTGTAATGAAGCCATTAAATTTAAAAAAAAATAAAAAATTATGTGGGGTCCCGCCGAAAAGCATAACCAGCCACAAGCTCTTTGAGCTGACCATGGGTCAAAAAATATGGATGGACATGTTTAATGAACCAGCACCAGGCTCTTGGATCTGGTTCTGGATCTAAAAATATGGGGGTCCTCCGTGTTTAATGAACCAGCACCAGGCTCTTGGATCTGGTTCTGGTTCTAAAATATGGGGGAAAATGGTGGGAATGAACCTTAATAACCCCGCGTTTCCTACGCATAGGGCCCCTGTAATTTACCACCTAACCCCATAATAATACATGAGGGTGTAGCAATATCAGCGCACATAACATGCACTGATACCACTTCTCCCCCATATTGCACCTTCATACATCTTCCCCTCTGTCCAGTGGGCTCCTCGTTGTTGATGTTTTATTTTACCAAGACCAAGGATGTCTACATGGAACAAAGAGGACCTGAACTAAGGGGTGCGTGAGTATGGATTTTTTTTACAGGTACCGTTCGTGGATTCTACTGGACAGGAGACAAGGTAAGTATGTAGTGTGATCGCAGGTGAGTGTGTAATTAATTAAGTGAATGTATGTGCAATAAAATATTACAATCTTCGGTGTGTGTGTCTTCTCATTTTTTAAATATTTATTTTACAGGAGGTCTAAAGGTACCAGCGAGCCCTTAATGCCTCGCATGTGGGTACTTATAGTTCCACAACTACCAGCATGCAGCAGAGGCTTGCTGGGACCTCTATTCCCCCTGTAAAAGTCAATGTAAAAACAGATAGCCCCAGGCTTTACACCCCTGCTAGTGGTGCCCGGTGCTGGTTCTAAAAATATGAAGGACCCCACGCCTTTTTTCCCTCATATTTTTACAACTGGGGCCAGATGTATTAAGCTCTGGGAAGTGAGAAAGTGGAGAGCAATAAATGAACAACCAATCAGCTCCTAACTGCTGTGTTTACAAAATAACATCTCCCCACAGGACCAGATTAAAGAGCTTGATGCTGGTTCATTAAATACGGGGGACCCCTACGTTTTTTGACCCCTGTATTTTTTGAACCAGTGCCGGCTCTAAGAGCCTGGTGCTGGTTATACTTTCGGGGAACCCCACACTGTTTATTTTTTTCAATTTAGCTCTTTGAATTTTTCACTATACACACATACAGCCTGCATGCATCTCACTGTTGTGTGCAGGCTGCATGTTCTGTTGTGTTTGGCTGCAGTCAAACACAAGGAACACGGGCAGATGATTTAGTGTAGCACGATTCTTGGTCATTTGCGAGTTTGGTCTGGACAAACTCGACCATGTTCATGTGATCAGGTGGTGTTTAATCATGCCCAAACACGAATCAGTACATTTTATTAATATTAGTACTGGAGGGAAAGCAATGTGACTACAGAAAAGTGTCTGTTCTGGGATTTTCTTTTTTTGCTTTGTTTTGAAAGTAAGTGCATACATTTTACATATATATTGCACAAATGTTGTGATGGATTCTCCAGTTGTCAATGTTGTGAGTGAAAGTTCATCTCTGTAATGAAGCAATTGTAATAAAATAAAATAAAAATTAAATTTTCATATTTAAGCTGCTATTAGCAGTATTATTGTTCAGACCAACAAGTAATGTACTTTTTCCCATTTTCCTTGTATAACAAAATAAAAAAATTAAATCCTCTTTATTTATGCATACAACTAAACTTCCCAAATTGGGGAATGTCCCCAGCTTCTCTGTTTTACTGTGCATGCAGCAACCAGTCACTGCTGCAATGCTACTTTATGCAGAGCAGCAGGTAAGAGATTGCCCCCGCCTTGATTGGTTGAAGCATAAAGCCGCTGACCTTTCTGGCAATTGGTAAGTGTATAAACACTTACCAATTTGTCTGCCCAATGTGCTGGGCTTGACAGCTCAAATGGTCGGGCATTAAAGCGCCCGCCCGGTTGAGCTGTCAATCACCGCCTGGTGCCGCAGCATGTGTACCGGCGATCGGCAGGTCGCCCATACACACCAGCAGATGGCCAATATATCTTTCAGATATGTCGTCCATCTGCTGTGCTGCACAGCAGACCAGATATGTCTGTGAACAAGGTCGTTCACAGACATATCTGCTGTACACACCCGGTGATGCACTATAGATATATTGCCTGTTCAAACGAGTGGGCAATATATATCTATCAGTGTGTACCCAGCTTTAAAAAGCCATTCTGATTGGTTAGTAGCGGTTCATTGCCATGCAAGTGTTAGATGCTATGATCTAAACTGATACAAAATTGTTGCAACCTGCCCAGGCTATGAGCACAGAACAATATCGCCATACAGAATTTTATAGATGGGTTATTTAATAACTTTTTTAATGTAACTGTTTTTTAAACCTATATTAAAATGTCATTCTCGATCATCAACATTTTTACATATGGATTTTAATTGCAAATACTTTCAAACTCAGCCTCAACCCTAGAATGTGTCTATTAAAAGTATGGGATAACATGCAATCTCTGCTAGCTCTAATTGGATCCACACCACTAAACACATCCACCATCTCACTTAAAAATGTGCCTTCCTAGTCCTACCTTTTATCTCTTTCAGTAATGTTGCTTTAGCAATGTTCAACTGTAGAAAGATCTCCCTCAAACCCAACCTCTGCCATCAGCCAGTGCGCACTTCTGCTAACCTGCAAACACTGCTATCTTGCTGTATATTGGAGAAAACTAGGCTTACCTGTGCAAATTGGTGCGCAAGCAACAAAATCAAGGAGCCCTTTGTTCTGTGCACCAGCAGTTTTGCGCTTCTTAAATGATATCCACTGGTTAAGTCATTTTGTAAAACATAGGGAAACAAAACACTAACTATATTGATTAACAATATCTGACGATGTTTATAAAGCAACAAACAAAAGAATATAACCTAAACAAAGGGAAAGCTAATAGTGGGATTTCATTATTAAAACCATTAATGAAGAGAATGCACATACACAGAACAAAAATACACTGTAATCAAGTACACTAACATACTGTAGAGCCTTAATGGCTTTTCTGTGTAAATGCATCAAACTCGTAATGTATTGTTTTAATTAAACTAAACTTAAAATCTCTGGACTTGAAAAACTGGAATTGTTTACTTCTATTAACTTAAATAAGTTTTCACATACTGTATTCGTTTTGAATTCTGAAAAGTATTGTTTTGTGATTTATGAGAACAAATTATCTGTAATGTTCTTCAATATCTGACCTGCTAGACATAATTGAGAACCCAGTTGCATGGTTACATTATGAAGAGCATGGAATAAGAGGAATTCCATATTTGTAACTTTTTTGTAAATTCCTTCGCTGTAAGTGGCGTTCCTGCAAACCAGGTAGGCTGATGGAAGAGGCCAGTCGTTGGGTGAATTCTGCAGTGGTCCGTTTCCTGCTGTTAGTTGGTGGTGTGGTGGTGGTGCATAGTATGATCAGGTTCATGGATGCGCATTTGTTTAGGCCTAATGGGTGTGAATTTGACGGATGAGCGGTTGTTTTTGTTTGTGGAGGCTTTGTTCAAAGGGCTTTTGAAGTTAGTTTCATTTAGGTTTCTGGTGGCGGATAGCGCTTTAGTTGCCTGCTTTGGCAAAAAAGAATGGTAGTTTGGTTAATTGTTTATATATTTTAGATGGGTGCACCCTCCTTATTCAATGTTCTTTGTTGTCTGCAACCATACTAACTTTAAATATACTAATTTAAATATATATTTGATCATTCAAGAATTAATGTCAAAATAAATTTGACCTAAAGTAAGCCCAACTCCTGTTGTCCAGATAAGATTTTAGATTTGTGATAAGTCTAAAGTTGGGTACACACGTAAAGATTATCTGTCCAACCAGCCAACTAGTTGATTGGTTGGAATGAAAATCTGGTAAGGTATGAAAGCAAATGACAATCAGCAATTTGCTCCCAAACACCAGAAAATGGACAAAAACTGTTGTTTGAACAAATTGTTTAGAGCAAACATTTAACAAACTTGTCTGAACGTCCATTTTCATCTGTTCTCTAGCATTTAGGAGCAAATTGCTGATCATCATTTACTCCCATACGTTACCAGATTTTCATTCCAACCAATCAATCAACTAGTTGGATGGTTGGACAGATAATCTTTAGATGTGTGGCCAGCTTTAAGATCTATTTACTAAGCAGTGTTAGGAGACAGAGTGAAACGTGATAAGGTGCCAGCCAATCAGCTTCTAACTTCCATCTCACAGGCTGTGTTTGAAAAATGACAGTTGGGAGCTGATTGGCTGGCACCTTATCACTTTCTTATCACTTTTCACTCTGTCTCCTAACACTGCTTTGTAAATAGACCCCTTAGAGGTTAACTAAGGATATCAATCACATCTCATTAGTTGAGTTTGTGCATGACAGTGCAAGGTGTATGGCAGCCTCCACTAAAGCTGGGTACACACCTGAAATATTTATCTGCAGATTGACTGATCTGCAGATATATCTGCAGAAGGTGGTTGTTCATACACACTGACCAACCGCCATTGCCATCAAAAGATATATCTGTTGTGAGGACATTGGTCTTTTACTAATCTAATTTACTAATCTAATCTAATCTTTTACTCTGTACACACTGGCAGATCGTCTTTGTGAAATGTACCAAATGTTCCTGCAATTTACATAGTGGGCTGGCCTAGTTACACCAGGAGAGAGCAGTACCATATGTGCCAGGGTTACACCAGGAGAGAACAGTAATATATGTGCCTGGGTTACACCAGGAGAGAACAGTAGTGTATGTGCTTGAGTTATAATAGGAAAGAATAGGACTATATGCGCCTGGGTTACACCAGGAGAGAACAGTAATATATGTGCCTGGGTTACACCAGGAGAGAGCAGAAGTGTATGTGCCTGGGTCACACCAAGAGAGAACAGTAATATATGAGCCTGGGTTACACCAGGAGAGAGCAGTAGTATATGTGCCTGGGTTACACCAGGAGAGAACACGTGATGGGTTACACCAGGAGAGAACAGTAGTATATGTGTCTGGGTTACACCAGGAGAGAACAGTAGTGTATGTGCCTGGGTTACACCAGGAGAGAACAGTAGTGTATGTGTCTGGGTTACACCAGGAGAGAACAGTAGTATATGTGCCTGGGTTACACCAGGAGAGAACAGTAGTATATGTGCCTGGGTTACACCAGGAGAGAACAGTAGTATATGTGCCTGGGTTACACCAGGAGAGAGCAGTAGTATATGCGCCTGGATTACACTAGGAGAGAGCAGTAGTATATGTGACTGGGTTACACCAGGAGAGAACAGTAGTGTATGTGTCTGGGTTACACCAGGAGAGAGCAGTAGTATATGTGCCTGGGTTACACCAGGAGAGAACAGTAGTACACGTGCCTGGGTTACACCAGGAGAGAACAGTAGTGTATGTGTCTGGGTTACACCAGGAGAGAGCAGTAGTATATGTGCCTGGGTTACACCAGGAGGGAACAGTAGTACACATGCCTGGGTTACACCAGGAGAGAACAGTAGTATATGTGCCTGGGTTACACCAGGAGAGAACAGTAGTATATGTGCCTGGGTTACACCAGGAGAGAACAGTAGTGTATGTGTCTGGGTTACACCAGGAGAGAGCAGTAGTATATGTGCCTGGGTTACACCAGGAGAGAACAGTAGTACACGTGCCTGGGTTACACCAGGAGAGAACAGTAGTGTATGTGTCTGGGTTACACCAGGAGAGAGCAGTAGTATATGTGCCTGGGTTACACCAGGAGGGAACAGTAGTACACATGCCTGGGTTACACCAGGAGAGAGCAGTAGTATATGTGCCTGGGTTACACCAGGAGAGAGCAGTAGTACACGTGCCTGGGTTACACCAGGAGAGAACAGTAGTATGTGTGCCTGGGTTACACCAGGAGAGAACAGTAGTATGTGTGCTTGGGTTACACCAGGAGAGAGCAGTAGTATATGTGCCTGGGTTACACCAGGAGAGAGCAGTAGTATATGTGCTTGAGTTATAATAGAAGAGAATAGTACTATATGCGCCTGTGTTAAACCAGGAGAGAGCAGTAGTGTATGTGCCTGGGTCACACCAGGAGGGAACAGTAATATATGTGCCTGGGTTACACCAGGAGGGAACAGTAATATATGTGCCTGGGTCACACCAGGAGGGAACAGTAATATATGTGCCTGGGTTACACCAGGAGAGAACAGTAATATATGTGCCTGGGTTACACCAGGAGAGAACAGTAATATATGTGCCTGGGTTACACCAGGAGAGAACAGTAATATATGTGCCTGGGTTACACCAGGAGAGAACAGTAGTGTTTGTGCCTGGGTTACACCAGGAGAGAGTAGTAGTATATGTGCCTGGGTTACACCAGGAGAGAATAGTAGTATATGTGCCTGGGTTACACCAGGAGAGAGCAGTAGTGTATGTGCTTGAGTTATAATAGGAGAGAGCAGTAGTATATGTGCCTGGGTTACACCAGAAGAGAACAGTAATATATGTGCCTGGGTTACACCTGGAGAGAGCAGTAGTGTATGTGCCTGGTTTATACTAGGAGAGAATAGTAGTATATGTATTTTTTTTATATACAGTACATTATATATATTTATTTTAAACACTGCAGCACACACCCATGATGAATACAAGACTGAGTGGAGAAGTCCTCAGGCGGCCATTTTAAAGAAAATCTTTTATTACATTCCACAGAAATATTTTTTTTATATTTTGAAGTGGGCAGTAAGGAAGAGATTTTTTAAAAATAAAATAAAATGTATACTAATGTCTCCATTAAAGTGTTCTTTTATCTGTTTACTGGTCCAGTCTCTGTAATATAGATTTTCTAAAAGGGCTACCTGAGGGCTTCTCCATCCAGGCTTGTATTCAGAATGGGTGTGTACTGCACAGTCGAAAAAAAAATTAAATATACAGTCAGATGCATAAATATTGGGACATTGACAGAATTTTCATATTTTGGCATCTAGTCACCACCACAATGGTTTTGAAATGAAACAAACAAGATGTGCTTTAACTGCAGACTTTCAGATTTAATTTGAAGGTAATTACAACCAAATCAGGAGAACTGTGTAGGAATTACAATGGTTTCTATATGTGCCTCTCACTTTTTAAGGGGCCAAAAGTAATGGGACTATCAACTCAAAAGCTATGTCATGGAAAGGTGTGGGCTATTCCCTCGTTATTTCATTATCAATTAAGCACGTAAAAGGTCTGGAGATGATTCTAGGTTTGACATTTGCATTTGGAATCAGTTGCTGTCGACTCTCAATATGATATCCAAAGAGCTGTCACTATCAGTGAAGCAAGCCATCATTAGGCTGACAAAATCAAAACAAACCCATCAGAGATAGCAAAAACATTAGGTGTGGCCAAATCAACTGTTTGGAACATTCTTAAAAAGAAAGAACGCACCGGAGAGCTCAGCAACACCAAAAGACTCGGAAAACCACGGAAAACAACTGTGGTGGATGACAGAAGAATTATTTCCCTGGTGAAGAAAAACCCCTTCACAACAGTTGGCCAAATCAAGAACACTCTCCAGGAGGTAGGTGTATATGTGTCAAAGTCAACAATCAAGAGAAGACTTCACAAGAGTGGATATAGAGGGTTCACCACAAGATGTAAACCATTGGTGAGCCACAAAAACAGGAAGACCAGATTAGAGTTTACCAAACAACATCTAAAAAAGCCATTACAGTTCTGGAACAACATCCTATGGACAGATGAGACAAAGATCAACTTGTACCAGAGTGATGGGAAGAGAAGAGTATGGAGAAGGAAAGGAACTGCTCATGATCCAAAACATACCACCTCATCAGTGAAGCATGGTGGTGGTAGTGTCGTGGTGTGGGCATGTATGGCTGCCAATGGAACTGGTTCCCTTGTATGTATTGATGATGTGACTGCTGACAAAAGCAGCAGAATGAATTCTGAAGTGTTTTGGGCAATATTATATGCTTATATTCAGTCAAATGCTTCAGAACTCAGTGGACGGCGCTTCACAGTGCAGATGGACAATGACCCGAAGCATACTGCAAAAGCAACCAAAGAGTTTTTTAAGGCTAAAAAGTGGAATGTTATGCAATGGCCAAGTCAATCCCCTGACCTGAATCCGATTGAGCATGCATTTCACTTGATGAAGACAAAGCTGAAGGGAAAATGCCCCAAGAACAAGCAGGAACTGAAGACATTTGCAGTAGAGCATCACCAGGGATGAAACCCAGCTTCTGGTGATGTCTATGCGTTCCAGACTTGCGTGCCTGCAAAGGATTTGCAACAAAGTATTAAAAAGTGAAAGTTAGATTTAGGATTGTTTAATTTGTCCCATTACTTTTGGCCCCTTAAAAAGTGGGAGGCACATATAGAAACCGTTGTGATTCCTACACTGTTCACCTGATTTAGATGTAATTACCCTCAAATTAAATCTGAAAGTCTGCAGTTAAAGCACATCTTGTTTGTTTCATTTCAAAACCATTGTGGTGGTGACTAGAGGCCAAAATATGAAAATTCTGTCAATGTCCCAATATTTATGCACCTGACTGTATATATATATATATATATATATATATATATATATTTTATTTTTTGTGTATAGAGGCCCCTGGTTGAGGCTCCCTCTAACAGTGCCTCACATCAGGGCCAGATTTACCACAAGGCAACAGAGGCGGATGCCTAGGGCCCGGTGTATGTAAAAAAAAAAAGTGTTTTATTAGTAAACAGATATTATTATCCCCCCCACCTGCCAGTGGGGCCACGGTATGGCAGCTGGGTAGTGAGTGTGTGGGGATCACTGGCTGTCTACTGAAGCAGGCTATCATTAAGCTTCCAGGGGGTGTGGTGTGGGCAGAGCTGCCAGCGATTATGTGGAGTTGGGGGCAGGTGCTGGCACACTAATGTATGGGTGAGGGGTGTGCGTGAATTAATGGCTAGCCGCTGCAGCAGGCAACCATTAGCCTCCAGGGGGCATGGTGCGATCGGAGCCACCAGCAATGATGCGGAGTTGGGGGTGGGTGCTGGCACAGTAATGTATTGTGTGTGCCACTGCCCAACACCTTTAGCCCTGACCACAGGACAGAGGGACAACAGAACATAATGGGGTTCCACTATTCAAGACCCACAGATGGCTACACTCTACAGTAAGTGTAATGCCATCTGACCTGTGCTCCTCCTCCTTTCTATATTTCCTGTCAGAGCACCTCTGCCCTGTTCTCTTTAGTTTACTATGTGAGCCTGTCAACTGCAGTCATATATGTGTATATATCCATGTACCCCTCAGACCTCAGCGTGGATGTCTCCCCTCAGGCCCCCAATATATATGTCTCCATGCCCCCCCTCCAAGTTGCCAATGGTTATGACTCCACGCCCCCTCCCCCACCTCCATTGTGTATCATACACACTGGAGGTGGGGGGAGGGGGACATGGAGACACACAGTGTATGTCTCCATGTCCCGCTTCCTCCACCCCCAGTGTGTATGTCTCCATATCCCCCCTCATGCCATAGTGTGTGTCTCCATGTTCCCCTCCCCCCAGCCACAAGTGTATACTGTATGTGTACTCACTCCCCCACCAGTCACAACTGTGTATCTCTACATTTCCCCCCCCCCCCACAGTCACCAGTGTGAATTTCTTCATGTCCACCTCCCCCCAGGCATCAGTGTGTATGTCTCAATTTCTCCCCCCTCCCAGTCACAGTTGTGTATGTCTCCATCTCCCCCCCGAGTCACACGTGTGTAATCCTCCATGCCTCCCCCGCAGTCATACGTGTGTATGTCTCCATGCCCCCCCCCAGTAACAGGTGTGTATGTCTCCATGATTCCCCCAAGGTCACAGGTGTGTGTCTCCATGCCGCCCCCCACAGTCACAGGCGTGTATGTCTCCATGTTTCACCCTCAGTCACAGGTGTGTATGTCTCCATGTTTCTCCCTCAGTCACAGGTGTGTATGTCTCCAAATCTCCCCCAGTCACAGGTGTGTATGTCTCCAAATCCCCCCCCCCCAGTCACAGGTGTGTATGTCTCCATGTCCCCCCCAATCACAGGTGTGTATGTCTCCATGTTTCCCCCTCAGTCACAGGTATGTATGTCTCCTTGCCTCCCCCCCAGTGAAAGGTGTGTATGTCTATATGCCTCCCACCCCACAGTCACATGTGTGGATGTCTCCATGCCTCCCCCCAGTCACAGGTGTATATGTCTCCATGCCACCCCCCAGTCACAGGTGTGTATGTCTCCATGTTTCCCCCCCAGTCACAGGTGTGTATGTCTCCATGTCCCCCCCCCAGTCACAGGTGTGTATGTCTCCATGTTTCCCCCTCAGTCATAGGTGTGTATGTCTCCATGTTTCCCCCTCAATCACAGGTGTGTATGTCTCCTTGCCTCCCCCCCCAGTGAAAGGTGTGCATGTCTATATGCCTCCCACCCCCCAGTCACAGGTGTGTATGTCTCCATGCCACCCCCCAGTCACAGGTGTGTATGTCTCCATGCCACCCCCCAGTCACAGGTGTGTATGTCTCCATGTTTCCTCCTCATGCCATAGTGTGTGTCTCCATGTTTCCCCCTCAGTCACAGGTGTGTCTGTCTCCATGTCTCCCCCCCAGTCATAGGTGTGTATGTCCCCATGCCCCCCCCCCAGTCATAGGTGTGTATGTCTCCATATTTCCCCCTCAGTCATAGGTGTGTATGTCTCCATGTCCCCCCCCAGTCACAGGTGTGTCTGTCTCCATGCTTCCCCCCCAGTCATAGGTGTGTATCTCCATGTCCCACAAGGCCTCAGTAGGTCTCTGTATCATCTTTGTGTGTGTCTGGCCTTTGTGTTTCATTTTTCCTTTGCTTGTGTCTTACATTACTTCTCCTATTATATCTATCCGCCCACCTAATTCTATCATTTATCCCCCACAATCATTTTTTTTCCTGTACCCCAACCACCCACCTTTCCCATGTGCCCTTCACAAACCACTTTTCCTCTTGCCATGCTGCTCCTCCAGCCACCCACTTCCACTTGTCCCTTCTTCACCGCTCACCTTCCTTCTCTTCTGCTGAATGTAATGGAATCCTGCTGGCTGATGATCGAAAGTGGCATGGAGAAACCTGAACATGGCAGGTAAGCACAAACTTCTGTTTAAATTATTTTTCCCTATAACACTATTGTCGCTGGTGAAAACCCTGACGGCAGTAAAATTTGCCAGGTTTCATCAGCGAAGCTTTCCCATATGAACTGCACAAGTATGATGGCAGTACTTGTATTGCCACAATACCTGTTCTTCTAGCAGATTAAAGTCTCTTAAAACTGCTTTATTCCTTGAAGAAAGCATTTTTAATGTATAAAGGTTTTGAATTGTTTTGTCTCCAATATGGCAATAAAAGCCTTCCTTGGTAAGGCAGTGAATTAACCCTTACCATTTTTTGTGCAGGGACGGGTGAGGGGGCCCAGACCAGTAACTTGCCTAGGGCCCCATGAAGTGTAAATACGGCTCTGCCTCACAATGGTCATATTCCCCACCCCCCTCACAGGCAGGGGTGTATCTACCCATTGGCCAGGATGGCATTCTCCAGGGGCGCCATCCCACCGGTACTACCCGTAGCCAGGGGGTAGAATCGTCCGCTTGGCATCACAAGATGTCGCCTGTCACAGGGCCACACATGATGTAGGTGCCGCCAAAGGCAACCTCTACTGATCAGCGGTCACCTGGCCGCCTGTTGGTTCCCACCTGACCTGCTCCATACTGTATGCTAACATCGTGGTCATGACGTCACAACGCTGCCGGAAACTGAGAGAAGACTCATAGAGCATTGACCATGGAGGAGGAGCCTAGTAGATGGGAACATGTGAAGAGAGAAGAAGGTAAATGAACTACAGGGATAGAGGGAGAAGAAAATGGGGAGAGAACACAATAACAGATGGGGAGGAGGGGGGGGAAGCACAGTAACAGTGATGGGGAGGAGGGGGGAGGCACAGTAACAGTGATGGGGAGGAGGGGGGAGGCACAGTAACAGATGCGGAGGAGGGGGGGAAGCACAGTAACAGAGGAGGGGGAGCACAGTAACAGATGGGGAGGAGGGGGGGAAGCACAGTAACAGAGATGGGGAGGATGTGAGGAGGCACAGTAACAGTGATGGGGAGGATGTGAGGAGGCACAGTAACAGTGATGGGGAGGAGGGGGGGAGGCACTGTAACAGATGGGGAGGATGTGAGGAGGCACAGTAACAGTAATGGGGAGGAGGGGGGGAGGCACAGTAACAGAGGAGGGGGGAGCACAGTAACAGATGGGGAGGAGGGGGGGAAGCACAGTAACAGAGATGGGGAGGATGTGGGGCGGCACAGTAACAGTGATGGGGAGGAGGGGGGGGAGGCACAGTAACAGATGGAGATGAGAGGAGGAAGCACAGTACAGAGGAGGGGGGGAGCACAGTAACAGAGGTGGGGAGGATGTGGGGAGGCACAGTAACAGATGGGGAGGTGGGAGGAAGCACAGTAACAGAAATGGGAAGGATGTGGGGAGGCACAGTAACAGTGATGGGTAGGAGTGGGGGAGGCACAGTAACAGATGGGGAGGGGGGGGGGATGCACAGTAACAGAGATGGGGAGGATGTGAGGAGGCACAGTAACAGTGATGGGGAGGAGGGGGGAGGCACAGTAACAGAGGAGGGGGGGAGCACAGTAACAGATGGAGATGAGAGAAGGAAGCACAGTAACAGAGGAGGGGGGGAGCACAGTAACAGAGGTGGGGAGGATGTGGGGAGGCACAGTAACAGATGGGGAGGTGGGAGGAAGCACAGTAACAGAAATGGGAAGGATGTGGGTCGGCACAGTAACAGTGATGGGTAGGAGTGGGGGAGGCACAGTAACAGATGGGGAGGAGGGGGGGACGCACAGTAACAGAGATGGGGAGGATGTGAGGAGGCACAGTAACAGTGATGGAGATGAGAGAAGGAAGCACAGTAACAGAGGAGGGGGGGAGCACAGTAACAGTGATGGGGAGGATGTGAGGAGGCACAGTAACAGTAATGGGGACAGGGGCTGGCTGGCAACTTTTGGCCTGGGGGGCAGACACAAGTAAGTGGCCCGATTTCTCCACCAGCGCATTGCAATGGAGAAAAGACACATGATAATAGCCTCTGTAAGTAAGGTGTGCCTAATGTGGGTGTGCTTTAAATAATGTAGAGAGGTTGCAGTGACAGCCAGATTAGGGAGCATCGCAGTGACTGCCATATAATACAGAGAGGTTCGTAGGGACCATCAGATCAGGGAGTGTCACAGTGACTGCCATATAATGCAGAGAGGTTCGCAGTGACCATCAGATCAGGGAGTGTCGCAGTGACTGCCATATAATGCAGAGAGGTTCGCAGTGACCATCAGATCAGGGAATATCGCAGTGACTTCCATATAATGCAGAGAGGTTCGCAGTGACCATCAGATCAGGGAATATCGCAGTGACTGCCATATAATGCAGAGAGGTTCACAGGGACCATCAGATCAGGGAGTGTCGCAGTGACTGCCATATAATGCAGAGAGGTTCGCAGTGACCATCAGATCAGGGAGTGTCGCAGTGACTGCCATATAATGCAGAGAGGTTCGCAGTGACCATCAGATCAGGGAGTGTCGCAGTGACTGCCATATAATGCAGAGAGGTTCGCAATAACCATTAGATCAGGGAGCGTCACAGTGACTGCCATATAATACAGAGAGGTTCGCAGGGACCATCAGATCAGGGAGTGTCGCAGTGACTGCCATATAATGCAGAGAGGTTCGCAAGGACCATCAGATCAGGGAGCGTCGCAGTGACTGCCATATAATGCAGAGAGGTTCTCAGTGACCACCTGATCAGGGAGCGTTGTAATGGCTGCCAGATAACGCAGTAATCACCAGATTATGCAGAAATCATCAGTGACCCACATATAACACAGGTATTATGAATATACAGTAGCCCTCACACAAAATAATAATACCCCCCCCCCACATTCACACACATTACATCCCCCCCAGCACCGACAGTATTAAAACACCCCATCCCCCCAAAGATAAAAATAACTACAGCCCCCCATTGCATAAGTATTCCAACACCCCCCCCCCTTCCCTCTCAAATGTCATTTAAACATGTACACCTCCACTGGCACTTACCTGCCTGGAAGGCTGCTCTGTCTCTGGTCCCTGCGGAGCTCCAGGGTACAGGAAGAGATCACACAGACAGGTTAGACCAGTGAAGGGGCGGAGACTAGTGGTGAGGGGGCGGGGTCTTCAGCACGGACAGGAGGTGATGGATTAATATAGTCAGTCAAAGTAGGAGAGGGGGCGGGGCCTTCCGGTGAGGGGGGCGGGGCCTTAGCCGGGGAGAGGAAGGAGCCCGAGGGAAGGGACAGAGGACACAGAGGTAGGTGCACAGCCCCTGCAGCGGAGCGGCCTCGGAAGGAGCGCTGCTACATAGGACATAGGGTGACAGACAGCTCGGTAACAGGCAGAGAATGCTGCCCAGCCGCTCTGATGCTGCTATAGTCGGAGCGACTGAGAGCACTTTCTGCCTGTCACCCGGCCGTCAGTCATATGATACCGGCCCTCACTGAGGCAAAAGTCTACCGGCCCGGGGGGCATATGGCACCCTGCCCCCCCGGCCCAGCCCGCCACTGGATGGGGAGGAGGGGGGAGGCACTGTAACAGATGGGGAGGATGTGAGGAGGCACAGTAACAGTGATGGGGAGGAGGGGGGGAGGCACAGTAACAGATGGGGAGGAGGGGGGGAGGCACAATAACAGATGGAGATGAGAGGAGGAAGCACAGTAACAGAGGAGGGGGGAGCACAGTAACAGATGGAGAAGAGAGAAGGAAGCACAGTAACAGAGGAGGGGGGGAGCACAGTAACAGTGATGGGGAGGATGTGAGGCGGCACAGTAACAGTGATGGGGAGGAGGGGGGGAGGCACTGTAACAGATGGGGAGGATGTGAGGAGGCACAGTAACAGCGATGGGGAGGAGGGGGGGAGGCACAGTAACAGATGGGGAGGAGGGGGGGAGGCACAGTAACAGATGGAGATGAGAGGAGGAAGCAAAGTAACAGAGGAGGGGGGGAGCACAGTAACAGAGGTGGGGAGGAGGGGATAGAGGGCACAATAATACTGATGACTGCTCCCCTCTCCCTCCTGACAGAAGTGGACCAAAGCAGAGACTGTCCAGCCGCAACCAGTGACCCCCTGCCCCTTCATAGTGTAATTATTCCAAAAATATGTAGGGGGGTGCCAGTCCCTTACTTTGCAAGGGGCGCTCAGTCCCCTAGATACACCCCTGCTCACAGGTCACAGTTCTGGCTGGCAGGGGCTCACACTTGTACTCACACAGACACAGAGCAGGGTTGCTGGTGGTGCCTAGTGTATGAAGGAGCCGTGCTGATTGGAGGACACACAAACATCATGGCTGCCGCTGTCATCTCCCTCTGACCGGGTCTTCCGAATGTCACATCAACACAGCTCTGGCACCCCCCCACCCCGCTTCCCTCAGGTCGTGGCTCCTGCTGGCTTGGAGCAGGGCTGGTGGCTCCCGCATGTCACTCACTGCTCCCACTGTCGGCTCACACAGGTCATGGCTCCCGTTTATGGCTCTCTCTAAAAAGACTTCACGACATCTGCCTCCCCTCCAACAGCGTCCTGGCCCCCTGGCTGTAAACCACTAACCTTCCAGATCTCCGGTGGACTTTGACAACGAGATCCTGTCCCACGCCAATGCATGCACCTCTTGCACTACAGAAGCTGCTGCTGCTCCCACGCGGACTCAGGAAGATCATTTGCATAACCCGGCCCATCCAGGTGATGCGCTGAATGGCCAACCTATCGCGTGTCGGTGGGTCGGCCATACACACAGCACGATGCACCAATATATCTGCAGATATATTGGGCATCAGCTGTGCAGCACAGCCAACGCGATATGTCTGTGAACGACGTCGTTCACAGAAATATCATTTGTACCATACTTGCCTACCCTCCTAATTTGGCCGGGAGCCTGCCGACAGCAGCCCCCAACCCCTCTGACCCCCTCCCCCCACATTAACAAGAGAAACCCCTGTATGCTGAATCACGTCATTTTGGCCCCGCCCCCTGCTTCACAATGCCGTAATCTCGGCATTGTGTAGCAGGGCAGGGACAAAATGTTGCGATCACATGTCTCCACCCACAAATACAGGTAATCCATCCACATCCGCCCCCTTGTGCTGGCCACGCTCCCTGCTATGCCGATCTGGCTGCTCACTCCCGGAAGGGGCAGCCAGAATATCGGCAACCCTGGTTTGTACACACTGGCCGACAGGCACCAGATATATTGGCCTATCAATGGATCGGCCAATATATCTGTCAGTGTGTACCCAGCATAAGAACAGCTGCAGTGGAAGGAGCATGATGCATTTGAGTTTCAGACTGAGAAGAAATGTGGTCTAAGTACACATGAAAGAGGGATCTGTGTATAACCGGAAACTAACACTCCCCTCCCCCACCCCCTAAGTCAGTACAGAGCACACACTGAACTCTGGGTGTGAGAGATATGGTGGTGCAACTCAATGGCGGCACTGAGACCTTGCATCTGACCTTACCCACAAGCCCTATTCTACAGTGCCCACCACCATACTTGCGCTTAGGACATATGATCCATGTGCCTCACTCGGTATGCAGTCATGGTATCAACAGTCACAATGTTGACAATTAAAAGGTCAAAACCACAATGTCAACACAGGAAAATCAACACAGTTAAAATGTTTATTTATGAAATGTTCACAATACAAATTTTGGGGTTAGCGTTAGGTTTAAAGTTAGGGATAGGCTTAAAATTGGGTGCTGACATTATGTACCAGTCAACACTCTGCAAATCGGCATTGTGTTGTCAACATTCTGAACATGTTAACATTTTGTAACAAATAATGAACAAGTTGACATTATGGTGTCTAAATAATGACAGTTGTCATTCTAAACGTTGACAAAACAAACCGAACCCGTCCTACCCTTGTTATTGTACTGGTTTTTATTAGTTCTTTTCATATAACAAGCACGTGCTTAGATTACTGGTGCACAATCTGGAATAGTCTTTGATATTATAGTTTATTCACTGCTAGGTTTTATTAGATTTCTTTACATTACTGTATGTCCTATTTGTTCTCCATGTGCATCAATATAAGAACACTCTCTAGTTTATTAATAAAATTCAAGCCCCACAAATGTAAAATCAATAGAGCAGAACAATGGAACTAAACATGAACATCAAAATAAAATGTAAATATATATCATCGAGTTCAAACGAAAAGTAACAAGATGCAGCAGACAGGGTAATCACAGCGCACATTTGTTTGATTATAGTGAGTACCTAACAAACAGTAACATGTCTGATCCGTGTTAGGTACGCTATAAATCTGACTGTGATCATTTAAAACCTTGAAAAATATACTGTTGAAAATCCAGGAGAAACTTCCAGTCATAAATACAAACAGAAAGTCTTCCAATCTCATGTCTAAATACAAGTCCTATTAGGATTTCAGCTGTCAGTTTATATTGAATTAAATAAGAATACACTTCAAAGGTAATGAATATTTCTATTCATATACACTCCGAGCAAAACAACGTTCTGCTTTTGTGTAGGAAGACAAATGAGAGTTGTTATTATTTGTTGTTCAGAATAAAGAAAACTACTTCTCACATACTCAGCTGCAGATACACTGATTAAAAAAAATATTAATAATAGCAGTGTTCCTCCCACATACTCTTTGTGTGTTTCATCATTCTGCTAGTTGTTTGACTTTTTTGCTGTTAATAAAAACCATTGTACATTTTTAAAGCCGAATTAAAGATTGTGGCAGGAGTAATACTGATGCCTTGGGAGTCAGGGTATTTGCATACAGTTTCATTTGCTCTCTCTTGGGCAGTGGTCATAGAAAAACTTTGCTTTTTTATTTTAAACATTCACAAGCCACTATGTATATGTTATTCTGAGAAGTGTCAGTCCTCATTAAGTATCATTTTTCAACTTTAATGGGGCTATTAAGTTAGCCACAACATTCCATTGGAACCTTATGGGATATCACTGGATACCAAAAAACAAACACATCTCTATGAAGAGTTCAAACTTGACCGTTTGTTTTTTTTTGTGTGCATTTTTTACATTAATCTTTATGTTCTCTGAAGGAAGTATAAATGAATTTAGAATTTATGAGAAAGGAATGTCTATGATATATTAATAAAAATAAGAGGAGTACATAATGAGAGGGCCGTAACTAGGGTAGTGTGAAAAGTGCCATGGCACAGGGCACCACAGGGCAGGGGGCGCTGTTTGGGCATGTCAATTTCTGTTTATTATCATTCTTACTTGTAGCTTCCTATTCTTTTATCCCCAGCATCTCCTGGCCTCCCCTATCTCTTCCCTGGCCCTTCCCCATGAGGCCATGGCCTTTTTCGGGTGTGCTTCTTATGTCCCTATTTGGAAAATTGGGGTGGGGGGAGGGGCGCCAATGCTCTTTCTGGCACAGCACACCAAAAAGTCTAGTTACGGCTCTGCATAGTGAATGAGCTATAAAATGGATATATCATTTATAAAATAATCCAATGATCAATGAAATTAGTATATATAAAATAGGAAACTCTGCATATTGGAGCCACTGAAAAGTTCAAAGTACATGGGGCCTGATTTAAAGATGGACGCCAATGCCACTGCAGCTGTGAATTTGTATGCAGCATTTGTGTGAAAAGAGACACCCACCAGCATCTTCACAAATTTAAGCGACTACGTACAAAGACACAGCTCGGCCACAGATCAATCGATTGTCAGACTTCTGATTAACCCTATGGTCACGCAGAATGGCTGTGGGAACTCAAATACCGAAACCCATTTTCACTGCGTACAGGATCGCAGTTGCAGACAGAGACATGCCATAAAAACGGGTGTGACACGCCTGCATTTGAGTCACCACCTCCGCACTGACACCCACAAACAGTCCCTCCTTGTCAATCATTTTGCAAATAAATCCTCTCTGTAAGCATCAACAAAAATGAAACTTGACGCATGCGCAATGCGACTCATATGCCTGTGCAAATTACTGATAATCGCTCAAACTGCCTAAAATCCACATTGCACATACACTGCTGTTATTATTGCCATATACTGTATACACCTCAGCCAAGTATAGTCACACATGCACCCACAGAATAATTAGCCTCATTAGTCAGATCAATTGAAGAATAATTTAGGAATTTTACACCTTTTACATAGCTATGTTTTTTTTTCCAAAATCTATTTATACATCCGTATTAATATATTATTACCTTTATAATCACCTCACACCACTTTATTTAGGAAAAGCTACATTATGAAGGCTTCTTTGGATGTCGCCAAGGTACCCCAAAGCCAATGTAGGCAAATCCCCTACTTCCAGAAATGTTGAAGAAGCAATCACAACATATTAGTAAAAGCAGTCCTGATTATGCATCAATAAGACAGAATTACACACTATACACATCAGTTGTATTAATGGAGCTTGGTTGCTAGAAAGGGATGTTTAGCCATTTTTGTCTGTGGAAGTGTATGTCATTTATAACATGAAACTGACAGGTAGTCTAAAAATTGACAAATTTAATAGTAAGTTATTAAAACACATACTATCAATTGTTAATAATGGCAGGATAAATATGGTGATGCATATATTGTACAATAAAAACAGCAGAGTCAACCTGTATATATTGCATACAGTAAATGAATAATAACCATACATAAAAGGTCAGATACTATTACCAACACAGGATAAGTCTGCTGGAGTCCAATTGATAGATGGTGACCTCCGTGAAAAGAGGTCTCCTAGGTAGCTTGTATTATGGCTGTAATATCCCAGTGTGAGCTGGACTGATGGAATGCCAGTGTATTATGTCAGTGACAAAAACGCCGTTCTGTAAGCTGCAGCACCACAGCCGGGTGATGATAGAGCCCGGTTGAGAGCACACCCGGTATAGTGGAATATCCAACAATTAGTATAAATGGAAGTCTTACTTAGGCAGTGGGCTGTGTTGGATCGCGGAGAGCGACTGACAATGCTGAATGCAAAAAAGAAAAACTTTTGGTTTGATTTTTTTAATTGACAGAATTCAGGACACCATTTGTTTAAATCAATACATTTTATATTATAAACACGTATATGTCAATATCTAAAAACTAAGCATATATAACTTGTCATTAAAAATATATAACGCTGCTGACAAAATTTTGCAGAGTAAGAATAAGATATGCACAGCCTCAAACACGGAAAGAAAAATATTAGTTACAATCAGTAGCAGACTGTTTCAAAATAATATCAATTTGTCAGTGATCTCACCACACAAAATAACTTATTACGTCAAAATCCTGACGTCCGTCATTTTAACAAAGGGGGGAGCCCAATGCCCGGCATCCCAATCGAAGGTGAGCTGGGCACCGGGCGGGGGGGGGTAGGTTAGGGACACTAGCCTAACCCTTCCGGGGGGGGTGCCTGACCCTAAGTTCCCTCGGGAGGGTTAAGGTTAGGCTAGCGGAAGGGGTGGTTAGGGTTAGGCACCCCCCAGGAAATTTATGGTTAGGCGGCGGGGCAGGGGGGGTAGGTTTAGGCACTTAGAGTGGGGTTAAGATTAGGCACTTGGGGGGGAGGTTAGGGTTAGGCACCCTTAAGGGAGGGTTAGGGTTAGAAGGGTTAGATAGGTTAGCGATACTTACCTTAAATACGATCGTGATTTTCACCCTTGCCGGTCTGCCGCTGTCGGGATTTGAACCGCCGGCCATGCCATACTGATTCCATTGGGGGATAGTGGTTAGTTTTTTAATTGACAGACAACAAAGACAATTATTAGTGTCTTTAATGAAGACAAATAAATATTCTATTATAAAGGGTTTTGTATATGTGGCAAACATTACTTATCCAAAGTATCCTTGCTTAGTTTAGACAAATTTTATAAAGCCATGGAGGTGGAGCATTGTGTCAACTCACTGCAGTGATGTCTTGATTCTAATAGTAATTTGGTCCTAGTCCTGTGGTTACATTTCCTATAGAGATCATTATTACATTGCCACTATGATCATTTGAGCCACTGATTGGAGTCCTGGGTGCTCTCTATAAATCTGACCGCCAGACTTTGGTGATAAGAGTGGTGCATTGTATACACCTACAGTATACATTGATTACTGTAATAGAAATTTCTTACTGATGGTGTCAAGGCAACATCCATATTATCCACTGTCCACCTCCCTATGATGTGCAGGAAGTAAACACATTTTTTAACTGCTGATTTATGGGCACAAGATAAATCATTAAGGTATTCTTCATCCAATATCAAATTAATAAAATGGTTAATCAGCAACAGAAATGCCCACAGTGCTTGCTTGAAAGACCCAGACGCACAGAAATATAGCAGACAATTTAGTTAGTGGTGTTATTGCTGTGTGCGAATGCTGATCATTGGCTCTAGGTCATGCTACACAATGTGCAGCGCGTCCATGATGAAATAAGGGGGCATGTGAAACCACTGCTCAAACTCAGCATCTGGCATTCCAATGAGGGTTACATGCTCCCTGGACTGGTCATGTGCTGTAGCTGGTAGCCCTGTGGTGGACGTCTGTGACCACAGCAGCCAATACATCTTAGAAGTAGTAAAGAAAAATAAATAAAATTATGTATGTGATATAGAAAGGGGCAGTAGTTGAAATACTGTCTGTTGGGATGCCAGCGATCAGAATGCCGGCACATCCCCATGGTAAGTATTGGGGTTAGGGGGAGGGTTATGGTTAGGGGTTAGGGTTAGGCACTAGGAGGAGGGTTAGGGTTATGCACTGGTGGTGTTACAACCAGGGCTGGGGGGCTGCCGAGATCGCAGTCCTTACCGATTCGGGCGCTCTGGCGGGGAGCATCTGGCGGTGGTGCAGGGCCCTGGAGAGCGGCGCTGGGCACAGGGAGTCTCTGCAGACTGAGGGGCTTCCATCTGGAGACAGGTGCGAGGGGATGTAGCTGGCAGCACTTCTGCACTGTGACCACTGGGCACGGCCATCTTGGATCCAGGTCACATGTCTAATTTGGGCCAATCAGCTTGCAGCTTGGGCTGGAGTGTTAGCAACCAATCCTGCACTAACTGAGGGTACTAAAGGGCTGTCAAGAGGCTCTTTAGTTGCCAGTGCAACGTCTATCACAGCTTATGCTGTGAGCTAGTTCTCTGTGGTCCCTTGCCTCAGTATTCCACAGTATCAATGAGTTCCAGTGTGTACAAGTGTGTTCCAGTATCAGAGTGTACCAGTACCAGTGTGCTCCAGTTCCAGTGCTTCCCAGTACCTCTATCTCATAACCCACCATCTGCTATAGGCCTGGCTGACCCCGGTTCGCTAGTACTGCCAGTATCTCCATAACCGTCCTCGCCCTACGTGTATCCTCCATTCATGAGTTACACCCCGATAAGACCGGCTGCCTTCCAGTACCAAAAATCAACCCTTCCAGCACCGTCCAACTCCACTCCGGATCCAGGTTCGCTCCTAGCAGTGACAGGGGGGTTAGGGTTAGGCACTAGGGCAGGAGGGTTAGGGTTAGGCACTAGGTGGAGGGTTAGGGTTATGCACTGGGGGGATTAGGGTTAGGCTCTAGGGCAGGAGGGTTAGGCACTAGGGCAGGAGGATTAGGGTTAGGCACTAGGTGGAGGGTTAGGGTTATGCACTGGGGGGATTAGGGTTAGGCTCTAGTGCAGGAGGGTTAGGCACTAGGGCAGGAGGGTTAGGCACTAGGGCAGGAGTGTTAGGGTTAGGCACTAGGGCAGGAGGGTTAGGCTTAGGGTGTGGGGAGGGTTATGGTTAGGGGCAGGGTTAGGATACTTACTGACAGGTACCCTAACCCTGTTGGGATGCCGGCTTCGGGATTCTGCCCGTTGGGATTCCGAGCGCCACCGTCCCGTACCCATCCTATAGAAAGGCCTCAATGTTTTTAAAAATGGCAATGAAGCAATATGTGCTAATGATGATAAATATGACATACATCAGCTATTGAGAGGTCACATATATGAGGTAATACTACAGATATATGCAAGGTAATACTACATATAGAACACAGGGCCTGATTGAGACCCGCTCGCGAGCGCTGAGCGCTCGCAAGCGGGTCGATGGTGCCCTAGTGCGCATGCGCACGACGGAGGGAGCTACGTCGTGTGCATGCACGAGACCCGCGAGGCTCCGATAGAGCCAAAAGCACTCCTGGGCTTGCGTCAGCAAGACCCTACTGCAGGGTCTCGTCGCAAGCCCGATGGTCGCGATGGCCGCTCCAATAATAGGTAGGAGGGCCCTGATTCAGAGCGAGCGCTCTTGTCAGAGCGTCCGGCTCTGAATCAGGCCCACAGTTCATGATTGAAATACTCGAAAATCAATTCTGACAGTCCAGTATTAATTTGCAAAAGACAAAACAGTCCCAAAAAAACATTTTTGATTAAAAAAAATTATCGCACAATCAAACATGTGAATACTGTAGTGTAGCATGATGAAAATAAATGAGACTGCAATTGTTCAATTATTATTGTTTATTAGTGCTTGCTTGCAAACAATCACTCATCTGCAAATAAGTGCAAAGAAAGAAAGCCACATTAACATACCTGCAGGGACGCTTCTCCTGCTCTCAGCTACCACAAATATGCGTTTGCTCAATCATATGATATAGGTGTGCTCATTGCTTAATGAGAGTTGTGTTGTCAGCTGTGCTGGAGTTTCGGCAGCATCCAATGAGAATGGATGAGGTCATGTTGTCCTTTGTCATCAGCATCATCATAAAGATCAACAAATGTTCTTATTCTATGAAGCTGCTGATTCAGACAGTTACGATTTACCACTATTAACAAGCCAGGACACAAACATACGAATAAATAGGACTAATATTTCATATCGTTAATTTTTCATTGTTAATCTACTATTGTCTTCAACATCATTGTTTTTTCTGTGTTTGATTAAATGTGTATTATTTATTTTTTCTGTGAGACTCATGAGTATATAATTTCTAGCTGCATTAGCACTGTGTAATCTTGTTCTTTTGTACATTTATTAATTTGGGAATAGCAGACTCCCATACACACAGCGGTAGTGAGTACTAATACTCAGGTAATATCACTATCATGCTGTACTTCACATACAGTATCTTGGTAGTACAAATCGTATGTCTCCTTTCACGCATACATCTGCAAAACTGGAGCTATGCTTGAGTTGCATTTGCATTAATACACCCTTAGGTGGTATAGTTACTAAAAGTCGATTTTAATCAGTATCAAATCGATCAACATAAATGTTGTGTTTTTAAGTATTAGTAAATCACACATTTACTAATATTTTAAAAAAAATAAATCATAAATTGTCTGTTAGTAAATGTGTGATTTAGTCCCAGAAACACAACATCGATGTTGATCAGTTTAGATCGATTTGAAATCGATAAAAAATTGCCTTTAGTAAAAACACCCCTTACTGTCATCCCACCCCTAAGGATCAATACATTAAAAAGGCTTTCTACTGTACAACTGCACATTTTCATTCTGGACATGCGCCATGAATAAACTGGTCTTAGCAATACGCTCAGTACTCACCCTGCATCATCCCATCATCTATGAAAAGACTGTAATATATGGGAAGTAGTTGAAATACCGACGGCCGGGAAGCCGGCTGTCTAAATCCGGGCATCTAAATCCCGACTCGGGACTAAAGATAGGCGTTGAAATCCCGACACCCGTCTAGATCCCGACGCCGGAATCTCGACAGACGACTTCCCGAACAAAGGTAAGGTTAGGGTTAGGCACCACCAATGGAGGGTTAGGGAAGTAGAGGGGTAGGGTTAGTGTACTTACGTGCCCCTCTCGGGATCTCTCATGATCCGGCGTCGGTATTTCACCCGGCAGCTATTCAGCCGCCTGGATATCATACCCAACCCATATATATAAAATATATATATATATATATATATATAGACTGCAAAAGTTCGGCACTCAGTGAAAGCTGCGAGGTGCGGGGTGCTGTCCTAAATGAAAACTATAGACACGATGTTACTCCTATGGGCGGTATGGCAACCCCCAGGGGAGGAAAACAAAACACAGGAGGCACTCCCTTGTAGAAAATAGAAAAAATGTGTATACTTATAACATGATGCAAAGGCGGTACAGCAATATATCTATATATATATAATATTATATATTGCTGTACCGCCTTTGCATCATGTTATAAGTATACACATTTTTTCTATTTTCTACAAGGGAGTGCCTCCTGTGTTTTGTTTTCCTCCCCTGGGGGTTGCCATACCGCCCATAGGAGTAACATCGTGTCTATATATATATATATATATATATATATATATGTACAATGTATATAATTTCTGAAATAAAAATGGGTCTGACTCTGATTCGGATGAATCTCTGTGCTCGGATGTACATGGTAAGTTTCTGTGTTAAGTGCATGAGCAGATGAGAATGTATGCATTTTTGCTGATGTCCGTCCTATTCTTAGTCAGATGGAAGTTGGCTGTATCTGTTTTTCCGTGAAATGGGTGTTTTCAGGGAGGAAAGTGGGCAGTAACAATCCGATCGCGCAGGACTATTCAGACTTGTGGGAGTGTCATGGGCGTGTATTTGGAGTTCTGTGTCATTCTGAGTCATGTGTCTGGAGCAGGGAAGCCTGTTTCTGGTGTGTCTCTTGGACCCATGTCTGATGTATAAACTAAGGACCTGATTCAGACCCGCTCACTAGCAAGCGCTGCTCTTGCAGACGATGTTTGCTAATGTGCACATGCGTGTAGTTCGCAGTGCGCTGTCGCAAACTAGTATGAGCGATCAGATTTTGCTCGCTCGCTCCGCAAAGACAGCCCAGTTGAAAGAGTGAAAGGAGAGGCCGTTTGTGGGTGGTAACAGGGGCAGGGCAGTAGTAAAGGGGGAGTGGAGTTACGGACGCAGGCGTGCCAGAGTGTTTTCACGCCGTTTCTGGGGCATGCATAATTAACAGGCAGTGTCATAGTACACGTCACCTGGTTGAATAATATACTGAAGTGCTCGCAGTGCTTGCGGTAGGGTACTGTCAACCGCAAGCGCTGTGGTCAGATCCGATGGAACACAATGTACAGATAGTTGTATATACTTCCTGGAGATGACGTATGCTAGTGGGCGGCTAAAGACAGGCTGGTGGGCGTCTATAAACACAAACTGATCGCTCGCCAAGACATAGTGGGCATGCTTATGCCTTGCCGAGCGAGCGGCTGCCTTGACATCACTTTGCAAAATTTACATATGCAGGGAGCGAGCGGACGCATCTGGTGAGCGGGTCTGAATCAGGCCCTAAGTGTATGATCTAATTAAGGATTACATATGATCTATAATATAAAAAAAACTATATGTCATTTATTAAATTAGTATTTAATGAGCCTATAATCTTTCAAAAAAATTTATATGATATAGGAAATTAGCATTTAGTTCAGCTATGAAAGAAGATATGATTTATGAAGTCAGTGTAGTATAGGAGCATGAATTAAATGTATGATGCAAATATCTTCTATGAAATTAGTATACTGTGTAACAGTCTAGAGTATAAATGGAGCAAACTTGATTTATGAAACAAGTGAATAATTAATGAAAAATTCATATATGATCTATGAACTGTATATACATGATGAGCAATAATAATGTATAGGATTTATTACATTCATATACAAGGATCAGCCATAACAATAAAACCACCTGCCTTATATTTAGAGATGTGGGACCTCATTCAGAGCCGCTTCCAAAATGCGAGCGCTCGTTCTGAATGAGGGCCTCCTGGCCGCTCGCTAAGCTGTGGGTGACCACCCACAGCTTTAGCGAGTGACCAGGTTGATGGTCGCGATGGTCGAGACCATCGCGACCATCGGGGCTTGCGACGAGACCCTTGTGGGAAGGTCTCGTCTGCCGACAAGCCCCAGTGAGCTTTCGGCTCTAATAGAGCCGGAAGCTCACCACTGACATCACGAGTGATGTCAGTGGGGCCACCCCCAAACGCAGGCGTTGCTTCGGGAACGCCTCCATTTGGCCAGCCACCCCGCCTACAAAACGGTGCGAGCTGTCGATCACCATCGACAGCCATCCATTTGTAGTGGGCCCCGGAGCGAGAGAATTTCTCTGTCGCTCCGGGGCTTGCGCACGTGCAGTGCGGCCGCTGCACGTGCGCATGGCCTCAACATCGACCCACTTGCGAGCGCTCAGCGCTTGCGAGCGGGTCTGAATGAGACCCGTGGTGTTTTGTTTTTAGGTTTTGTTTTTTGTTTTGGATCTGTATTTTTTCCAAAAAATTATATAAATAGCTTAAACCACATAATTTGGACCTATTTTTGTTCCTACAGTATTATTAATCTTATTAACAATCATTTTCAGGCATTTCTAGGCATTAACCACCTCACAGCTCACAATATTGGTTTCACTATTTTTCACCAATATAGGCCAAAGGCTGCAGCGAGCTGGCTGGCTAAAGTAAGCAACAGAGCAGCGGCACAAACACACATCAGTTTTAAAAAATATAGGACATCTATGAAACATTGCCACACAGCAGTGGCAGACAGGATGGCAGTTTAATAAACTATAATAATGTCAGTCGGCAATGCCCCAAATTGTGCAAAATGTTAAGAAAAGAGGTGCAAGATGAAATTGTCCCTCCCACCCACTCTTATGTGGGATATAAAAAAGGACATGCACAGTTTAACAATCCAAGCACTTTAGCGACTAGTACTTACACTTTCGTGGCTGAACTCCTTGGTTTGTTTGGACCCCCACAAAACATTTTTTGGAAGGACTACCTTTAATTAGTGGTGGAGATTGCATGTGCTGGTCCAAACTGCTGGTAGCTGATACTGGACTGCTTGTTATTAATTTACAAATTATTATACAGTAAATGATGTAACAGGGAGGAGGTGCCTAGATGGTTAACGTCCCTTCCTCTGCTAACTTTGGCTTTACAAATGGAATAGATACCTTCACAACTGTAGTCAGAATTTAGATTAAAATAATTCCACACCCAAAACGTGGCTTTTCTAGCTTTCTTTTTATCATGAGCAAGTACTGCTGCCACTGGTGGCTGATTTACGCAAACAACAGCCTCATCATCATAGCGTCAGATCCTCTTCATCCTCCTTTTGCACGTCCTCCACACTATCATCCTAATTTTTTATTATTTCACCATCTAATACTAGCACAGTCGTAACGGCGTCAGTGATCCGCTGTGAAACTGGGTGACAGCTGTTATACTTACTTCCTCTATCAAAGGACTGTTTGTGCAAAATGTTTTTTTAAATTACTACTAGTAGTAGTCTTCTTGGTCCCTCTCTGGGATGAAGATCCACCCCCAGCAGCAGCAACAGGCATAGCACTCAAGGATCCTTCTGAGGAATCACGGATAGGAGAGGAGTCAGCCATGCTCATGAAATTGGATGCAGGACTACTTCTGATCACGAATGAGGATGTTGATGATGATGCAGGTGTGGGGGTGGAGATTGCAGGTGCTTGGATCCAGATAGAAGGGAGCAGCTAGGTGACACTGGACTGATTATTGTTTGGTTTTTTGTCCCCAAAGTTTTAGAATTTGAAATACCCTTTCCAATTTGATGAATGTGCTGCAAGTGATGTAACAGGGAGGAGGTTCCAAGATGGTTAAGGTCCTTACATGTTACATCTACTCACTGTTACTTGGCAATGGTTACAAATGGCTTGGCAAAGGTTATCCGGATTTGGGTGGAAATAATTCCACACAATGGAAGTGGATTTTTTGGTCCTTTGCCCAGGCATGGCAACAATGTTTTTTTCCACCATAGGCAACAACTGTTGCCTGATTTACAGTTTTTACACAAACATCTTTGCCATCAACATCCTCATCATCATCAACATCCTCATCATCCTTGTTGTTATCGCCAACTACAGAAATATCCTTCTCATCCTACTTGTGCAATACCCCAGAAGCATCCTCGATTTCTACGTCAGCATGTTGACTTGTGCTGCTCATCCCCACATTTGCAGAGGGCACGCAAATGGTGGAAGGAGGATCCTCTTCAAGTACAATATTAGAAAGGTCAGGCTCACACATGGCAACCACGGACACCCTTGGACTCTCCTCAGGGATTTTTGATTTTTCGGAGCACACAGTTGGTTACGGTGTCTTACTTGTCTTAACAATTGTAATTTTTTTTGTACCTCTCCTACAAGCAGAGGGGCTTAAATCATCACTAGAACCACCAGTCATATATAATAAAGGCCAAGGCTTTATCCTTTCCTTGCCACTTCGTGTAGTGAATGGCATATTGCCAATTTTTTGTTTCTCTAAAGCTGACAGATTTAGATTTTTTTTTCTTTAACAGGGTAAAAGTTGATTTTTTTAGCCTGACTTTTTGGCCTGACTTAAGCCCTGATACATTGGCCTTGCATCATCATCATGACTGCTGCTGCTGGCAGCTACAAGACTGGTATGTGGATCCTGCTCTCCTGTCATGTGACTGTCCTCCATACTCACTGCGATCTTACAGCAGTGTGACCAAGCAATTATAGCCCGGATAACTCACACAACCATCCACACACACAAAAAATAGTTTTTATTTTTTCACTGGTGGTGTGGCTAACACGCACACACAAAAAAAAGTTTTTATTTTTTCACTAGTCGTGTGGCTAACACGCACACACAAAAAAATATTTTTATTTTCCCACTGGTGGTATGGCTAATACGCAATTACGCACACACAAAAAAATGTTTTTATTTTTTTCACTGGTGGTGTGGCTAACACGAACACACAAGAATTGTTTTTATTTTAACACTGGTGGTGTGGCAGGCTAACACGCACACACCAAAAAAATAGTTTTTATTTTCACACTGGTGGTGTACACACAAAAAATTGTTTTTATTTTTTCACTGGTGGTGTGGCAGGCTAACACACACACACCAAAAAAAAAATTTATTTTCACATTGGTGGTGTGGCTAACATGCACACACAAAAAATTGTTTTTATTTTTCACTGGCGGTGTGGCTAAAACGCACACACAAAAAATTGTTTTTATTTTCACACTGGTGGGTATGGCTAATACGCAATTACGCACACACAAAAAAAAGTTTTTATTTTCACACTGGTGGTGTGGCTAACACACACACACAAAAAAGTTTTTATTTTCACACTGGTGGTGTGGCTAACACAAAACTGTTTTTATTTTTTCACTGGTGGTGTGGCTAATACGCAATTATGCATGCATAATAAATTGTTTTTATTTTCTCACTAGTGGTGTGGCTAACACGCATACACAAAAAAATGTTTTTATTTTTTCATTGGTGGTGTGGCTAACAAGCACACATAACAAATTGTTTTTATTTTCACACTGGTGGTGTGGCTAATACGCAATTACGCACACACAAATTTTTTTTTTATTTTTTCACTGGTGGTGTGGCTAAAACGCACACACAAAAAATTGTCTTTATTTTCACACTGGTGGGTATGGCTAATATGCAATTATGCACACACAAAAAATAGTTTTTATTTTCTCACTGGTGGTGTGGCTAATACGCAATTACGCATGCATAAAAGATTTTTTATTTTCTCACTGGTGGTGTGGCTAACACGCACACACAAAAAAAAAAATTATTTTCACACTTGTGGTGTGGCTAATACACAATTATGCACACACAAAAATTGTTTTTATTTTCACACTGGTGGGTATGGCTAGTATGCAATTACGCACACACAAATAATAGTTTTTATTTTCTCAGTGGTGATGTGGCTAACACGCACACCCAAAAAAGTTTTTATTTTCACACTGGTGGTGTGGCTAATATGCAATTATGTACGCATAACAAATTGTTTTTATTTTCTCACTGGTGGTGTGGCTAACATGCACACAAAAAAATGTTTTTATTTTTTCACTGGTGATGTGGCTAAAAACAAAAAATTATTTTTATTTTCACACTGGTGGTGTCGGGCTCACACGCACACTCTAAAAAAAATGTTATTTTCACACTGGTGGTGTACACACAAATTTAATTTATTTTTTTTCACTGGTGGTGTGGCAGGATAACACACACACATCAAAAAAATTGTTTTTATTTTTTCACTGGTGGTGTGGCTAAAACGCACACACAAAAAATTGTCTTTATTTTCACACTGGTGGGTATGGCTAATATGCAATTATGCACACACAAAAAATAGTTTTTATTTTCTCACTGGTGGTGTGGCTAATACGCAATTACGCATGCATAAAAGATTTTTTATTTTCTCACTGGTGGTGTGGCTAACACGCACACACAAAAAATTGTTTTTATTTTCACACTTGTGGTGTGGCTAATACGCAATTATGCACACACAAAAAATTGTTTTTAATTTTTCACTGGTGGTGTGGCTAAAATGCACACACAAAAATTGTTTTTATTTTCACACTGGTGGGTATGGCTAATATGCAATTACGCACACACAAATAATAATTTTTATTTTCTCAGTGGTGATGTGGCTAACACGCACACCCAAAAAAGTTTTTATTTTCACACTGGTGGTGTGGCTAATATGCAATTATGCACGCATAACAAATTGTTTTTATTTTCTCACTGGTGGTGTGGCTAACATGCACACAAAAAAATGTTTTTATTTTTTCACTGGTGATATGGCGAAAAACAAAAAATTATTTTTATTTTCACACTGGTGGTGTGTCGGGCTCACACGCACACTCTAAAAAAAATTTTTATTTTCACACTGGTGGTGTACACACAAATTTAATTTATTTTTTTTCACTGGTGGTGTGGCAGGATAACACGCACACATCAAAAAAATTGTTTTTATTTTTTCACTGGTGGTGTGACTAAAACGCACACACAAAAAATTGTCTTTATTTTCACACTGGTGGGTATGGCTAATATGCAATTATGCACACACAAAAAATATTTTTTATTTTCTCACTGGTGGTGTGGCTAACACGCACACACAAAAAATTGTTTTTATTTTCACACTTGTGGTGTGGCTAATACGCAATTATGCACACACAAAAAATTGTTTTTAATTTTTCACTGGTGGTGTGGCTAAAATGCACACACAAAAATTGTTTTTATTTTCACACTGGTGGGTATGGCTAATATGCAATTACGCACACACAAATAATCGTTTTTATTTTCTCAGTGGTGATGTGGCTAACACGCACACCCAAAAAAGTTTTTATTTTCACACTGGTGGTGTGGCTAATATGCAATTATGCACGCATAACAAATTGTTTTTATTTTCTCACTGGTGGTGTGGCTAACATGCACACAAAAAAATGTTTTTATTTTTTCACTGGTGATATGGCTAAAAACAAAAAATTATTTTTATTTTCACACTGGTGGTGTGTCGGGCTCACACGCACACTCTAAAAAAAATTTTTATTTTCACCCTGGTGGTGTACACACAAATTTAATTTATTTTTTTTCACTGGTGGTGTGGCAGGATAACACGCACACATCAAAAAAATTGTTTTTATTTTCACACTGGTGGTGTGGCTAATACACAATTAAGCACACAAAAAAAATAGTTTTTATTTTTTCACTGGTGATGTGGCTAACACGGACACACAAAAAAGGTTTTATTTTTTACACTGGGGGTGAAGAAGAGCACCCCTGATGGACAGAGCACCCCCTGGACAACACAGCAGAACAGCCAGCCAGCACCTATAGACAGTACAACAGCCAGCCAGCCCCTATGGACTACAGCCAGCCATCCAGCCCCTATGGACAGGACAACAGCCAGCCGGCCAGCCCCTATGGTTAACAGTCAGCCAGTCCCTATGGACAACAGCCAGCCCCTATGGACAACAGCCAGCCAGCCCCTATGGACTAAAGCCAGCCAGACCCTATGGACAGGACAATAGCTAGCAATAGCCAGCCAGCCAGCCCCTATGGATAACGGCCAGCCAGCCCGTATGAACAGGACAACCTCAATTATGCATCACTGCTCCCAGCACAACCTACTAGTTGTCACAACAAGTCACAATGCACAACATCAGCCACACAGCAGCACAGTTCCCAGCTCCTTCCCTCTTCACTCTCCACAGCCGTAATGAAAAATTGGCGGCGATCGCGGGACCTTTATAGAATTCAAAACCCGTGAGAATCCTACAGCGGGATGATGACATTTTGCCTCGTTTTCAGATCCGAGTCAGACGGGAAAACCTGGGCCTACTCGTATCTGTCTCGGATCCCCTAAGTTCGGGTGGGTTCGGATCTCTGAGATCCGAACCCGCTCATCTCTACTTATATTGTGTACTGTAGACCACGCTCATGCCACCAAAACAACTCTGACCCATCAGTAGGTGTCCCCCCCCTCAGAAAGTGTCCCTTGGTATCATCAGACCAGGCCACCTTCTTGCATTGCTCTATGGTCCAGTTCTAATGTTCACGTGCCCATTGTAGGTGGTTTCTGCGGTGGACAGGGACAGCCTTTTGGGCACTCTGACTGATATGCACTGCACAAACCAACAGGGCCACAGAGAGCAGTGGTGGGCCTGGGTACTGTAAGGGCGTGGCCTAATTGTGCAGGTGTTAACATGCCCACCCGCTACAAAAAAAGATTCTAATTGTTCCACCACCCACAGCCAGGGGCAGATTTAGGTGATCGCCTCCCCCCCACATCAGGTGCAGAAAGAAGAGACTGCTGCTGAGCTCAGTGGTAGCAGCATTCCTGGACCCAATGAAGCCCAGCACACAGGACCTGGTAATTAGTACACATTCCTCCCCCTTCTCAGTGCCTTCTGCAAGCTGTGAAACAATGTGTGTTCTGATACTTTTCTATCATAGCTATCATTAACTTTTTCAGCAATTTGTGCTATAGTAACTCTTCTGTGGGATCAGACTAGACAAGCTAGATTTTGCTCCCCATGTGCATCAATGAGCCTTGGGCTCCCATGACCCTGTTGCTAGTTCACCAGTAGTCCTTCCTTGGATCTCTTTTGGTAGGTACAAACCACTGCATACCAGGAACACCCCACAAGACCTGCATTTGACCCTTGTCAAAGTCGCTCAGAACCTTACGCTTGCTCATTTTTCTAGCTTCCAACACATGAACTTCAACAACTGACTGTCCACTTGCTGCCTAATATATCCTACCCCTTAACAGGTGCCATTATAACGAGATAATCAATCTTATTCACCTCACCAGTCAGTGGTTTTAATGTTATGGCTGATTGGTGTACATGAGCTGAGTATCCACCTATAAGTTGCATTTATCACTTCATTGTCATGACAATTTCATGTTTAGTATGACAAGGGAGGGCAGTCATAGAAATAACAATATGATAACCCCCCCCACCACACACTAACAAAAAGTTTATTTCGTAGACTTGCTTGTCTTGTAACCTTGCAAGCAGAAAAAAAATTGCTAAAATTTATCATAAGCAGTCAGACTTGTCTTACGCTCCGGGATGCGGTCAGGATACTGGTGGGAGCTATCCCCTCCGCCAATATCCTGACACCCACATCCCGACATGGGACTAAAGATAGGCATCTATCATTAGCCCCACTACTAAATCCTGACACCTGGCATGCCAAATGAAGGTAAGGGGGTCTTAGCATGTAGCTGCGGAGGGGGGGGGGCTTTGGGGGAGGGTTAGCTTTAGGGACTCCGGGGGGACAGGGTTAGGCACCCTCCCCAGGAGGGTTAGGGTAGGGAGAGGGGGGTTTAGGGTTAGGCACCACTAGGGGGGATAGGGTAGGCACTCCCCCCCCGGGAGAGTTAGGTTTAGGGTGCGGGGAGGGGGGTTAGGTTTAGTCACTAACGATGGGAGGTTAGAGTTAGGCACCACTAAGGGAGGGTTAGGGTATGGAGAGGGGAGGGTTAGAGTACTTACCTCCTGCAGTTGGGATTTCGACCCGTCGGACTGCCGCTGTCGGTATTTGATCTGGCAGCTAAACAGTCGCCGGCATTACATACCAATTCCGACGCTCCAACTATACAAAGTAAGAAATACTGGAATATATAACACTTTCATTTAAGAAGAAAAAGGGGAACAGGTGAAGAGGTTTGTTCACTGAAATGATGAGATTAGATTCAAAAGAGGGACAAAATATTAAGATTAGTAATAATATATAAGTTAGTTGTCATGTACTATATGTAATACTTTACTGCATTGCCGCCTTCATTGCAGTTACCATTCAGATAAGAGAGACAGGGCCTGATCCAGAGGTACACGCAGTGGCGATGCTACACGCAAGCGGCTGCTGTTTTCAGTCTGCACATGTGTCTGAGACACACTGCACATGCGTCCAGATGGTTACTGCTCTAAGCCGCACAACGAATTTAGATGCAAGTGCAAGGAATGTCAGTGGGTGTTTCTGGGAGGTAGCCAGAAGCTGGTGTGTCACGGTCAACAACTGCGTCATGCATCTGGTTCACACTGCGCATGTGTCAAGGTACATTACCATAAGGGAGCGTTTGGGAGAGGTAAAAAAGGAGTGGCTGCAAAAACACAGGTGTGTCAAGATAATATTTGGGTAGTGGCTGCGATTCCATACGCAATCAAAATGACACCCTGCACCCAATTAATAATATACTTACCTCTCTGGTGCACAAGTGACCGGGAAAATGGCCACCATGGCCACTTCCCCAGTGATTTGCGCATGCGCAGTAGAGATGTCCCAGGAACGCAGCACAAGCGCCATATTTCTGGAGACCTGCATCAGCAATCAGCTTTAAATAGAACAGAAGCAATTTCCAGGTCAGAGTTCACTTGATCTTGGATATTTTTACTGTCTTCTGCCAGAGTCTACTGCACTGCCAGAGAGGAGGGGGCTCCATCGGAGCCTGCACACAGGCCCCCTCCTCTCCTAAAGCGCCTCTGTGCGGACGTTTGGATTTGGGCGTCTCTATACAAATCTAGGTGTCTGCGACATTTGCATATTCTTGCACAGCTGCTGCATACAAATTCACATCTGTGGTAGCATTAGCACACATCTCTGTACAGGCTCTTGTCTATAGTTAAAAGTAATCAGTTTATTTATGCACGTACATATTGCTGACGGCTGTCATAAGAGTTATGCAACATTGTCATTATCTTACATAGATGAAATAATGAATGAATCATGTTCTAAATATTAGTCTTGTATTGAAAAACAAATTTAGTTATTAACTCTAAATTGTGTTTAAATTAAGAAAGTATGTGGCCTAATAAAAGCTGTTTACGCTGCTAAGGTTTTATTCTGCCCAGAGAAATCATCTAGCATGGCTGAAAAGCTGGCTCAGTAGAGCATGCATAAACAAGGAGAGAACATGAAGGCAAGGAGAGGTGGGCCACAGATGTCACATAGAGTTACATGGTTGCTGAGGACAGAGCACAGGATCTCCTGGCAACCATCTCTGAAGCATTTTCAACTTATTTACGTTCAAAGGATTGGTGATGTGTGAATGTGATGAATGAGGGACTTTTAACTTTTGTTTATATCTGTTCCTGAAAAATGCAAATAAAGATATATTGGTGCATAACATGCTTAGGGGTAAATTTACTATGCTCGAATGAAACCGATTGCGGACAAATCGGCTGTTAAATGCATATTCGTAATTTACTAAACGCTAAAATCATCCGACGTTGCTCCATTCCATGTCTAAAACTCGGTTGAGAACACCTGAAAAACAGACGATAACATGAAATAGACCATCGATTCAACTCGACAGCCATTTGCCATAGACATCAATAGGACCTCAAAATTTACTAAGGGTTCGTATTTGTTATACCGGCCGATAAATAGTGCAAATCGGCTGCAAAAGACGCCAATATGACCCAAAATAGAAATCTCAAATAGAACACCTTTTTCAATTCACATCTCAACATACTTATCCATCAATGACAACTCAATTCTGTGGATGATAAAAGGGGAATAAGCACATGAATGATGTGATGGTCAACAAAGATGCACACAATCAAGGAAATCCATGATGCATGCATCTGTGTGTAAAAGAATAAACACAGAAGCACGGATGGATCAATGAGATCTGTCTGTGCTTCTGTATTTAAAAAAAATTAAAACCTGTGTAAAAATGTAAAAAAATGGTGTGGCCCCCTCCCCAAAAGAACAACCGCACCGGGCTTTGGAGACCCAGTGCTGGTTGTTCTAAGTAGAGGAAACAAATGATGTAGGGGTCCACTGTATTAAGCACAACCAGCACCAGACTATTCAGAACCAGTGCTGGTTGCCAAAATACAGGGGACAAAACGACGTAGGGGTCCCCCTGTAAGATGGAATTGTCCTTTGACCCTCCCACCCACCCTTATGTTGTATAAACAGGACATGCACAATTTAACAAACCAATCATTTCAGCGCCAGGGTCTGCCACACGACTGTGGCTGAAATGATTGGTTCGTTTGGGCCCCCACAAAACAAGCTGGCAATTAATCTGTCCCTGCACAAACTGGCTCATTCGGAGGCAAGATGTCGTCCTTATCCTCCTCATCCACCGATTCCTCACCCTCTTCAGTGTTGTGTACATCCTCATCCTAACAGAGTATTAATTCGTCCCCGTTGGAATCCACCACCACAGGTCCCTCTACATTCTGGAGGCTGGTCTCCCTGGAAGAGTTGATAATTCATTTTGATGAACATCATCTTCTCCACATTTTGTGGGAGCAACCTCCTACGCCTTTCGCTGACAAGGTTCCCGGCTGCACTAAACACTCTTTCACTCTTACACACTGGAGGGGGGGAAACTCAGGTAAAATAGAGCCAGTTTGTAAAGGGGCCTGCAAATTGCCTCTTTTTCCTGCCAGTACAGGTACGGACTGTCTGACATGCCTACTTGGATGCTGTCACCGATGTAATCCTCCACCATTCTGTCAATGGTGACAGTATCATATGCAGTGACAGTAGACATGTCAGAAATTGTTGCCAGGTCCTTCAGTCCGGACAAGATGTCCAAACTTGGTCCTGCTTGCCCTGCATCACCGCCAGCGGGTTGCTTAGGATACCTAAGTTTTTTCCTGGCAGCCCCAGTTGCGGGAGTAAATGAAGAAGGAGCTGTTCACGTGTCACGTTCTGCTTCAGCTGACAGTGTTTTCACCAGCAGGTCTTTGCACCTCTGCAGGCTTGTGTTGGCTGGAAAGAAAGACACCACATAGGCTTTAAACCTAGGATCGAGCACGGTGGCCAAAATGTAGTGGTCTGATTTCAACAGATTGACCACCTTGGAATCCTGGCAAAGCGAATGAAGGGCTTCATCCACAAGTCCCATATGCCAAGCGGAATCGCTCCGTCTTAGCTCCTCCTTCACTTTCTCCAGCTGCTTCTGCAAAAGCCTGATGAGGGGAATGACCTGACTCAAGCTGGTAGTGTCTGAACTGACTTCACGTGTGGCAAGTTCGAAGGGCTGGAGAACCTTGCACAACACGGAAATCATTCTTCACTGTGCTTGAGTCAGGTGCATACCCCCTCCTTTGCCTATGTCATAGGTGGATGTATAGGCTTGCATGGCCTTTTGCTGCTCCTCCATCCTCTGAAGTATATAGAGGGTTGAGTTCCACCGCGTCACAACCTCTTGCTTCAGGTGATGGCAGGGCAGGTTCAAGAGTGTTTGCTGGTGCTCCAGTCTTTGGCACGCAGTCGCTGAATGGCGAAAGTGGCCAGAAATTTTTCAGGCCACCCAAAGCGTCTCCTGCACGCCCCTGTCGCTTTTCAGAAAATTCTGCACCACCAAATTTATTGTGTGAGCAAAACATGGGACATGCTGGAATTTGCCCAGATGTAATGCCCACACAATATTGGTGGCGTTGTCAGATATCATAAATCCCCAGGAGAGTCTAAGTTGGGTAAGCTACTGGGCGATGATTTCCGTCAGTTTCTCTAAGAGGTTGTCGGTGGTGTGCCTCTTACTGAAACCGATGATACACAGCGTTGCCTGCCTTGGAACAAGCTGGTGTTTCTGAGATGCTGCTACTGGTGATGCTGCTGTTGTTGCTGCATAAGGTGATACATCTACCCAGTGGGCTATCACAGTCATATAGTCCTGGGTCTGCCCTGTTCCACTTTTCCGTGATTAAGTATACATTGGGTACAACCCCATTTTTCAGGACACTGAGGACACTTTTTCTGATGTTTCTGTACAGTCTCGGTATCGCCTGTCTAGTGAAGTGGAATCTAGACAGGATTTGGAACCCGGGACACACTACCTCCATCAATTGTTTAAATCCCACTGCACTAATGGCGGATACCGGACGCACGTCTAACACCAACATAGCAGTCAAGGCCTCAGTTATTCGTTTTGCTTCAGGATGACTGCTGTCGTACTTCATCCTCCTCGCTAAGGACTGTTGTAGGGTCAATTGTTTAGTAAAAGTAGTGGTGTTCCTACTTCCTCTCTGGGATGATGGATGACTCCCAGCAGCAACAGCAGCAGCAGTAGGCGTAGCAATGCATTATCCTCCGGAGGAAACCCGGATAGGAGAGTCAGTCATGCCAGCGACATGGCCTGCAGGACTACTTCCGATCCTGACTAAGGAGGAAATTGACGAGGAGGGAGTTGACGGTGTGGTTTGCAGGCACTTGGATACAACAGGACAAAGGGATTTAGGTGTCCCTGGACTGCTTACGGTCTTAGCCAAAGTTTCTGAACTTGACAGTAACTTTTTATGAACGCGCTGCAGGTGACGTATAAGGAAGGATGTTCCTAGGTGGTTAACGTCCCTACCCCTACTTATTTCACCTTTACATATGGTACATATGGCAAGACAGTTGTTGTCCGGATTTGGATAGAAATATTGCCAGACCAAAGAGGTGGAATGTTTGGTTTTCTGCCCAGGCATGACCGTGATGGGTTTTTTCATCCCACGGACAACAACTGTCTCCCCCAGAGCCTGATTTAAACAAACCACATCACCGTCAGAATCCTCCTCGCCAACTTCCTCCTCAGCACCTGCTACACCAGTATCCTCATCCTGTTGTACTTCAATAGTGACATCTTCAATTTGCATATCAGCAAGTGGACTGTGGGTGCTCCTTTCAGCACTTGCAGGGGGTGTGCAAATGGTGGAAAGAGCCACCTCTTCCCGTCCAGTGCTGGGAAGGTCAGGCATCGCAACCGCCACCACACTTGGACTCTCCTTGGGGATTTGTGATATCTTCTTAGAACGCACAGTTCTTTGCTCTGCTTTTGCCAGCTTAACTCATTTCATATTTTTAGCGGGAGGAGGGCTTCCATCGTCATGTGAAGCTGAACCACTAGTCATGAACATACTAGGGAAAGACCTTAGCCGTTCCTTGCCACTCCGTGTCGTAAATGGCATATTGGCAAGTTTACCTTTCTCCTCAGGTGATTTAAATGTTTTTTTAAGGTCATTTTCCTGAACTTTGTCATTTGGGATTGTATATGCCCTCTACTATGACATTGGTCATCGGCCTTGGCAGACGACGTTGATGGCATGTTATCGTCTATGTCATGACTAGTGGCAGCAGCTTCAGCACTAGGAGGAAGTGGGTCTTGATCTTTCCCTATTTTATTTTTATCGGAGATAGTTTGGTCCTCCATTTATGTTATATTGAATATACGTGCGGTTAAGGCGCACACAAACACAGAAAATAAGTTTTTATTTTTGTTGGAGACTAGTGCACTTTGTGGGTTACACCACCCTTTAAGAAATGAGCCAGCCGACTCTTTACTTATGGGACACAGGCGCACGCTTGGTGCTGCTCCTTTGTTGATGCACGTGCAGCTACAGTGCACACAATTCACAAAGACAGAAAAAAAAGAATTTTTTATTTTTTGTGGAGCGCACTTTGAGGGTTACACCACCCTTTAACAGACAGACGCACGCTTGGCACTGCTACTTTGAGGATGCACGTACAGTGCAGACAATTCACAAACACAGAAGAAAATGTTTTATATTTGTTGGAGTGCACTTTGGGGGTTACACCACCCTTTAACAGACAGACGCACTCTTGGCGCTGCTGCTTTGAGGATGCACGTACAGTGCACACAATTCACAAACACAGAAAAAAATATATATTTTCTGTAGTGCACTTTGGGGGTTACAGCACCCTTTAATGGACGAGCCAGCCGGCCCTTTACGTATTACACAGGCGCACGCTAGGCGCTACTTTGTTGATAACCGTGCGGCCACAGTGCACAGAATTCACAAACACAGAAAATAATTTTTTATTTTGTTTGGAGTGCACTTTGGGGGTTACAGCACCCTTTAATGGTCAAGCCAGCCGGTCCTTTACGTATGACACAGGCGCACGCTTGGCGCTACTTTGTTGATAACCGTGCGGCCACAGTGCACATAATTCACAAACACAGAAAACATTTTTTATTTTGTTTGGAGTGCACTTTGGGGATTACAGCACCCTTTAACGGATGAGCCAGCTGGCCCTTTACTTATGACACAGGCGTACGCTTGGCACTACTTTGTTGATGCACGTGCGGCTACTGTGCACACAATTCACAAACACAGAAAAAAAAAATATTATTTGGAGTGCACTTTGGGGGTTACAGCACCCTTTAACGGACGAGCCAGCCGGCCCTTTACTTATGACACAGGCGCACGCTTGGCGCAACTTTGTTGATACACGTGCGGCTACTGCGCACACAATTCACGAACACAGAAAAAATATTTATTTTTTTGCACTTGGGGGGGAGCACCCCTGATGGACAGAGCACCCCCTGGACAACACTACGGCACCCCTTTCGGACTGGGACACTGCACAGGACTTTGGAGTGGACACAGCCCCTATGGACAACTGACTGCACAACACAGCCCAGCCAACCCCTATGGACTTTGGAGGAGTGGACACAGCCCCTATGGACAACAGCAGCACAGCACAACACAGCCAGCCCCTATGGACTTTGGAGGAGTGGACACAGCCCCTATGGACAACAGCAGCACAGCACAACACAACCAGTCCGTATGGACTTTGGAGGAGTGGACACAGCCCCTATGGACAACAGCAGCACAGCGCAGCACAGCACAGCACAACACTGCACTGCACTACACTACACAGCCCAGCCAGCCCTAACTCCCACCCTCCCTCTTCACTGTCCACAGCCGAGTGAGAAAATGGCGCCTACGCGGGTACCTTATATAGGATCCAAAACCCGCGAGACCCGGAAGGCGGGATGATGACGTTTTGCCTCGATTTCAGATCCGAGTCAGGCGGGAAAAGTCGAGCCTGACTCGGATCGGCCTCGGATCGGGGGGGTTCGGATTTCAGAAATCCGAACCCGCTCACCCCTAATATGAATACGGACAATGTCATTCGAGATTGATCTTGAATTACATCTAATGGAAATCATCAGCTTAGTTAATTTACCCCTTAATGTGCATTGCTACTTTCCTAATGTTACACCCTCTTTAGTATTTACTGTTAACTTCTTATTTATCATTCAACATATTGAAAGACACAGTTTAAAATGTAGGTAATTTACGCGGTGCAAAACAGCCACTCTGCCCCATAAATACAGCTTTTGACTTGTTGTGCATCTTGATTTCGGCAAGTATGTGTAGATTCCCACCAGGGGGTAAATTTAGTAAAGTTTAATTTGGTATTTGATTTTATGAATCTATAAAATCGACTGAAATCAAATTTAAATCGAACTGCAAAATCCCTTAACAAATCCCTCATTTACTATAATTCGATTTTGCATTCGATTTTCAAATCGAATTCGATTCTGGTCAGTTTTAAGAAGGGATTTTGGGCCTGATTCAGAGCTGAACGCTCTGACCAGAGCGCTCGCTCTGAATCAGGGCCCTCCTACCTTTTTTTGGAGCGTCCTCATGGACGCTCGCATAGCTGTGGGTTACCACCCACAGCTATAGCGAGCGTCCATGGTGATGGTCGCGATGGTTTGACCATCGCGACCATCAGGCTTGCGACGGAGACCCTGCGGTAGGGTCTCGCTGCCGCAAGCCCTGGAGTGATTTTGGCTCTATCAGAGTCAAAATCACTCCCACTGACATCACTATGTCAGTGGGGCCGGCTTCAGATGGTAGGCGTTCCCATGGGAACACCTCCGTCTGGCAGGCACGCCCCCGGCACGCCCACCAACGTCGCAGTCCGGGTCTCGCACATGCGCACGACGGAGCTCCCTCCGTCGTGCGCATGCGCAGTGGGGAACATCGACCCGCTTGCGAGCGTACTGCCGCTCGCGAGCGGGTCTGAATGACCCCCTTTGTGTTCAGTTTATGAAATACCTTCCAAAATCGAACCTCAAATTCCCATTAAAATTGAATGCAAAATAGAATTCAAAATCTAACTCAACTACCTCATTACTTCCTATTGGGCCAAATATATCACATGCACTCTAATTAACAGGGGGGTAATGGAAACACTTGTGTACACTAGAAAAGTGAAAGTGATTTATAATTTCTTCATTAATATAATATGCTCATCTTAAATATACTGTATAAATGTGTATATAATACATAGAATTTTTTAGAAAACATTTTTTTTTGTTAGCCTGGCTATGTCGGCTGAACTCCACCATGGGGGTGGCCTGTGTGCACCTTTGTTATGGGGCCCCCAAAGAGCTAGTTACGCCACTGATCCCGCAGGTAGGTGCACAGCATTACAAAGCCTTGAGCAGCCATTATTCCTACAGCCAGATTGCCTCACATGCTTTAGGGAACTTTTAAAGGCATCACAATTAATTTCCAGCCAAAAGAATGATATTTAGAAGCTCAAATGGACAGTCTCTCATTATTCTATTCATTTGGGGATTTGAAATTTGATTTGAAGTTCAATTTAGTTTCGATTTGCAAATCGTATGTTAGTAAATTAAGGGATCCTATATTTGACTATGGGAAAACATTGATGTTTTGCCTATATTCGATTTTGAGTGAAATTCCCTTTTCTATTCAATTTGTTTGACATTTGATTTTGGCTTTAGTAAATGTCCAATATCAAAATCGAGTGGACACTGAACCAAAATCAAATGGCAAATTGAACAGAATCCAAAATTGTTCTTTAGTAAATATACACCCAGGTCGCTTAGGATTGCAACATAATATTTACAGCAGTTTACCCTGAAGTTGGAGGGATTGGGGGAGATAGCTGAGTACAGGCATTCCTACCTCACTATGTAGAGGGCCTTCTGGGTTGGATCATTTACTGTTGGCATATTTTCTGTGCATGTGGGTAATTTTTTTTTTTTTTTGAGGGGGGGATTTTAAGGTTGTTTTTATTCTCTTTATTAGGAATATCATACTTGCCGGCAGCCAGGTTGGGCATGGCATAAAGGGGGGCGTAGTGGGGACTTGGCACGACTTTTGGTTCACCAAGCATGTCCCCTGGTCAGATTTTACAGAAGCTTATAGATGGCAATCCTAAACAGAGAGCGTAGAGGTGTAGTTACCAACATACATCTAGCATAAGTAAAAAAAGGACCAGAGACTAATGGATGCAGAATAAACAGATTTACTAGTACTGTTCATAAATGCTACTTAACAAAATAATGGGAAGAAACTGGGATAAGATTGATAGAACAATTGTCTGAGAAAGTGGAAATGGAAGGCAAACTCAGGCAAGGTTGCTACAACAGAGGGATAAAAGGACTGAAGTCATTTCTGTTGCCTAGGTGGTTACACCTGCTATATATACAGTATATAGATTGGTTCAGAGACTTGACATTTAAAACAGGTCTGTAAGAACCATCTTGTTATCATATGGGAAAGAGGTGGCTGATCCAGTCTCTCTTGGAGGCGTCTGCCAACTCAATTTTACCCTGGGACAGAGCTAGGGACAAAACATTGTCCAGCAGAAGACTTGAGTTTTTTGAGCAGAGGAATCTCTTTTGCGGATAGTGGAGAAGGGGGATAGACAAACCTCTTTCTGTAATGTTTAATAGCCACCTGTCTGTGGTAATTTGTCTCCAGAATTTTATTGCTTGAGGAAAACAAGGGTGAGAGAGGGCATGTAAGTGACTTACCATGTCCTCTTTTTTTTCCTGGAGGGATCAGCTTTGATGGACACTGTACCTCTTCCAACTTGTGTCATAGAGAGACCTCCTCTATGTCCTCGGGGGACACTTTGCTGGCCTTGGGTTGAACTGCTGGCTCCGACAGAACGACCCTCCTGGCGAAAGTGCTGCTTTGAAGTCTGGTATCCCCTCAGGTCTGCAAAGGACTTGCACGCTATATAGCGAGTCTTAACCTTGGGGCCAAAAAGCTTGGAATTTATAAGGTTATGGACATCCTATGGCCTATGAGCCAGTAACACTGCCGGGAGGAGCATGGCATATAAACTTTCGCTGCTACTAATTAGCAGCAAAACTGTGAATCCTGTTACCATGCTGATCACTCCAAAATTATTTATCAAGAATTTTGATATTATACTGACATTTTGTTACTGAGTGACTATTTACTGTTGGTGTACAATTAGTCGGAGCCAAAGTGATCATATATTGTTTTAATGAGTATTATTGTGATGCTATTTTTTTGTAAATAATTAAATATATACATAATATGTTAAGGTGGTAAATGAGTCATAGATTTATTAATCTATTACCTCAAAGCTGGGCGCTGATTATACCTCTTTTATTCTTATCTGCAGGGACTGGGGCAAAGAAGTGGTTAGTTTGAGTCAGGTTGTTTTTCAGTTTCCACAGAGATACCTTCTATTAAAATTGTGTTGATAAGTGTTTTTGTTTCATTGCAGCGAATAAGGGGGCAATAAATCAATAAGTACCTTGTGACTCCACTGTCACCATGTCAATGCTGCTTTCAGCCATCACGTATGCCTTCTCTCAGGTGCTGTATTAGATGATGACATGCAATGAAGGAGGAAATGTGTTTGCTATTACCATTTTAAGCAAAATAATCATACAAAACTGTACTAGAAGTGCCCGTTGGCTTACTAAAATTAGATATGTGCTAACTTGATTATTGCTTAGACAGCAATGCTGTAAGTGGTTTTGAATATTAACTAAGTTTATAGTAACCTTCCTTTACTTCCTCCCAGCCTCACGTCCTCCACCCTGCCTCAGGAACCAACACTGTTACTCAGTATCTAGGAGGCTGCCAGGAGGTTGTCATGGTGACTGTTCTGCTTTCTGCAGCAACTTTTCTTGCTTAGGAAAAAAAATCCTGATATCATTGGAAAAATCTTATGACTATACTAATATGGGAGATAAAACAATATCCCAAAAAGCTATTAGTAAAATAGTACAGTGATGAAAAAAACACAGGAGTGCAAGCTCTAGTTGTTCGACTATTTGTTATATGCTTTTACTACACTAGTTACAATGTTTCTATAAAATATGGAAAAAACATAACATTTACAGGAGAATGCTGTAGATAATATTACAATATCTGCATATCCTTTATTTTTATATTTATCACATTTTGTTGACTCCAGGCTATATGATTGGCCAATGTACTGATGGAAAGCATCATGATTTAGTTACAATGGAAGCTTCTAGGAATAGGGGCTGCTATCAATATATACATACACAGCAGCACACATTTATAAATCTTGGTGCGCATACAACCTGCCCCCCATCATTTCAAGTGCTACACTACAGTAACCTCCTTTTTGTCCAGCATACAAAATAGAGGCTATTCAGAAGCAAGCACCACTTTTGGTAATTAGTATAAAAAGCAGCCACTGATATTTGCTGTTTTATATGATAGAGCCCATGTTAATGGCATGTACTGTATATAAAACAGATCTCCAACTTGGCTTTTATATAACAACTGACCAAAGTCTGATGGATAATGTAGTGCAGGCATCCAGTCTCTTATGGCTAAAGTACAGCAAACATCCAATGTCTAGTGTAAAGGGCTCTAATTATTAACATTATTTTGACTAAAATAAAGTGAAAAGGGTGTTTTCACACCCTTTTCACATTATTTTAGTATCACCTATAGTTATTACAGGGCAATTGGAGTAGAATTCGTAAAATTCTACTCCAACCCCTAAGTATCACTTATTTTTAGTAAAGCAGATTGCATTTCCCATAATTGTAATGGGAAATGTGATCCGACCAGAGTTACTAAAAATAAAATGTGGAAAAATATCGGGGAAAGCCCTGTGATAATAACACCACCTGGAGGTGGCGTTATCCAGGATCTCCCCCGGTTACTGGCCTCCTACTCTGCTCTAACGGGGAGAGCAGAGCCGGGAGTATGGGAGATCACATGACCAGAGGAATGGAGAACATTACCGGAGGTCCGGAGCATGCAGGTAAGTGTAATTAAGGGAGAGGGGGGTCGCGGGTGGGGGAGGAGGGTCTCGGGGTGGTCCATGATCGTGGGGACAGGGCTTAGTGCCGAGGGGCGGGGCTTAGCACCGGTGTGGTGGGGTAGCAGCGGCGACCGGTCGGCGCATGCGCGGGCACTTAATCACGGTATTTTTTGCGAAAATACCGTGATAAGGCTCCGAAGGGGATTTGCAGGGACAGAGCTTTATCACAAGCTCTGTCCCTGTAAGGGATTTGTAGTAAATCCCTGTGATATTGCCTGAATTCGCAATGCGAATTCACTCGGTAATATCACACTACAATTTGCATTCAATATCCGGATTGTAGTAAATAGAGCCCTAAGTGTATAGTGGGCCTCAAATCTCTGGTGACTAGTGTATAGCCAACTCTAATATTATATCACCAGCCTCCAATCCCTGGTGGACAGTGTTTAACAGATGCCCAGCCTCTGGTGGCCAGTTTATTGCTAACATTCAAGCTTTGGTATCAGGGATATAGCAGACCTACAACCTCTTTTGACTAGTGTATAGTAGACATCAAAACTCTGTTTGTTTTGGAGTAACAATTCTGACTATTGTACATCATAGATATAAAACTCTCATCAAATGGTAAACTAGATATGTGCTTTCTGCTCTCTCTGGACCTCAATCTGATATGCTGCAGCTCCATAAGTGTCCGCATTTGGTATGCAAATATTTTGCTACTACATGCTTCATGCCTATGTGTCAGGCTTCATCACTTTGGGACTTACACCTACAGTAGCTTATGCTGGCTCCATCTGAAATAGAGGTCCCCTCTGCATACACCTGACTCACAACTCCGGCTACATGGCCACGACACTCCCATAACTGTTCAGTCAGAGATACACAAAGATGTTCACTACAGAGTAAGAGCAATTTACTAAAAGTCACTAGATGCAGCCACATACGGAGCTGTGTGCGACTCAGAATCAGCCCTTTATCTATAGCCAAGACATTGATTGTGGATGATTAAAACATGACTGCCACTAGTGCACTACCTTAATGACCTACCAAAAGTTGGAACAATTAAAACCCGCTTGAAAATTGGGATTAAAACAAAAGTCACAGAAATCCAAGTCGTGATTTATATACGAGAAATTGGAACAAATCTTATAGCCATCAGTGTACTTGAGTGAATAAATCACAGAGTTAATTTTGCTAGAGGAAAGTGCATGGTGCGGAACACAAAAGGTACCTGTAATATCAATAGGTACCCGGTGTCATCAATTATACATTCTTTATACACAGTATTGTTACGTGATGATGACAACTGAGTCACAATCTCTGACTCAGAACTCTGGCACAGCAGTTTTGGTCACCTTGGATAGAATCTACTGAATGATATCCAATGGAAGTCAAGTCAACAAGTGGTTATAGATACTTCATAAGGTTAATTGACGACGTCTCAAGGATGACACACATATGCTTCATCAAAGAGAAGTTTGAAGTAGTAAAGAAAATTGCAGACTACAAACCGGTCACAGACTCAAAACCTTGGATTTGGTAGTAGTGGAATATATCTAAACAGAGGGGTTGAATTGTTATTAAAGAATTATAGAATTGAATATCAATTGACCATTGTCTATACTCCTGAACAAAATTTTGTAAACGAATGAGCAAACCACACACTAGTGAAGAAAGCAAAATGTATGCTGAAGGATGCAGGACTAACCAAGCAGTGTTGGGCAGAAGCCAAGTCCACAGCAGTTTACGTGAGAAATCATTCTCCCACAGTAGCCTTGAAAGCCAACACCTATTGAAGCGTAGTAAAAAAAAAACATATGTAAAGCATCTGAGAACTTTTGGAAGTATGGCCTATGTGCATATACCATAAGAAATAAATTTATCATGTTTGGCTATTACAATGAAAGTAAAGGCTACAGATTATGGAATCCAAGTACCAGAAAGTTAGTAATGTCGAGAGATGTCATATTTAAAGAAATAGCACAAATCACAGAAAAGCTGTAATTTGACACTCAGAGCAAGTTTACAGATGTGTCCACATACATCTAGCTTCCTTGCGAGTTAAAAAGCTCTTCTAGCCGCACCATGCCGTGGCTTGACTTGGTAGCGCAGAGCATAATTTCATGTGACCTTTTCCCTTAAAATGCATATTATTTGCTTAAGCGATGGGAATAAGACACACTAGCAGCTTACACTAATTAATATGATATGTGGCATGCCTATATTCTGTGTGCGACTGTGGCTGTATCTGCATGTGAAATGTTATGTTACAGTGTCACAGAGGATGGTAGAAAATGCTGCAAATAGGTTTTGGTGTACACCTAAAGACACTATATGACATATGAAAATAGAAAAGGAATTAAACCTTGCGCAAAACCTCTAATCGGGGATTAGTATGTTTTTTTTAATAATAGTAGTAATAAAAAAAAGTCATAACATCTGTCCAATTATCCAATGATTTCAATGTTTGTACCATCAAAAATGCATAGATCCAATGTTCAATGTTCAAAATCCATAGACTGAACATTGGATCTATGGATTTTTCATGGTATAAACATTGAACATTGGAGCTATGGATTTTTAATGGTACAAACATTGAAATCATTGGATAATTGGACAGATTTTATGACTCTTTTTTATATTATTACTAGTATTATTTAAAAAAACAAAAACAAAACATACTAATCCCCGATTAGAGGTTTTGCGCAAGGTTTAATTCCTTTTCTATTTTCATATGTCATAGCAGTGCTGATGGGCAGAGGGTTGTGGAGATAGTCGGTGTGCCACTAAATGTGTGTGCTTGTGTCTGTGTAGGGGTGTTATATTTACATAAGCACTGGAGAGCGCCCAGGGAGGGAAGGGGCTGGTAACGGGACATGGTACCAGAATGTCTAGGCTCGGTCAGGGAAGTTCACTATACTAAAGTAATGACTTAGTGACAACTTCATGAAAATAAACACAATGAACAGGAATGCAAATACAACTAATTCTTGTGGATATGACTGTATATTCCATGACATAATACTTGATTCCATGATTGGCCAGCCAGGTTTTAAAAACAATGGTCTTCTGACAGTCAGTCTCTTGCAGTGAAAAAGAGATCGTTAGAGTTGTTTACCACTGTACAAGCACCAAATATTATTAGAGTTCCTGACAATATTATTATGCACTGGAAAATTAAGTCAGTAAATAGTTGATATATACCTCTTATGCTGGCCATACACGCTACAATTATCGGGACGATCCACCCGATATCGGCGGATCGCCGCGATAATTGTAGCGTGGGGGGGGCGACCGAGGGTTAAATATTGCTCGGTCAGGCATGCTGGATTGTCCAGCATGCCCGTCCGATACGATATTACCCGGTAAACTGTCAGCCGCATCGGGCAGTGTATGCCCAGCGCAGCTGACAGATAGACATTTCCTGTGTTCCTTACTACGGAAGGACAGGGAAATGTCTCCTCCCCCGGGGGCGAGCGCAGATGTCGAGCTATACACTGTGAGATTTCTCTCACAGTGTATGCCGTGGACATCTGCGGCTGGCAGCCGGCCAGATAAAATGTCTGTCGGTCTGACAGACATTTTATCTGGCAGTGTATGCCCAGCATTAGGAGTGGCTGAACAAGAAAGGTATAACATTACCCACAATGATTAACTCTGACATCAAGAATAAAGTGTGTGTGGAACATACCTCAACAACAGATACAACCCTCTGCTTTAAAAAGTTAAGTTCCCAACTAATTACATATATTTATTATTTAGATGTTACCACAGAGCCATAACAAGGGCTGTGAGCGCCCTGTGCAGACCTTACCCCATTTGCGCGTGACGTCATGATGTTGTGCATAGCGGCCGGGGCTGCCGGCACTTGGAACTGCAGCAGTAACCAGATTGTCTTGTCTAGGCAGCTCTAATTTCAGCAGGGTGCCTGCCTGTAGCGTCCAAAGGGCACTCCGGGCAATACTGCCGCAGCGATACTGAATAACTGGAATGCCCCCCTGTTAGCCAGAAGCAAGGGTTGTTGGTGAGGAGCGGTGCCTGGTTATGGCACTCTGTTACGGTTTAGATAAATTTGGACACAAGCAAAGGAAAATAATGTGATAGGTCTGTAATTATTGACAGAGGGATTTACTGTATATGTATAATCTAGTTGTAGTACCATTGGGCGCCCAGATACCCGTGGAGCAGCAAACAAGCAAAGAAAATGGTTCTACCCTTAGAACCGCAATATAGCAAACAGCTCGTATCTTATTCAAAACTATAGGTACTTCCCTTCATAGTATATGGCTCTTAATCTTGATGTTAAATCCTTCTCAATTGGTATTCATAATATGCAAGACAAGAAAATGATGCCACAACCATGGTGTAGTATTTTCTCAAATGTAAAACATTTATTCATATGACATAAAATAAAAAAATTATATATTTTGGTATCACACACGATACATCAATGTGATACACGTATCCAAAGTTTAAAAATAGATGGGGAATTACCAGAAGTCCCATAAATACAGGGCACGTAGATCTTAAGATGGAGGTATTTCGGACTACCTCTAAATGTGTCTCTATTCAGGATCCTCTGGAGTTCCCTTGTTTACCAATGGGCCTGTCACACGTGTGCTGTATTTATGGGACTTCTGGTAATTCTCCATCTTTTTTTAAACTTTGGATTTACTGTATACTCCCCACAGTTCTAAACTGCATGATATGTAAAAAACTATGCCAATCATTAAGTTAACCACTTAAATGGTTAATATTTTTTCCAAAAACCGCTCAGAAATTGTCTTTTTTTTTTTCATTGAATTAGGTCAATAACATCTATTTAACACTTATCCAACACAATTTTATAAAAAAAAAACACCTTTTTTTTTCAAAACGCAATGGCTCTGATGCAGAGCCGGACGCCCTTTTAGAGCGCTCGCTCTGAATCAGAGTGGCATTTTTTTTTGAGCCGGCCTCCTGGCCGCTCGCTAAGCTGTGGGTGACCATCAGGCTTGCGACGAGACCCTTGTGGTATGGTCTCGTCCATCGCAAGCCCCAGTGGACTTCCTGCTCTAATAGAGCAGGAAGTCCACTTACTGACATCACTAGTGATGTCAGTGGGGCCGCCCACAAATGGAAGGCGTTCCCTCGGGAACACCTCCGTTTGTCCAGCCACCCCCTGCCCGCCTCCACAATGGGGCGAGCTGTCAATCACAATCGACAGCCACCCCATTTTGGTGCGAGACCCGTAGCGACGGAGCGCCCGTCGCTGGCCGGGTCTCGCGCATGCGCACGCTGGAGGCGGCGCATGCGCAGGGGGTAAACATTGATCCGCTTGTGAGCGTATGGCGCTTGCCAGCGGGTCTGAATCAGCCCCAATATACCATTAAAACTAACATTGATTTAAAAAAATAAATAAACATTTTTTTTCAGTGATAATCACATTTTTTCTCTGAAAATCGATTTTTTTCCCACTGATATATTGAAAGATCAATATATCTGAAAATCGCAGGACACACAAGGGTAGGGGGAAGCAGAGGCACCTTTGTGTTTACACATTGTGGGGGGGTCTAAATACTTTACAGTACCTTGGCGGCTGCCCCTATCTGCAACCATCATTTATCAATGGTTAACCCACCAATGGCAATCCCTACTGTGACTGGAGGGGCAGCCTGCTTTTACATTTCTCCCCGCCCCTGTGAACCCATGGCTCCTCCTCCAGTGTTTGCTGATCACTACTGGTAACAGTGATCAGCCAGCCCGGCAGCACCCTCCACCGCTGCCCTCCAAACCCCAGTCATAGTACATTACCCCAGGCATACACAGGAGCAGGGCTTCTCCTTATCCCAGCCAGAGCCGGCCCTAGGCATAGGCAAACTGAGCAATCCAAGGCTACCTAAGGCCATTGGAGGTTTTGGGCAGACACAGCTGGGGCATCTGCTGTGCTGAGTGAGGGCCGGTATAATGTGTTGGGAGAAGGGTAATGGGTCTGTGATCTGTGCTCTGCTGGGAAAGGGATGAAGGGTGCTGTGCTGAGAGAGGGGTGAAGAGTGCTGTGCTGAGAGAGGGGTGAAGAGTGCTGTGCTGAGAGAGGGGTGAAGAGTGCTGTGCTGAGAGAGGGGTGAAGGGTGCTGTGCTGAGAGAGGGGTGAAGAGTGCTGTGCTGAGAGAGGGGTGAAGGGTGCTGTGCTGGGAAAGGGATGAAGGGTGTTGAGCTGAGAGAGGGGTGAAGAGTGTTGTGCTGGGAAAGGGATGAAGGGTGCTGTGCTGAGAGAGGGGTGAAGAGTGCTGTGCTGAGAGATGGGTGAAGAGTGCTGTGCTGAGAGATGGGTGAAGGGTGCTGTGCTGGGAAAGGAATGAAGGGTGTTGAGCTGAGAGAGGGGTGAAGAGTGTTGTGCTGGGAAAGGGATGAAGGGTGCTGTGCTGAGAGAGGGGTGAAGAGTGCTGTGCTGAGAGAGGGGTGAAGAGTGCTGTGCTGAGAGAGGGGTGAAGGGTGCTGTGCTGTGATCTGGGCTGTGGTGGGAAAGGTGTGCTTGGTAAGTAGTGCTGTGATGGGTTCTGTGCTGGGAGAGAAGTGCTGGGAGCGCAGCACCATGGGGAAGCAGCCACAGCACAGTGAGACCACACCCGTTCCGTGAGGCCACACCTCTTTTCATGGTTCCACCGAGGGGGCACCACCCAAAATCTTGCCTAGGGCACTAGTTTGGCTAGGGCCGACTCTGATCCCAGCGCTGCAGAGAAGAGCAGCTGCTGAGCATACAAAGTAGCAGACTGGCTCCTTGAGTTCAGTAACCCGGCGACTGCGTAAGGCATGTACAGTAGCACAGAGGCTCCTTCAGCACATTTTCCCAGCGGCTGCAGAGAAGAGCAGCTGCCGAGCATACAAAGGAGCAGACTGGCTCCCTGAGTTCAATACACAGGGGCAAATTTACTAAACTGACAGTTTTTAGAAGTGAGTTTTAAAAGTGATGTTACCCATAGCAACCAATCAGATTCTAGCTATTATCTTCCAGAAGGTGCTAGTTACATGTTAAGTAGAATCTGATTGGTTGCTATGGGCAACATCACTTTTAAAACTCACTTCTAAAAACACTCAAATTTACCCCACAGGCGGCTGCGAAGAAGGGCAGCCACAGGGCAGTAGCAGAGAGGCTCCTTTCAGTATATTACCACAGTGGCTGCTCCTCTCTGCAGCCGCTGATTAGGCGGTGTCACTGGGGTGGCCAATCACTATTGATTAACGCAATTGACCATCTATCCTGTCCAATATAACCCTCCGATTAAAAAATAAGAATAAATAAGACAAATACCACTAAACTTGACACTCCAATCTGTGTGATTGCTGGCAGACAATGGAGTATTCTCAGACAAAAGTTCCTTTAGAAACTCAGGTACTGATTCAGAGCCAGACGCTCTTTCAGAGCGCTCGCTCTGAATCAGTGCCTGCCTATTGTATTTTTAGAGCGGCCTCCTGGCCGCTCACATAGCTGTGGGTGACCACCCACAGCTAGTGCGAGCGGCCAGGATGATGGTCGCGATGGTCAAGACCATCGCGACCATCGGACTTGCGATGAGACCCTTGTGGTAGGGTCTCGTTGCCGCAAGTCCCAGTGGACTTCTTGCTCTTACAGAGCAAGAAGTCCACCCACTGACATCACTTGTGATGTCAATGAGGTCGGCCCTAGACGGTAGGTGTTCCCATGAGAACGTCTCCGTCTGGGCAGCCACGCCCCCGGCCTGCCCACCAAAGGGGGCGTGCTGTCACTCAACATCGACAGCACGCCCCCTTTGTAGCAAGGAGACGCTTCCGTCGTGCACATGCACACAGGGCCAACATCGACCCGATTGCGAGCGCTCAGCGCTCGCGAGCGGGTGTGAATCAGGCCCTCTGTTCCACCTTGAAACTCTTACTATCAGTTGCAGTAGAGTTGGTGGTAAACAGATGACAAGCTCAGCGAGGACTGATTTGGATGACACAGATCCTTTTACACATGACACAGCTGTCAGTTCAGTGCGTTGCTTTTGTGTGTATTTGTGTGTTTGACATTTCTTAAGCTGACTATGAAATGTCACTTTGTTTGCAGGTTTCTCAAGTGTTGTCTTTCATAATGTTTACAAGTGAATGTGAAATATTGATTCTGAAAATAAATACCCAGATCATCTTTTATATAGGAAACATAAATGTTGTGGACATTCTAACAAAACATTTTCATTGTTTTCTGGTGAGGCAATTGACTTTCCTTCCTTTCTCATTCAAACTGTCAATCTCAGTTAGTCCTATGGGGAAAATCATAGCATCTAGTATAAACCACATGATATTCTCTATGGACCAAATCATCCACAGTAACATGTTCTATATGGTAATGACCAATCTATAAATGTAATGTACAATGAAAAAGCCCTATTGTAAAATCTAGAGATTATTAATTTTGACTTCCCTATTTTCCTACTCATATTTGTTATTTTATGCCTTTATTCTGTACCTTATTTGTGTTTCTACAGTTTAGACAAGAGTTATGATCATGTTGATGCAGTGTCTGGTCACTGCATTTTGATGAATGAATGTAGAAACTTTGACTCATAGAACTTTATTCATATCATAGTTAATTGCATGCATTTCTTAATTTTTCAATCTAATACCTCCTTTCCACCAAAAACCCAGGTCCGACCTGGATTTTCAGACATGGTTCCAACCCAGGTGAGACCCAGGTCAGACACCATTTACACAGCACCATCAATCTGGGTTATTCTCAGGTCAGCTCCGTTCACACTGAACCTGGGTCTGCCCTGCTAAACTTGTGAGGTCATAAAAAGTGGGAGGTGACTGCTCCACAATCTCCAATCAGCTCATTTTAGGCATGACCCAGGTCGGATAAACCCGGGTGCGCCATTTAAACTGCACCATTACCCAGGTCCATCCTGGGTTCTGACCCTGGTAGCTACCTGGATAGGATTGATGGGTCACTTGACCCCGTTTTTTTTATCAGGGACTCTTTTACACTGAGCTGCGACCCAGGTAGACCCAGCAATAACCCAGTTTTTTACTCTGTGTAAAAGGGGTCTAACACAGCTTTTAGCCAGCCACCCAGCACAAACGGGATTTGGTATAGGACAAACAGCTGACATAAAAGTCATTAGAATGTGTGTTGTGACATCATTGGTTAAGTATAATCTCCAGGTTTAGATTACTTATATGTAAATATCTAATAGTGAATTTATTTGTTCTTTAAATTCTTTGTAAATCATATGCTAGTGATTATCTAAATATGTAAAACATATGTATTATAGAGGCGGTTTAATAGAGGAGGCTCTGTGTGGCCTCCTCCTCTCTGGCAGTGTAGTAGACTCTGGATTTGTGCCAGAGTCTACCCCGCATGCATAGTTCTCCAGAAACATGGTGCCCGTGCCACTTTCCTGGAGACTTCTCTATTATGCTTGTGCAAAACACCAGGAAATTGCCCGCCACAACAATAGAGTTCAGCTATACTGCAGTACAGACCGATGCAGGACCCCGGAGATGTAAGTATAATTATGGGCGCAGGGTGTGCAGTGTGGGCCCTCATGGACCCAGGGCATACTTGCCTACTCTCCCAGGAGTCGCGGGAGGCTCACAATTTTTTGGGTAGCCCCCTGCAACCCCCCAAAAGAGATTTCCCTAAACGGGTACGTATGGAGGGGGCGGGGCTAAATTATGTGAATTGTGTCATTTAGCCCCACCTCTCCGCAAATCGCAGGGGTTTACTGTAAAGGCTATTGTCTGGCCACGCCCCCCAAAGATGAGAGAAGCAGGACCTCTCCGGCTGCTCCCGGAATGGAGCCCTGCAAAGCCAGTAAGTATGAACCAGGGTCCAGTGTGTACTTCCAGGGCCATAATTAGGGGTGTGCGAGCAGAGCGGCCTCACAGAGTGCAGAGCCCTGTGGGCGGCACCGCCACTCACCCATGGCACTTGCATCTGGCTAGCAGGGTGCCTGGAAAAGCACCTCGTAGCCAGAATCTCTGCAGCAGTGCCAATTGGAGTGTCCTTAGAACATTCAGACATGTACATCGCTGCCCTTACAGCCCCCCGGAGCATCCTGAGGATGATCCAGGCATTACTGTAATTCCTGGAGTTTGTAGCTCCGCCCCTCTCCGTGATGTCATACGGAGGAGGCGTGGCCTGCATCGGAGCTGCAAGCCATAGTTATGGCTCTATGCACCACACACCCTGCACTCATTATAGATACGCCAATGATACTGTATTTGTTATGTTGTTTGAACTTATCTTGATGTGATATCCACAATGTAATTTAGTAACTGTGAAATATGATTTGTATGGCTATAGAACATTTTTATATACTGAAGTATCAACAAGGTTTCAGTAAGACTGAATCAGAATTTATTTTTGTTGTTTGACTATGTAACAATGTAATTTTACTCTCCAATGTTTTTTTTTTATTTTGTTTACCATATATATTATGTGTATGATTGATTGACCTTTAACCAGATGACAAGCCAATTACTTTCCCAACTGGTCTGAATGACAGGTGGGGACTCACTGCCGACCAGTGAGTGAAGCAGGAAGAGCCGTCATCGCAAACATGTGCAACAACGTCACTTTGATGTTAAAAAAATTAAATGAATGCTAGAAAATGGGGGGACTTTAAGTCCCTATATCTCCCCAACCAAAACACATAGAAAGATGTGACACCCACATTCGAGAGATGGGACTCCCCATCTTTAACTCTATGTGCCCAAAGAAAAGTTATTACTAATGATCACCATGCAATATGCTTTGCACTACAGAAAAATGATTTAGTCTATGGATGGAAGATGATCACCCCCAAACTGGCATCCATACAATCAGCAACACCCACATTTGAAAGGGGGGTCCCCTCTTTCAAATGGGAGGTGGTCCATTAGTAGTGATTGATTGCTATGGGTAACATCTCAGCTTCTAAAAATCCACACTTTAGTAAATCTACCCCATTGTGTCAGACCATAATGATTTGTCTTATACTGATTGTGGAAATTAATGTAACAACTTTTTTATTCACTGTTGCATCGAGAGGCTCTTATACTAAAGTGCGGGTTTTTAGAAGTGGAGATGTAGCAGCCAATCAGATTCTACTTATGATTTATCTAGTACCTTCTAGAAGATAATAGCTAGAATCTAAAAACCTGCACTTTAGTAAATATACTCCTAAGTGTATTAGTTCATGTACTTATTATTATTCATGCCCATAGTGACACTGGATTTTTTGAGAGGAAGAGTTAATTTAATCACATATACCAATTAAAAATGAAGGTTAGTTATACCTAAAATAATATATTAACCCCTACAAAACAGCAGTAAACTGTGAGTTTTTTATTATTTATTTTTTTCTATATTTTGAATATACTCATTGTTTTAATATTTCACTTGACCAGGTTTTTTAACAATTACAACAATAAAAGTAATATTTTATAATGTAAGTACACATATTACAATTGTTGTGTGCCAGTGCAGGACATTCTTTCTCCTCCTTTGGAAATTTGCGCTGTTATAATGTTAACATTCAGATTGTGATGTTTTTGTATCTGTATGGTTTGTCTCTATTTACAGAATTCTTTAATAAAACATTACACACAAAAAAATCAGTGATTGATCTTGTAGTGTGTTATCTGTAGTAAAAGGTGTTATCAATCAGAGTTTGATGCCAAGCAGAGTGGATACTTCTCTGTTACAAATCTCTAACCCCTCTAATCCCTGGTGCTATGATAAGCTTCAAAGGACTAGTAGCAAATTAAAAATAACACCTAGGGCCTGATTCAGTGGTGCACGCTAATGAAGCCATGACTGTCTTTATGCTAATGCCGCAGCCAATGGGATCCATACAGAGATGCACCATTGGTCGCACATAGTCCGCAGCAAAGAACATTACACCAGCCCTATGGGGGCACAGAATGTCTGTCTGAACATGGCTGCTGAAGTCAATGCAATTGTAGAAAAGATACAGTCACTACATAGGCAAATGCTGGAGGGTTTCTGGTTGCCTCTTCCCAGCCCACACCATGACCGAAATAGAAATGGTAATATAACATAATTTTACTAGTCCTGAATGTTGTTCTCAGTATCACAAATGAAATAATTAGTGCCACCTGTGGATCTTTTAACATGTGTCAGCCAGTAATAAATATACCTGTGTACCAACTAGAGCTGGGTACGCACATAAAGATTTCTGTCCAACCATCCAACTAGTTGATTGGTTGGAATGAAAATCTGGTAACGTATGGGAATAACTGATGATCAGCAATTTGCTCCTAAATGCCAGAAAACAGATGAAAATGGTCGTTAGACAAGTTTGTTAAATGTTTGATCTAAACAATTTGTTCTTCCAACAGTTTTTGACCATTTTCCAGCGTTTGGGAGCAAATTGCTGATTGTCATTTGCTTTCATACCTTGCCACATTTTCATTCAAACCAATCAACTAGTTGGATGGTTGGATAGAAAATCTTTACCTGTGTATGCACCTTACGAGATCTTGAAAATATGCACTGTTAGGGGTGCACTGCTATAGACCATCAACAGGGTTAGTTATTAAACCTGTATAATAATACACTATCTAATGCATATACTAGACCAATATGTACATATATGTCCATGGCAGTGCTAGGTTGTTCTGCTGTTCTCCCAGATTCTTGGACTTGCTCAAGTGCTCTGGAATTTTTCCCACATCTGAAATAAAAACATTTAGCTCAGACAAGTCCCTACTGCCGCATTATGTCTTACTGTGATCGCTGGTCCTGTATATGCTGGAATTATGACACACAATACACTTTGTATGATGCATATTAAAGCTGGTTATTATGCCCTCTTCATGGATCGGCCACACTCGATCTAAAATCAAGCATTTGGAACCCTACTCTAGAAATCCTGTGTTTGCCACTGACTGACCGCGACACGCTCGCTTCTGGCTAGACACTCCCCTGTTACCACCCAAAAACGGCCACTGAAATTGCCTCTCACTGCGTTTAAAATTTGTTCTGCGCAGTAACATACGCAGTACGACTCAGATGCATGCTTGCGTCAGATATTCACAATGTGTCCACCTCTTAAGCAGGCCCTATATACTGTGTATATAAGACAAAAAAATTTCTTAGGGCCATATTCAATTTGAGGCAAAAAGTCAGAGGTCGGACTTTTGGCCATCATCGCCATTTTTCCTGGGGATAAAGTATAGGGTGCATGCCCACGTATCCCCAAATTCAATTAGGAATTGGTGAAAACGGGACCCAGCAGAAAGGTAAGTATCGAAAAGTCCTGTCGCTTTTGGGGAAATCAGCCTGTCACACCCCTAAAGATGGTCTGACATGGAGGATAACTATGGGTACCCCCAAATTGTCCTGCTAAAGGTATTTGGGCTTTTTAAACGGCCGCGACAGGTGCTTTAATGCGTCTTTAAAGAAGTGGTGAAGAATAGCATTTAGCTTCATTTTCTGGAAAAAATAACTAGTCCCATCAAATTTGGGGTACATGAAAATAGGTGCAAGCATATTTTGAAGTCTCTAAAGTGTACTTTTAAAATTCTTCAAAAATCCATCTGCCACAACCAACCGCATTCTAGAAAACACCTACTGCATACTTGAGGACAGCCCCTATTTCGCTAGTTTTTAAGTGTGTGTCCCAACTTTTTTTTTTTTTCGCCCCCAAAGTGAAAAAAACACTTTTTTGGGGGTGTCCTATGCTACTTTTTTATTTTTTTTTGACACAGCTTACTTTAAGGGGACACAACCATTCAAGCAATAGTTTATACTAGTAATTATTGCTCAGTCCTACACATGGGCTTGGAGGAATTTTGGACCATTCCTCCTTCAGGAACTGTTTCAAATCGGATGTTAATGGGCTGTCTTTCACGAACACCCTGCTGTCCAGCCACAAAATTTATCTGTCTTTTTCTGGCATCTGAAAAGAGGGCATGGCCTCTCAGGTCACACCCTAGGGAATGCCCAGCAGTCACAGAGATGCTGGGCTGCACACAAGCACTCCCGCACTGTGAATGGATGCCGCGCACATGCACACGGCATCTATGCACCCTCTACCCAGTGCTCCCCCCCAAATTTAACCCCTAGCAGGACACTGTGGCCCATAGGGGGCATTTTAGGGTTTTAAAATCGTCCACCTCTGCTGTGCAGAACCCCATGCCCCCCGCCTCCCCCTGACCTCATTGGTCCGTAGTCATTAGGTCCTGCTAAAACTGCCCTTGCGTGTTGTGGGTTTAGATCTGTACTTTTTTTTTTCAAAAATTGATAAAAGCTGCTAAAATCACATAATTTGGGCTTTTTTTTGTTCCTACAGTATTATTAACCTCAATAACATTAATTTCCACTTGTTTCCAGTCAATTTTGACCACCTCACAGCTCACAATATTGTTTTCATCCAGTTTAGGCCAAAAATTTGCACCAATCTAGGTGGCTGACTAAGCTAAGCGGCAGCAGTGGGCAGCACACACCCATGGCAGTTCAACTTCCAAAATGGCACATAAGGAAACATATGTTTTCATTAATCAAGAGGCCTGAGGAATATGGAGTATGTATGTAGTTGAAGGCATGGAAATGAATGGTTAATTGGTAGTAAATGTAATTTAATTTTATGAATCCAAAGCAAATTTATGAGGGAGGAGGGGAGAGCATGGGTGAACAATATGTCCCATGTTTTGCCCACAAAATCAACTAGGTGGTTCAGAAATTTTTTTAAAATTAAGGGTGCATGCATGAGATGCTGTCTTTGGCCACAAACATTTCTGGACATTTTTGGCATTCAGAAACCACATGTCAAAGATTTCAGCAGCTGTGACAGTTCAACTTCCAACATGGCACATCAGGAAACTAATGTTTTTTATTATTCAAGAGCCCCGAGGGAGTTGGAGTATGTATGTATTTGAAGGCAGGGGAAAGGAAGATTTGATTAGTAGTAAATTTAATTTAATTGTTTGACTCCGAAGCAAATTTATGAGGAAGGAGGGGAGGAGGGGAGACATTTACAAAAAATATTTAAATCATTCATATCAGTCCTTGTCCCAGAAGATTCCTTTAGTGCTATGCCTGCTGCCGCTGCTGGGCATGGATTTTCATCCCAGAAGGGGACCAGGAAGACTACTAATAGTACTTTAAAAGACAACTGACTGTTAAACAATCCTTTGCAATGGGGAGCAAGTATGACAGCAGTCACCCAGTTGCACAGCTGATCACTGACGCCATAACATCTATGCTGGTATTAGATGTGCGTCCAATATCTGTCAATAATGCAGTGGGTTTTAGACAGTTAATTGAGGTCCTGTGTCCCTGCTACCAAATCCCATCTAGATTCCACTTCACTAGAAATGCAATTCCCAACCTGGCAGCAGCCCCTTGATGAACAACACAGCACCCCTTTATGGACAACAAAGCACCACTACAGAGCAGCGGAGGGCGGACGGACCACCTGCAGAGTCACAAATATGTGGATGATAAACTGTGGTCTGGCCGGCAGTGTCACCGAACAGATCTTTTTTTTTGTGGAATGATAATGTTATTCAACTTTCATATTTTTAACACCAGGAAGAGCACCTCTGAATTGACAGAGCACCCCTGGATGACACAGCACCCCTTTATGTACTGTAGCCCTAGCCCCTTGATGGACGGGACAACATAGCAGCACCCCTTTAGGTACTGCAGCCGCCCTTTATGTACTGCAGCCCCAGCCCCTTTATGGACAACAATGCAGCACCCCTCTTATGTACTGCAGCCCACATTTATGTACTGCATCCCCAACTTAACAACACTGCAACTTTGAACAACAGCAGCACAGGAAGAGCACGTCTGTTCTGCACACTCTTTACAGCTGGAGTGAAAATGGCGCCGATCACTGGGTCCTTTATAGACTCCAAAACCCGCGAGAATCCGACAGCAGGAGGATAACGTTTTGCCTCGTTTTCGGATCTGGGTCAGGCGGGAATACCAAAGCCGGTCTTGGATTCGACTCGGAATTGCAAACACACACACACAAACACACACACTTCAATTAAGTCCAGTGAATAACCTAAAATTGTACAAAGGTAAGGTGTAAACTGCTCAAGGTTAAAAAAGAGAACTTCCCAAACAAGATTTAATTTTCATTTTCATTGTTGAAAGAATACAAGTGTGCTTGGTGGTTATATCTGCAAAGGTGGCTATTTTTGATGAGTCATATTTTTAGATTAAATTTATGAGTTCAGTGGTGCAAAGAGCACAATGGACAACTGAGCAGTGGAGGAAAGTGATTTTGTCAGATGACTCATCCTTCACCACAGGAGTAGGACTATCGGCGGTGAAGCTGTTGCACAGCACCAGGGCCAGCAGCAATAAAAGGGCCTGAATTCAACTCACACTAGTGACACTAGTCAGTCTGAGTGTCTTATTATAGTACCCAATCATTGGGTGTGGGCCCAGTTGTTGCTGGGGAATGAGACGTATGACGTCATGTCCTCAGGATCAGAAAGTCTTGTGACCATGTTGGAGTAGAGGAGAGGAGCTGCTCTACCAGCCTACACAGTTGAGGAAGAAGTGGTGTACTACCTCTCCCCTATGGCTCACAATTTCAACTTTTTAGATACAGTAGGAGAGAAATGTGAGGACATTACATTTGGACAAGTTGGACAATTAATAATAAATGACAATCTGTAACACTCAATTTTTACTTTATAAAGAATGGTTAATCTGGGAGTCACAAATATGGGTAATACTAATTAGGGAAAGCATGTCAATCAAAGTTAGTGAAATGAGGCAAGGGATGACTAATACCCCTTTCAGACTTGTCGAGAATCCCGGGAATTTGGCCTGCCTCAGCCAAATTCCCGGGTAGCCGCGTCTGTCTGAAAGGTGCCTACCCGGGAACACGTTTCCGGGTAGCCGCCCCTGCAATCGACCAGGGTTTCTCCTGGTACTTAAGTCCCGGGAAATTACCCTGCTTCTGTCTGAATGGTGCTACCCGGGAATTTACTCCCGGGCTTCACCAAACAGCTCCTGATTGGCCGGACGCGGCTGCCTGTTGATGAGGTCATCAGCAACAGCCGGACAGTGGAGGGCAGACGCAATATAAACGCTAAACATAGCGCTAAGAAGCCTGTGCAGTGCTACAAGGCAGATTTGGTGCTGCAACAGTTGCAGAGAGGCCCGCAACACTACGAGGTGAACTTGTACCAGGTGTTTGGAGAGTGGTGCCAGGTGTGTAAACATATTTAGCATCTAATGTTATTATTTATGTCATAGTGTTATACTATGTAAATTACTGTTTTTTATTACCTTATTAAAAGAGCTTGTTTCTTATTATATATGGCATCTATTTTAAAATACTGAAAACTTTATTACCTAACAAGAGATTTATTTTTTATTCATTATCTTATTTATTTATTATTTTTTATCTAAATTTTCTGGGTTTTCTTTAGTGCGGTAATCTTTATTTTTGCTGTGTACAGGTGGTTGGTGATCATGGCACATTGGAAGGACGAGGAGGTCCGTGAGCTCTTACATGTGAGGGGAGAGGATGAAATAAAAGCTCAAATCACAGGCACTGTTAAAGATGCCATGATCTATTGCAACATTGCCAAAATCCTGGCCACCCGGGGCATTGTGAAGACACAGCAGCAAGTCCTTAATAAGCTGAAGAGCCTAAAGAAACAATACACAAAGGTCCATGACCACAATCGTAATTGCAGTGGTGTGGGAAGGATGGAGTGGGCCTTATATGATTTATGCACTTCGGCTTTTGGGCATACAGCACTATGCAACCCCATTGCTCTATCTTCTTCAAGTGATGCTGGCACACTGTCTGCAACAACGACATGCACGCCTTCAACAACTCCTGAGAGCAGCCAGCAGAGCCCGGCATTATCGTAGGTCCTATTTGATGACCCAGATGAGGACTCATCTAATGCCATCATCATTGAACCAAGCACTGGCACAGATGTGATCTCTCCGATGCAAAGGCAAGATTCTGAGTCTGAGCCACAGACCCAGCTAGACAAGCCCACCCTACGCAGTAACAGTAAGTTTAAATCAAATAACTTATGTTCAGGTGCATTAATCTACGTCACAGGTTCTCAAACTCGGTCCTCAGGACCCCAAACAGTGCATGTTTTCCAGGTCTCCTCACAGAATTACAAGTGAAATAATTAGCTCTACCTGTGGATCTTTTAAAATGTGTCAGTGAGTAATGAACACACCTGTGCACCTACTGGGTGACCTGGAAAAAGCGACCTGTGTGGGGTCCTGAGGACCGAGTTTGAGAACCACTGATCTATGTAATGTTGTCATTAAATTTCTAGCATATAGTACTGTTTCTGCATTTATCTTGTAGTGGAGGATGGGCACCGCATGCAAACAGACGTGCTGCTTTTTGAATTGGGACCATTTATTGTTTTGTGTTTGAAATATTTTTTACATGTGTTGCTCAATGTTTTCTCTCTTTTACTTTCAGTTTTCACAGTGCCAACACGTAAAAAGAAGAGCAAAATTGATGTTGCTACCAAAGCCATGACAAATATTCTTTGTGAACAACTACGCGACCTAGATTCGGAATGGCAGACCCAAGAGGATGCCAGACTGCAGCGGTTCGTGGCCAATGAGAGAGAAATGCAGAGTCATTTTCTAAAGGAAATGATGGCTATGCAGGAAAGGCTTAGTCACGATAACCGCAAATTGTTTACTCAAATCTTGAGCACAATCCACTACAAACCAAAACATGTTCCACCACCCACCCATTTTGGGCAACAAGCTAATTATCCAAACTCATTTGGGGAACAATCCCAGTATGTGCAGCAACCTCAGTCTCCCACCTCATTTGAGCATACATCACAGTATGGCCAGCACGCTAATTTCCCCACAGCATTTGGGCAAACTACATACAAGTATGCTCAACAAGCAAAGCCCCCCCCAGCATTTGGCCAAACATCCCAGTATGCGCAACAAGTAAAGTCCCCCCCAGCATTTAACCAAACATCCCAGTATGCGCAACAAGTAAAGTCCCCCCCAGCATTTGGCCAAACTACATCCCATATATCCAAGCATCCGCAAACACCTCAGTCATCCTCAACATTTACAGATAGTACATTAGATAATGTACTTGAAGGTCAATTTAAAGATACTTTGCCAGCTAATACTCTGTCACAGGAACTTACTCCTGACAAAAACCCAGAGTTTACAGTTTACAGAAATATTTAAATGTGGTGATCAAATATATCTAGTGATGTTAACTAGACATATTTCATATGACGATGTTGAAAACATTATGGTTACTGCTTTTGTCATAGGATATTGAGTTGGTGTAAACAAGGATCTACCAAAAACTTATGGTCCTATTTTTTTTATTTTAAAGGCTTGTTTAATGGCTCATAGCTATATACGCACTTAACAATCTTCTGAAGTAAATGTGCACTTTACTGTTATTTTTTTTTATACTATTGTTTGGTTTTGAATTGTGTTGTATTTTGTAAGAAATATGGAAGTAAGGCTTTCAAACTTTGTATGCAAAACAAAGGCCTTTATTAAAATAAAAGATATTTTGAACCTTTCAAATATTAAGTCTTTGTATTTATTTCAATAACAATAACTCACAGTCCCCTTATACCACATCCCCACCTTTGCATGACCTCATTAATGTGTGCCAGCATAACGTCCACTTTTAATGACAAAACTCTGTTTTTCTATGTAAAACTCTGAAAAACCCTGCTCTTGTCTGAAAGGGGTCTACCCGGGAAATTCCCGGGTAGACACTGTAGTGTGAAAGGGGGGGTCTTGACCAAATACCCGGGATTTTGCACTGGAGAAATTCCCAGGTCTGAGCAGGAAAATTCCCGGGTTGTATGTCTGAAAGGGGTATAAAGAAGTATGGAAAAAGCCAGGGGCTGGGTGTGTGTTTGTTGGGCTACAGAAAGAAAGCAGTCAGTTAAGATGTACAAATCGCTCTGTGCGTGGCACGAGACGGACTCCCTCGATCGGAGATGCACATTCGCATCTCCATAGGATACAATGAGAGATGCACTCCCGTGATCGGGGACGCGCATTCGTGTCTCTATAGGCTTGTATGGAGATGCACACTCGCGATCGGGGATGCGCCATAATGTAGAGTAGCGCAGCGTGATTTGCAGGCACATTTGTGCAGCGATCAGCCACAATGAACATGGGCGCATCTGTAGACGTTTCCAGGGCAGAAGGCTCATTTGCAGCAAACAAAGCTTAAGTTTTCTATGCTGCCCTTGGAAAAGTCTAAATATTACACAGTTCTGCAAATTGGCCCTGCACAGTCATAAAACAGTTTTATTTTTTCAACAGTCCTTTCAATATTTCTTATTAAGAGAGGACATGATATATAGTTATTGCAGTTAAGGCTGCTACCACCTAGAACCCCGAGGTGTAATACAGAACTAAAAAAAAACATTTTGTTAATCAATTACAAACAGCAGCAGTTGTGAAAGGACCATTTGGTTGTGTTGAGGTTGGGGACCGACCATATTTTTTGGACTTGGGCCCAGTCTTGGATTAACAACAGGGCAGATGGGGCATTCGCCCAGGTGCCCTTACCACAAGGGCCCCATACATAGCTACATCGCCTATATGGAGGGCATCTTGGCATATGTGAACAGGAGTTTCTTTATGACTGAATGTGACCTCCGGGCACTACATAGTGTTTAATACATTTGTGGCTTCACCATGTTCTTGATAAACAGGTGAGTGCACATATGGCACCTCCTAAAACCCCTGAGCCCTCATGTCCGACAAGCAAATAAAAATAAATGAAAGTATGAAAATCTCTACTCGTAATGTTATTACTATAACAAATAAGCAATATGCAACTCTACACCTCTCTAGAATGTAAGCTTTGCGAGCAGAGTATTCTCTCCTTTTGTGGTCTCTACATTATTATGGTGATGTTGTTTATATCCCGACTGATAGGATGTCAGCGCTTAGAATGCTGGTGTCGGAATCCCAACACCAGTCAGAATCTTGGAGCCAGCTTCCCGATGGTAAGTATTAGGGTTAGAGGTTAGGGTTAGGCTGCGGGGGGGAGGGATAAGTTTTGGCTGCGAGAGGGGGAGGGTTAGGTTTAGGCTGCGGAGAGGGAGGGTTAGGGGTAAGGTTATTATACTTACCTGTAGGTGTTGGTATCCTAACCCTGTCGGGCTGCCAACATCAGGATTCTGACCACCGGGATCCTGAGCGCCAGCATCCTGTACCCAAACCATAATTATGTAATCTTTGGGTTGTAATTATGTGACTATGTATATTTGTGATTTATTCTATGGCTGTCCTTTTAGATTAGCCTTGTATTATGTCATTTTTCTATGTACAGTGTTGAGGAACCCTTGTCTCGCCAAATAAGAGATAATAATTACACATCTTTTGTATTTTATTTTGCATACTGTAACAGCAACCTTGTGTGAGTAAAATAGGTATATTAACGAGGCAAATCAGGAATGTGATTGATTTTCAGTCAGATACCTCTGACCAGATGAACTATACAGGTGCAAGAGCAAAACAGGCAGCCTGTGAGACAATGTAGAATGCAATGTTGTAATCACAACATCATCAACTCAATTCTCCAAGGTGGCTGGACAACAATGCTGTTCTAATTGAATAACTTATCCATAGCTATTTCCCCTGGGACTAGCTCACAGCTCATTCTTGCAGAGGCAGATGGTATAGAATTGAGAATAAAACAAGCACATTTTTACTCAAGGAATATTATTAATGTGATTTATTGTATTTGGCTTCATTCAACCATTTCCATTTCAAATTGTGGCATAGCCAAGTTGATAGTGATCATTCATGTTTTTGATTATAGAATCATGAAAATGTTTCATGTAATTTATTAAATTTACTTTAAGACAACCACTCTGTTGTTGAATTATTTCAAAGAAGGAGAAACAGAGATAACTAGGCTACATCTATTCACACGGATCGCTATTGCGATCACGGCTGTGATTACATACGCAGACCCACTGTGAAAATATGCTAATGAATGCAATCGCAACAACGCCGACACACAGCCAGCATAGAGACGCCCACAGCCGTCCACTACTACTATCTCACATCCGTAATACCTTGCAGTCCTGTGTTGAACATCTTGAACATTGAGTAACATTGGCCCCTCATGCACAATTACAACATATCTGACCTTACTCAAAAATTGCTAACCTCATTGCACGCAATAAGTACACAAGCTGCGTATGCCGTCACTGTGGCTAATTTATGCACGCCCATGTAACGGCGTTCAAACGGTCAGGCACCCCTGCGTTTCTCCGACCACTGCCCCATCACCACCCCAAACGCTCACAGCCTGTCACTCACTCTGCGATGGATTCCTATCTGCGATGCATATGCATGTGCGGTACGCACCATCGGGCGGTCTGCGTTTGCTATTGCAGTTGCGATCCGTAATGAATCAGGCCCATACTCCCATGCTGTAAGTAGTGATGACCATTGTCAGATATGGGATTGTAGGAATGGCATGGAAGCTCTGACCACAGAAGAAGGGTCGCAAAATGGTCAGCATTGTTGGTCACAGCCTTGGGGCTATGAGTTTAAATGAGACCAGGGCACTATCTGTGTGGTGTTTGTATGTTCTCCCCATGTTTGTGGTGTGTATAGTTGTATGTTAGGGAATTTAGACAGTAACATCCATTGGGGCAGTCCTTAGAATGACAAATATTCTCTGTACGGCATTGCATAATTGGTGATGCTGTATAAATAAATAATCACGTGTATGTATGAATACAATCAAAACAGAAAATAGATATATGGTATTAAGTAACTCATCCCCCCTCCGAAAAGTACATTTTATTGATTCTTGAAAAAGTAATCAGTTTATCAGACATAATAAGCATAATAAAATAACTTAAAATGTACAAATTACATATGAATATGAAGTTATAAGAAGTATCTACTACTAGTTTTTTCTCTCGTCAATTTATATAGTTTTCATTGAATTTTCATTAACAAGAAACAATAACAAAAACTGGGGGGAGGGGGGTACAGAAAAGAGCAAAAGTGAAAGAGGGGTGGAATCGCATTATATGAGATATCATAACAAGGATTATACAAAAGGGGATATAAAGAGTAAATTGGGTAATAAAGTACACAAGGACACAGGGGCATAATAAGAGAGGAGGGGCACGTTTACAGTCTCTATCCAGGGCCCTCTCCTCTCTAACCGGGAGCGCAGTAGACTCTGAGCACTAGTAGACTCTGGTGCTGTGCCAGAGACTACTGCGCATGTGCAGAGTAAATGGTACAGCAGCCATTTTCCCAGTGATTTTCCTACTGCGCATGTGCAGGTCTCAGGGTAAATGGTACAGCAGCCATTTTCGCAGTGATTTTCCTACTGCGCATGTGCAGGTCTCAGGGTAAATGGTACAGCAGCCATTTTCCCAGTGACTTTCCTACTGCGCATGTGCAGGTCTCAGGGTAAATGGTACAGCAGCCATTTTCCCAGTGATTTTCCTACTGCGCATGTGCAGGTCTTGTCACAAACGTGGAATTTAGGAGCTGTGTTCCCGGACTGGGCCTTGGATCTGTATTATTTGGCGCAGACGCTCGCTGGAGGAGGCTTGGCTTAATGAAGTTTCTCCGCATGAGAGGGTGCAGCGAACTGACAGGAGTTTGAGGAATGCGGCAGTAACGAGATAGCTAGGAAGCTACGTGGAGCGGCTGGATAGCCTAGGGTAGACATTGGTAGCTGAGTGGCTATGTGGAGCGGCTGGATAGCAGTGGGTAGACGTAGGTAGCTGAGTGGCTACGTAGAGCGGCTGGATAGCCGTGGGTAGACGTTGGTAGCTGAGTGGCTATGTGGAGCGGCTGGATAGCCGTGGGTAGATGTTGGTAGCTGAGTGGCTACGTGGAGCGGCTGGTTAGCCGTGGGTAGACGTTGGTAGCTGACTGGCTACGTGGAGCGGCTGGATAGCCGTGGGTAGACGTTGGTAGCTGAGTGGCTACGTGGAGCGGCTGGATAGCCGTGGGTAGACATTGGTAGCTGAGTGGCTACGTGGAGCGGCTGGATAGCCGTGGGTAGACGTTGGCAGCTGAGTGGCTACGTGGAGCGGCTGGATAGCCGTGGGTAGACGTTGGTAGCTGAGTGGCTACGTGGAGCGGCTGGATATCCGTGTGTAGACGTTGGTAGCTGAGAGGCTACGTGGAGCGGCTGGATAGCCGTGGGTAGACGTTGGCAGCTGAGTGGCTACGTGGAGTGGCTGGATAGCCGTGGGTAGACGTTGGTAGCTGAGTGGCTACGTGGAGCGGCTGGATATCCGTGTGTAGACATTGGTAGCTGAGAGGCTACGTGGAGCGGCTGGATAGCCGTGGATAGACGTTGGTAGCTGAGCGGCTACGTGGAGCGGCTGGATAGCCGTGGGTAGACGTTGGTAGCTGAGCGGCTACGTGGAGCAGCTGGAGCGCAGTGGGAAGGCTACTTAGCTAAACTAAGAAACTAGTTGCACTGGCAACTTGTGTGAGCATTGGGGATCCTTTTATAGTGGACACTGGGAGCTGACAGGCTGAGAGAGAAGGAGAAGGCTCCTCATTGGTGGAAGTGGGGTCACATGGGCAATCCAAGATGGCCGTGCCCACGGACCGGAGGACAGCGCTTCCTGGAGGTAGTCAGCGGGGACCAGCGGTGAGCAGGAGCCGGCGTGGGAGCAGCACAGCAGCGGGACCCTCCAGAGGACAACAGCGTACAGCGCGGGAGCCGGAAGACAGCGCGGGTCAGCGCCCGCACAGGTAAGCGACGGGGTCTGATTCTGGGGTCTCCAGGCCGGCGTGTGACAGTACCCCCTTCTTCAAGAGTGGCCACCGGACACTTCCTTGGTTTATGAGGAAATTTCACATGGAACGCTTTGACCAGACGGGGTGCATGGACATCGGAGGCATTTATCCAGATTCATTCCTCCGGACCATAATTCTTCCAGTCGATAAGGTATTGAAGACGGTTGTATCGACAACGGGAATCTAAGATTCTGTCAACTTCGAACTCCTCTCCCTGCTGTGTTTGAACACTAGAAGCTTTAGGAAGGACCTTCTGAAATCGGTTTAAGACTAGTGGTTTTAAAAGAGAAATATGGAAGGAACTTGGAATGCGAAGAAATGGAGGAAGCTTTAACTTGTAAGCCACAGGATTCAGGACTTTGATGATTGGGAATGGACCAATGAATCGCGGAGCAAATTTCATCGAGGGTACTCGGAGTCTTAGGTTTCGGGTAGAGAGCCAGACCATATCCCCAGGTCGGAAATTTGGAATCGCTCGTCTTTGGCGGTCAGCAAATCTCTTGTACCGGGCTGACGTTTTAGTCAGAGAGGAACGAACCTTTTCCCAGATGTTGGAGAATCGTTGAAGGGACATTTTGGCCGCAGGCACATCTAATGTGGGAAGAAGAGGGAAATCTGGCACTCAAGGATGTTGACCAAAAACTGTAAAAAAAGGAGTTGAGCTGGTGGATGTGTGATAATGATTATTGTGGGCAAATTCGGCCCAAGGAAGAAGTTCAATCCAGTCATTTTGGGAGGAGGAGACAAAAGTGCGCAGGAACTGTTCCAGGTCTTGATTGACCCTTTCGGTCTGACCGTTGGTCTGGGGATGATAAGCGGTAGAAAATTTGAGTTTTACCTGAAGGGCTGAGCAGAGTGACCTCCAGAACTTCGCTATGAACTGTACTCCCCTGTCGGAGATGATCTCTTGAGGAAGGCCGTGGAGCTTGAAGATCTCTTTTATAAAGCTCTGGGCGAGTAGAGGTGCAGACGGAAGCCCAGTAAGTGGTACGAAATGAGCCATTTTAGAAAAACGATCCACGATAACCCAAATTGTGTTGTGGCCCCGAGATGGAGGAAGATCAGAGATGAAATCCATAGATAGGTGAGTCCATGGCTTAGATGGAATTGCAAGAGGTTGGAGTTGACCGTGTGGAACCCGCTGAGGTATCTTGTGTTGGGCACATTTGATGCATGAAGACACATAAGACCTGACGTCCTTTTTCATTGAAGACCACCAATAGGACCGCTGGATAAATTCTAGGGTTTTATCCATACCCAGGTGACCAGAGAACCGGGAAGCATGAGCCCAATGCAGTAACCTCTTGCGGAGTTCCGGAGCGACGAAAGTCTTCCCAACCGGGGGTATAGAAGATAGTTGAGTAGAGGCGAAGGAAGCGGAATTCAAGATTGGTTGGGGGTGCTCCATGGGTAGATCAGGGTTTCTCATCATGGAACGGGAGAGTGCGTCGGCTTTGAGGTTTTGTGAACCGGGGCGATAGGAGACTTTGAAATTAAATCTGGAGAAAAACATTGCCCACCGGGCTTGACGAGGGTTCAAGCAATTTGCAGATTTAAGATAAAGGAGGTTCTTATGGTCAGTAAAAATGGTAATGGGGTAATGAGCTCCTTCTAGAAGATATCGCCATTCTTCGAGGGCTAGTTTCATGGCGAGTAACTCTTGATCTCCAATGGTGTAGTTCTTCTCTGCAGGCAAAAACTTCCGGGAAAAGAAACCACAGGGATGAAGTTTTTCATCTTTAAATCGCTGGGAAAGCACTGCACCGACACCTTCAGAGGATGCATCCACCTCCAGGATAAAGGGCCGGGTGGAGTCTGGTTGCTTTAAGATGGGAGCGGAGATGAAGGCTTGCTTAAGAAGTTGAAATGCAGAGGTAGCTTCGATGGGCCATATAGTTGGATCTGCTCCCTTGCGGGTGAGGGCTGTAGTCGGAGCTACCAGAGTCGAGAAACCTTTTACAAACTTGTGATAGTAATTGGCAAATCCTAGGAATCTTTGTATGGATTTTAAGGAAGAAGGAAGAGACCAATCAAGAATGGCTTGTAGTTTTGACAAATCCATTTGAAGGCCTGTTCCGGAGATAATGTATCCCAGGAATGGTACACTTGAGACCTCAAACAGACTCTTCTCTAATTTGCAAAACAGTTGATTGGACCGCAACCTCAGAAGGACTTGTTTGACCTGGTCTCGATGAGTTTGGAGGTCTTGAGAAAAAATCAAAATGTCGTCTAAGTAAACGACCACACACTTGTACAAGAGGTCCCGGAAGATTTCATTGACGAAAAACTGGAAGACGGCCGGAGCATTACAGAGGCCGAAGGGCATAACGAGATACTCGTAGTGCCCATCCCTGGTGTTGAAGGCCGTTTTCCATTCATCGCCTGGACGGATACGAATTAAATTATAGGCTCCTCTTAGGTCGAGTTTGGAAAAAACTGTGGCTCCCTTGACTCTATCAAATAACTCTGTAATGAGAGGAAGAGGGTAGCGATTCTTAATAGTTATTTCATTAAGAACCCGGTAGTCAATACACGGGCGCAAGCCACCATCTTTTTTTTTTACGAAGAAAAATCCAGCCCCTGCTGGAGACGTGGAAGGTCGAATTAAGCCTTTATTTAAGTTTTCCGTAATGTACTCCGACATGGCCTGAGTCTCAGGGAGAGATAGAGGATAGGTTCGGCCCCTAGGAGGATTCTTCCCGGGAATCAGATCTATGGGACAGTCCCAATCACGATGGGGAGGTAACAGGTCTGCGCTCTGTTTGCAAAAGACGTCCTGAAACCCATCGTAGGCTTTGGGCAGGTCTGTAGAATCCCATACAACGGAAGATCTGATAGGTATTACCCGCTGAAGGCAACCTTTGAAGCAATTGGAACCCCAGGAGATTATTTGCATGGTGGTCCAATTGATTTGAGGTGAATGTCTCTGTAGCCAGGGTAATCCGAGGACTAAAGAATGAGAGGCTTTGGGAATCACTAGGAAGGATAGTTGTTCGGAATGGAGCACCCCAATGGTAAGTTTAAGTGGTGTTGTACGATGGGTGATGGTTCCACTAGAAATGCGACTACCATCGATGGCGGTTAAAGTGATGACTCGAGGCAACGCTTCCATGGGGATTTGATGCTTCTGGACAAATTCAGTAGTGACAAAGTTCTCTGCCGCTCCGGAATCCAGGAGAGCTAATACAGCTTTGGAACCTCGAGGACACTTTAAATGAGCCTGGATGGTGGAATCAGACTTCCTTTGTGATTCAATGGCAACTCCTAACTTAACCTCTCTTTCATAAGTTAGGAGGAGGCGTTTCCCGGACGAATGGGACAAGTTTTAACTAAATGTTGAGGAGATCCGCAGTACATACAGAGGTTCTGCCTCCGCCTTTTCTGATGCTCCTCAGCCGATAAATGAGAGCGGTTGACCTGCATGGGTTCTTCGCCCAGAGGAGGAGAGGGTAAGCGGGAAACTGGACGTGGCCTTCCACGATCAAATCTGCCTCTTTCCAAGGCACGCTCCCTGTGACGGAGATCCACCTTGTTGCAGAGGGAGATTAACCCATCCAAACTGGTTGGAAGGTCACGGGAAGCTAGGTCGTCTTTGAGCCTTTCAGAAAGGCCACTCCAGAAGGCAGCGATGAGGGCATCCTCGTTCCAATTGAGTTCTGAAGCCAGAGTCTGGAACTGGACTACGTATTGGCCGACGGTCCTGCTGCCCTGACGGAGGCGTAGAATATCAGCTGATGCGGAGGTGGTTCTTCCGGGTTCATCAAAGATTTTGCGAAATGTAGCAACAAATTCGGGGTAGTTGGAGAGCAGGGGATCCGACTTCTCCCAAAGGGGCGAGACCCAATCGAGTGCTTGGCCAGAGAGTAGAGAGATGATATATGCCACCCTGGTTCTGGCCGTCGGAAAGTTGGCGGATTGTAGCTCGAATTGGATTTCGCATTGATTTAAAAAACCCCTGCATAATTTGGGGTTGCCATCGAACTTGCTCGGAGGGGAGAGCTGAAGACGAGCAGGAGGTAGAACCGGAGGAGCAGGTGACACCACAGGAGGAGAGGCGGCTTGGGAGCCAGCGGGAGCGGGATGAGCCAGTAAGGACTGGATGTTGTCCAGGCGTGATGACATATATTGGATAAATTGGATCAGCTGAGCCTGAGAGGTCTCCTGTCTTTCCAGACGGGATAGTACATCCTGCGAGGCTTCTATCCCAGATCCTTGACCACTTGCCGAGTCCATCTGGCCAGTGCAAACTGTCACAAACGTGGAATTTAGGAGCTGTGTTCCCGGACTGGGCCTTGGATCTGTATTATTTGGCGCAGACGCTCGCTGGAGGAGGCTTGGCTTAATGAAGTTTCTCCGCATGAGAGGGTGCAGCGAACTGACAGGAGTTTGAGGAATGCGGCAGTAACGAGATAGCTAGGAAGCTACGTGGAGCGGCTGGATAGCCTAGGGTAGACGTTGGTAGCTGAGTGGCTATGTGGAGTGGCTGGATAGCAGTGGGTAGACGTAGGTAGCTGAGTGGCTACGTAGAGTGGCTGGATAGCCGTGGGTAGACATTGGTAGCTGAGTGGCTACGTGGAGTGGCTGGATAGCCGTGGGTAGATGTTGGTAGCTGAGTGGCTACGTGGAGCGGCTGGTTAGCCGTGGGTAGACGTTGGTAGCTGAGTGGCTACGTGGAGCGGCTGGATAGCCGTGGGTAGACGTTGGTAGCTGAGTGGCTATGTGGAGCGGCTGGATAGCCGTGGGTAGACGTTGGTAGCTGAGTGGCTACGTGGAGCGGCTGGATAGCCGTGGGTAGACGTTGGTAGCTGAGAGGCTACGTGGAGTGGCTGGATAGCCGTGGGTAGACGTTGGCAGCTGAGTGGCTACGTGGAGCGGCTGGATAGCCGTGGGTAGACGTTGGTAGCTGAGTGGCTACGTGGAGCGGCTGGATATCCGTGTGTAGACGTTGGTAGCTGAGAGGCTACGTGGAGCGGCTGGATAGCCGTGGGTAGACGTTGGTAGCTGAGCGGCTACGTGGAGCGGCTGGATAGCCGTGGGTAGACGTTGGTAGCTGAGTGCTACGTGGAGCGGCTGGATAGCCGTGTGTAGACGTTGGTAGCTGAGAGGCTACGTGGAGCGGCTGGATAGCCGTGGGTAGACGTTGGTAGCTGAGCGGCTACGTGGAGCGGCTGGATAGCCGTGGGTAGACGTTGGTAGCTGAGCGGCTACGTGGAGCGGCTGGAGCACAGTGGGAAGGCTACTTAGCTAAACTAAGAAACTAGTTGCACTGGCAACTTGTGTGAGCATTGGGGATCCTTTTATAGTGGACACTGGGAGCTGACAGGCTGAGAGAGAAGGAGAAGGCTCCTCATTGGTGGAAGTGGGGTCACATGGGCAATCCAAGATGGCGGCGCCCATGGACCGGAGGACAGCGCTTCCTGGAGGTAGTCAGCGGGGACCAGCGGTGAGCAGGAGCCGGCGTGGGAGCAGCACAGCAGCGGGACCCTCCAGAGGACAACAGCGTACAGCGCGGGAGCCGAAAGACAGCGCGGGTCAGCGCCCGCACAGGTAAGCGACGGGGTCTGATTCTGGGGTCTCCAGGCCGGCGTGTGACAGGTCTCAGGGTAAATGGTACAGCAGCCATTTTCGCAGTGAGATTCCTACTGCGCATGTGCAAAACGTGATTTGTGCAGCGCTGCTGCTGCCGACGTGAGTCCACGGAGAGGTAGGTATTGAAGAAATGGGTACAGTGTGTGTGGTGTGGGCACCCAAGGGCCAATGTGCACAGCACACCCTGCACGTATTATAGATGTGCCAGTGTAAGGACAAGAAATGTAAGGGGTCTAGGAAGAACCATGTAACAACAAATCTGCCCCTTCGCCATCTGAAACAAACTCATACCACTGGAACCATTTCATCAATGATGAGATGGCAGTGGTGGAATATGGGACATTTAGGGGTACATTTTCTTAGATTCGAGTTGGTTCCAATTTGCATTTTCGGGTGATAATATCACTTTATTGCAAATCGGGAATTTACTATCATTAAAGTCGTGTGATTTTTTCTGGTTGAAATTGGGTGGTTTAATGCCGCAAATTCGGCCATTTTGAACAATAAAAATGATATCACCATTTGCTCAAATCGGGAATTTACCATTATTAGTTTTGCTTTTACACTCAAATCGGGGACTCAATAGAAGTTTTAAATGCACCACCTCCGGAGCTGTGAGTTGCCATCGAACATACACAATCAGTGTGATTTGTGTATGTTTCTGAATAGCAAGTGTGTTCTAAGGATTAATTTAAAAAAAAAAATTAAGTGAGTTCCCCCCTAAAAGGCTAACTAGCCCCGGACTTGCCAGCCAGTCCTGGTACCTAAAATTATAATTTATTCTGCAGTTCCCATCATTGACTTCAATGGAGGAGCCGTTCATTGGCTGATAGAGGCCACATCTCTCAACCAATGAATGCTCAGAAATGGTTCTGTAAAGGCTAGAGCAGCATCTGAGCATTTAATTCTGGAGATATCAACCATTCTGTTTGGTAACTGTTGCGTGGATCGCGATTTTCATTTGTTTGTTTCATGTAGGTGAGTATGTGTGTGTGTGTGTATGTATGAAATAAAACTGTACTTTCACAGTGAGTGTTGTGTGTTTTTTAGATATTTCTTTACAGGTGAACTACAGGTACCAGCGGGTCCTTAATGCCCCGCATGCAGGTACTTGTGGTTCTCCAAGTACCAGCATGTGGGGAAGGCTTTCTGGGACCTGTAGTTCCACTGTAAAGACAATGTTGAAAATTCTATTTTTTACACACTACATACACTATCAACCCACCACCCTAGGGTGGTGGGGATAGCCCTGGGCTATCAGCCTAGGCCAGGGGTGCCCTGGAGAGGGGAACCCCTTTTTTGGGGGGTCCCCAACTCCCCAGGGATCCCTGGCCTGGGCTGACTAGTGGTCAGGACTGATGCTGCGGCTGGGGGGCCCGGTGAAAGGGTTCCCCTGGCTGTGGCATCAGCCCCCCGCTTGAAAGGTTCTGGTGCTGGTTGATTATAGGGTGACCCCTATGCATTTTTTAACCCCTATAATTAAAACCATTACTGGCTCTACAGCCTGGTGCTGGTACCTAAATTACGGTGGAACCCTACATGTTTTGTTCCCCGTAATTTTAGGTACCAGGACAGGCTGGCAAGTCTGGGGCTGGTTAGCTCTTTGGGGGAGACCTCACGTCATTTTTTTTAACAAAAAATTAACCCTAAAAATAAAAAAAAACAACAAACAGTCTGCACATAGGGCCTGATTCAGAGCCGCTCGTAAGCGGCCGCTCGTTCGCTCCGAGCGATGTTCGCACAACTGCGCATGCATATGGGTTGTAATACGCATGCGCGAACCAGTCATTGTGGTCGGAAATTGTGTGCTCGCAAAATAGCGAATGCCTGCTAATTTGAGTGACAGAATGAGGCGTTTGTGGGTGGTAACAGGGGAAGGTGTTTGAAAACAGGGAGTGGAGATCCGAACGCAGGCGTGCCAAACGGTCAAAACGGGCGTTTTAAGGGTGTGCATAATTAACAAAGTTGCGTCATCGACCACATGTTTCGTTCACTCGTTCAGACATAGAGGCGTCAACAGACCGCAAAGAGCGAGCGCTCTATTTAAATATCAGGCCCCTTTTTCTGAACGAGCGAGCGCAAATAGCGTCCGGCTCTGAATCAGGCCCATATTTCACTGATATGTGCAGCCTGCTTGTTCGGGAGAGAAATTCGGGCAGTTAAATTGGGACTTCAAAACAGACAGGATCAACCAAATACACCATCAATCAAAATGATCCTGTCAAAACCAGGAGCTTGGTAAATTTCTGATTTTTTAAGTGAAAAAAATGTCCGTTTTTGGTCGATCCTATCCAAGTTGAAAAACTATACAAATCGGGACCAAATCGAATCTTAGTAAATTTACCCCTTAAGGTCTCCATCAAGAATGCAAACTGAATTTTATGAACAATCTTAGCAATGTTCTATAACTGGGCTTGAGCAGTTTTGGTTGCAAGCAAAATATGGTCCAGTATATACCAATCGCATTTATCTAAATCCAGGGGGTACATGTAAGAGGGCGATTGATAGAGAGGGTTGTATCCTTAATATTTGGTTTTGGCTTTGAAGGGAGACACTCCCAAAAGATATGGAAAATATTACCTATCTCTATGTAATTACGGCAGCATAATTTCGATTGGGCAGGCCAAATGGTATGAAGTTTAACTGGGATAAAGAATTTTATATTGGAGCTCTATAGGATCATAACATGAATAATTTGTGAGCAGTTATATAAAGTTATATAGAGCGATAAAGTACCAACCAATAAGAATCTAACTACCATTTTAAAGGCTGTGTTTGAAAAATGACAGATAGGAGCTGATTGGTTGGTACTTTATCTCTCTACTCTTTATCTCTCTCCAAGGTTTGATACATCTCCCCCGTAGAAGAGTACCCACAGTTCATTGTATGCATGTACCAAATAAGAGTCTTGATAAAAGCTTATTAGTGTAAATTGCTATCCAGGGGCTCAGATATTAGGAATTTGGTACATCAGATAGTAAATTGTACATCTCAGAGGTAAAATTATACAAATTCGGAAGAAATATTAGTTTAGTATTTGTAACGGTGATGGCCAGGACCCGCATGGATGACTGTAGGTGGTCTGAAACACGTGCACCGGGGACGATCACTACAGTATGACGTCATGCCCCTGGTACCTGCAGTGTCAGAGAGAGTAGAAGGTAAGAGGATGGGAGGAGCCGGGTGGAAACACGTGGGGTGGAGAGGGGTCAGACCGCTTCCTCATTTGTTACAGCCCATGGCAAGTACTGTAATGAGTCATAAAATGCAGCTGCCTCAGTACCGCGGGCCCTGGTGCAATGCAACGGTTGCACCGCTGTATGTTCCACCAATGAGCCTGTGATGGACCCTGCATCACTGCAGCAGCAGTTACAGCAAAGGTTGTCAGTGGGTCCCTCTGAGGCCCCTAGAATCTCGGGGCCCTGTACGGCTGTGTCCCTAGTCCCCGTCTTTCGTCGTGCCTGCCACTAACACCAGTGAAGTGCCACATATCTGAGTAACTTGATACCCATCTTTTCTAATAATAATTTATTAAGAGTCCTATCTAGTACACTCTTAAGTGGGGTATCAACTAGACGATTAAGTTCGATCGATCGTTCAATCGTTTGCAAATCGTTTGCAAAAGTGTCTAAAACGACCAGCGTTGCGCGTGCCCGCTGGTCATTTAGACATCTATCATCTTTCAAACATGCTGGTCAACCTGACGATATCGTCAGGTTCAGCATGTTTCCAGATGATTGATGACCCTGCACTGAACATCTGCTCATTCAGTGCAGGCACATCACACGACTGACAAACGACTGAACGATTACAATGTCGTAATCGTGCTGTTGTTTTCAGATCTTGTAGTGGATACCAGCCTTTACACTGAAAACAGTATTGGACTGGGGTATGAAGGGCCTGCAAGGCAATGTAGTAGTAGGGGCCCATGCATAAGGGGTGTGGCCAGCCAACATAGGGGGTGTGACCAGCCATCACAGAGGCTTGGTCAACCATTAGATAGGACAAGGCCTGCAGATAACTTGGAAACTACTGATAGTCAGTGGCGCCGAGAGGGGGGGGGGGAGCAGGTACAGATTACCGGGGCCCGGGTTTCCTGAGGGGCCCGGCAGGGGCCCGGGTCCGGCGCCGCTCCCCCTCCCTCACAGCAGCCCAGCACACAGCGTGTCAGTCAAACTCCCCACCCTGTTGTCCACCAACCCCCTGGGCGGTGGGTGGAGAATAGTAATGAGATAGAAAATAATATTCTTCTTTACAGGTGGCCTACAAGTCCCATCAAGCCTGCCCCAGCATGACAGCACTTGTACCACAATTGACGCATAACCAGATATAAAGGGCCTGCTGGCTCCTGTAGTCCACCTGTAAAGAAAATATTGTAATAATGACAAAACACACACAATATTTTAGTACTTTATGGAAAAAACACTCCCTCACCACAGCATCCTATATTTCACCACAGCCCCTTGCATCTCATAGCAGGCCCCTGCTTCTCAATTCTGTTTTTTACCACAGCCCATGTATCACCCCACAGGCCTCTGCATCTCACCACAACCCCCTGCTTCTCACTCCTACGCCCTGCATCTCACCAGTGTCACCATAACCCCCCCCCCCTCTTGCTGGCTGGGGTCCGACCACTGGGATGTGCTGGGAAGGGTAGAAGAATCATGGCAGAGAGTTTTGTTTTGCAGCTACCGTAAAGATTATCAGCAGCATGTTCCTGCCTGGGGCACCTGTACATATTTCCGAAGCTTCCATGCGCACCCCTCCCCAGCTGCCAAATATGGCGATGAGCAATGTCCTCTTTGCACAATGTGCCCTGTATTTCCGGGCTCCATTTTCATGGAGCGTCCTCCTGGACGCTCGTATAGCTGTGGGTCACCACCCACAGGCTATACGAGCGTGCATTGTGATGGTCGCGATGGTCGAGACCATCGAATTTGCGAGCCGGAGCCTGCGGTTGAGGTTTTCAACCGCAAGCTCCGGAGTGATTTTGGCTCTATCAGAGCCAAAATCACTCCCACTGACATCACTAGTGATGTCAGTGGGCCGGCTTCTGACGGGAGGCGTTCCCTTAGGAACGCCCCCGTCAGGGAGGCACGCCCCCGGCACGCCCACCAAAGGGGGCGTGCTGTCAATCAACATTGACAGCACGCCCCCTTTGATCGGACACAACGAGCGAAGGACTTTCCTTCGCTCGTCGCGTCTGGCGCATGCGCACGACGGAGCTCCCTCCGTCGTGCGCATGCTCAGTCCATAACATCAACCCACTTGCGAGCGGACAGCCGCTCGCGAGTGGGTCTGAATCAGGCCCTTTATTTTATATAGAGAGAGATTACATCAAATTTGTGGAAATGTCATCGTTTGAATGGGAATAACAGTTGATAAAATTGAAGTGGATGATGACCCGTTACACATGTTAGGGCAGTGGTGGTGATTGATTCTCCTATCCAAATGTGAAGGACATCCACATATTTATTCCGATTGTCATACACAAAGTTTTCACTCAGATGGACTTTTTACTTTTCTTACCATGTATTCTGTATTTTAAGAATATTTTATATGCATTGAAACTTAAATTAAGAGAGGACATCCATTCAGGACAAGCACCAAACAGAATAACACCATTACCTATTTGCTTTTATTGAAGTGAACCTTCTATTTTTGGTTTTAGAGGCTTATGTCAATATTATTCATTTTGAAGGCGAGAATTAAGCCTATTTATTAAATGTGAGTTCTACAGTGTAAATGCAATTTTGGATGAATAGGTTGGATGTAGGTCTACTTATTAAACATAAATTCTATTAATTTAATTTTAGTGATTAGTGGGGGCAAAATTATTAAATATCTGTGCTATAAATTTAATGTTGGGGCTGGATGGGTTGTTGGAGGTCTAGAATGTTTGCATATTACTCATCTGTCCAGGAGGTGAATAGAACCCTTCTCTTTTCCAAACAGGGTACCAACAGACCTGTACAGTCTGCCAACTGTTTCATTCTGGTCGGACAGCACCTAATTTGGGGGACTATCTCACGAGGTCAGGACTTTGCTCTTATAGCAAGGACATATGGGAAATATGTCCCACTTTACGCTGCTCTGCTTATGAACGGAGATCAGGAAATACTAATATACTTCTGCCACTAGCTTTGCATGTTAGTAGTGGAGTGTGATACTGCACAGTCTCCAACAGAATGGCTCTTCATCTTAACCAAGATGGCCACCGGTAGTGTATCTGTGCATGTGCTGGGCCATCTTGCCATTGTGTATGAGCGAGATGGTGTAGGATGGACGTCCTCCTCTTAGCTCAGGAGACCCGTGACATTACTGTGCTGTATCCATCGTTCCAGACACTGCCCCATTACCCTCAGAGAGGAGAGTCACCGGCTGGGGAGCTCTCTACAAACCCTGCTCCATTACTGAATATATGCAATAGTGAGTACAGCTGTATATTCACTTTCTAGCAATAAACCACATAGCCTGGTTAAGTTAGCTGACTGGTCATTGCCTAAACAATTAATCACTGGTGTGTACAGTATTCTGCTTATCATCAAGGTTGCACACACATCCTAAACAATACCAGTGTTTCGCAATCTAGCTTTAATGGAACCCTAACAGAGCAACATAACTTACTGAGAAATCTGTTCTCACCCCCTCCAAACGTGGGCTACAAGTTTCTGGTTCCTTAACTAAGGAAGTTGCAGTATAGTTAATGTTGTCAGTCTAAGTTTCTTCACTAAAATCATCTTCTTGACTCCTCTTCAAACTACCACTTTTCAGCTACTAATCCATGGAAAAATATCACCAAAACTCGCTTCTTCTACACTGGCACTGCTAAATCACTGACAGCCGTGATGTGGTGAGGAATAGAACATGCCGCATTAGTAGCGGTACTTAGAATATTACAGATTTATAAATCCAGTGAGAATCTTCTTCCTTGAAGTAGTCCACAGTGGCGGATTGGGATGGAAAACCAGCCTGGGAAATTTCTGGAAGCAGACCTAATGGGGTGTGGGTCTATTGAGGGGGATGGGACACTGCCTCCTCATAGGGTCTGATTCTGAGGCAGTCGCTGCATCTTTTGCTGCAGTTGCGACTGACTTTAAGCTAATGGCGCTACAAAACTGGCAAACCAGGAGCAAGCCTGTTAGTAGAGAGCGCTGCTGCTCCGTTTTGAAACCAGGAACCAGCTTCCGATATATCCTCTGGACGAGCTTTCTACTAACAGGCATGTTTGCCCATGATATGCCAGTTTTAAATTTTTGTGATGTAAGTGATTTATCCTAAGTAACCATGCTACACTATCTACACCTCTTATATCAATACTAGATTATGTAAGTTTTACTGACTGTGTCACTATTAACTGTGTGATGCTGTCAGAACTGCAGTGCCAGCCACCCTTTACCTCCTATGCTGCTGCTGGTGCCGTGAGGAGTGACTCATGCAGCAGTGCCCCATTGCCCATTTCACTTATACTATACAATGAGCTTCTTGCCCCCCTAGTCCTTGGCAGGTGCAGGTAGGATTGCCAATCATCCCATTTATATGTCACACATATAAATTACACAGGTTCTGAGGTTGATTAAAACCAGGTGAAATGGAGACTTGAAGTCAACACACCACAGACTCTGTGTAATTCATATGTTTACCTTATTAAAGGGATAAGGTGACAACCCTAGGTACAGCCTATTCAAATAAAATAAAAACACTTATCGGTACTTCTTCAAAGAACGGGAAAAAAAGTACCAATAAGGAATGAAACTTGTTGGAGCAGAGAAGAATACCATTCATACTATAATGTAGTATATACAGTGTTTACCAGTTCCCAAACAGCAGCATGGAACGTAGAAGCCGGCACATGAAACAGCTGCACCAGCTATGGCAATCCCCAGCTTCTAACAGCAGCGTGGAACATAGAGCCAGCACATGCAGCAGGGAAAGGACTCTGCATAGTGAAGAGTGCATTAGCCGACAGCACCGGAGGGACTGTAGGGCCAGGTAGGGAAGTTGTTCATACTGATGCCAGGGAAAAACGCAGGATTTTTACAGGGGGGGGGGTTCCACACACACATACAGACAGTAAGTCACACATACCTTACACACACAAATACATATATTCACACACATGTCACACATCCATTACACACACATGCACACACACTTACCTTGCACCATGTCAATAGGCTCCTCCCCCTAGCGAAAAAATGCAGTGGTTTGCAGGTCAATCAGGAAAATCACGTCATATTGATTCCACCTCCTCCCGATTGACCCGCGAATCACGGTATTTTGCTACGAGGTGGACAGGGCTTAAAAACAAGGAGCTTTCTCTCGAGCCTGTCTGGGGTTTTCTCAGAACGCCCTCCCCATACGTGCGCTGCTGGATACCGAATACTAAGTACCGCAATCACCAGTTGCACATTGGAGAAGTTGACGCTCAACTAGTTCATAAAGGAGCATAAACATTATTGAGCAGTTTTCTTTATATATATTTAAATGTTATAATTTTAACCACAGGTTTTTTTTTTTCATTTAGTTGGATTGTATTTTTACTATTAAATATTTATTCCCACACTCATATGATATGAATCTGTAACATACAGCGCGCATCTTATTAACCCAATCCTAGGTACAGGCCAGTCGGCTTGAGAGTCTTTCTTACCTATTTGGTGGTTTCTCTGCAACGGCGAACCTTTTGATCCTTCCTGGGCAGATGGTGACTTCAGTCAGTATTTACTATTCACGTAAGAGATTACATGGTCCGGAAGACGTCTGTTTGTGTAGGAATATACCCAATGTTATAATCATATAGCAAAGGTTCAACATCGTAACAGAAGTGTTGGTACATAGCAAAAGGTGACCTTCCCTGTTCAAACAAGTCTATATAATGAAACTGTATTTGCCTATTTGGTATACCATTTGTAGCAGTAATACAGAGGTCTATTTACTAAGCCTTGGATTGAGATAATGTGAACAGAGATAAAGTCCCAAACAATCAGCTCCTAACTGCCATGTCACAGGCTGTGTTTGAAAAATGAGTTTGGAGCTGATTGGTTGGGACATTTTTCCATTCACCTTATCTCCATCAAAGGTTTAGTAAATAGACCCCAGGTTCTTTAGAATTGGTGCCGTAATGAAGATGACTGTTTCTGAGTCTTTTACTTCTAATCCTACCAGTCGTGGGTAATCTAAAGCTGCTTCTCCCCCCATGTCTCTTCAGCCTCATCCCCCCTTGTGTCTCACTAGCTCTCCAACAGCTCTCCATGCCTCACAGTGTCTCTCCAACTGCCAAGTGTCTCTCCAGTCCCCTTCTGTCTCTTCAGTTGCCCAATGCCTCTCCAGCAACAGCCCGGTACAACTCTCCAGGTCACTTACCTTATTATGTGTATTCTGGCTACTCCTCTCTGGGCCGGCCATGCAGCAGTGCGAGTTGGCACAGTGGCAAGTCACTGAGGGGAGAACAGGGGTGACCCACCGGGAACTCTCCCGAGTTCCCAATGTATTATATATATTGCAAAGGGTCCTATCCTATATGTAATAGTTATTTAGGTGATGGTATGCTATATATTGCAGGTGTCTCTTGTGTAAGTTACTTTCATATCAATGTATTATACACATTGACATTTATGTAGGGGGCACATGTATTAATAATTTGGGTGACATGCACATGTGCAAATACAACCTACATGTGCAAGTATGGCTCGGGTCTTCCCATTTGACTCGGATTCCACTTCGAGACAAAACGTCATTCTCGTGGCGTCTGATTTTCTCGGGCTTTGAATTCTATATAAGATACCTCAGATGGGATTCGGTGCCATGTCCTTGTCAGGCAAGCTGATGTATGCTGCGCTTAACTCTGCTGTATAGGCTGTGCTGTGTCCATACTCACAAGTGGCTGTGCTGTTTAGTGAAGCATGCTTCTATATGCTGTGCTGTACTCTGCTTTATAGGCTGTGTCTAGACTCACAAGTCACAAGTAGCTGTGCTGATTAGTCAATGTGTATAGGGGGTGCATGATTCTGTATGCTGTGCTGTACTCTGCTGTATAGGCTGTGTCCAGGCTCACAGGTCACAAGTGGCTGTTCTGCTTAGTCAATGTGTATAGGGGTTGAATGCTTCTATATGCTATGCTGTACACTGCTGTATAGGCTGTATCCAGACTCACAAGTCACAAGTGGCTGTACTGCTTAGTCGATGTGTATAGGGGGTGCACGCTGTTGTATGCTGTGCTGTACTCTGCTCTATTGGCTGTGCTGTGTCCATCAGTAAGACATTCATGTGCATATACAAGTCCTGTGACTCCACTCCACGCAGTTTGAATAGAGCTGCGCCTGCGACATCAAAAAATCAAAAAACTAATTAAGTAATTGTAATGTTTATACTGTTTGGTGCTCTTTATTCACATGCATATATAAGCCATGCAGTGATCTGCGAATTAAAGAAGAGCAACAAATACTGTCACTGCAGCTGCTGCCACCAGTCATGATGACAACACCAATGCTTCAATGTCATCTACTAAAGCCAATGCTCAAGGACATAGAGGGTCTAAGGCAGGGCATCTAAAATAAAAAAACAATATACAGTTCTAAAGAAAAAAACATATCTAATAAAGGGAAAGTGTGGTGCAGAAAAACATAACATTGCCAACATGCCACTCACCACATGCAGTAGCAAGGAAAGACAGAGGCCTTGCCCATTATTTATGAGTAGTGGTTCTGCAAGTGTCAGTGAGGCATCTTCCTCTGCCTCTCACTCAGAGTGTACAAGAGTTGTACAAAAAAAATTAAAACCACTAAGGCAGTAGAACAAACTGCTTTCAGAAATAGAAATGTCACAAATCCCTGAGGAGAGTCTAAGTGTTTCCACGAGTGCGATGTGTGAGCCTGACCTTTCTGATACGGTTGTACTCACAGAGAAGCCACCTCTACCATTTCTGCTCCCTCTGCAAATGTGAGGATGAGCAGCACAAATATAGCTGATGACATAGAAATTGAGGTTGCCACCAAAGAAGTGCAAAAGGATGAGGGGGATATTTGTGTAGCTGACACCAGTGCTAATGAGGATGTTAAGGATGAGGATGTTGTTTGTGTAAGTCAGGCACCAGTGGAAGCAGCTCTTGGCCATAATAAAAGAAAGGCCATTGTCATGCCTGGGCACAGGACCAATGAATGCATCTCTTATGTGTGGAATTATTTTTACCCAAATCCTGACAACATTTGTCAAGTCATCTGTAGCATTTGTAAAATCACAGTAAGTAGAGGTAGGGACGTTAACCATCTAGTAATCTCCTCCCTGTTACATAGTTTGCAGGGAAGTCATGAAAATTTTTTGACAACATCAGAAACTGATACTAAAAAATAATAACAAGCAGTCCAGCACCAGCTCACTCCCTTCTCTCAAGTTCAATTAGATCCCAGCACCTGCAACCTCTACTGCCAAGACCTTCATCCTCAATATCCACAGTAATGATTGGAGGTAGTCCTGCATCCAATTTGTTAAGGTTAGGAGAATCCTTCAGTGCTAGGTCTGCTGCTGCTGCTTACTTTCCACTTATGCAAGGTGCTCAAACCCTTCAAAATAGCCACCTGTGAAGTGAGTTCAGACACTGCCAGCTGGAGTCATGGTATTCCCCTAATTAGGCTTTTGGAAAATCAGCTCAAGAAATTGGAGGAGATTACACAAAGCGATTCCGCTAAGTATTTCAGGCTTGTAGATCAAGTCCTTTGTTCGCTTTGCCAGAATCCAAGGTTTGCCAATATCTTCAAATCGGATCACTACATTTTGGCAACTGTGCTTGATTCTAGGTTTAAGTCATACGACATGTCTTTCCAACTGACCAAGATCTTCAGAAATGTAAAGAGCTCCTGGTGAGCAAGCTGACAGCTCAAGTGGTACATGACACAATGACATCTCCTCCTTCAGTTTCTCCGGCAGCTGCCAGAAAAAAACTCAGCTTTCCCAAAAGACCCAGTGGTGATGCAGAGGAGTCAATACAACATTGTGACATCTGGTTGGGTCTAAAAAATTGCCGAAAATTTGTTTCACTGCTACACCATCTCATAGGGCCATCATCCAAAGATTATTTTCATGACACCGTACATATAGGCATGTGAAAGAGTCTCTTTGACTACTGGAAAAATAAAAAGGCAATTTGGAGGCTCTTGTACAGACTGGCTTTGCATTACCTAAGCTGCCTCAGTAGTGAGTGGCAGTGATTGGCAAAGTTTCATAGATGTGCTTTAAACTGTGGTGTCAGTGCCGCTGCTCTGTTGCTTAGTAACCAGCCAGCTCACTGCAACCTTTGGCCAAAAATGGTGAAAACAATATTGTGAGCTGTGAGGTGGTCTATATTGAGTGGAAATTAATGTTATTGGGGTTAATAATACTCTAGCAACAAAAAAAGCCCAAATTATGTGATTTTAGCTTTTTTGTACATTTTTGTAAAAAATCCAAATCCAAGACCAGTCACGGCAGGTTTGGCAAATCCAAATCCAAAGCCGGACGATGAATCAGAACCAAATCCAAATCCAGCAAAAATGGTACAGTGCACATCCCTAAAAAATATATCCAAACAATGGGATGCAATCGGGAAGCCGGCTGACATTATACCGACAGCCGGCTTCCCGACTGTCATATCCTGGTGAGGGCAAAATGACCGGCATCTAGATGTAGACGCCACTCATTTCACCGACGCCGGGAGACCGGCGCCCGGCATCCGATCAAAGGGATGCTTTGCGCCGCGAGCGGACAGCCGTGCGGGGGGGAGGGTTAGGTTTAGGGCTCCCGGGGGGACTTAGGGTTAGGCACCCCCAGGGGGAGGTTAGGGTTAGGCACCCCACGGGGGGAGGTTAGATTTAGGCAGCAGGGTAGGGGGGTTAGGTTTAGGCACTTAGAGGGGGGTTAGGGTTAGGCACTTGGGGGGGAGGTTAGGGTCAGGCACCCCTAAGGGAGTGTTAGGGTTAGGGGGGTAGGGTAGTTAGTACTTACCTGGGGACGATCAGGATTTCCAGCGCTGTCGGGCTGCCGCTGATGGGATCTGTTCCTCTGTCTGCCTGATGCTGCTGGGATTCGAACTGCCGGCCATGCGGCCAGCGGTATTACATAACGATTCCACGCTAATCACAGGTTACATGACAAGACATCTCATATTAAAAGTTTCAATAATAGCCATTAGTATGAAGTCAATCTTACTTCATATGCATTTATATAAACACATCACCATAATTGAACAATCTAATGAAGTTTAAACCAACCTTACTTCCTACTCATACTGTGTCTGTATCCCGGTTAGGAGTTTGGTCCGATCGGGTAATATATGTCCGCTCACATGATAATGAAGGACCAATCACATATCCTCCCTAGTCGTTTATGGTGTTGCTCAGAAACCACTATGATATGTTTGTCATCCAGAGAGTGTTTAAGTATGAGTATCTAACTACTCACACGGCCGGGTACTATCACACCTGGAGGAAGGGAGGGGAAAATATTAAACTGCAGACTTCAATTGTTATAATGGTGTCTATGGTTCAATGCCGATCTCAGTATATTTCTACTTCCAATAAGAGGTCGGCCTATTCCGGATGTCAGACTCACACTCAACGATGTTTGGTGCGATGCAACTCAAGCACCAAATGGAGATGATATTTTGGTATCTGGAGATGTTCTCCCCCCTCCCTTTGCAGCTTTCCCATACATAATCCCAGAAGCAAAATTATGAGAGATGTTTAGTACCAGACTTTAATAATCGGCCCACTTCCTGTTCAGAGCTTCTGTTATGTGTTCTTCTACCCGTTCAAGAATCGAAATGGGCATGTGCGACACCAGCATTACTCCTGTTGGTGGGAGGGTCCAAGGAAAATTCCATCTTGCACCTCTTTTCTTTGTATTATGCGCTGATTGAGGCATTGCTGACTGTCTTTTTGCATAGACTACAAACATATTGTTATAGTTTATTAAAAAACCATCCTGTCTGCCACTGCAGTACCATTATCTTTCCAAGATGTGCCATGTTGGTAATTGAACTGCCACAGCCACTGAAATCTTCTACAAGCAGTTGATGAATGCCAAAAATGTCCACACATTTTTATGGCCACAAATAGCATCTCCTGCATGCCCCTTTAATTTAAAAAAAAATTATGAACTAACACGTTTATTGGGTGGGCAAAACATGGGACATGTTCTCCTAGTTGTAATTATTAATTAATTTATGCCCTGACTGAGCTCTTCTTTCGGTGGTTCTGTGTGAAATGGCGCCTGAATCACAGCGAGAGGGACTTATATCAAATCCAAAACCTGTGAAATCCAATGCCAGGATGATGACGTTTTGCCTCAATTTAGAATCCGAGCCTGGCAGGAAAACCCCAGCCGGGGCTCGGATCCCCCTCATCCCTAAATTTTTGGAATAAAAAATTAAATTAAATTTACCAGCGAATCAATCCTTCCTTTCCCTGCCTTCCACTACATACATACTCTACCCCCTTGGGCCACTGATCTAGGTCTTCATTAATGAAAAGTTACTGCCACTCAGTCTCCTAGATGTGCCATGTTGGAAATTGAACTGCCACAGCCGCTGAAATCTTTGATGTGCGGTTGCTGAATGTCATAAATGTCCTGAAATGTTTATGGCCACAGACAGCATCTCTTGAATACCCATTCAATTTAAAAAAATATTCTGAACCACCAAGTTAATTTTGTGGGCAAAACATGAGACATGTTGTTCACCCATGCTCTCCCCTCCTCTCTCATAAGTTTGCTTCGGAATCCAAAACTTAAAACTTAAATTAAATTTACTACGAATCAACCCTTCCTTTCCCTGCCTTCAACTACATACATACTCCATCTCCCTCAGACCTCTTGATTAATAAAAACATTTGTTTCCTGATTTGCCATGTTGGAAGTTGAACGTGTTTGTGCCGCCCACTGCTGTAGGTTAGCTAGTCAGCCAGCTAGCTTAGTCAGCCAGCTAGCTTGATGCAACCCTTTGGCTTAAACTGGATGAAAACAATATTGTACACTGTGAGGTGGTCAAAATTGACTGGAAATCATTGGAAAATAATGTTATTGAGGTCAATAATAGTCTAGTAACAAAAAAAAGGCTCACATTATGTGATTTTAGCTTTTTTTTCAACTTTTGGAAAAAAAAAAAAAAACAAGAATCAGTCACAGCATTTTGTCAAAACCAGAACAGCAAAAATGGTCCAGCGCACATCTCTACATATAATAGTAAGGTGTCCTATGTGTTTGTTACTTATATAAAATATGCACATAAGTTGCACTTGCACATGTAGTAATTGTTTACATGACCTGCAAAGGTGCATGTCACCTAAATAATTATTACATTTGCAAGTTCAACCTGCATGAACGCATGATATTTTGTATAATTAATAAACACATATTTATAATACAGACAGTATTCCTATAATATAAAATATGATGTGTGACAGTGACACACTTAAGGCACACTGCCAATACTGATCGCAATGGCTAGTTTGTGCACTGCGAAGCATGCGCACAATGCAACAATAGATCAATTGCGTGCGTAATCGCAGTTACGTACGGTAGTGAATCAGGCCCTATGTACCCTTATCCTTCTATATAATGTACCTCTATGCTTGTATTTTATGTACAATAATAGTTGTACAGTATTTTATGTATCTATATCCTGGTACATTATGTACCTTTATCCTTCTATATTATGTACCTATATGCTTGTATTTTATGTACAATAATAGTTGTACAGTATTTTATGTATTTATATCCTGGTACATTATGTACCTTTATCCTTCTATATTATGTACCTATATGCTTGTATTTTATGTACAACAATCTTTGTACAGTATTTTATGTATCTATATCCTGGTAAATTATGTACCTTTATCCTTCTATATTATGTACCTCTATTCTTGTATTTTATGTATAACAATCTTTGTACAGTATTTTATGTATCTATATCCTGGTACATTATGTACCTTTATCCTTCCATAATATGTACCTGTATTCTTGTGATTTATGTATAACAATCTTTGTACAGTATTTTATGTATCTATATCCTGGTACATTATGTACCTTTATCCTTCTATATTATGTACCTCTATTCTTGTATTTTATGTATAACAATCTTTGTACAGTATTTTATGTATCTATCCCTTAAAAGCACCTGTAGTATATCATTAAGCTGATTGAGCAACTACCATATTTTTTGCTTGCAGTTTGGAGGCATGAAGGGAGTCGTCATTAGGAGGGGGTGCTGATCCTTATAGTGCCATGTGGAGGTTTTCTGGGGTACTTCCAAGGTAAGCTAGCTCTCAGCTCATACATGTACTGTTATCATGCAGTACATCAATTTGTAATTATATGACCCAGAGTGGGTGCTACTATTATGTAGCAATAATTATTTTGGGCTGAGCGTTTGGGAGTGGGGCCCCCGGGGTTGTTTTGGCTGGACCTTGCTCATGGCATCACCACTTAATTCACATAGAATATTTTTTCACTTCTCTATTCATTTGTATATTATTTATGTCATTTTAATTCTTATACATTTCATTAACACTTATTGATTTATCTTTACACATCTATCCTCTTACATTTCACTATCACCTTTGTCGAAGCTGGATTATTGGCTGAGACAAGATCAGTTTAAAATTGAATCGCAGCGACACCATCTTGCGACTGGCCGCAAGACGCCATCTTGGAAATGAGTTTGCAAGACACCATTTTGCGAATGGCCACCTAAGCGCCATTTTAGATAAACTCACACTTTAGTACATGTGGCGATATTACTATTAGCATCATGCGATTGCATCTGTGACCATCGCCATAAGTTACGGCGATTCATCAAAAGCCCATTTCATGACTTTACATAGTTTGGGTGCTCTGGATAAAGTGTGTATATTATTCTAATTCCCCTAAAGGATATATTTCAGAAATGGCTGTACAGTATGTCAAAATTGGATTGCATTAGCTAAACAGAGCAAATTGCCACGTGACAACTAGCCTGTGTAGACAAGCTTCATGGACATAACGTCTGCTCTCACTCCAGGTGGCCCTGCTCGAATACAGCAAGAGGGTCATTTATAGCACCTTACATTAGCAGGCTTCCTACAATAAAATACCTTCAAAGCCAAGAGTGTTATCTGAGGTTTTGGTCTTGTAGCTGTGCTAATTTGCATCCACACATTCCCTGGGAGAACAAAGACCAGTATTGTGGAGCCTGAAAAGGGTGGGGGCTGCTGGGGCATGTGCAAGTCATGGAACTATAAGGCTCAGCATTCCACACTGCTAGGTGTTCACTTAGTTTAAGTGAGATTTAAGTGCACCATTTCTCATACAAACATTAATACACACAATTGCCCTGTTAACTAGTCGCATATTAGCGAATGCATAAGATCCTGTATGAAAACGCTGTTGATTAGCTTCATGCGCATGTATCTGCCCCAAGTTATCTAGTGTCTTTACATCACACCCCGCATACTTACACATTACATATTCACATAAAAGGTTTAATAAGCTTTAAAGTATAAGATTTAAGTTTGTTCATTCTGTGAAATAAAGATTATTTGGTAACTAAGGTTTTATACATGATAAGTAAGCCGTGATTGGTAATGTACTGACGCATACTCTTTCAACAGTATTCCGGTACCATCGATGTGGTGATCTCATCATGCATTCTCAACTTATGGACCGCAGAGACTTCAAGCAACAAAATGTACATTATATGAACAACTGTTAGGATATTGCATGAGGCAGGAAACCAGAGACCGCCAGTTGTTAGAGGCTGGGTTGTGTCTATTTGAATCAACCTGTTAAATGCCTTGTAACATATGCCTTCTCCTTTAGGACCAATGGTATTAGCAACAAACTTCTCTATTGTGTTGTTTATTTCTGGGGGGTATAAATATGTGTGCTCTGACCCTGGGCTCCTAGTCTTTGTGCTGAATGCTGATTGACGAGGGGTTTCTTGCTGATGCCTAACATCTGGACCAGAGAGTGCTGCGTATGTATAATTGTACTTGGGTCTGTATAATCTCTTTGCACTAAGATTATATGAGGATCATAGCATGTAACTGCTGTACTTTTACTTGAATAATACTTTGTGCTTCGGAACCACAGGTTCTAGGTCTGGAGTCTTTATTTACTGTATGACTGCGTACGCAAATTAGCGTCATCCTTAGAGGTTTGTAGGAAGGATATTAGAAGGTATAGGCAGGGGTATATAGAGGTTCAAAGGCAGTATCCTTAGTTGGGGGCTCATAGTGAAGTCACTTACCTACTCACACGGCACATACAGTTATCGATATCTCAGCAAAGGGTGGAGTGGCCACATGCAGGGTTTACCTGCAACCGCTTTGTGCTAAAAGATCGCTATCCATTTTCGTGTGAGCCATGCAAGCTGACTAGAATCCAGGGACAACAGAGGAAAAAGTTTGTTTTCCTTTGTTGATAGAACCTAACATTTAAATTGGTGCTGCAGTATTGAGTATGCGGCTGAGTCGCAGTTTTGCGCACAGTAAAGACGCACTTTTGCGTACACAGCTAAAAAGTTGTCATACGGTTGTGTGGTAGTCGCATTATTGTGTATGTGACTGGTCGCACAATAGCGTATACGTACTTCCGGTTGTGCTGCCACGTGTTTAAATAAAGCCGTTGAGGTTTACATTTTTCAATTGTTATCAATATCTGGGTTAACGTGTATTTTTCTGTGCAGGAAAAAGTGTGTAACAGTGAGTATTTGTTGGTAGGGGTAACTTGTTCCCTACAGTTAGAGGTACCGTATGACCTTTAAGGGCTAAATGCTAGTTTCTCGGTAAGCAGCTTACCGTTCTATACACAGTAACAGGTGTACATGTTGTCTTTGTTGTAGAGAGGTGCGTGGAAGTAGCCGACTTAAACTTCCATAGTTGTGGAAGTTGCCTTACTAAATCTTATCCGGGTGTGGAAGTTGCCTTTTTTAAATCTTATCCAGGTGTGTGGGTGCTGCAGTTTAAATCATCCACAGGTAAGTGAAAGTATCTTGATTGTCTTTCACCAGTTTAAATCTTTATTGAAAAGCGTAGGATTTGTCTCAGAATGGGAGCCACGCAAACAATAGAGATGTTAGACAATGATGTGCTGCTAATGGAAGCGCCATTTGGATCGGCCCTTCGAATTATGCATACTAAGTACGGTACTTATGCGATAAGGTATTGTGATGTATGGTTTAAAATGACGATGAAGAGTGTTAGACCGTTTCCCAGAATTGGTAGTTTTGATAAAGATGTATTAGATAATGGCCGGGACCACATCAGTCTGATGCGCTCCCGAGAGAAAAAGGTCAAATATTATGAATGTTTAAAGTTGTGGCAGCATGAAGGGGATGCGTGGCTTAAAAATGCGCAAGCGACGCAAACTAGTGTTGCGAGCGCATTGCCAGAGAATACATCCACGACGCTAAATTGCAATACGGGCGAGCCGCAAAATGGTGCACACGTGCAGCAAGGTAGCGTTGTGGATAGTATTGCCAACAGTTCACGCTCACCACCCCCACCTTATGTGGATGGAGGTGCAATTACAGTTACCAAAAATACCCATAAAAATGTAACAAGCAATTTGTACCCTCTCTTAAGCAACTATAAAGAAAATGTTCATGATGCGGATGATGAGCCTATTGTAATGTCTGCCATTTCCCATGCTGTACAGATGATAGATGCTGCATCACAACAATCATGAGTGGTGCTGTCATCTCCATCAGTAACAGTAAGGGAAGTGCTAACACCCTCTGCATCCGTAGAGGAAGTTGTTAATACCATACGTAGCAGCAACAGATTAAACCCCAAGCCAGGTAACAAGGTCAAAGGTAGCAGCACTGCTGGTCTGCATCCCATTCGGACAATAACCGCTCCGAATGGAAATGCAGATGCGAACGGTGTAGTGCCCACAAGGGAAGTAGTAATGCATTGTCCCTGGACAAGAGCAGAACTAAATTCCATCATAAATGATTTCCCCGATCCCAAAAAGGAACTAGATAAATGTCAAATATTTTTGAGAAATTTGGGTAGTTCTCATGAGCCAACTAATAAAGATTGGCATGTGGTGTTAAGGGCCTGTCTACCATGCAATACCGACGTGACAAAATTTATCATGGATTGCGTATTGGTTGGTGACTTTCCCTTAACAGACCAAGTAAACCAAGGTAACATTTCCCGCATTGTACATCAATTGGGTATATATTTTCCGGTAGTAGTTAACTGGAACAAAATTTTCACCATTAAGCAAAAGGAGAGTGAATCTGCAGAAGATTATTGTTACCGGGCTCTGCAGGCTATCACCCAAAACACTGGGTTAGAAGATATTAAAGATAGCACTCACCACAGGGGAATGATAGTCACGGTACTCATGGATGGTCTGAAAGAGAATTTAAAGACTCAGGTTCAGCCCTCACAACCTGGCTGGAGGGGAGTCACAATAGATACCCTCATAGAATCTGCCATAGAACATGATAAAAACATCTCAAAGAAGAGAGAGACCCAGAGTGAAAAACTAATGGCTATCAGTATACAAGCTCTGGAGGGAATGACGGTAACATCACAGCCAACAGACACACTCGCATCTGCACACACACTTACACCTGAACAGTTATATGCCCTCACTAACCCCACACAACAACAAACACAGCTCTATTCCACAAACCCTATACAACTTCATATCCCCCACAATACCCTTACCCTCTCTAACCTTACCCATATCCATCACCTTTACCCTCTGCTCAAACCTCACAACAACAGGTGTCTTCACCCGATCCACGAACATGTTTTAACTGTAAACAAACAGGACACTGAAGTAGAAACTGTACAGTAAAAAGAGTAGGATCCCCAAATCAGGGAAGACCTGGACATCCCCACAGAGACCAGCAAATGTCCAGCAGGCACCAGCTCCAATTGTGGCTGTAAATGCTTTATTGGAGAATGGTAGTCAACGCTAGGGGTCAGGTCATACCTGTAGTCTACAGATAGTCAGGTTAATGGGAAGTACTAGGGAAGAACCGGTCATGATGGTTGATGTAGCTGGTACTGAATATCCTTTTCTTGCAAACACAGGGGAGACCAGGTCAGTGATAAAATCTCCCGTTAATTTACAGGTGACCAACGAGACAGTACCAACAATGGGTGTAACAGGTAAAGTGGAACATTATCCTTTAACAAAGTCCACAGAGGTTACTATTGGACCGTTACATACCAGGCATTCTTTCCTTCTGGCTGCTGCGACTCCTACTAACCTGCAGGGATGAGACTTGTTATGTAAGATGGGATGTGTTATATATTGCACCCCTGATGGTGTATTTTTAGATATCCCAGAGAGAGTTGCACACGAGGTGCGGGATATGTTGGACACTCCCCAAAGGATAATGTATCACTCTACAAGTTTAAATGAAAATCCATCTCAGGTAGATGAAATGTTGTCCCAAATTCCAGATTCTCTTTGGACTAAGGATGGACAGGACACTGGATTAATGGGAAATGTAAGCCCTGTAATGGTAAATTTAAAAAGCGGTAGGCAAGCTCCAAAAATTCCCCAGTACCCACTAAAACAGGATAATTAGGGGTTTTTCCAATAATTGAGCGATTATTGCAACAGGGAATTTTAGTTCGTACAGCTAGTGTAGCCAACAGTCCCATCTTCCTGGTGAAGAAGAGTGGTGGGAGGGGTTATAGGTTGGTCGAAGACCTTAGAGGTGTTAATATGGTAGTACAGAGCCAATTCCCTGTAGTGCCAAATCCAGCTGTCATCCTGATGCAGATCCCACCAAATGCAACCCATTTCACTGTTATTGACCTCTGTTCTGCTTTCTTCTCTGTGCCTCTCCACCCTGACTGTCAGTATCTATTCGCATTTACATACAGAGGTGTACAATACACATGGACACGGTTACCCCAAGGTTTCATAGCCAGCCCCAGTATCTTCTCCAAAGCATTGCACGACTATTTATAATTTTTTTAACCTGCCAATGCATCTGTTTTAATTCAATATGTGGATGATTTATTGCTATGTTCTGACTCGTTTATGTCATGTTTGAATTATACTAAACTTTTGTTGCTTCATCTCTTGCATACAGGACACAAGGTGGTTAAGGACAAACTACAGCCATGCCAATCCAGAGTAAAATATTTGGGACACTGCCTAACCCAGGGGTTACGACATCTTACAAATGATAGAATCCAGGCCATACAGAACATGACACTGCCGCAGAATCAACAGCAAATTCGTACCTTCTTGGGAATGTGTGGATACTGTAGAATGTGGATCCCAGGTTTTTCTATTTTGGCCTTTCCTTTACAGTGATTAGTCTCTTCCTCAAAGCCCGATCATGTCATACACACAGAGGAAACAGAGCAGGCTTTTCTTAATCTTAAGGATAGTCTGACAAAAGCTCCTGCATTGGGAATACCTGATTATGAAAAACCTTTTGATTTGTATTGTACGGAAGCCGATGGTTGTGCTGCAGGTGTCCTTACACAAAAACGTGGTGATGCCAGTAGACCCGTAGCATACTACAGTGCCCAATTGGACACTGTGGCAAGATCACTCCCCACTTGTTTGAGAAGTGTAACAGCTACTGCTTTATTGGTGAGTAAAAGTGAGGACGTAGTATTGGGTCATGACATGATTGTCTACACTCCCCATGCTGTATCTGCTCTGTTGAACTCAGCTCAAACCAGACACGTCTCTTCGGCTAGGTTTACCAAATGGAAACTAGCTCTAATCACACCCGCAAACATCACTGTTAAACGTTGCAGCACGCTGAATCCAGCAACGTATTTACCATATGTGTACAACATGATGTACAAAGGGTGGAAGGAGGTGAGTTGCTGGCGGGAAATTCAGTTCAGCGGACATAATGATATGCACGATTGTATGGAATATCTGAATCAGACCTTTACTGCTAGACCTGACATACACGACACACCTTTAGAGAATGTGGATTTGACTTTTTATACGGATGGGAGTTGTCATAGACAAATAGACACAGGTGAATTATGTACAGGTTATGCTGTTGTAAATGACACAGACATCATAGAAGCTAAACCTCTTGGTCCTCCTCACTCAGCCCAGGTGGCAGAGTTAGTAGCACTAACTAGAGCGTGTGAACTGGCAGCAGGCAAATCTGCTAACATTTACACTGACTCCAGGTACGCTTTCGGCGTGGTGCACGATTTTGGGGCTCTATGGCATCTGAGAAATTTTATCACAGCAGCAGGCACACCAGTTGCACATTCCCGACACATAAAACATCTTTTAGAAGCAATCCAACTGCCCAAAGCGGTGGCAGTAATTAAATGTAAAGCCCATACATGTGAGGATGATCCGGTGTCACTGGGCAACAACAGAGCCGATGAAGCTGCAAAATGGGCAGCAGGGTTAAAAATGTTTTCTCCCACTGAAAAAATTATGTCTTTTCAAACAATTGATATGCTGAAATTAATTGAGATGCAACATTTGTGTTCAATTCAGGAAAAGTCCATTTGGTAGTCCAATGGATGTAGGCAAGAGTCCTCCGGGCTCTGGAGGGACGGACAAGGTAAACCAGTAGCCCCCAAGGCATATTACCCCAGCCTGGCTGAGGCAGCACACGGTCTGAATCATCTGGGAAAACAAGGTATGTGCAAGTTGGTGAGAGCATACTGGTTCACACCAGGTGTTTCTTCACAAGCAGAAAAGATAGCAATGTCCTGTCTGACATGCTTGAGGAAGAACATAGGGAAAGCGACATTCCACCGACTGATGGACCTTTCCAGGTGATGCAAATTGATTTCATCCAATTACCACCCTGCAGGAATCTTAAGTATGTATTAGTGTGCACTGATGTATTTTCTAATTGGGTTGAGGCCTACCCAGCGGCCACTAATACTGCTGCGTTTACTGCCAAGAAAATAGTTCAGGAATTTGTATGCAGGTACGGTATCCCTAACATCATTGAGAGTGACAGGGGTACTCATTTCACAGGTGATGTTTTTCAAAATATGTGTAAGCTGATGGGTATTAATAGCCGACTTCACACCCCCTACCGACCACAAGCCAGTGCCAAGGTAGAGAGGATGAACGGGACTATTAAAAATAAGTTAAGTAAAATCATGGCAGAGACTGGACTAGGATGGCCAGAAGCGTTACCTTTGGTCCTACATAGCATAAGGACCACTCCTAGACCCCCTCTAAATCTGTCCCCATTTGAAATACTGTTCGGTAGACAACCTCATTTGATTATAAGTCCACAGGAAGACTTGAAGGGTAACAACGAGGTAACTGTAAAGTATCTTATATCAATGATTAAGCAGTTAAAGCAACAGTAGCAGAAACTGAAATTGTTGTCCCATGATATGACTGAAACTAACTGTCATGATGTTGAACCAGGAGAATATGTTATGATCAGAAATTTCTTGCGTTCAGGTTGTTTGACTGATCGGTGGGAAGGTCTGTACCAGGTGCTGCTGACAAGTACTACATCTTTGAAGGTGGCTGAGAGAGATACCTGGTCCATTCCACTCACTGCAAAAAGGTCAATCAACCGGTGGAGAAACAAGTTGGAGACAAGGCTGATAGCGTGGACCTGTCGCTCGCGAGTTTGTTCCGGGAAGATTGAAAAGGTCGTAGTGAGATACCTGAACTAAGACAAATTTGCAGGTCTTGTTGTGACAATGGACGGGCCTGCTGTGTTCATTTTCATATTCTCTTTTAGATTGTTCACCATCTTGGTCGGTTCGGGAATATCCAGTTTCTGTGATGGGAGACCGATTGAGGAAATGGGAGCTGATGGCAGTGCTGATGGAGTGGAGTCAGGAGGAGTGCAATTCCAATCAGGGGAGAGTCTGACCAATATTAGTACTGTTATTGTTAAGAGAGTTGTTATTCCGGATACTCGGGGACGGTGTGGAGGTTTATCGTCTGAAGATTCCTGTATTTGTGAGCTTTGTGGGTCCCTAGTTGATGAGAACTGTATCCAATGGTGCCAACCTAAATGTAACCCGTACTGGGGTGGGTATCCTTTAAAGGATTATCATAGCATGGTAGGCAAAGTGTTAAATCAAACTGATTGCTGGGTGTATTCACATGTGCCACAGGGACAGCATAATGTAGGATTGGTGCCATTTCCGCTGAATATCACAGAAATTTTAGAATTACAAAAAGGGAAAACATTGGATGGAAAATTTCTCTCATCCAAACCACCTAATTTCAAACTATGTCAATTCCAAGCAGATAGATCACTTTTGTGTTTAAACATAACCAACTCCAATAAACCCGGAAGTTGGGAAGTGACGGGGAATAATCAGACGATGACCTTCTCACAAAGAGCTGATAATGAGTCCATAAACCATGATCTGTTACGCTCAATTAAATCTAGTGGGAAACATTTTAGGTATCGGTATACATTGAGTTCCACCAAAGAAATTATTGGTGAGGTGCCAGATGTTTTATTGTGCTAAAATAATACAGCCAGAAACTTGCATGTACCAGATGGAAGACCCAGAAATAGGATTGTTTGCAAGGGAAATGTGCTTAATGATAATGATGCATACCATTCCTTATGTTCTCCCTGATAATGTATATTTTATATGTGGAAGAAAAGTGTATAAGTGGCTCTCCCCGAGTTCCGAAGGTTTGTGTTACCTGGGAAGAGTAGTCCCAGAAGTTATGACCCTCACACATGTTGAAATGCTTGGTATACATAAAAACACACCGTCACCATATCTTCACACACATTATGAACACAGAGGCAAACAAAATATGATACCTGGTGACATGCACAAAGCCACTCAGTTAATTAGTGAGACAAGTGGCTTTCAAGTTTTAGTCGCATTGGATCCCACCAGGATCGCTCAGGGTACATTAAACTTTAGATATATTCAGGAACTTGCTAAATTGATAGATAATATCACCGAGATGTACGATGACACATTCAGGTATACAGGGAGAGAATTGCAAGCGTACAGGAAAGAACTGGTGCAACACAGGCTAGTGTTAAATTATTTAACTGCTGTTACTGGAGGGTTTTGCGTAATGTTGGCCACCCAGTTTGGAGTAAAATGTTGCACCTATGTCACCAATGATACCAACGACCCCAAGGAGGTGATAGACCGGAAGATGGATGAAATTCTGCAGCTAAAATAGGAGTTTCATAAGAACCATAACGCTTCAGTGGCGGGAGAAGATAGAAGGATGGGTTTCATGGCTGAACCCAGTGAAATGGTTCTCAGGTCTAGGGGAATGGCTCCAGGAAATGATCGCCAGTATAGGCAAATTCTTAATCCTTATACTGATTGTCACCATAATAATTGGAATATGTGTCCGGTGTGTTCCTATTGTGTTGAAGTGTGGAAAATGTAAAAATAGAGTAAAACGAAAGAACGAAATTAAGATGGTGGTCAGTATGATACCGAGGTAAATACAGAACTGCATTACAACTCTGAACTAGGAAATACCATCATTTAATGTATTATATTTAGACATGCATATAATGTATTTTTGAAATGTTATTTTTAAAAAAACACCTCAGATAATGTAGTCTCAATTCCCCTTCAATACTGCCTTTATAGGACTGGTGTATCCCCACACCTTTCACATGATCTTCCAAAATCCGCGGTGTGCATATAATAGTAGTTTTATGTCCCCACTCAGAGACACATTATTGATGGATTAAGAACCACCTTGTGCCATCCCATAATAAAACACTAAATAGTATATAAATGTAAGCCTAAATTATATTTTAAAATCAGATTGTGATAGCATGTTGTTCGCTATCAAAGGGTGGACTGTCAAAGCTGGATTATTGGCTGAGACAAGATCAGTTTAAAATTGAATCGCAGCGACACCATCTTGCAACTGGCCGCAAGGTGCCATCTTGGAAATGAGATCGCAAGACGCCATTTTGCGAATGGCCGCCTAAGCGCCATTTTAGATAAACTCATACTTTAGTACATGTGGTGATATTACTATTAGCATCATGCGATTGCATCTGTGACCATTGCCATAAGTTACAGTGATTCATCAAAAGCCCATTTCATGACTTTACGTGGTTTGGGTGCTCTGGATAAAGTGTATATTATTATAATTCCCCTAAAGGATATATTTCAGAAATGGCTGTACAGTATGTCAAAATTGGATTGCATTAGCTAAACAGAGCAAATGGCCATGTGACAACTAGCCTGTGTAGACAAGCTTCATGGACATAACGTCTGCTCTCACTCCAGGTGGCCCTGCTCGAATACAGCAAGAGGGTCGTTTATAGCACCTTACATTAGCAGGATTCCTACAATAAAATACCTTCAAAGCCAAGAGTGTTATCTGAGGTTTGGGTCCTGTAGCTGTGCTAATTTGCATCCACACAGGCCCTGGGAGAACAAAGACCAGTATTGTGGAGCCTGAAAAGGGTGGGGGCTGCTGGGGCATGTGCAAGTCATGGAACTATAAGGCTCAGCATTCCACACTTCTATGTGTTCACTTAGTTTAAGTGAGATTTAAGTGCACCATTTCTCATACACACGTTAATACACACAATTGCGCTGTTAACTAGTCGCATAAGATCCTGTATGAAAACGCTGTTTATTAGCTTCATGCGCACGCATCTGCCCCAAGTTAACTAGCATCTTTACATCACACCCCGCATACTTACACATTACATATTCACATAAAAGGTTTAATAAGCTTTAAAGTATAAGATTTAAGTTTGTTCATTCTGTGAAATAAAGATTATTTGGTAACTAAGGTTTTATACATGATAAGTAAGCCGTGATTGGTATTGTACTGATGCATACTCTTTCAACAGTATTCTGGTACCATCGGTGTGGAGATCGCATCATGCATTCTCAACTTATGGACCGCAGAGACTTCAAGCAACAAAATGTACATTATATGAACAACCGTTAGGATGTTGCATGAGGCAGGAAACCAGAGACCCCAAGTTGTTAGATGCTGGGTATTGTCTATTTGAATCAACTATGCCTTGTAACATATGCCCTCTCCTTTAGGACCAATGGTATTAGCAACAAACTTCTCTATTGTGTTGTTTATTTCTGGGGGGTATAAATATGTGTGCTCTGACCCTGGGTTCCTAGTCTTTGTGCTGAATGCTGATTGACGAGGGGTTTCTTGCTGATGCCTAACATCTGGACCAGAGAGTGCTGCGTATGTATAATTGTACTTGGGTCTGTATAATCTCTTTGCGCTAAGATTATATGAGGATCCTAGCGTGTAACTGCTGTACTTTTACTTGAATAATGCTTTGTGCTTCGGAACCACAGGTTCTAGGTCTGGAGTCTTTATTTACTGTATGACTGCGTACGCAAATTAGCGTCATCCTTAGAGGTTTGCAGGAAGGATATTAGAAGGTATAGGCAGGGGTATATAGAGGTTCAAAGGCAGTATCCTTACTTTTTTCCCCTTTTCATGTGATGCCCTGGGGATGGTCCTTGGCATCACCACTTAATTCACATAGAATATTTTTTCACTTCTCTATTCTTTTGTATATTATTTATGTCATTTTAATTCTTTTACATTTCATTAACACTTATTGATTTATCTTTACACATCTATCCTCTTGCACTTCACTATCACCTTTTTTCCCCTTTTCGTGTGATGCCCTGGGGATGGTCCTTGGCTGGAATTTTTTGGGGTGCCTTGCTTCTCAGACGTGAACCCCTTAATGTTAGGGACGCTGGTATAGAGGAGCCTTGACGTCGGCGCAGCGCTTATTCATATATTTGCAAATGTATGTAAACCAATACCTCTGAATTTCTATTATCATGTAGGATTCAAGTATTTTTGATTTATCTGCAGTGTACTGGGGGGCAATTTTCTTTTTTCTGTGTTCAGTATAAACCCAGCCCTTTACAAGCACCTGTAGTATATCATTAAGCTGATTGAGCAACTACCATATTTTTTGCATGTATCTATATCCTGGTACATTATGTACCTTTATCCTTCTATATTATGTACCTCTATTCTTGTATTTTATGTATAACAATATTTGTACAGTATTTTATGTATCTATATCCTGTTACATTATGTACCTTTATCCTTCTATATTATGTACCTATATGCTTGTATTTTATGTATAACAATCTTTGTACAGTATTTTATGTATCTTTATCCTGGTACATTATGTACCTTTATCCTTCTATATTATGTACCTCTATGCTTGTATTTTATGTATAACAATCTTTGAACAGTATTTTATGTATCTATATCCTGGTACATTATGTACCTTTATCCTTCTATATTATGTACCTCTATGCTTGTATTTTATGTATAACAATCTTTGAACAGTATTTTATGTATCTATATCCTGGTACATTATGTACCTTTATCCTTGGCACTACCTGAATCAATATTAAAAATATTGAGTTTATCTGGTGAAAAATGAAAATATGTCAGACATTGTATTAAATTTGAAAGCAGATTTAAGAAAAATCTGTCTGCATGTGATAACTATAATAATCTTAAAGAGTAAATTGTTATTTGCATGACAATTACAATATCAGATAAAACATATAGAGCTACAAACCATTTTTAAATATTGTCATTTATATGATAAGAAGATTTCTACAGCATGAAAAATGTATTTGCAATTTTATTTTAAACTGCTGTTATGCGCATTACATCTCAAGGTGTATGAAAAAGAAAGGTGGACAAAGGAATGGGGCATAAGATTGAGGCGGGTAGAAAAGCAGAGACAGCTGTCACCGACCTACTAATCTGACAGATGACAGGCCCAGAGGCATATCGAGATCTGCCAGTGTAACAGCCTGCAGTGTCTGCCAATAAGCCAAATGCAGTAACTGGAAGAAAATGTCTTCAGAAGCTTAGCATCTGGGTCCTGCAAGTGGATATCCTCGCTTTACCTAAAATCTGTCCTTAGAATGAACTGTAACCTTAAACGAGACATTGTTTGCATACAAATTATTATGAGCGATACACAGCTGCATGAGTCATGTATATTTGTGAAGTGGTATCTAACTAATGTATGTAAAAAAGGATAAACCTAGTGTTAAACAGAAAAATATTACTTCCTAATGGCATTATAATAAGAGCATTCAGTATTTATGTGAAATAAATGAACAGACAATGATGTAACGTGTCTAGAACACTGTGGTTACTCAGAACAGGTTTTAGAATTGAGATCTCAGTGTAAGTATTTTCATCATAGATAACTAATGCCGCAAGGAGATCAATATTATAAGGTAACAATAAGCACCAATAAAACAGAATGGGATTGGGAAATAATGGAGCTGGAGTTTATTTGGTTGGAGCTGATCTGTTTTTCTCTATCTCTCCTGCTAGACTGCAGTGGCAGAAAGAGACAATATATATGTCACATTTGCACACACCCACACAGATACTCCAGCTGTCCTCTGCAGCTTCTTATCTCTGTTACTTACAACCCAGACTGTACAAGCAAAGCCGGCAGACACTATGCAGCAGTATTGTCCGTTCCTGCATTTCTCTCAATGTATTTTTTTTATTAATTTTTGAAGACACAATTGTTCAGACTAGAACTGACAATCACTATGCCAAGTACTGTCATAACCATAATTACTAAGTAGTCCACAATTCAGACATGTCAGAGTCAGTGTATAAGCTATATAGTCATAGTCTATAAGTGTAACGGGGAGTATCTTCAAAATGTCATTTTCTTCATTGTGGCATTTAATCTAGATTTAAAAGGCAAATTATTTTAATAGAAAAAAAGTACATCATTTAGGTTATTTTTATGGTTAGATATGTTATTGTGTCCTGCAGGTGTCATTCTCTATTAGTTCAATTTTCTGAACCACAGCTATCCACTGTCATACCAATCAAATGCTTCATATAGAGTAAGTAGTAAATCCAGCTAAAATGTGCGATTACGCACCAAGCCATATTGTGAAATAAAGTGGGAAAGAGGGGTGTTAAAATTTGTCGACATTTAAAAAGGGAGGGGAACGGGGGGAGGGGCGCAACTCTAAATTGCAGTGTAAATGTAAAGCTGCTCGGTAGTTGTGTGTTACACGTAACAGCAGGCACTATTTTCTCAGCATGCATTTAAATTGCTTATGCACTGCTTATATCACAACATGGGTTGTCCAATTATCCCCCTCCAACCCCCTGAAATGCATAAGCTTATAACTCTTCTAGTGTCATAAGTGTGCATCTATATACACATCCTATAATGGAATTAAATAAACTGTATAACTTTTGACACAGAGAGACTGATTCATAGTTGGGAGCAAAGCCAAAGAAAGGAGCAAGTTTACACATGGATACACCATGGTGCAAATACATTTGTTTCTTTTTTTTTTTGCATGAGGGGAAATATTGACTATTTTTGCATGTAACCTACAAGTCATATTTGCTTACCATCACCTCACGCCTAATCTACTTTTCACTGTTCTCAAAACGTCATGTAAAAGTCACAGCTGTATCACTCCATAAGTGTAAATAATAACATCTCTCACAAAGGCACTGCACACAGAAAAGCAGCACTTCACTGCCTCACTGACAGAAATTTACATTTCTGACAGACAAATTTCCAAAAATAACCTGACACCAGTGATTGACTTGTACAATGGGGATATAGTCAAAGAACTTGAACAGAACTTACCTGAGCAGCCATCCTAGAATCAAGCACAGCAAACAGTGAGTAGACATACCAGCTTTGACCCTGAAGAAGCATTTAGCACTTCCTGTCAGAACAATTCACTGTTCAGCACATGCTTTCTTTCCAAAATGAACCACTCTCACAGTGACAGTAGTCATTAATGTTCAACTGTTTAAGCAGCCTATTTTTTCCAGTTACATGTTTATTCATTAAAATAATTTAAATTAAACAGCCTATTCTGACCTATTTTGATCTCATATTCTGTATCTGTTTCACCTTACATCGTTCTCCATGTAGAACTATTTTGTCACGACACTGGCCATTTTATAACATAGCTATACCACTCTTGGATGAGTGTTGCACTCTGACCGCACACCCAAGAGTGGTATATCTATTACATATATATATACTGTATATACTCTGGTCACCTCACCAAGTTCGAAACTCGGATCCCAGAAACTGAATCTCACATGTTTTAGATTGCATGTATGTCCCTGCTTCATGATTTCAGGTGTCATTTCACACAAAAGAGTGTATGGAGAGGGTGTGGGCTGTAGATCATGCTGCAATACTAAATATTAGTCACCATTAGAAAGAGTTGTAGGTAGATGGAGTGGGTGGGAAGCATGTAAAAGACTGCAGGCATCTTTGTCACTGTGTATGTTTGTCTGTCACACACTAGCTAGCACCTGCAAGTGAACTTGAAGTGATCTGCACTTTTTTTTCACAATTGTTTTTCATATTTGTGCTTTATTCTTTTAAACTTCCATGTGTTTGTGCTGCTGCTATGTCGCTTAGTTTAGCCAGCCAGCTCGCTGCATACTTTGGCCAATATTGGTATAAACAATATTGTGAGCTGTGAGGTGGTAAAAAATTGACTGGAAATTAATGTTATTGATATTAATAATGCTATAAGAACTAAATGGTCTTTACATGATTTTAACTGTCTATTCTTTATGCACGGCCAGAGTTTTAGACTTAGCTTCACCAAATTTGGCATGGTGGTGTAGTTTGACCAGGATTAGGTTTTTGCTTAGGCTTGAACTTCGTTAGGGGCACACACTGTCACACAATCGCTAAAAATGGGGACACTCTTAAATTATACAGGTTCCGGGACTGGCTCAAGTGGACTTCAAGGGCGTAACTAGAACTTTGGGGGCCACATAGCAAGTTATTAAAAGGGCCCCCCATACATTTGCCCCCACACAGAGCCCATTCATGTTATGCCACACAGAGCCCATTCAGGTTATGCCACACAGTAGTACCCCTTATACACATTATGCCATGCAATAGTAGTGCCCCTTATACCTTACACCACACAGTAATGCATACGTACCGACATTTCTGGGCAGCTTTCCGGGAGCAACAGGAGGGGACCTGGTGCTCTCCTCTTCGGGGGGCGGGGCCAGGCGATAGACAACATTATGCCCCGCCCCTTTACAGAAAGCACTCGCAATTTGCAGGTCTGTGAGGAGGGGCTTCCCTTCAGATCCGAAAATTCCAGGTAAAATCTCCCTATCCTGCCGAATTCACTAGGAAGGGGGTGGGATGCAGGAGATATGCCTACTCTTCCGGGGGTGCAGGAGGTTACCCGAAAAATCGAGAGGCTCCCGCGATTCCCGGGAGAGTAGGCATGTATGCAGTAATGCCCCTTACACTGCACAGTAATACCCTTACACATTATACCACGCAGTAATGGCCTTTACAGATTATGCCACATAGTAGTAGTGGCCCATTTAACACATTATTCCACACAATAGTTGTGCCCCTTACACATTATGCCACACAGTAATACCCCTTATAACATTGTGCCACACAGTAGCACCTCTAACACATTATGCCCCCCCAGTCTCTCGCCTCCCCCTGTGTGCCATAAGCAGCCAACAGGTGTGGATTTGGGGCAGGCCACCAGCTAATATAGCTGGCACACTGGCAGGCAGAGCCAGTGCTATTTGAATCTGGCACCAGTCACAAGCCAATTGGAGCTCGCAGACCAGCAGCCATTCAGGAGCTGCCACTGTTGATTAGCTGCCAGTCCACAAGCTCTGATTGCCTCGCGACCTGCAGACCTGTCTAACCATGCCTGACTGCCAGTGCGCCAGCTGTGATTATCTGGCAGGCAGGCGACAAATCAATACTGCTGCCACCTGGGCCCCCCTCGGTGGTCCTGACTGGACCGGCCCACCTTGTGTGCATGACTGGGTGCAGGGGGAGTGGCAGGCCACAGAGGCAGCTCGGGCATCATAGCAGCCGCATCCCTTGTACCACTGTTTGCATGCAAGTTAGCAAACAGTGGGGTCCTTTTCAGGATCAATGGAATGGGGTTATTGGCAGGGCAATGTAAACAAATAAAGGCTACATCTACTATATTTACACCCATGTGTAGAGGTATATTAAATCTGACAAAAATTTGTTGTTTTTGCCAGAACCGTAACAGGGCTTCATGGCATCTGGCCACGTCCTACAGGTGTATGACATCATGACGTCATGCCAAGGGAACGGTGCTGCCAGTGTCTGTAAGTACAGCAGCATCGCCGATGCATCCTCAGGATGTCCCGGGGTGCAGTACAGGCTGTCGGCTGCATATTGGGAGCGTCCAGTGGCCTTGATTTTTGCTGGAGATAGGTTTTCTGCATACTTAAAAAGTTCCCTGAACAGCAATAGTTATCACCTGGTATTGCTTAGTGCCTACTATTTATCAAGTACCACTAGCTGTTCTCCTATTGTCATCTTCATCTATCGACAGGATACAGGACCTCATTCAGAGTCGGTCGATGCGGGCGCTCGGTCGTACGCCACCGATGTTCGCTAAACTGCGCATGCGTAAAATTTGCAATGGGCGTGCGCAAACTAGTTATTATGATCAGAAATTGCTCTCTCCTTGAACACAGCCAGGTCGGTAGTTTGAGTGACAGGATGAGGCGTTTGTGGGTGGTAACAGGGGAAGGTGCATGTGAACGGGGGAGTGGAGATCCCAGCGCAGGCGTGCCTGACTATGCAAACGGCGTTTTATGGAAGTTCATAATTAACTAAGTAGTGTCATGGCACATGTGACATGGGAGGTTTTGACACTGACTTGATCGTAGTGCTTAAGAGAGGGTATGGTCAACCTTAAGCTCTACGAGCAGCTCCGATGGTCCCGATTAATCCTTATATGCCCGGAGATGACGTGTAATGCGACCGAGAAGGGGGCGTATTTTTAGTCTTACGGCCACATCCTCCCCTCGCTCGTCCAGCTAACGATCCCATCTTAATGACGCAACTTGCGAGCGCTTCATTTGCATATCCGGCCCCTTTTTCCTTACGACCATGCAGCCGCAACGACCAACTCTGAATGAGGTCCACAGTGTTTAGTAGTAGAAATATATATATTTTTTGCTAAATATATTAAAATCATTTTATACTTTTATTATTTCGTTTTTTATTGAAAATCCGAGTGCACCATACATGTATGAGCTACAGATGTGTCCTCAAACACCTAGGGGGAAATTTACTAAAGTGAGAGTTTGTAAAAGTGGAGATGTTGCCCATAGCAACCAATCAGATTCTACTTATGATTAATCTAGCACCTTCTAGAAGGTAATAGCTAGAATCTGATTGGTTGCTATGGGCAACATCTCCATTTCTACAAACTCTCACTTTAGTAAATATACCCCCTATCATACCTCCCAAAATGACCCTCTCCAGGAGGGACACAATGCTCTAGTCCTGGACTTCCCTGGTAAGAGGTGCGGCTGCAGCGCAGTTCAAAATTTAAACAGGGGAGCCACACCAACTGTCATTTCACACGCTGCCAAACATCACTGGCTGGGACTCACTGGCAGTTGGTGTGACTCACCCATTTGAATTTTGGACTGTACTGCAGCCCCACCTCTGGAGCCTTCACCAATCATAAATTACCAGGGAAGTCCAGGACCAGAGCATTGTGTCCCTCCTAGAGAAGGTCATGTTGGGAGGTATGCCCTAGTGTCCATACGCCATACGGCGCGAGACGCCTGCTGTGACTGAGCCACTCCGAGAGGTGGAGCATACTATCTTTTTCTTTAAATTTTGCATCTCAGATACAGCTAAACAGTAATCAAAGTATACTGGAGACGCTGGGCTGCGACTTAAACTGTACAGGAATTACTTTAAAACACATACAAAGTCTTGGATGAAGCACAATGGAAATTGGTGTGAGAAAAAACCTGGTGCGTCGAGAGGGACTATTTACCACTACTAGAGCCACAAGTGTATGAGGATACATCGGTATCAAAGCTGGTCCTCTTACCGCTACCAGCTAATATCACCAGGAAGCTGAGTGTTGCTCAACTGCCCAGCTAGCTGTCTTGTAAAATATTGCCACTTAATTTCAGTGCATTAAGTGACAATATAAAATCAACTGTATTGCGATACAGTGGTAAATAGACCCATTACAGGCTCTAAAAAGATCAAACTGGGGGAGAATAGAGACTACGGGGCCCATTCATTAATCAATTATTATTCACGACAATAAGAAATGATTTACTGCCCGAATGTATTAAAAATCCCATCCAGGGACAAGGGTGTGGGCAGGGGCATATCTATAATAAGTGCTGGGTGTGCGGTGCATACAGATCCCTGGGTCCAGGCGCCCCCACACCGCACACCCTGCACCTATTATAGTCTTTACACATACCTGTCCATTGTCTCCAAAGTGCTGCTCAGCAAAAATCACTGGAAAATTGGCGGCGGCCATTTTCCCGGAGACTTGCACATGCGCCGTACTGCTGCCCCGGGAAAACGGTGCAGGTGCCATTTTCCCGGAGACCCATGCATTTGCAGTAGATTCTTAGGGAGAATCTAAGGCAACCACGCCCACCGTGGCACCAGCAGAGAGAGGAGGGGCCCGTACTGAGTCTGCACACGGCCCCCCTCCTCTCTTAAAATGCCCCTTGGTGCGGGAATGTGAACCTCACATTGTGTCACCGAGCAGCAATGATGGATGACACGCACCTGCACATGTTATCCACACTGAGAAAGGAATTGGGAGCTTCTGGAGCGCTGAGCAAGGTCCCAGCGTGACGAGAACGGTGGAATGACAGTCATGCCCCCTAAACGTCATACACCCATACACCAGCGTGAGTGGCATCGCAGACATGAGGCTATAACCACTTTCATGCGCACTGAGGGCCTGATTCAGACCAGGACGTAAGCACTGAGCGCTCACAAATGGGTCTATGGTGGCCCAGAGCGCATGCGCACGATGGAGCCGGCTCCGTCGTGCGCATGCGCGAGACCCGGATAGCGACGGGCCATCCGTTGCTCCGGGTCTCATACCAAAGGGAGCGTGCTGTCGATGTTGAGTAACAGTACGCCCCCTTTGTTGGGCGGGCCGGGGGAGTGGCTGCCCAAACGGAGGCGTTCCCATGTGAACGCCTCCGTTTGGGGGCGGCCCCACTGACATCATGATTGATGTCAGTGGGAGAGATTTTGGCTCTGTTAGAGCCGAAATCTCTCTGGGGCTTGCGGCAACTAGACCCTATCGTCGAAGCCCGATGGTCGCGATGGTCTTGACCATCGCGACCATCTTCCTGGCCGCTCTCTATAGTTTTGGATGGTCACCCACAGCTATGCGAGCGGCCAGGAGGCCGTTCTAAAAAAAAAATAGCCTGGCCCTGATTCAGAATGAGTGATCTGTCAGAGCGTCCGGCTCTGAATCAGGGCCTGAGTGACACCAACCCAAGTGACGCCACTGGGGGAACCACAGCTGATACTCTGATATCTGCTGTGGATGCCCTGTCATACTGTACATCCAGGGGACACTTGTAGTTTGTGGTGGATTTCCTGCTAAATTGGTTTAATAAATATGCTCCTTACAGTAGGGCCTGATTCTGAGTAACATGCAATCTGTATGTAATGCCGATGTTCATGTAGTTAAGCGATCACTTACAACTGCGCAAAATTTTCTGGAAACCCCTATGGTGCATTCGTTACACAGAGTGTAGTACAAAGGTGATGTTGTGATCGGGACAGACAGTATCAGAAAGGTGGTGGAAAAGTGATGGGCAGTGACTGGGTAATGGCTATTAGTTCACACAAATACAGTCCTTTTAGTGGGCATATTATAGGAGTGAAAATTCCAGGAGAATTTTTGATGGTGTGACTGGTGGACGCAGCTATCAGTATTACAGCGTGTTCAGGTGCTAAAAGTGGGTGTCTCAGTCCTTGCACATTGGGTCACATGGATGCATACAAGGGAGGGAGTTCATATGCCATAAACTCGCAGATGGGCAACCACCAATACACACTGCTGTGTTCGCTTTTTTGTGCAACCCAGAATCAGGCCGTGTGTGTGTGTTGTACCATGCCGTAAATTGGTGTGTAAAAATAATTAAATATACTGTTAGATTTTATATTTTATTAGATGGCATCTTAGACTATGTGAATAATCAGCATGTTCAGATTATACCACACTTGTAATTTAATGTAAATCAATTAGACTATCTGCATTGCATTCTATCATACTTGACTACCATCCTGGAATGGCCGAGATGCTCCCGAAAATAGGATGGTGCTCTCGGCCTCACGGAAAGTGGTCAAATCTCCCAGAGCAACCGCCAGATCGCTTCCTCCCACTTTATGAGTCAAGTGGGTGTATTGAATCGTATCATCTTAGCATTGTAGATCGGTGGGGGACTAACGATGATGTAATTATGTCATCACGCTTCTATACCTGCCCACCGCCGCCGCACCCGCTCCCACGCAGTGTCGACCCGGAGGGGGCAGCCAAAAGATTGGCAAGTATGATTCTATATGTGTCGCTAAAGTCCATTTTTATTGCACAGGAGTCATTCGAATGCTGTCTATTATATATGGTTTCGGCGCTTCTTATTCTTTCAAGTGATATTTGCTTGAAGGGCCCCAATGTATATCCTGAAATATATGAAATAGAAGAAAAGCAAAAAATAGTGTACACCGTTTTATTATAATACAGGGTGGTTTGGAGATTCTTAGAACACTGATTCAGCAGAGCACGGAATTGTAAATCCGCACACAAGTGGCTTTGCAATTCCGTTCTGAAAAAATGCAAATGTAGCAGGTGATGTCTGACACCTCCTTGCTGCATTTGTGACACCAGCGCTGCGACCGAGGTCGCAGCCTGTGATCACTTCCTGCTGTTGAACTGCCGACAGGGTTTTAGCTACTGTCACTTCGGGAACCAAGGGCCCTGGGTTTACTGGAGGAGCTGGGATGGCTGACAGAGCTGCTCTATCCTTCCAAGGTTTTATAAGATTACATGGTATATCTGTTCTGGCTTTCTTTTGCCCGGCTGGTAAACTTTATAATTAACCTCCCCCACTTTTTCTAGCATTTCAAAGGGCCCTTGCCACTTAGCCAAAAGTTTATTTTCTACTGTGGGAACCAACACCAAGACTCTGGACCTCATTCAGAGTCGGTCGAAGCGGCCGCACGGTCATACGCCACCGATGTTCGCTATACTGCGCATGCGTACAGTTCGCAATGCGCGTGCGCAAACTAGCCGCTACGATCAGAAATTTCTCTCTCCTTGAACACAGCCAGGTCGGTAGTTTGAGTGACAGATGGAGGCGTTTGTGGGTGGTAACAGGGGAAGGTGCTTGAAAACGGGGGAGTGGAGATCCGAACGCAGGCGTGCCTCATTATGCGAACGGCATTTTATGGGAGTGCATACGGATTATGGGAGTGCGTAATTAACAAAGTAGCATCATGGCACATGTGATATGGGAGGTTTTTACACTGACATGATCGTAGAGCTTAAGAGAGGGTATGGTCAACCTTAAGCTCTACGACCAGTTCCGATGGTTCCCGATGGTCTCGATTAATCCTTATATGCCCGGAGATGATGTGCAATGCGTACGAGAAGGGGGCGTATTTTTTTGTCTTCCGACCGCTTCCTCCCCTTGGTCGGCCAACTGCCGATCCGAACTTAGGGACGCAACATGCGAGGGAATCATTTGCATATACGGCCCCTTTTCGCGTACGTCCTCTGTCCCCAGGAGCAAAGACCTGTAACTGAGCATTGTGGTTGTATACCCTCTGCTGTGCCTGTTGGGCCTGTTCCAAGTGCTCCCTTACTATCGGCACTACAGCAGCAACTCTTTCCTGCATTTGGGAAACATGCTCAATAACAGTTGTCTACAGACTGGACTGCCCCGCCCATGTCTCTTTGGCAATGTCTAGTAATCCCCTTGGGTGTCTCCCGTACAACAAATCAAAAGGTGAAAACCCGGTAGAGGATTGGGGAACCTCTCTTATGGCCAACAACAAATAAGGCAATAAGTAATCCCAATCTCTACCATCTTTGGTCACTACTTTTCTTAGCATGTGTTTTAAAGTTTTGTTAAACCTCTCCACCAACCAATCGGTCTGGGGATGGTACACAGAGGTTCTTAATTGATCAATTTTAAACAGGCGGCATAACTTTCATGATTTTTTATATAAATGGGGTACCTTGGTCAGTCAGGATTTCCTTAGGTATTCCCAACCTGCTAAAGACATGGACTAATTCTCTAGCAATGGTCTTTGTTGACGTATTGGTAATGGTATCGCTTCCGGGTACCTGGTAGCGTAATCCATTATCACCAGGATATATTGATGGGCCCCGGGCAGACTTCATTAACGGTCCAACCAAATCCATCGCTATTCTTTCAAATGGAACCTCAATAATGGGTAATGGGACAAGTGGACTTTTAAAATGCGGTCTTGGAGCATGTTACTGACATTCAGGGCAGGATGCACAATAGTCAGATACCTCTTTATGGACCCTGGGCCAGAAAAACCTCTGCAAAATTTGCTCAGTGGTTTTTTTTCTACCCCTAGGTGACCTGCAGTTATATGACCATGAGCCAGATCTAACACTGTTCTACTGTATGCCTTGGGACCTATTAATTGTTCCACAATATCTTCCCCTTTCTTAGTCACCTGATACAAAAACTCCTGGCATACTGCCATGTGAGGATGTGACAATGGACTATCAGGGTCTATGGGTTTACCATCAATCACTTTTACATTCTCCCTGGCTTTTACCAGAGTGGGGTCATTTAACTGCTCCACGGCAAAGATGTCTTTTCTGACTTCAAGATCAGGCAGACGATCAACAGCAGCGCTGTCTCCACTTATGGTACTACTGAGGAGAGATAACTGACCATAATGACATATAAGAAGACAAAAACTCAGTTTGGACTCATAAAACTATTTGTAATACTTGCTTGGTTGTCTTTTCAGTGTACTGTACTAATCTTGTTTATCTTCTATGGAATACCTGCTCGTATATCCTATATGTGTACGTCACTTATTATATGTCATTATGGTCATTTATCTCTCCTCAGTAGTACCATAAGTGGAGACAGCACTTTTTCTTTTATATGTGTTTGACTATATCAGGTTATTCATATTTGTGATTCTTTTTTATTCTGCAGATCTGTTTGTTTGTTGTTGTGGTGGGTATGTCACGTGACTTAGGCGTCCCAGTTGCTGGGATATGATGACGCTCCGGCTCTGTGGTCGCTTCCCGGTTCTTGTTCCAGAAGTGGGTGTCTTGTGCACCGGTGGACGGGAGACGCTGCGACACACTGGGTATATAAAGGTATGTAGATATGTTTATGCACTATTTTCCTTGAAAAAGGGTAATTAAACACCCGAAACGTTGGACTACTGCTGCCGTGTGTGGCTTGTGATTTAACTGCCGATACCAGACCCTGGAGTGCTCCCCACATTTTGCATATTTGTATTTGATATTGAGGGAGTTGGCATCGGGGCAAGCTATTATTCTTTTCTGGGAGTGCCGGTCATTCGGACTTGGATATATATATATATATATATATGGAAAACCCCCATAAAAATCCTGCGTTTGCTCCTGTGTGTTCAGCCATACATGATCATATATATAATAAATGTAACACTGGACATCACTTTAATTGGTAGCCCTCCCTCTGACTACTGCTGCTTATAATTCCCTCAAGTCTCCTCCAGATGAGACACGCTCCCGGATCCTGCCAATAGGTCCCGGATCTGCTGTGAGCAGGAAGGATACTTTACCTACCCTATATTACCTATTATCCTTACTAATTAAAACAATCAATGTCCATTTTATGTCATTGTAATGTAACAAAATGAACATATTTTGAATTATTAAATACAATAGTAAGATACATAAATGTATTTGTGTAATGGTTTCATTTAAACAAAGTGCAGGTTCTGAAACACAAATATGAGTTGTTATAGGTGATAAATGTTGCAAATGTTATATGAAAGTTGTGCACAGTACTGTCATGAATGTATGTGACAGAAGTCAAGAGTGGATTGTAACTCATGTCTCTATTAGATGAATGTGACTTTTGGCCCATCTGTGTAACGTTATGCATGCCTTTGTTTCACTCTAGCCATGTATGTATGTATGTATGTATGGTGTATGTATGCCATCATAGGGTTAGTGATTTAATTTCTATATAACATACAAATATTAGAACATGTGTTGGGCTCCATTGAGGTTTGAAAAGGAGATTGTATTCATGCAGTTCTAACCTATGCATACTTTCAGGGAATGGTCAACTCAACCTTTAGGGTCAGACAAGACATAAATTGAGAGGCCTACTATCCTTTGTCTGTGTGTACCTAACACTGGCATTTGATATATAATGGGCCCCTGTGACCTTATATGGTGTGAGAAGCCACATTCCATAAAGAATGAGCATAATAAAAGTTGTAGAGATGCTAAGGATTATGGGTTGCTGAGAGTGATGTCCGATATTCTCTAGACAAATGGGCTTTGGAAGATAGTGTAACTCCAGACATTCTAGGACATGTCATCAGGGCCGGATTGAGGGCTACATGGGCCTGGAGCTGAAAATGACCAAGGGCCTATAATCAAAAGAGAGGAGGTGTGACCAGTGCTGTGAGGGTGTGGCCAGTGCCATGTGGGTGTGTACACCCCCTATACTCTCAGTCCCAATTACTCCCTAAATATGTAAAAGAAAAAAAATGCTTAATTTTGAGAGGTAAATAGAAATACAATTTTACTACTTATGATTTATGGCTGACCGTGTGGACAGCAGATGCCCAGTCAACATCATGTTGTCATGACAATGGGCCTATTTTTATGTGGAGGCCTGGAGCTGTAGCTCCATCCGCCCCATTGTTAATCTGGCCCTGCATGTCATTACTGTATATCTGTGTCCTAGTTATATATGCTTTGTGTAGCGCGACTTGTAGTGCACAGAGGCTAAATGTGGACACATCTGTGTACTTTGAGGGTCATTCAGACCCACTCGCGAGTGGCAGTACGCTCGCAAGTGGGTCGATGGTCCCCACTGCACATGCGCACGACGGAGGGAGCTCCGTCATGCGCATGCACGAGACCCGGCGAGCGAAGGACTTTCCATCGCTCCGGGTCTCGCACCAAAGGGGGTGTGCTGTCGATGTTGATTGACAGCACGCCCCCTTTGGTGGGCGTGCCGGGGGCGTGCCTGCCAGACAGAGGCGTTCCCATGGGAACGCCTACCATCTGAAGCCGGCCCCACTGATATCACTAGTGATGTCAGTGGGAGTGATTTTGGCTCTGATAGAGCCAAAATCACTCCTGGCCTTGCGGCTGGGAAATCCGACCGCAGGGTTTCCCTCGCAATTCCGATGGTCGCGATGGTCAAGACCATCGCGACCATCTTTTTGCACGCTCGTATATGCTGTGGGTGGTGACCCACAGCTATACGAGCGTCCAGGAGGACGCTCCATATTAATGGAGGAGGGCCCTGATTCAGAGCGAGCGCTCTGGTCAGAGTGTCCGGCTCTGAATCAGGGCCTTTGTTTGTTGTTTGATACTTATAATAAAGTATGTTGATTTGTACTCACTCCATTTGTCACATGTATAACTATTCACTTTGATCACAATGAAACCCACCGTATACAGTGTATTAACATAAAATATGATGTAAATGCTAGAACAGATAAACAAAGCAGAATTATGGTTGAATTTTAGTGTTACAATGCCAGGGGGTATATGTAGTAGACTGTGAACTTCATGCACCGGCGAGTCCCGTGCGAGACTGCTTGATGTTTTAAAGTAGCAGTCATTTCAGCTTATACAGAATAAACTGTTGCTGTTATTTAATTAGTTGTGGTCAGCTAAAAGGACACTATTCAAGGGAAATTGGTACGAAGCCAATTCCAGGGACAGTAAAAAAAAACAAGGCAAAAATGAACAATATGGATGGTTAGATGCAATGGTATAAGTGTGTTATTTGTATAAATCACTATATTATAAGATAAATATTAAGTATATGATCTGAATTAGAAGAACAGGTATAGATAGCTACTGTTTAACATTTTGCTAATGCAATCATTATGGAATGTTAACAAGCAGGCTTATTCTGCAACAAATTAAAATGTTACCTTTGCCCATGCAGCTACTGAATTGTTAGTGTTAGCACGCAGGTGTCTGCCAATAACTTTTTCAGTCATAAGATGATAATGCCCAAGCTTGAGAACTGAAGTTGGCACTAAGGAGAGGCAACTTAATATGTGATGAGCTAAAAGAACGACTGGTCAGTTCCAAGAAAAATAAGAGCCAAAGACCAATCACAGAGAGGCTGTTTTACATAATGAGTTCTTATGTACAACCATAATTGAGGCATTTTTCTTTAAGAACTGATGTCTGCAGATTTCTTGGAATTGGAGTGACGTACTATGAATAATTATGAATATGTATTAGCCTAGATAGTTTTAAAGTGAATAAATATCAAGTAGAGATATGTTAGGGTTTAGGTTGAAGCCTATGTTGGGCAAGCTTGCATGCTGAATACCTCCCAAAAAAGGGGGCAGGGCTTCTGCAAAGGGGGTAGTGCCTATGAAAAATGGGGTGGAGCCTCACGGCTTCCCCCATTTACGTCACTTTGGGGGAGCCTCCAGGCTCTCCATACACAAGAGAACAGATGCCGTGCGCACGGCATCTGTTCTCTTCCTTTATACCTGCTGCTTGCTCTGCTATGCAGAGCAGCGGTTTGTGTTCCCCCCCATCGTGGGACACTGCGGCCTGCGGGTGGGACAGCAGGACAGTCCCAGAAAAATGGGACTGTCCCTCTGGATGCGGTACAGTTGGGGGGTATGTTGCTGTTATTTTTTTTCTACTACTTTTAGCTACTTCAAGCCTGTCTGTGCAGACAATCAGTTATTTCAACTATAATATTATGTATGACAGAAAATTTGTTCAAGGGCTGGCCCTTAATCTTCAACACAAGGCAAGCAGCCTTGGAAAAAGGGCTGGGCAATGGACATTCAATATAAGAGAAGGGCAGGATGATATTACAGAATTGACTGCTTGGGCTGTGTTGGCTCAAGTTTGGTTTTTCCATTTCTGTGTGGTTTTGTGCTACACAGGGAGAGACAGGAATTTAGGTTGAGCAATGGAACATAAGGAGGTGGTGTGCGTCAAAACCTAACAAAGGAGGTGGTGAAGGCAGTGGCAAATTCATTTTTACAACCTTACTATCTAGTGCAGTGTTTCCCAACCTCGGTCCTCAAGGCACACTAACGTTCCTGGTTTTAGTGATATCCATGGTTGAGCACAGATGTTAAATCAAAATAACTGAATACTAATTAAGTCACCTGTGCTCAAGTTTGGCTATCCTTAAAATCTGGACTGATAGTGTGCCTTAAGGACCGTGGTTGGGAACCCCTGATCTAGTGTGTGAGGATATTGATGTTTGCTGTGATGACCAAAACAGATTAAGGTATTTTGGATGATTCACCACCTTTTGTCCCCGGAAAGGAGGTCTGTTAATAAAGCAATTGATCATGTTGTTAGTAAGGTTGCTTATACTTCTATACTTTAAAATACATTAGTGGATTTGGATTGGGCTAAGCTAATGTCAATAGGTGGAGTTCTTGAAACTTAGAGCAAAATGTATCAAAGTGTCAATTTCAAACCATGCCATTTAGTACAATGTTCACATTAATGCATTTTTCAAACCTGCAGATTGTAAACATCAATTGACAAACCCTCAAAACACTTATATGTGAATGCTTAATTGTAGCCCAGTTAAACCTACTCAGCCACAAGTGGAGCTGTGTACAACTCTGAATCGCCCATCATTGTTCAAAGTTGCTTATGCTCAGTTATGGAGCAGGTGCAAAGTATCTCAAGCGCTAGCTAGGTCTTTCTTACCAATGCACCAGCAACAGAAAATTGGGCCTTGACAAAAACTATGCAGCTGTGGCTTACCTATTGTACAAGTACAATGTCCTTGTGACCGACATGCAATACAGTGATCATGCCCCCACCAGCCACATTATGTAACCACTAGACAGGACAGCCAGATCATGCAATCAAAGCCAAATCATGCCAACCCAAGCCACAACATGCCCTCCTAAGTCATATCATGCCATATCCAGCCACAGCAGGCCCTCCTCAGTAACATCCAGTCACAACATGCCCTCACCAGCCACATCATGATACACACAGCTACACCTTGCCCTTCCAAGCCACATCATGCCACAACCAGGAAGGGGGGGTGGCGTCAGACCCGGGCCCCTCAGCGGGCCCCTCCAGCAAGCCTAGGCCCGGGTAATTTGGCCCCCTTCTTGGTGCCCATGCTGCTACATCACGTCCTACTCAGTCCAATCATACCAACCCCGGCCACATCTTGCCTTTCGCATATACATCAGTCCAACCCTAGCATTACTACTTGTGTAAGGAGCTTACACAACATTCACAGCACCTGGAGAAGATAAATATTATATGTAATCAAATCCCAAAACAAAAAGCTCTGCAGGTCCAAACCATCACTAATTATTGACAGCATCGGTAATGGAAGGTATACACAGCTCTGTCATTGGGACAAGCAAAGGACTTGACTGGTCCACATGAAATCATTAGCACATAGCACACACATAATGGTACGATAACACCATACTTACCCCTCAGCTTGCTCCAGTGCTTGAAAGTTTTATATAAACATATATTGTGATAGAAGCACTGGGAAACTTTGGTATGGCTACTATGTGTGTCCTAGATTCCTGTCCTATGTGTTTTAAAACGCCCAGGAGAAGTCTGTTTGGAAAACAGACTAGAATCATCAGCGTTGGTGAAAAGCCACATTGGGTCCTGGGGATGTGGATGTGAGGAGAGGGAGGGCTCCATCCACAGGCCACTCCGGGTGTTGGGCCTTTCAGCCTGATAGCAGGCTCATTAGGGCTTGTACCTGGAAATGGCTGTGATAAGCTAGGTTTAGTTGTGGCTCACACCTCGGAGAGCAGGCCCGCAGGTCAGCTTGCTCTGAGACACTGTTTGCTACAAACCTGAAGGTACTGTGGACGTGATCTTATTTTAGTGTTCTGTTAGTGAGGGAACTTACTGTCTAGTTAGAGCCCAGACGGGCTAGGGTTTATTTAATGTTTTGTTTATTTGATTGTTAGTGTTGCACAATAAAAACTGGTGCCGACCAGCTTGCACAAAAACCCACGACTGGAGTGTTATTTCCTGGTTGCTGTGTGTAAGGAGGTGTCCATCTACCCCAGGAGAAGGACCCCCTACCCCAATCATATCACAATATATATATATATATATTATATATATATGTATATATATATATATATATATACTTTCAAGCACTGGAGATGGTTTGCATACTACTCCAATTATGAGAGACTTGCGCAGGATCTGTTCTGCGCATGTGCAGATTTCCCTCTGCAAGATCTCCCAAGCCGTAACCTGATAGACAGTCTGCTGCTGTTTGGAGGTTGGGGAGTGGACGGGGGCCAGCCTCCATTCCAGAAAACGCAGGTGTGTTGCCCGCCGTTTTCAGGGAGTACAGGAAGCAGAACTTCTTTGCCTCGGCCACGGAGCTACGAAGGACAGCCTGAGTAACCTCAAGGTTACTCAGATCGCGATGGTCTTGCAGAAGATCCAATGCTGCGTCTTATCTTAGGACGCAGCACTCGGATCTGAGATGCAGTCAGAAGGCCTCTATTGACACCAGAGGCCTCCTGCTGCATTTGCATATGACGGTATTGAACAACAACTTCCCTGCGGCTGTGCAGTACTGTACAGCTCTGAATCAGGCCCATAGCCATCATAGTTATAATCTCTTGGAACACATTGCTATTGGACAACACTACTATATTATTATATTTAGTTATGACACTGAGATCATTAAAGCTAAAACTAGACCGGATAAAACTCAGTGGATGACATTTGTGAAAGGCTCCCTGTAAAATAAAATATTGCCCATCGAGAAAAATAGAACTGCATAGAAGAAGATCTGGGTAGTGATTATAAACTAGCGAATCTGCATATTCACAGATCTGTCTTTTAAAGTGGTATTGGTTTCATTATGTCTTAAGGTGCCCATACACAGTGCGATAAATCAAAAGATCTGACGGATTGGTGCGATTTGGCTGCTCTATCGTACCATGTATGGGCATAATATCGGATGGTGCGCACACCTGTTGGGTCATACATCGCACCCCCAGATCTTACTGCAGGCTCAGTCGGTCAGGGGATGCGATGTGAGATCCCATGCAGCGCTATGCGGGTGGGGGAGCCAGCATATCGGGTGGTCAGCCACCCGATCGCACAGAGGGCCTGATTCAGAGCCACTCATAAGCGGCCGCTCGTTCGCTCCGAGCAATGTTTGCACAACTGCGCATGCGTATGGGTTGTAATACGCATGTGCGAACCAGTCATTGCGGTCGGAAATTGTGTGCTCGCAAAATAGCGAATGCCTGCTAATTTGAGTGACAGAATGAGGCGTTTGTGGGTGGTAACAGGGGAAGGTGCTTGAAAACGAGGAGTGGAGATCCGAACGCAGGCGTGCCAAATGGTCAAAACGGGCGTTTTAAGGGTGTGCATAATTAAGAAAGCAGCGTCATCGACCACGTCACTTGGTTGTCTTTTAGCCTGAATTGCTCGCATGATTGCGGTAGGAAAATGCTACCACAAGCACTGCGTGCAGTTCATACGCCTTTTGATGTACTCGATTAATCTAATAAATAGCGGAGATGATGTAGGATGCGAGCGGCCAGGGGGCGTTTTTTAAAAAATAGCGAGCGCATGTTTCATTCGCTCATTCAGACATAGACGCGTCAACAGACTGCAAAGAGCGAGCGCTCTATTTAAATATCCGGTCCCTTTTTCTGAACGAGCGAGTGCAAATAGTGTCCGGCTCTGAATTAGGCCCAGTGTGTGGAGACCACCTGATAAGTCAGACGTTAGATCCCCCGTCGCATTGCACGGTGCATATCGCAGCGTGCATGGCCAGCTTTACTGTTACTTAGTATTATAGCAGAAAAACGGCATGTGACATTTATAATAAGAAGCAGGAAATAAGACATCTAACATGACAGAAAATAAATACTATATGATCTGGCTCTTGCAATTTTGAAAATTATGTTTTTATATTAAACTGACCCTGTAAGAGGCTGTAAGAACATACCCACTAAAACTCTGTAAAGTGACATACCAGAAAATAGCCATGCACATTATATTTATTATAAAGTGTCTGCTTGTCAGTGGATGGGACATGAATCTAGACAAGAGAGCTTCAGCTTTCTTGCAGGGATCATGCTAATTCTTCATTAATATGCATACAGACGAGCTGTCAAATTAGATACGTTAATTTTATGTAGATGAGCTACCATATAAATTCCAAGCTTCATGATGCAAAATGTGTTCCATGGAAATAACCCACAGATAGACAAGCAAGATATCTCTGATGTTATAGATGTAAGAGTCTGGGCACACTAGGTCAAATGTTTACATGTTTCACTGAATGGCTACATGAAAAGAAGTTAGTAAAACCTCTATTCAGTACAAACTAATCTGTTACATTCATGTAAAAAATGTAGTTATGCATTTACATGTACAGAAATGTATCATGTTTATCAACTTCTTTTCAATGAATCAATGAGACGTAATTTGAACAGGAGTTCCCAAACCGTTGTATATACACGCGCTAGAAGAGAATACTGTACAGATGTGTCCACAAACATACAGTACATCTATCTTCCATGCGCTACACATAATGCGAGAGCTCCGTGTAACTCGGTAGCGCACAACATCTTTTCGTGCGACTTTTTACATTCGAATGCATCTTATTTGCACAACGTAGCATTTTATATGCATATACACCCGCAGATACACACAGAACATAGGCATGCCACATATCATTTTAATCAGCAGAAGCTGCATTGGCATCACTGTGTGAATAAGACGCATTTGAAGGTAAAAAGTTTCACGAAAAGACGCTCAGCGCTACCGAGTCACGCCGTGGCATGGCGCGACTAGAAGAGTTGTTTAACTTGCAAGGAGGCTAGATGTATGAGGACACTTCTGTAAAGATAAGGTCAAAAGTCACTGTGTGGAAATGAGAGGTTGCCGTCCTCTTTTAAACTTTGAACATCATGTCTCACTGTCAAGGCCGTAACTAGGGTGGTGCGACATGTGCCATGGCACAGGGCAGCGCAGGGCTGGGGGTGCTGCTCGGGCCTGTCAATTTTCTGTTTCTAATCATTCTCAGTTGTAGCTTCCTTTTCTTTTATCCCTGGCATCTCCTGGTCACCCCTATCTCCTCCCTGGTCGACTCCCTCTCCATCTGACCACCTCCCCAAGCACCTACAGTCACATCCTTTTTTATTTAACACACACATTTCAAAATACTGCACTGGACTCAAACCTATTACCTCTCACATGGTAGTCAGACACCTTACACATGGAGCTATCTGCCTCACAAATCGGATGGCAGCCCTGAACACAGCCACCAATTCCCATCCAAGGTGTTACCAGCACACCTCGAGTACCTTTGCTGGTGAGTGTACCATACACGGATTTCCCCACCACTGATATTTGCTGCATATACACTACAAGTAGCACTATTTCTATAACTTCAGTTGGTGATCTACAATGTCGGCACCAGGCTTGTGCACGGCTGTTCTGACAGACAAATTCTGCTGCAGTTTCACCAGCGCTCTCCTATCTAGAGCTGGTGAGTTATACTGCATACTTAATGTGTATCATCACTGCAGCCATTGGATTCACACTGTATTTGGCAGTGACACCTGGACTGGGGGGGCGCCAATGCTCTTTCTGGCACAGGGCACCAAAAAGTCTAGTTACTACTCTGCTCATTGAATTAGGGGCCACAACAAGATACTTTCATTGCACTGATCTCATTACAGACATTTTATTATGCACAGATGTGTGGTGTGAAACCCTACTGGTGTTGTGGTACACTTACTTTCCCATTGTAGCCGAGCACAGTGGTTCTACAGCATGTCAGTCCATAAAATACATCATACTACATATTGGGGACTCCAGGTTCGAAGTTCATCATGCCTCATCTCAACACTCATTGGAGATTCCTAATGTGCGGCACATTTCCCATCACACAGGGACTCTACTCTTCATGGCTAGGTACACGCACCCAGTGGCATAACTAGGGTAAGTGGCACGGGGGGGGGGCGCCGCTGGCCGTGGTCCAGATCCGTTAAAGTCAGTGTAGTGTGGACCACACTGAGGGCGTGATTCAGACCTGCTCACGAGCCCATAGCGCTCGCAAGTGGGTCGATGGTGGGGTACTGCGCACACGTGGTGCGCGCCGTGCGCATGCGCAAGCCCCGGAGCAAGAGAGAAATTCTCTCGCTCTGGGACTCACTACAAAAGGGGCGGTTGTCGATGTTAATCGACAGCTCGCCCCGTTTTGTAGGCGGGGCGGGGGGGTGGCTACACAAATGGAGGCGTTCCCGAAGGAATGCCTGCCGTTTGTGGGAGGCACCACTGACATCACCAGTGATGTTAGAGCAGGAACCTCTCTGGGGCTTGCGACAGACGAGACCCTACCACAAGGTCGACCATCGCGACCATCACCTGGCCGCCTGCAAAAGCTGTGGGTGGTCACCCACAGCTAAGCGAGCGGCCAGGAGGCCGCAAAAAAAAAACCACCCTGATTCAGAGCGAGCGCTCTTAAAGAGCGTCCGGCTCTGAATCAGGCCCTAAGTGCGGTCTGCATTACACAGAAACAAACACAACGGCACCTGGTAGTAAACTCATACTGGCCAGCAACGGTGTCTGTTTTAGAAGCCAATGAGAGTCAGACAGACTCTCATTGGCTGCTGCACCCACGTCAGGAGCCGGGCTGGAGCTCACTCTTGAGCTCCGCCTTCCGGCTCCCGCATTGGGTCATGACATCTCTCCCATAGTGCCGACTGAGCGGGAGGATGGAGAAACGGACAGCGGCGGGCGCGGCAGGTGCGGGGATTCAGGTACGTTTTTTGTGCGTGTATATCTGTGCATTATATATGTAAGGTAAGGGGCGCTACCGGCCATGGGCACTGTATAGGGGGCACTGTATCACTACTGGGGCAGTGCGTAGGGGGAACAACTACTGTGGGCACTGTATAAGGGGCACTGCATAGGGAGGACCACTACTGGGGGCACTGTCTAGGGGACACTGTATTACTACTGGGGTCACTGCATAGGGGGACCACTACTAGGGGGAATTGTATAATGGGCACTGCATAGGGGGGACCACCACTGGGGGCACTGTATAAGGGGCACTACTGGGGGCACTGCATAGAGGGGACCACTACTGGGGTACTGTCCAACCCTCTCTTGCTTGCACTACCAGTGACTGACTGCTGATGTCACCAGGAGGTGGGGCTTAAGTCAGGCAATGCTGGGAGGTGGGGCTTAAGCACCAAAGAGGCATAGTACGCGTTCTGCCAGGACTGACATGTATTGTACTGTACCTTGCTATCTGTATTGTTATACGCGAGTATACCTTGTTTGATTATATATTTTACTATTGGATTAGTTCTTAATTCTGGCACGGTAACCTGTAGTTTTATTAGGGAAACTATGCACAGATTATCTGGTCAGGAGAGTTAGGGTGGTTACACTGTGACTGTTATGTGTGCAACATGTCATGTCAATGTTTTTATGTATTTACTGCAGTGTTTTCCCATTTTGAATTGTTGTTTAAGTTGTTGTTTAAATTACACTTGATGGGTGACCTGCAACAAGATGGCTGTCATGATCAGGGCATAATCACAAATTTATCATGTAAAATATGAAGCAGAAATATTCACTGTCTTATGAGAGGTGTACCGTTGAAGTCCCAGTACAGGCACTTCATGGGTTAATCTACTAACTGACAATTCCAATGACCAGTTGCTGTTACGGGAACTATGAGATAATTTGGTCACCTTGTGGAAAATGAGCATCCTCTAAGATCCCCTGTGATGAGTCAGGCCTCGGGTCTCCCTCCCAGAGAGATAAAGGATTGTAGGTCTGTGCTCTATACAGATCTTAACTAGGGGTGTGCACCGGCCACTTTTCGTGTTTTGTGTTTTGGTTTTGGATCTGGATCTTTCTTCATGTTTTGGATCTGGATTGGTTTTGCCAAAACCACCCTTCCGTGTTTTGGGTTCTGGGTTTTGTGTTTTGGATCTGTATTTTTTTTTAAAAAAGCATAAAAACAGCTAAAATCACAGAATTTGTTGGTTTCTCTGCTCCTATGCTATTATTAACCTCAATAACCTTAATTTCCACTCATTTCCAGTCTATTCTGAACACCTCACACCTCACAATAGTGTTTTTATGTCCAAAAGGTTGCACCGAGGTAGCTGGATGACTATGCTAAGCGACACGAGTGGGCGGCACAAACACGTGACCCATCTAGGAGTGACACTGCAGTGGCAGACAGGATGGCAGTTAGAAAAACTAGGCCCCAAACTGTACATAATGCAAAGAAAAAAAAGAAGTGCAAGATGGAATTGTCCTTGGGCCCTCCCACCCACCCTTATGTTGTATAAACAGGACATGCACACTTTAACAAATCAATAATTTCAGCGCCAGGGTCTGCCACACAACTGTGGCTGAAATGATTGGTTCGTTTGGGCCCCCACAAAACAAGCTGGCAATTAATGTGTCCCTGCACAAACTGGCTCTACGGAGGCAAGATGTCATCCTCATCCTCCTCATCCACCGATTCCTCACCCTCTTCAGTGTGTACATCCTCATCCTCACAAAGTATTAACTCGTCCCCACTTGAATCCACCACCACAGGTCCCTCTGTACCTTCTGGAGGCTGGTCTCCCTGGCAGAGCTGATAATTCATTTTGATGAACATCATCTTCTCCACATTCTGTGGAAGCAACCTCCTACGCCTTTCGCTGACAAGGTTCCCGGCTGCACTAAACACTCTTTCGGAGTACACACTGGAGGGGGGGCAACTCAGGTAAAATAGAGCCAGCTTGTACAGGGGCCTCCAAATTGCCTCTTTTTCCTGCCAGTACAGGTATGGACTGTCTGACATGCCTACTTGGATGCTGTCACCGATGTAATCCTCCACCATTCTGTCAATGGTGACAGTATCATATGCAGTGACAGTAGACATGTTAGAAATTGTTGCCAGGTCCTTCAGTCCGGACCAGATGTCCAAACTTGGTCCTGCCTGCCCTGCATCACCGCCAGCGGGTTGCTTAGGATACCTAAGTTTTTTCCTGGCAGCCCCAGTTGCGGGAGAAAATGAAGAAGGAGCCGTTGACGTGTCACGTTCCGCTTCAGCTGACAGTGTGTTCACCAGCAGGTCTTTGCACCTCTGCAGGCTTGTGTCAGCCGGAAAGAGAGACACCACATAGGCTTTAAACCTAGGATCAAGCACGGTGGCCAAAATGTAGTGGTCTGATTTCAACAGATTGACCACCCTGGAATCCTGGCAAAGCGAATGAAGGGCTTCATCCACAAGTCCCACATGCCGAGCGGAATCGCTCCATCTTAGCTCCTCCTTCACTTTCTCCAGCTGCTTCTGCAAAAGCCTGATGAGGGGAATGACCTGACTCAAGCTGGCTGTGTCTGAACTGACTTCACGTGTGGCAAGTTCGAAGGGCTGGAGAACCTTGCACAACACGGAAATCATTCTCCACTGCGCTTGAGTCAGGTGCATACCCCCTCCTTTGCCTATGTCATAGGTGGATGTATAGGCTTGTATGGCCTTTTGCTGCTCCTCCATCCTCTGAAGCATATAGAGGGTTGAGTTCCACCGCGTCACAACCTCTTGCTTCAGGTGATGGCGGGGCAGGTTCAAGAGTGTTTGCTGGTGCTCCAGTCTTCGGCACGCAGTCGCTGAATGGCGAAAGTGGCCAGAAATTTTTCGGGCCACCCAAAGCGTCTCCTGCACGCCCCTGTCGCTTTTCAGAAAATTCTGCACCACCAAGTTTATTGTGTGAGCAAAACATGGGACGTGCTGGAATTTGCCCAGATGTAATGCCCGCACAATATTGGTGGCGTTGTCAGATATCACAAATCCCCAGGAGAGTCTAAGTGGGGTAAGCCACTGGGCGATGATTTCCCTCAGTTTCTCTAAGAGGTTGTCGGCGGTGTGCCTCTTACTGAAACCGGTGATACACAGCGTAGCCTGCCTTGTAACGAGCTGGCGTTTCTGAGATGCTGCTACTGGTGACGCTGCTGCTGTTGCTGCGTAAGGTGATACATCTACCCAGTTTGCTGTCACAGTCATATAGTCCTTAGTCTGCCCTGTTCCACTTGTCCACATGTCCGTGGTTAAGTGGACATTGTGTACAACGGCATTTTTCAGGACACTGAGGACACTTTTTCTGACGTTTCTGTACAGTCTCGGTATCGCCTGCCTAGTGAAGTGGAATCTAGACGGGATTTGGAACCGGGGACACACTACCTCCATCACTTGTCTAAATCCCACTGCACTAATGGCGGATACCGGACGCACGTCTAACACCAACATAGCAGTCAAGGCCTCAGTTATACGTTTTGCTTCAGGATGACTGCTGTCGTACTTCATCCTCCTCGCTAAGGACTGTTGGAGGGTCAATTGTTTAGTAAAAGTAGTGGTGTTCCTACTTCCTCTCTGGGATGATGAACGACTCCCAGCAGCAGCAACAGCAGCAGCGGCAGCAGTAGGCGTAGCAATGCAGGATCCTCCAGAGGAATCCCGGATAGGAGAGTCAGTCATGCCAGTGACATGGCCTGCAGGACTACTTCCAATCCTGACTAAGGAGGAAATTGACGAGGAGGGAGTTGACGGTGTTGTTTGCAGGCGCTTGGATACAACAGGACAACGGGATTTAGGTGTCCCTGGACTGCTTACGGTCTTAGCCAAAGTTTCTGAACTTGACAGTAACTTTTTATGAACGCGCTGCAGGTGCCGTATAAGGGAGGATGTTCCTAGGTGGTTGACGTCCCTACCCCTACTTAGTTCACCTTTACATATGGTACATATGGCAAGACAGTTGTTGTCCGGATTTGGATAGAAATATTGCCAGACCAAAGAGGTGGAATGTTTGGTCTTCTGCCCAGGCATGACCGTGATGGGCTTTTTCATCCCACGGACAACAACTGTCTCCCCCGGAGCCTGATTTAAACAAACCACATCACCATCAGAATCCTCCTCGGCAACTTCCTCCTCAGCGCCAGCTACACCAGTATCCTCATCCTGTTGTACTTCAACAGTGACATCTTCAATTTGCATATCAGCAAGTGGACTGTGGGTGCTCCTTTCAGCACTTGCAGGGGGCGTGCAAATGGTGGAAAGAGCCACCTCTTCCCGTCCAGTGCTGGGAAGGTCAGGCATCGCAACCACCACCACACTTGGACTCTCCTTGGGGATTTGTGATATCTTCTTAGAAAGCACAGTTCTTCGCTGTGCTTTTGCCAGCTTAACTCTTTTGATTTTTTTAGTGGGAGGAGGGCTTCCATCGTCATGTGAAGCTGAACCACTAGTCATGAACATACTAGGGATCGACCTTAGCCGTTCCTTGCCACTCCGTGTCGTAAATGGCATATTGGCAAGTTTACGTTTCTCTTCAGCTGATTTAAATGTCTTTTTCAAGGTCATTTTCCTGAACTTTGCCATTTGGGATTGTATGTGCCCTCTACTATGACATTGGGCATCGGCCTTGGCAGACGACGTTGATGGCATGTTATCGTCTATGTCATGACTAGTGGCAGCAGCTTCAGCACTAGGAGGAAGGGGTTCTTGATCTTTCTCTATTTTATTTTTATCGGAGAAAGTTTGGTCCTCCATTTATGGAGTGTACTTTGGGGAGTGTACTTTGGGGGTTACAGCACCCTTTAACGGTCAAGCCAGCCGGCCCTTTACTTATGACACAGGCGCACGCTTGGCACTACTTTGTTGATGCACGTGCGGCTACTGCGCACACAATTCACAAACACAGAAAATATTTTTTTTTTGGTTTGGACTGGAGTGTACTTTCGGTGGTTACAGCACCCTTTAACGGTCAAGCCAGCCAGCCCTTTACTTATGACACAGGCGCACGCTTGGCACTACTTTGTTGATGCACGTGCGGCTACTGCGCACACAATTCACAAACACAGAAAATAATTTTTTTTTTGGTTTGGACTGGAGTGTACTTTGGGGGTTACAGCACCCTTTAACGGTCAAGCCAGCCGGCCCTTTACTTATGACACAGGCGCACGCTTGGCACTACTTTGTTGATGCACGTGCGGCTACTGCGCACACAATTCACAAACACAGAAAATATTTTTTTTTTTGGTTTGGACTGGAGTGTACTTTGGGGGTTACAGCACCCTTTAACGGTCAAGCCAGCCGGCCCTTTACTTATGACACAGGCGCACGCTTGGCACTACTTTGTTGATGCACGTGCGGCTACTGCGCACACAATTCACAAACACAGAAAATAAATTTTTTTTGGTTTGGACTGGAGTGTACTTTCGGGGGTTACAGCACCCTTAACGGTCAAGCCAGCCGGCCCTTTACTTATGACACAGGCGCACGCTTGGCACTACTTTGTTGATGCACGTGCGGCTACTGCGCACACAATTCACAAACACAGAAAATAATTTTTTTTTTGGTTTGGACTGGAGTGTACTTTGGGGGTTACAGCACCCTTTAACGGTCAAGCCAGCCGGCCCTTTACTTATGACACAGGCGCACGCTTGGCACTACTTTCTTGATGCACGTGCGGCTACTGCGCACACAATTCACAAACACAGAAAATAATTTTTTTTTTGGTTTGGACTGGAGTGTACTTTGGGGGTTACAGCACCCTTTAACGGTCAAGCCAGCCGGCCCTTTACTTATGACACAGGCGCACGCTTGGCACTACTTTGTTGATGCACGTGCGGCTACTGCGCACACAATTCACAAACACAGAAAATAATTTTTTTTTTGGTTTGGACTGGAGTGTACTTTCGGGGGTTACAGCACCCTTAACGGTCAAGCCAGCCGGCCCTTTACTTATGACACAGGCGCACGCTTGGCACTACTTTGTTGATGCACGTGCGGCTACTGCGCACACAATTCACAAACACAGAAAATAATTTTTTTTTTGGTTTGGACTGGAGTGTACTTTCGGGGGTTACAGCACCCTTAACGGTCAAGCCAGCCGGCCCTTTACTTATGACACAGGCGCACGCTTGGCACTACTTTGTTGATGCACGTGCGGCTACTGCGCACACAATTCACAAACACAGAAAATAATTTTTTTTTGGTTTGGACTGGAGTGTACTTTCGGGGGTTACAGCACCCTTAACGGTCAAGCCAGCCGGCCCTTTACTTATGACACAGGCGCACGCTTGGCACTACTTTGTTGATGCACGTGCGGCTACTGTGCACACAATTCACAAACACAGAAAATATATTATTTTTTTAGCACTTGGGGGGAGCACCCCTGATGGACAGAGCACCCCCTGGACACCACTACAGCACTCCTTTAGGACTGGGACACTGCACAGGACTTTGGAGTGGACACAGCCCCTATGGAGAACTGACTGCACAACACAGTCCAGCCAGCCCCTATGGACTTTGAAGTAGTGGACACAGCCCCTATTAACAACAGCAGCACAGCACAACACAGCCAGCCCCTATGGACTTTGAAGTAGTGGACAACAGCAGCACTACACTACACTACACTACACAGCCCTAACTCCCACCCTCCCTCTTCACTGTCCACAGCCGAGTGAGAAAATGGCGCCGACGCGGGTACCTTATATAGGATCCAAAACCCGCGAGACTCGGAAGGCGGGATGATGACGTTTTGCCTCGATTTCAGATCCGAGTCAGGCGGGAAAAGTCGAGCCTGACTCGGATCGGACTCGGATCGGGGGGGCTCGGGGGGGTTCGGATTTCAGAAATCCGAACCCGCTCACCCCTAATCTTAACACAAGTTACATGGAAAAAATAGAACTTCAGAAAATCATATCTCTAATCTGCTGTTATATTAGATTCATGTACACAGTATATATTATTTCAAGCACTCAGCAGCATAACACTTTATATTAGAGATGAGCGGGTTCGGATTTCCGAAATCCAAACCCCCCCCGAGCCCCCCAGATCCGAGCCGGGAACCGAGTCAGGCTCAGGTTTTCCCGCCTGGCTTGGACCTGAAATCGAGGCAAAACGTCATCATCCCGCTGTCGAATTCTCGCGGGTTTTGGATTCTATAAAAGGTCCTGCGATCGCCGCCATTTTTCATTCCAGCTGTGGAGCGTGCAGAGGGAGGGAGCTGGGATCTGTTGTTTAGTACTTGAACGTTGTGTTACTGTATAATATATACATTACATCACATACTGGACTGGCTGGCTGGCTACTGTTAAGAGGGAGGGAGCTGAGAGCTGTTGCTAACGCTGACCATAGGGGCTGGCTGGCTACTGTTCTATAATCAAAGTCCACTCCAGTCCATATACAATACATAGGGGCTGGCTACTGTGAATAGGGAGGGAGCTGGGAGCTGTTCCTGATGCTGGCTGTAGTGCTGTGTTGTCCAGGGGGTGCTCTGTCCTTCAGGGGTGCTACCCCCAGTGTGAAAAAAAAAAAATTCTGTTAGCCACATCTGTCATCAGTGTAGGTGGGAAGGGGTGCTGTGTAGCTGTCTCTTTCAGGGGTTCACCTCCAGTGTTGGACTTTTCGCTCCACATCAGATATTTTCCAGGGATAAAGTATCGGGCGAGCGCCCGCTTTATCCCTGTATTCAATATAAAAGCTACGAAAACGGGAACCTGCGAAGTGGGATCTGCAAAAAAATACAAAATTTTCCTGGAATAAATTGTAGACCCCCCTAAAATTGTAAAAACATGAGGGATCACTATGGGTACCCCCGTTTTAGCCTGCAAATGAAAGTCGGGGATTTATATAGCGGCTGCAGGTGTTTTTTTCCCGACATTGAAGAAGTGTTGCAGAAGAGCACTTAGGTTTTTTTTTTCATTTTTTTTAGTGGTCCCATCAAATTTGGGGTACATGAAAATGGGTACTAGCATATTTTTAAGTCCCTAAAGTCTTTATTTAAAAATTCTGCAAATATGCACCTGCCGCTAATAACCTATTCTAGAAAACACCTGCCGCATATTTGCAGAATAGCCCTGAACCTATTTCCCTATTTGTAAACACTTTTTTCCCATTTTATTTTTTTTTACCCCAAATTGAAAATAATTTTTTTGTCCCTATTTTTTTAAAAAACTTTTTTTGACACAGTTTATTTTAAAATGACATTCCCAGGGATGCAGGCTATTTTTTTTTAAGCCTGCACCCCTAAACCCCAATTCTGCACTTTTTTTCCACACCTATTCAGTGGTGAAAAGTTATCCCCGTTTTTTTTCAAAGACTTTTCGAACCTGTGAAAAGTCTCTGAAATTGAATACGGTGTAAAACCAAAACCAGCGAAAATTACGTCATCGGTGCGAAATTATCGCAAAAAATGACTTTCGCTCCATATTGAATACCCCTGTTAGAGTGTATAGCTAGGTAGGAATCAATACTGCAAACCACACCGTCAACTCTCTCCTCTTCAATTTCCTCCTCAGTCAGGATCGGAAGTAGTCCTGCAGGCCATGTCACTGGCATGACTGACTCCTCTCCTATCCGGGATTCCTCCGGAGGATCCTGCATTGCTACGCCTACTGCTGCCGCTGCTGCTGTTGCTGCTGGGAGTCGTTCATCATCCCAGAGAGGAAGTTTGAACACCACTACTTCTTTTACTAAGCAATTGACCGTCCAACAGTCCTTTGCAAGGAGGATGAAGTACGACAGCAGTCATCCTGTTGCAAAGTGGATAACTGAGGCCTTGACAGCTATGTTGGTGTTAGACGTGTGTCTGGTATTATTATTATTATTATTATTATTATTATTATTATCCTTTACTTATATGGCGCCACAAGGGTTCCGCAGCACCTTACAAAGCACAAAAACAAAGTACAGAAACAGTTGAACAGAACAAGAAAACAGTGACATACAGTACAAGACAAGTACATGGCATATAAACATTGCTGCAACAGTAGCAGGGTGTCAAGAGTTAGGTGCTGTTGTAAGTATAGAGTGGATAATATAAGTAAAGGAAGAAAAATCACATGGTATCCGCCATTAGTGCAGTGGGATTTAGACAATTGATGGAGGTAGTGTGTCCCCGGTACCAAATCCCATCTAGATTCCACTTCACTAGGCAGGCGATACCGAGAATATACAGAGACGTCAGAAAAAGTGTCCTCAGTGTCCTAAAAAATGCAGTTGTACCCAATGTCCACTTAACCGCGGACATGGGGAACAGGGCAGACTAAGGGCTATATGACTGTGACAGCCACTGGGTAGATGTATTGCCTTATGAAGCAACAACAGCAGCGTTACCAGTAGCACCATCTCAGAAACTCCAGCTCGTTCCAAGGCAGGCTACGCTGTGTATCACCAGTTTCAGTAAGAGGCACACCGCCAACAACCTCTTAGAGAAACTGAGGGAAATCATAACCCAATGGCTTATCCCACATAGAGCCGTATTCAATTTGAGCCGAGCCGCGAGACTTTTTCGCGACCCGGACTTTTCGCCTACTTCGCCTGTTTTGCAGGCGGAAAAGTATTGTGCGCGTGCCCGCGTAACCCCATATTCAATTTGAAAGTATGCAAAAACAGGACCCGGCAAAACTTGAACATGTGAAAAGTACTGTCAGAATTGGGGAAATCAGCCTGACACCCCCCAAAAGATGTTCTGACATGGGGGTTCACTATGGTACCCCCCCGATTTGGCTTGCCGAAGGTATTTGGTGTTTTTAAATAGGCTCAATAGCTGCTAAACAGCGTTTTTCTATACGTGGTGCAGAATAGTATTCAGGAGTATTTTTTCCTGAAAATAACTTATCCCAGCAAATTTGGGGTACTTGAAAATGGGGGTCAGCATATTTAAAAGTTGCTAAAGTGAAGTTTAAAAAATCGTGAAAAATCCACCTGCCGCAAGCACCTGCTATCCAAAAAAACAATTGGGGCATACTTTGGGACCCCCCCAGAGTCAAGTTCGCTAGTTTTTAACTTTGTACCCCAACTTTTTTTTTTCACCCCCTTTTTCAAAGTAATTTTTGGGGTGTACTTAAGTTTTTCTTTTTTCTTTTTTTTTACACAGTTTACCTTTGGGGGACTGCCTGAAGGCTGCATGGGGGTTCCTGCAACATTGCACCCCAAAACCCCAATTCTGCACTTTTTTCCGCCTGTTATTCATAGGCAAAACTTTTTCGCCTAGTACATTGCATTCACTTTCCGCCTAGGGGAAAGTCTTTCAAATTGAATACGGGGTAAAAGCAAAACAGGCGAAAATGACGTAACCCTCGAAAAAGTATCGTGGAACCGGACTTTTCACCTCAAATTGAATATGGGCCTTAGACTCTCCTGGGGATTTGTGATATCTGTCAACACTACCAATATTGTGCGGGTATTACATCTGGGCAAATTCCAGCATGTCCCATGTTTTGCTCACACAATAAATTTGGTGGTGCATAATTTTCTGAAAAACGATAAGGGCGTGCAGGAGACAAAAAATTTCTGGCCACTTTCACCATTCAGCGACTGCGTGCCGAAGACTGGAGCTCCAGCAAACGCTCTTGAACCAGCCCTGCCATCACCTGAAGCAAGAGTTTGTGACGCGGTGGAACTCAACCCTCTATATGCTTCAGAGGATGGAGGAGCAGCAAAAGGCCATTCAAGCCTATACATCCACCTATGACATAGGCAAGGGAGAGGGTATGCACCTGTCTCAATCGCAGTGGAGAATGATTTCTGTGTTGTGCAAGGTTCTCCAGCCCTTCGAACTTGCCACACAGGAAGACAGTTCAGACACTGCCAGCTTGAGTCAGGTCATACTCTCATCAGGCTTTTGCAGAAGCAGCTGGGGAAAGTGAAGTAGGATCTAAGATGGAGCGATTCCGCTTGGTATGTGGGACTTGTGGATGAAGCCCTTCATTCGCTTTTCCAGGATTCGAGGGTGGTCAATCTGTTGTAATCAGACCACTACATTTTGGCCACTGTGCTCGATCCTAGGGTTAAAGCCTACGTGGTATCTCTCTTTCCAGCAGACACAAGCCTGCAGAGGTGCAAAGACCTGCTGGTGAAAACACTGTCAGCTGAAGCAGAACGTGACACGTCAATAGCTCCTTCTTCATTTTCTCCCGCAACTGGGGCTACCAGGAAACAACTTAGATTTCCTAAGCAACCCACTGGCGTTGATGCAGGGCAGGCAGGACCAAGTTTGGACATCTGGTCCAGACTGAAGGACCTGCCAACAATTTCTGACATGTCTACTGTCACTGCATATGATACTGTCACCATTGACAGAATGGTGGAGGATTACATCAGTGACAGCATCCAAGTAGGCATGTCAGACAGTCCGTACCTGTACTGGCAGGAAAAAGAGGCAATTTGGAGGCCCCTGTACAAACTGGCTCTATTTTACCTAAGTTGCCCCCCCTCCAGTGTGTACTCCAAAAGAGATTTTAGTGCAGTCGGGAAAATTGTCAGGGAAAGGCGCAGGAGGTTGCTTCCACAAAATGTGAAGAAGATGATGTTCATCAAAATTAATTATCAATTCTTCCAGGAAGACCAGCCTCCAGAAAGTACAGAGGGACCTTTGGTGGTGGATTCCAGCAGGGACGAATACTCTGTGAGGATGAGGATGTACACAACACTGAAGAGGGTGAGGAATCGGTGGATGAGGACGACATCTTGCCTCTGTAGAGCCAGTTTGTGCAGGAACAGATTAATTGCCAGCTTGTTTTTTGGGGGCCCAAACAATCCAAACATTTCAGCCACAGTCGTGTGGCAGACACTGTCGCTGACTGATTGGTTTGTTAAAGTGTGCATGTCCTGTTTATACAACATAAGGGTGGGTGGGGGCCCAAGGACAATTCCATCTTGCGCATATTTTTTTTTGCCCATTATGTACTCTTTGGGGCCTAGTTTCTAAAACTGCCATCCTGTCTGTCACTGCAGTGCCACTCCTAGATGGGCCACGTGTTTGTGCCGCCCACTTGTGTCGCTTAGCACAGTTATCCAGCTACCTCGGTGCAACCTTTTGTCCTAAAAACAATATTGTGAGGTGTGAGGTGTTCAGAATAGATTGGAAATTAATGTTATTGAGGTTAATAATAGCGTAGGAACAAAAAAAATAAAAAAATATGTGATTTTAGCTGTTTTTATGCTTTTTTTACAAAAAAATACAGATCCATAACCCAGAACCCAAAACTCGGAAGGGTAGTTTTGGCAAAACCAATCCAGATTCAAAACACGAAGATCGATCCAGATCCAAAACACAAAAATTGGCCACTGCACACCCCTACTTTATGTGTACATTTAATTGGAGCAAGCCATCCCAGCATTTACTTACAGTATCTCTGTTGCACCTACTTCTGTAATAGTGATATTTGATGTGTACTGTACAGGGGCATATTTATAATGGGTGCAGGGTGTGCAGAGCACACGGGCCCCTGGATGCAGGGGGGCCCACACAGCACACACTGCACCCATAAAACTTACCTCTCCGGAGTCCCACGCCGGCTCCGGTGTCTGCGCCTGTAAAAAAACAGCTGGAAAATGGCAGCTGCGGTAATTTTCCAGTCGTTTGCACATGTGCAGTACAGGGAACACATTTTCCCAGTGACCTGTGCATGCGTTATAGACTCCGGGCAACCTCTAGTGCCCAGAGTCTATAAGTGCGGCGATGGCCGCACACCGCTCAGTGTACAGCCGGCTGCCAGATAGAGAGGAGGGGGCCTATGACGGAGACTGCACACAGGCCCCCTCCTCTCTAGAAAGGCCCCTGGTACTGAATGTACTGTTTGTAGAAAATAATGAGGCTCATCTCAAAAGTTAAGTAGATTGTAGATTAGAAAGTTGCAGAGCTCCCATGCAACAGCTGCTCCATAGGGGTAATCAGCTTCCAAGCCTCTCCACTGATGTCAGAAGAGGTATGCTCTGGCATGATCGGACTGGCCTACAGTGGCACACGGGAAATCCCTGGTTAACCCCAGTGCCTGAGGGCACCACCTCTTCCGATACTTGCCTACCTTTTCTTTCTCCATCCCGGGGTGAAGCCCAAAGAGGAGAATCAGGTGGGTTGCAATGGGGCAGGGCCTGACAATTCACATCATTAAGGCCCACCCCTTCATGGTAAATGACCATGATTGGTGCAAACTTACATAGGGGGCGGGGCTAAATCATGCAATTAATGAAGAATCGCTTCATTAAGCGCTGCCTCCTACACGGGGACCCGCAATCGCCGCGGAAATTCTCCTCCATTCTGCCCACTTCACTAGGAAGTGGGCAGAATGCAGGAGGAATGCCTACCCTTCCGGGGTTGTGCGGGGGGTTACCCGAAAAATTGTGAGGCTCCCGCGAATTCCGGGAGGGTAGGCATTTATGCCTTTTCCTCTAATGTCAAGTTTCAGATCATGCACTCAAATTATACATTGTTACTCTATTAGAGGGTCAGTTATCTATTTTTACTCTATTAGAGCGGGAACATGGATGAACATGGATGCTTGGTTTGCTTCTATAGAAACTACACCAAGATTTGCCCTCCTGCCCATAAAAATTAGTGGATGGGTTAATTGAGAAGGGGAGATGTTTCAAGTCTTGGAGAGAGATAAAGTGGAGAAGTTGTGCATATGAACCAATCAGCTTCTATCATTTATCTAGCACAGTCTTTGAAATGACAGTTAGACGCTGATTGGTTGCTTTCAGCAACGTTTTCTTGTGTGAAAATAATATTTAAAATATAGCATTTTGCTAAATGAAGAATGTAGTTGTAAAGTAAACAACACAAGTCATAACAGTATAATAGTGTGTTTTTTTTAATGGCATAGATTTTCCTTTACTAGACTTAATGCAGTTCTCATTTAATTTTAGACACTGGCTGCAGTGTACAGGGCTTACCTATCAAAGATTACAGTCCAGTTTTTAAAGATTTCCATGCTTGAGCACGGGTGACTTAATTAGTACCTCAGTCAATTTGATTTAACCATCTGGGCTCATGCATGGATATCCTTAACACCTGGACTGTAATGGCGGAGTTTGGGAACCTCTGCCCTATCATTAATGTTGTATATGTAACACCTGTTACTAATAATTGTTAGTGCCTCCACTCAGACTATGTGTGATGCTGCTATCTAGGCTAATCTGGGAAAACCTATGATGAGAATATGTGAAAGTATGTATTGCTGAGCTATATATGAAATGTCAGTGCAATGCATAACAATACACATTTATTAATTATACTTATACAACTTTACTTTTCTGGGTCTTCTTTCAGGTTCTTACGTTGCTGTCCACTTTGAGACTCCTCTTCTGGTAAGTAAACCACACTTGTAAATTTCAGCTATTAGTTTATAAAAAAAAATAATAACACACATTTGCAATAAAGCATATACTTTCTTATTGCATTCTTTTGAAGTCCATAGGATATATTATATAATTACATGTAATACGCTTCCATCACAACTTATACAAATACATATGTGACTTAACCTTTACTCCCCCCTCTCTAATGTCCAGTATCAAATGTTGGTGTAACAGTTCCAGAGAAGTAAATCACTGCCCATTTCCAGTACAATAGTCCAATCTATGCTTCCCCAGCAGTGAGACAATAACTAATGCAGTCCTTCAACAGTGTATGCAATGTAGCTCTCCCCCATTTTAATGCAGCCTGTGGAGATTTGACACTCCTTTCCCTCAAGTATATTGTTACAGGCTTAAATGAAGAGAGGCAGAAGTCAAGGCCAAACGTTTATATGTGAAATGGTTAATAACCCCTTGGTGCTAGGTTGTTGACTAATAACTTTAAATATATCACAGTCTGTAGTTGTTATTACTTGCACATGCAATTTTGTTACAGCTCCCAATCCATTGATTGCAAAATGAGTGACTCTGTTATTAGAGAGGACTGGATCTGTTATAGTATTATACTATATGACACCGAAATCCCTTTTCTTCTCACCCAGCACTGGCTTTTACTTCGATAGTTTCTAGTAATTTGGTAAATGACTTATAACAAACAGCACTGTACTTATGACTTTATTCCTATAAGGATTCCCACATGCCTCACGTTTCTCCTGTTTAGACTTGTAGCTGATCCTGGGTCAGCTGCTGACTGTGATATAATTATGGGTGTATTCCAGATAATGTGAGTGGTACTCACTACATATGTATAGTGCTGCTGCTATACTTAATGTTATCCCTGTGTGTGTTCACTGACACGGTCACTGTAATTGGCTATATTCAATATGTAAGGGGCAGCCAGGACAATAACCGGCATGTACCTCAGCCAGCCCGGCCTTTGTATCAGCTGCTTCCCTGTCTGTCACCTGCGGCTGTAGGACCCGGAAACCCCGCCTCTGGCTTCCTATACTGCCGGGTACCGCTCCACGCTATAGCCGCCCTCGTCTCACCACTGACGCTGCGTCAGCATTCACTCTGCTCGGCCAGATTTTAGGCACAGCCACCGCCGCTGACGGAAATCTCGGCACTGCAATGCTGTGAGACCTCTCCCATGCGGCTCCGGATGCCCTTCTCTGGCCGCGCTCCACCAGACTCCCAGCTGCCATTTGTTACAGCTCTGAGGCAGCGCTACGGGGGAGTCAGAGGACTTGACTCTGGAAGGGGGAACAGCTGACTGACTCCAACTGCCACTGCCACTGCCTCTCCCTCTTATTGTTCCTGGCTTTACCACCTGACACTGGTCATGTAACCCAGGGCCATCTCTTCCATTGGGCTTGTTGGGCAGTTGCCCAAGAGCCCGAAGATTGTAGGAGCCCGCCAACATGCCCCCCTGCAGCCGCGGCCACCTGGTGAATTTGTGATATTTTTATAAGCTGGCCGCCGGTGCACTATATTCTGATCTAACCTCCCCCATCCCTCCCCCCCCACCCCATAGCCCCCCAGTGACGAGTACTAACCTCAGTCCCAGTTTCACTTCATCCGCCGGCTTCAGACCAGTCAGACAGTCTCTCTGCATGTGTGTCTGATGGGCATGCAGGAGGGTTTAATTTTATTGACCATTTAAATTTTTTTCCTGTGAATAGGTGGGTAGGGGCCCCAGTGCATTGCTTTGCCCAGGGCCCACACTGCTGTTAAGACAACCCTGATGTGACCTACTTCTCTCCCACCTGTGTCACGAGCCCAAGTAGTACCTTCCACCTCTCCTATATTAGAGGCCCCTACCCTGCATGCTCAATGCCCTGACCCTGACTTCTATCTCCCTGTACAAAAAGTACAGGTTACATATGTGTCTATAAATACATTTATACATTGTACAAATAGATTAATCCTATCATTTTATATATGGGCAGCACAGACGGTGTAATGGTTAGCGTTACTGCCTCACAGCACTGAGGTCATTGGTTCGATACCGACTACGGCCCTAACTGTGTGGAGTTTGTATATTCTCCCTGTGCTTGCGTGGGTTTCCTCCGGGTACTCCGGTTTCCTCAAACACACTCCAAAAAATATACTGGAAGGTAATTGGCTCCTACTAAAATTACCCCAGTGTGTGTGTGCGCGCGCATGTGGTAGGGAATATAGAGTGTAAGCTCCACTGGGGCAGGGATGGATGTGAATGGCCAAATATTCTCTGTAAAGCGCTGCGAAATATGTGTGCGCTATATAAATAACTGGTAATAAATAAATATAACAACAAAAACAAATTATAGTGTACCCCCCTAACTAAACCACTACATATATATAGACACAGTCACCATCATGTGCTTTAATATTATACATATGTTACATTACACTGGATTCCCAAGACTATGGTGTCATCTGGTAGATCATACTGCATGAACTATTAGTATTTAGTATATATATTTATAGAGGGTCCCAGACCATGCACTGTAGTGTCTGTGTTGTCTGCAGGCTATATCCTTTCTAATGGTTGGTTAAGCCACTGTGGTGGCTGGTGCATGCACAGAAGGACGACAGAGGGGCTTCTGGGTCATGCATGAGATGACTGGCGGAATGCATTGCGAGTGTGATGCGACATGCATCCCGCCCTCTGAGAGTGAGGCTAGTGTTTACAGTTAGATCTGTGACAGTTGGACATAGAGCAGGTGAGCGGTTATGCTAGAAACTGCGGCCGTTGGAGAATAATGCAGTCATGTGATCTGTGCTGTCCAATCATGTTAGTGAATTCTATATATATATATATATTTTTTTTTTTTTATTATTATTATTATTATTATTATTATTATTATTATTATTATACCCATTGAATAATGTGTGCATATATTAGAGATGTGCACTGACCCCTGTGTTTTGGTTTTGGATCTGGATTGGTTTTGTCAAAACCTCACCTCCGTGTTTTTTGTTTTTTTTCAGTTTTGGTTTTGGATCTGGATTTTTTCTTATAAAATCATAAAAACAGCTAAAATCACATAAAATTTGCTTTTTTTGTTCCTACAGTATTATTAACCTCAATAACATTTATTTCCACTCATTTCCAGTCAATTTTAACCACCTCACAGCTCACGATATTGTTTTCTTCCAGTTTAGGCCCAAAATTTGCACCAAGCTAGCTGGCTGACTGAGCTAAGCGGCAGCAGTGAGCAGCACAAACACATGGCAGTTCAACTTCAAACATGGCACATCAGGAAAGACTTTTATTATTCAAGAGAGGCCTGAGGGAGTTGGAGTATGTATGTAGTTGAAGGCAGGGCAGGGACAGGAAGGGTTGATTGGTAGTAAATTTAATAAAAAACTTTTGATTCCGAAGAAAATTTATGAGGAAGAAGGGGTTGGGAGGAGGCATTTACAAAAAAAAGTGATACATTCACATCAGTCCTTGCCACAGAATAATCCTTGAGAATGGCTACTGCTGCTACTGCTGGGAGTGGATTTTCTCATCCCAGAAGGGGACCAGGAAGAGTGCTTTCCTAAAACAAATAAACAATTGACTTAAATAATCCTTTGCAAACCTTCTGTAAAGGCATTTCCCAACCTGTACAGGGACATTAAAAAAACAGAGTTCGTTTTAGTGGCCTTAGTTCAAACTGCCATTGTTCCCACTGACCACTTAAGCATATCAGATATGTGAACAAGCGGAACAGAGCATTAAATGCAACATTTCATATTTAAGGTTTAAGGCTAGGTACACACCTAAAGATTTTCTGCCCAATCATCCAACTAGTTAATTGGTTGAAACTAAATGACAATCAGCAATTTGCTCCCAAACACCGGAAAATGGACAAAAACTGTTGTTTTTTGATCCAAGAAGGGGACCAGGAAGCGTGCTTTCCAAAAAACAATTGACTTAAATAATCCTTTGCAAACCTTCTGTAAAGGAATTTCCCAACCTGTACAGGGACATTAAAAAAACAGTGTTAGTTAGTGGCCTTCAAATTGCCATTGTTCCCACTGTCCTCTTAACCATATTACTTAGATATGTGAACAAGCAGAACAGAGCATTAAATGCAACATTTCAGTGTAAGGTTTAAATTTTACGTTGTGTCTAGAGATCATTGAGAAAGCAGAAAAAGAGCTCCACCACAAGTGGCAGATGATTAAACTTACACACAAAGGTTTAATAGAAATAGATTCAACACCAGATCAGATGTTTACCCTGGAGGATCTGTCTGATTCATCACGGTGCCCCCAATATTATGCAAATTCTGCCAAAAGAGAGACTGACACCATGGCTAAACATAAGAGTCACCTTCTGGATGTGAATTGTCTCATTTGCATAGGGAAAACCCAACCCTCAGATGAGATGGATCTCAGCCAGTGGACAACATTGAAATCACCATTAAAAGTCACAATGGAAGACTACAGTGTGGAAAATCTTTCTTCACAGTCAGGAGAGGCCTCAGAGAACATGAAAAAGATGCTCTAGGTGCAGAACTTCAAGGGATTTCTCCATCATGTTCTGCAGTGTGGAAAGGTTTCATTCACATGTTTTCTATAAAGCAGTTCAAAGTTACAGCCTTCAAAGTGTCTGGCTATAATGCCCACCTTTGCAGGAATTACCAAAGATTATCACAAGCAAAGGATTCATCTGTCCAGAATCTGTCTGGGAATTAGAAGCTGAACTGCCACATGTTAGTGCCGCCCACTGTGTCACTTAGCTTAGTCAGCCAGCTAGCTGGATGCAACCTTTTGGCCTTAACTAGATGAAGCAAATAATATTGTGAGGTGGTCAAAATTGATTGGAAATTACTGGAAATAAATGTTATTGAGGTTAATTATACTGTAGGAACAAAAACAGGCCCATTTTATGTGATTTTAGCTGATTTTATGTTTTTTTAAGAAAAAAAATCTAGATCCAAAACACGAAAACAAAACACGGAGGTAAGGTTTTGGCAAAGCCAATCAAGATCAAAAGCCAGGGGGGATCCAGATCCAAAACCAAAACACGAGGGTCGGCGCACATCTCTAATATTGACAGGTCAAAGGCAAAGACTGTAAAGCTACTGCAGAATTTAAGAACTCTGGGCCTGATTCAGACCCACTCACTAAGGAGCGATCACTCGCTGACGGACAATTTTTGTACACTGCGCATATGTGCAAGTCGCAGTGCGCTTGTGCGAACCAGACACTGCGATCGGCAGATGCTCTCTGCAAATTACCAGTGCGCTAGTTTGAGTGACAGAACGGGACTTCTGTGGGTGGTAACCGGGGCAGTTCTGTGTAACCAGGGTGTGCTTACACTAGCACGGGCGTGGCTCGGCATTTTTATACCAACATATGGGAGCACATAATTAAATCGTATCATCACTGCACACGTCACCTGGCTTTGTTTATCTTTGCAGCCCTTGCAGTGCCTGCGGTAGCCTAGGGCCTACCAGAAGTACTTTGTTTGTAGTCTATGGTACTCTTCGCTGGTGATGGTTTCAGTCACAAATAATAGAGTAGCAGGTGCTACTCATTGCATTATAGAATTGCTATGTACTGTAGATGTGTTATTTAGCCTAATTCAATTATTTTTCAAGTTACTCTTTTTGATTATGATTGTGATGTGTTTAAAATACATTTTACTGCCCTAACAATTTCCACCATATTTTTTTCATATTCAAATACAAACAAAATTGTGTATTGTGTATTTAAAGTGTAATAGGGAAAATTCTGGAATAGTTGACTAAATTTAATTTTTTTTCTGTGCTCCCTTCAAACTGGTGTGGAACTGCACATCCCAGCATGCAATTCCAGAGTAAATACATGCCTTAATAGCAATACTGTGCCAGGCCAGGCTTGGATTTGTAGTTCCATAGCAGCTATAGAGGAATTTTTTGTATTTTTAGAAGGTAAAAATACATATAAAAAAGGCAAATCACTGACTTTGTTTGAAATGTAAAAAGAAAATTTTTATTTGTTAATACAAACAATTTGTGGTTAATATATGGGTTTTTAATTTCAATTTTTAAAACTAAATAAACAGAAATACATTAAATGAATAGATACACGATTTTATGGACTAATTTGGAATGGGTACACACTTGCAAATGTGGGTTGTGACTTTTGCGCCATCACCAAATGTCCCTCCTTCACCTCCTACAAATCATAAATCACCTACAAATATGTATGGCACATATGATGGCAAGATACAAGGTCAAATTATTCTTTGCCTGGTTTCCAGGGGGCACTAACCAGATCTAATTTTTGGGCATAAACTTCCATAAAGTTTATGGAGAAATCTGGGTGGAAATAATCCAAGATCATCAATCTTTGCGCTTCCGCTTTGCAGCCAACTCCGGAGATCTCAATTTACAGATCCGGGTGGACTGTCGTGTACCCTGCTTGGAGCTTGTTCCAGCCACAGCAGGGCACTGGTTCACCTCACTTACATCTTGCCTTGGGCCAGTGAGTTGTTCTTTCATCTCCCAGACATCTTGGCTAATTGTCCTTAGAATGGATGTTTGCTCCACCATACTGGCCTGGACTGCCTCAATGGCTGCAGATTGGTGTTCCACTGCCACCCTAAGGCCATTGATGACTTTGGTGGTGGATGGGGAAGGCACAGTTGATGGGGGTTGTGCCCTCACCCCATCTGACTGCAGTCTTTGATCCATGACAGGTCCTTTAAAAATGAACAAGTAAAAATTTGTATTTATACTTTACACATAAATAGACAGATACAGAAACAGGTGTATGCAAATAATTACCAGACACAGCATGTTGGGCATCTTGTCGAGGCACCAGATGGAGTAATTGGGCGTCCAATAATAACCTCCATTCTAAGGATCCCAACATATGTTGTTCTCTTTGGGTCAAAGCCAAGCTGTCAGGGAGGGGACCCACTGGCCCATTAAGGTGTTGGATCTGTAAATTGATCTTTCTCTGGAGTTGGCTGCAAAGGTCACCCCATCTAATAAGATTTTTCTTTTTCTTTTTTTTGTTAAAAAAACATCTTGCTATGTCACAAATTATATATTGAACATTGGGCTTACAACATTGGAACTACAAAATAGACTTTGTTTGACTTATTTTTTTCCAGAAAAAATACCGAAATTCAGAAACCATTTTTATATTGTTTTAAAAAAATATAAAATACATACCTTGTTTTAAGGTAATACACATCATAATGAGTGGAGTGCTTCAGATTGATGATCTTGGTTATTTCCAGCCAGATCTCTCCACGAGCCTCTAATGGAATGTCATGCCCAAGATATAATCTGATTAGTGCCTCATGGATGAGGGTATCTGTAACCATACAAGTAATAATTTGAGCTTGTATCCTGACATTCACGAGGAACTGTGGAGTTTTGGGAGTGTATGAGTGTATGAAATGCCGCACAGGCATATGCCAGCTGTGGGATTAGGTGAGACACATGCTGTATGGAAGGTGTTATGTTGATATAGATTTAGAGAATTAACAACTGTCCTGTGTCCATCCGCCATTTTTGAGGGGCCAACCAATCAGAACGCACCATAGTTTACATAAAGTTTGCACACTGTAATATTTATCATTGCCATCATGAGAGCCGCAAGCTTCACCTGCAGGGAGCTGCGCATAATGACAAGTGTCATGGAGTGGCACCTGGGGCCTGCAGTGCCAATTGTGACCGACTTGCAAAAGATGCGGGCATACGTGGAGGTGCGGCGTAGGCTACGCCGCATAGAGTGCAACTGCACTCTAGTGCATCTTGAGAGGCGTTGGTCCGACCTCCGCCGTCGTACCCCGACCTTCTGGCCCACTTGCGGGCCCTTAATTTGCAGCATAAGTTGTTTTGCACTGTGAATGCGTGCGCTTTATTTTTAATATTTTATTGTTTCTGTTGTACAATATGAAAGGCTTGGCAGGCTTTTTTTTTCTGGGAGCAGCCATTTTGTTTATTTACTGGTTTATGTAAATTAACATACAGTGTGTGTGTGTGTGTGTGTGTGTGTGTGTATGTGTTTGTGTGTGTGTTCTTACATTCCTCAAGTGTTTTATAAATTTTAAAAATGTTATGCATATTTTTATAAAATGCAATAGCATCAAATCTCCTTTCTTTCTTTCTTTCTTTCTTTCTTTCTTTCTTTCTTTCTTTCTTTCTTTCTTTCTTTCTTTCTTTCTTTCTTTTTCTTTCTTTCTTTCTTTCTTTCTTTCTATGCGTGTATATATTAGGGGTGTGCACCGGCCACTTTTCGTGTTTTGTGTTTTGGTTTTGGATCTGGATCTTTCTTCGTGTTTTGGATCTGGATTGGTTTTGCCAAAACCACCCTTGCGTGTTTTGGGTTCTGGGTTTTGTGTTTTGGATCTGTATTTTTTTGAAAAAAAGCATAAAAACAGCTAAAATCACAGAATTTGTAGGTTTTTCTGCTCCTATGCTATTATTAACCTCAATAACCTTAATTTCCACTCATTTCCAGTCTATTCTGAATACCTCACACCTCACAATAGTGTTTTTATGTCCAAAAGGTTGCACCGAGGTAGCTGGATGACTATGCTAAGCGACACAAGTGGGCGGCACAAACACGTGACCCATCTAGGCGTGAAACTGCAGTGGCAGACAGGATGGCATTGAAAAACTAGGCCCCAAACTGTACATAATGCAAAGAAAAAAAAGAGGTGCAAGATGGAATTGTCCTTGGGCCCTCCCACCCACCCTTATGTTGTATAAACAGGACATGCACACTTTAACAAACCAATCATTTCAGCGCCAGGGTCTGCCACACAACTGTGGCTGAAATGATTGGTTCGTTTGGGCCCCCACAAAACAAGCTGGCAATTTATCTGTCCCTGCACAAACTGGCTCTACGGAGGCAAGATGTCATCCTCATCCTCCTCATCCACCGATTCCTCACCCTCTTCAGTGTGTACATCCTCATCCTCACAGAGTATTAATTCGTCCCTGCTGGAACCACAGGTCCCTCTGTACGTTCTGGAGGCTGGTCTCCCTGGAAGAGTTGATAATTCATTTTATGAACATCATCTTCTCCACATTTTGTGGAAGCAACCTCCTACGCCTTTCGCTGACAAGGTTCCCGGCTGCACTAAACACTCTTTCGGAGTACACACTGGAGGGGGGGCAACTCAGGTAAAATAGAGCCAGTTTGTACAGGGACCTCCAAATTGCTTCTTTTTCCTGCCAGTACAGGTACGGACTGTCTGACATGCCTACTTGGATGCTGTCACCGATGTAATCCTTTAACAGACAGACGCACGCTTGTCGCTGCTGCTTTGAGGATTCAAGTGCGGCTACAGCCCACACAATTCACAAAGACAGAAAAAAAAAAGAATATTTTTATTGTTTGTGGAGCACACTTTGAGGGTTACACCACCCTTTAACAGACAGACGCACGCTTGTCGCTGCTGCTTTGAGGATGCAAGTGCGGCTACAGCCCACACAATTCACAAAGACAGAAAAAAGAAGAAGAATATTTTAATTGTTTGTGTAGAACACTTTGAGGTGTCACCACCCTTTAACAGACAGACGCACGCTTGTCGCTGCTGCTTTAAGGATGCAGGTGCGGCTACAGCCCACACATTTCACAAAGACCAAAAAAAAAAGAACAATATTTTAATTGTTTGTGTAGAACACTTTGAGGGTGTCACCACCCTTTAACAGACAGACGCACGCTTGTCGCTGCTGCTTTGAGGATGCAGGTGGAATCTAGACGGGATTTGGAACCGAGGACACACTACCTCCATCAATTGTCTAAATCCCACTGCACTAATGTCGGATACCGGACGCACGTCTAACACCAACATAGCAGTCAAGGCCTCAGTTATACGTTTTGCTTCAGGATGACTGCTGTCGTACTTCATCCTCATCGCTAGGGACTGTTGGAGGGTCAATTGTTTAGTAAAAGTAGTGATGTTCCTACTTCCTCTCTGGGATGATGAACAACTCCCAGCAGCAGCAACAGCACTAGGAGGAAGTGGTTCTTGATCTTTCCCTATTTTATTTTTATCGGAGAAAGTTTGGTCCTCCATTTATGTTATATTGATATATATACGTGCGGCTAAAGCGCACACAAACACAGAAAATATTATTTTATTTTTGCTGGAGAGTAGTGCACCTTGTGGGTTACACCACCCTTTAAGAAATGAGCCAGCCGGCTCTTTACTTATGGGACACAGGCGCACGCTTGGCGCTGCTCCTTTGTTGATGCACGTGCAGCCACAGTGCACACAATTCACAAACACAGAAAATAATTTTTTTTTTGGTTTGGACTGGAGTGTACTTTCGGGGGTTACAGCACCCTTAACGGTCAAGCCAGCCGGCCCTTTACTTATGACACAGGCGCACGCTTGGCACTACTTTGTTGATGCACGTGCGGCTACTGCGCACACAATTCACAAACACAGAAAATTATTTTTTTTTTGGTTTGGACTGGAGTGTACTTTCGGGGGTTACAGCACCCTTAACGGTCAAGCCAGCCGGCCCTTTACTTATGACACAGGCGCACGCTTGGCACTACTTTGTTGATGCACGTGCGGCTACTGCGCACACAATTCACAAACACAGAAAATAATTTTTTTTTTGGTTTGGACTGGAGTGTACTTTCGGGGGTTACAGCACCCTTAACGGTCGAGCCAGCTGGCCCTTTACTTATGACACAGGCGCACGCTTGGCACTACTTTGTTGATGCACGTGCGGCTACTGCGCACACAATTCACAAACACAGAAAATATATTATTTTTTTAGCACTTGGGGGGAGCACCCCTGATGGACAGAGCACCCCCTGGACAACACTGCAGCACTCCTTTAGGACTGGGACACTGCACAGGACTTTGGAGTGGACACAGCCCCTATGGAGAACTGACTGCACAACACAGTCCAGCCAGCCCCTATGGACTTTGAAGTAGTGGACACAGCCCCTATTAACAACAGCAGCACAGCACAACACAGCCAGCCCCTATGGACTTTGAAGTAGTGGACAACAGCAGCACTACACTACACTACACTACACAGCCCTAACTCCCACCCTCCCTCTTCACTGTCCACAGCCGAGTGAGAAAATGGCGCCGACGTGGGTACCTTATATAGGATCAAAAACCCGCGAGACTCGGAAGGCGGGATGATGACGTTTTGCCTCGATTTCAGATCCGAGTCAGGCGGGAAAAGTCGAGCCTGATTCGGATCGGACTCGGATCGGGGGGGCTCGGGGGGGTTCGGATTTCAGAAATCCGAACCCGCTCACCCCTAGTATATATATATGTGTGTGTGTGTGTGTGTGTGTGTGTGTATATATATACTGTATATATATATATATATATATATATATTGTGATAGGATCATTGGTAAAGTGGTCTGTGGCAGGTACATTTGTCCCAGATTCCTGTCTTATGTGTTTTAAACCACGGCCACTCCTGGTTTTGGTTCTCTTAGCCTGGTAACAGGCTTGTTAGGGTTTCCACCTGAGAGTGGCCAATATAAGCCTAGTGTGTTGAGGGCTGATTGTCTCACCTGGGAGAGCAGACAGGGAGTTTGCTCAGAGACACTTGAAAACCTAACTGTGAGTGTTGTGCTGTACCTTTGGTGCTGGCGAGGGTATTAGGCCCTGCCAGGTTCTGGTAGTGAGGGAACTACCTGTGAAGTTAGTGCCCCGACAGGGCTAGGATTTATGTTTATGTTTTCTTTATGTTATTTCTGACATTGTACACTAAAGACTGGCGCCGACCAGCTTGTACTTGCATCCAGACTGGTGTGCTGTTTCCCTGCTGCTGTGTGTGTGTGTAAGGAAGGAGTCCTCTACCCAGGAGAGGGACCCCCTAACCTAACTGTGTCACAATATATATATATATAAAATGAGAGATATATTTTGGAATAGAGATTTTGATTAGGATAGAAAAGAAAACATAGATACACACACACACATTTAATGTGCATTGTTTAAACATTTATTATAGTACTTGCAACTCATAACACATTTCATATTTCAAAACCATTATCTTTTAGGCCAACGCAGATGTGCCAGAAGAGGGCGTGGTCATCAAACCCCCTCCTCTGCTCACTCTTCCCACCATTCCTCCCCTCCATCCCCTGCTCACTCTTCCCACCATTCCTCCCCTCCATCCCCTGCTCACTCTTCCCACCATTCCTCCCCTCCCTCCCCCTGATCACTCTTCCCACCAGTCCTACCCTCCCTCCCTTGCTCACTCTTCCCACCATTCCTCCCCTCCATCCCCTGCTCACTCTTCCCACCAGTCCTACCCTCCCTCCCTTGCTCACTCTTCCCACCTTTCCTCCCCTCCATCCCCTGCTCACTCTTCCCACCAGTCCTACCCTCCGTCCCTTGCTCACTCTTCCCATCATTCCTCCCCTCCCTCCCCTCCCTCCCCCTGCTCACTCTTTCCACCAATCCTACCCTCCCTCCCTTGCTCACTCTTCCCACCATTCCTCCCCTCCATCCTCTGCTCACTCTTCCCACCAGTCCTCCCCTCCATCCCCTGCTCACTCTTCCCACCAAGTCCTCCCCTCCCTCCCTTGCTCACTCTTCCCACCATTCCTCTTCTCCGTCCTCTGCTCACTCTTCCCACCATTCCTCCTCTCCATCCTCTGCTCACTCTTCCCACCAGTCCTCCCCTCCATCCCCTGCTCACTCTTCCCACCAGTCCTCCCCTCCCTCTCCTGCCACCCCTCCCCTGGATCAGCATCCTCTCCAGAAAGTTCGGGAGGGTCTAATTGGGCGGCCTCATCACAGAAGCCATCCCAGGAAGGACCTGCAGTTGAAGACCTAAAAAAGACCTAAAAAACATTGACACACACATTCAAAGCACATTTGTATTTGCCTAAAAAACATTACAACATGTATGTTGAAGGGAGCCATTTCACTGTACAAGCTTGTTTGTGTGTTAAATTGTATTTCTTTTTTTTTAAAAAAAAAACAGCCTACAGGCCAATTTTCACATGTGAGTATGACTGCCATCAGCTAAATTGTGCAGATGGTGTTTTACAAAAAAAAGCGGCATTTCCAGAGCCAGCACTGTCACATAGCTTGCAGTACTGGGTTTATCTTAGGAAGCATGGGTGGGTGAAAACAGCAAAAATAAAATAACACAAATTTTTGGTTTTATTTTCAGATGTGCCACAGGAATGCTTGGCCGATATAGTACGGAGGGAGCTGGAGTCTATAACCCGCATCAGGAGGGCTTTATGATTTGTTTTGAGAATTTTTTTTTACCTGTCTGAAAAATTTTAAAAATAAAACTTTAAATTTGAACAAATAAATTGTTTTTTTTATACCATAATAGTTATTGTTACTGATTAAGCTGCACATTTATCAATTAATAATTTAAACAAAAAGTACCACTAACACAGTTTCTGGGTGTATGTCTGTCATATTAAAAAAAAAAAAAAAATATTTACATAGGGAACGCAGCAGGTAATTCCCATACCTGGGACATTACTGCCAGGCCCTGAATGCATAGCCAAACCAAACATTGGTTGTGTCCCTATATATACACATGGTTACATACACTGGTGTTTTAAAATCAAATAAAAAAAAAAAATGGAAGCAAACATTGTAATCCGAAATGACATTTTGAAAACCAAGCCTATATAGTGAGAGTTAAGAGCTGATTTAGGATACATTATAGGATTTAGGACACATATTACATTATGTGGGAGGGAACGTAATCGCTCCCCCACCGGTATAGGAGACTGCTGTGACTGCTTCTTAGCAACCGCGAGCAGTCTCCCAGTGCAGCCCAGCACACAGCAGCATGTGCTGGGTTGCTGTGATGTAAGAGGAGGGGGAGCGGTGCTAGACCCGGGCCCCTCCAGCAAGCCCGGGCCCGGGTAATTTGTACCTGCGCCCACCCCCTCTCGGCGCCCCTGGGTACAGGAATAGGACCTTTTATCCAGAGAGTTGTAATCCAGTAAGATCTGAATATTAGAAAGAGAAAAGTAATTTCTGCTGCTCCATGACACTGTCATACACTCAGATGACCAAGTGCTTCCTCTTACAGTAAAGCTGGGTACACACTGGCAGATATTTTGGCCGATCAATTGATCGGACAATATATTGGATGTCCCAGCGCTTTCTGAAATTCAATGTCTAAAACTGAAATCATTGTTTTCCCCTCTCCCAACAATCCTTACATCCTCTTCTCAAGGCAATACACTCTCCACTGTCATTTAAGATATGAATGACATCGTTCACTGACATATCGTCTGTATGGCTGACGTGCACACAATATATCGGCCATTCAATTGCACGGCTGACATGTCGGCCAGTGTGTACCCAGCATAGCTTAGCTGATCATCTCTGCCAATTGCTTGCTGGCTCCCTGTCTCCAACAGAGTCCAGTTCAAACATCCTAACCCTGACCTACAAAGCCCTTAGCCACTCCTCTCCCCCCTGCATCTCAAGTCCATCCTCATTTCTACCTACAGTCCCTCTCACCCTCTATGCTCTGAAAATGACGACTGCCTAACTACAGTATCACAATGATTACCTCTTTGCAGGGGCACTGAGAGCCACGCCAAGCTTGGGGGAAGGGGGCATGGCCTAGTTGAGGGAGGTGTGGCCATGCTCCCTTAAGATAAAATAAATATTTTTTTAGCGTGGCACTGCGTGCTGGGGAGGGGGGCGCTGTGAGCCCCTCAGCCAAGCGCAAACCCAGGGATCGCTCCTTCACACAGGCATAGGATACTGCTGTGGTTGCTGGGCTGCTGTGAGGTAAGAGGGAGGGAGGGGGGTGAACGCTGTTGCAGGGGCGTGCATAAATTATCCACTGTGATGCCATACATAGCATGCAATGAAGTTAGCAATTTCTGAGTAATGTCAGACCTTGTGCAAGTGTGCGTGAGGCTGTGATGTTTCTCGATTGTACCAATGGTTTTGCAGTCTTGCTAAACATTACGTATGTGTGTAAGGTAAAGTGGGCATCCTTATGTAATGCTGTGGCGACATAGCGATCACAATGGATTAGCATACTATCACAGTGAGACTGCATGCATAATCGCTATTGCAATTGGTAGTGAATCAGGCCCTTAGTGCAACCCTATTTGTGTCCACCCCTTCCATTTAAAATATAATCTCTCACAAGCAGCACTTTTTTTAAATACTGTAAGATGTGTTCTTAAAGTATGTAATAATAATTAAAAATTACACACTGATTGTTAAAGTAGCATTAAAATAAATACTCCTAAAGCACTGCATCTTCCTGCTGTAGTATGACTAGCTCAGTGTGGCAGGTGTGTTCCTGCTATAGTATGACTAGCTCAGTGTGGCAGGTGTGTTCCCTGGCTATAGTATGACTAGCTCAGTGTGGCAGGTGTGTTCCCTGGCTATAGTATGACTAGCTCAGTGTGGTAGGTGTGTTCCCTGGCTATAGTATGACTAGCTCAGTGGTGGCAGGTGTGTTCCCTGGCTATAGCACGACTAGCTCAGTGTGGCAGGTGTGTTCCCTGGCTATAGTACGACTAGCTCAGTGTGGCAGGTGTGTTCCCTGGCTATAGTATGACTAGCTCAGTGTGGCAAGTGTGTTCCTGCTATAGTATGACTAGCTCAGTGTAGCAAGTGTGTTCCCTGGCTATAGTATGACTAGCTCAGTGTGACAAGTGTGTTCCCCAGCTATAGTATGACTAGCTCAGTGTGGCAGGTGTGTTCCCTGGCTATAGTATGACTAGCTCAGTGTGGCAAGTGTGTTCCTGCTATAGTATGACTAGCTCAGTGTGGCAGGTGTGTTCCTGCTATAGTATGACTAGCTCAGTGTGGCAAGTGTGTTCCTGCTATAGTATGACTACCTCAGTGTGGCAGGTGTGTTCCCTGGCTATAGTATGACTTGCTCAGTGTGGCAAGTGTGTTCCCTGGCTATAGTATGACTAGCTCAGTGTGGCAAGTGTGTTCCTGCTATAGTATGACTAGCTCAGTGTGGCAGGTGTGTTCCTGCTATAGTATGACTAGCTCAGTGTGGCAAGTGTGTTCCTACTATAGTATGACTAGCTCAGTGTGGCAGGTGTGTTCCCTGGCTATAGTACGACTAGCTCAGTGTGGCAGGTGTGTTCCCTGGCTATAGTACGACTAGCTCAGTGTGGCAAGTGTGTTCCTGCTATAGTATGACTAGCTCAGTGTGGCAAGTGTGTTCCTGCTATAGTGTGACAAGTGTGTTCCCTGGCTAAAGTATGACTAGCTCAGTGTGGCAAGTGTGTTCCTGCTATAGTATGACTAGCTCAGTGTGCCAAGTGTGTTCCCTGGCTATAGTATGACTAGCTCAGTGTGGCAAGTGTGTTCCCTGGCTATAGTATGACTAGCTCAGTGTGGTAGGTGTGTTCCCTGGCTATAGTATGACTAGCTCAGTGGTGGCAGGTGTGTTCCCTGGCTATAGCACGACTAGCTCAGTGTGGCAGGTGTGTTCCCTGGCTATAGTACGACTAGCTCAGTGTGGCAGGTGTGTTCCCTGGCTATAGTATGACTAGCTCAGTGTGGCAAGTGTGTTCCTGCTATAGTATGACTAGCTCAGTGTAGCAAGTGTGTTCCCTGGCTATAGTATGACTAGCTCAGTGTGACAAGTGTGTTCCCCAGCTATAGTATGACTAGCTCAGTGTGGCAGGTGTGTTCCCTGGCTATAGTATGACTAGCTCAGTGTGGCAAGTGTGTTCCTGCTATAGTATGACTAGCTCAGTGTGGCAGGTGTGTTCCTGCTATAGTATGACTAGCTCAGTGTGGCAAGTGTGTTCCTGCTATAGTATGACTACCTCAGTGTGGCAGGTGTGTTCCCTGGCTATAGTATGACTTGCTCAGTGTGGCAAGTGTGTTCCCTGGCTATAGTATGACTAGCTCAGTGTGGCAAGTGTGTTCCTGCTATAGTATGACTAGCTCAGTGTGGCAGGTGTGTTCCTGCTATAGTATGACTAGCTCAGTGTGGCAAGTGTGTTCCTACTATAGTATGACTAGCTCAGTGTGGCAGGTGTGTTCCCTGGCTATAGTACGACTAGCTCAGTGTGGCAGGTGTGTTCCCTGGCTATAGTACGACTAGCTCAGTGTGGCAAGTGTGTTCCTGCTATAGTATGACTAGCTCAGTGTGGCAAGTGTGTACCTGCTATAGTGTGACAAGTGTGTTCCCTGGCTAAAGTATGACTAGCTCAGTGTGGCAAGTGTGTTCCTGCTATAGTATGACTAGCTCAGTGTGCCAAGTGTGTTCCCTGGCTATAGTATGACTAGCTCAGTGTGGCAAGTGTGTTCCCTGGCTATAGTATGACTAGCTCAGTGTGGCCAGTGTGTTCCCTGGCTATAGTATGACTAGCTCAGTGTGGCAAGTGTGTTCCTGCTATAGTACGACTAGCTCGGTGTAGCAAGTGTGTTCCCTGGCTATAGTATGACTAGCTCAGTGTGACAAGTGTGTTCCCCAGCTATAGTATGACTAGCTCAGTGTGGCAGGTGTGTTCCCTGGCTATAGTATGACTAGCTCAGTGTGGCAAGTGTGTTCCTGCTATAGTATGACTAGCTCAGTGTGGCAGGTGTGTTCCTGCTATAGTATGACTAGCTCAGTGTGGCAAGTGTATTCCTGCTATAGTATGACTACCTCAGTGTGGCAGGTGTGTTCCCTGGCTATAGTATGACTAGCTCAGTGTGGCAGGTGTGTTCCCTGGCTATAGTACGACTAGCTCAGTGTGGCAAGTGTGTTCCTGCTATAGTATGACTAGCTCAGTGTGGCAAGTGTGTTCCTGCTATAGTGTGACAAGTGTGTTCCCTGGCTATAGTATGACTAGCTCAGTGTGGCAAGTGTGTTCCTGCTATAGTATGACTAGCTCAGTGTGTCAAGTGTGTTCCCTGGCTATAGTATGACTAGCTCAGTGTGGCAAGTGTGTTCCCTGGCTATAGTATGACTAGCTCAGTGTGGCCAGTGTGTTCCCTGGCTATAGTATGACTAGCTCAGTGTGGCAAGTGTGTTCCTGCTATAGTACGACTAGCTTGGTGTAGCAAGTGTGTTCCCTGGCTATAGTATGACTAGCTCAGTGTGACAAGTGTGTTCCCCAGCTATAGTATGACTAGCTCAGTGTGGCAGGTGTGTTCCCTGGCTATAGTATGACTAGCTCAGTGTGGCAAGTGTGTTCCTGCTATAGTATGACTAGCTCAGTGTGGCAGGTGTGTTCCTGCTATAGTATGACTAGCTCAGTGTGGCAAGTGTGTTCCTGCTATAGTATGACTACCTCAGTGTGGCAGGTGTGTTCCCTGGCTATAGTATGACTAGCTCAGTGTGGCAAGTGTGTTCCCTGGCTATAGTATGACTAGCTCAGTGTGGCAAGTGTGTTCCCTGGCTATAGTATGACTAGCTCAGTGTGGTAAGTGTGTTCCCTGGCTATAGTATGACTAGCTCAGTGTGGCAAGTGTGTTCCCTGGCTATAGTATGACTAGCTCAGTGTGGCCAGTGTGTTCCCTGGCTATAGTATGACTAGCTCAGTGTAGCAAGTGTGTTCCTGCCATAGTACGACTAGCTCGGTGTAGCAAGTGTGTTCCCTGGCTATAGTATGACTAGCTCAGTGTGACAAGTGTGTTCCCCAGCTATAGTATGACTAGCTCAGTGTGGCAGGTGTGTTCCCTGGCTATAGTATGACTAGCTCAGTGTGGCAAGTGTGTTCCTGCTATAGTATGACTAGCTCAGTGTGGCAAGTGTGTTCCTGCTATAGTATGACTACCTCAGTGTGGCAGGTGTGTTCCCTGGCTATAGTATGACTAGCTCAGTGTGACAAGTGTGTTCCCCAGCTATAGTATGACTAGCTCAGTGTGGCAGGTGTGTTCCCTGGCTATAGTATGACTAGCTCAGTGTGGCAAGTGTGTTCCTGCTATAGTATGACTAGCTCAGTGTGGCAAGTGTGTTCCTGCTATAGTATGACTACCTCAGTGTGGCAGGTGTGTTCCCTGGCTATAGTATGACTAGCTCAGTGTGGCAGGTGTGTTCCTGCTATAGTATGACTAGCTCAGTGTGGCAAGTGTGTTCCTGCTATAGTATGACTACCTCAGTGTGGCAGGTGTGTTCCCTGGCTATAGTATGACTAGCTCAGTGTCCCAAGTGTGTTCCCTGGCTATAGTATGACTAGCTCAGTGTGGCAAGTGTGTTCCCTGGCTATAGTATGACTAGCTCAGTGTGGTAAGTGTGTTCCCTGGCTATAGTCTGACTTGCTCAGTGTGGCAGGTGTGTTCCTGCTATAGTATGACTAGCTCAGTGTGGCAGGTGTGTTCCCTGGCTATAGTACGACTAGCTCAGTGTGGCAAGTGTGTTCCCTGGCATTAGTATGACTAGCTCAGTGTGGCAGGTGTGTTCCCTGGCTATTGTACGACTAGCTCAGTGTTGCAGGTGTGTTCCTTGGCTATAGTATGACTAGCTCAGTGTGGCAAGTGTGTTCCTGTTCCTGCTATAGTATGACTAGCTCAGTGTGGCAGGTGTGTTCCCTGGCTATAGTACGACTAGCTCAGTGTGGCAGGTGTGTTCCCTGGCTATAGTACGACTAGTTCAGTGTGGCAAGTGTGTTCCTGCTATAGTATGACTAGCTCAGTGTGGCAAGTGTGTTCCTGCTATAGTGTGACAAGTGTGTTCCCTGGCTATAGTATGACTAGCTCAGTGTGGCAAGTGTGTTCCTGCTATAGTATGACTAGCTCAGTGTGTCAAGTGTGTTCCCTGGCTATAGTATGACTAGCTCAGTGTGGCAAGTGTGTTCCCTGGCTATAGTATGACTAGCTCAGTGTGGCCAGTGTGTTCTCTGGCTATAGTATGACTAGCTCAGTGTGGCAAGTGTGTTCCTGCTATAGTACGACTAGCTCAGTGTGGCAGGTGTGTTCCCTGGCTATAGTATGACTAGCTCAGTGTGGCAAGTGTGTTCCTGCTATAGTATGACTAGCTCAGTGTGGCAAATGTGTTCCTGCTATAGTGTGACAAGTGTGTTCCCTGGCTATAGTATGACTAGCTCAGTGTGGCAAGTGTGTTCCTGCTATAGTATGACTTGCTCAGTGTGGCAAGTGTGTTCCCTGGCTATAGTATGACTAGCTCAGTGTGGCAAGTGTGTTCCCTGGCTATAGTATGACTAGCTCAGTGTGGCAAGTGTTTTCCCTGGCTATAGTATGACTAGCTCAGTGTGGCAAGTGTGTTCCCTGGCTATAGTATGACTAGCTCAGGGTGGCAGGTGTGTTCCCTGGCTATAGTATGACTAGCTCATTGTGGCAAGTGTGTTCCCTGGCTATAGTATGACTAGCTCAGTGTGGCAAGTGTGTTCCCTGGCTATAGTATGACTAGCTCAGTGTGGCAAGTGTGTTCCCTGGCTATAGTATGACTAGCTCAGTGTTTCAAGTGTGTGGCCTTGCTTAGTAATTATAGCTAAAATATTGTTTTATTATTTTAAGCAGGGCACATTCCTCTTTTACAATGTATTTATATCTTCTTATTTTCTTCAACAGAAAAGATACTGCAGGAACCACCATCTTGATGTGATCGCATATTTACAGTATATTGTCATTTAAAATACAACATAAGATGCATACAATGTAAGACCACAATTTTGGTGCCAGACTACTTTTGGTATCAAACTTGTAGCCTAATGAGGCCTATATTGTATAATTATTTATGTAATAGAATGATATTTTAGCTATGAAGATACCGTATATCTTCTCAATTATGCAGGTCTGTTTTGAACGGCGGATAACTACTGAAGTTACATTGGAAGCCTCTTGGCAATAGACATCAAAGGCCCTATTTTCTTTTGTTGAAGCCCTCTCAGGAATCCAATGTAAATATTCTAATTAGACCTACACTTTCCAACAGTCTCATCAGTATTCTGATCTGTATAATTCACATTCAAAAATTGCTGAATATTATTCCACCAATGACTTGTGTATTTGCTTCTATAAAACAAGAAGAATGCTAATTTAATGGCACTAATTAAAGAAAGGCAGCTATATGCATATATTACTTAACAAGGACCTGGGTTACTGATGATACTGTACATACTGAATCTGAAGTACACCTGCTCAAAAAAAGATCCAGCCATGTTCCATCCTATTTGCAGCAGTGCACTGAGACCCACCTGATTCAGAATCAGCCCCCAAGTGAACGGTAGCTAAAAACTAGAATAGACAGTCTTACTGGGAAGTGAAGTGATGATCTGTAAAGATGTATAGTGCTATAAGTAAAAGATCAACAAAACAAAACAAGAAAGATTAAAAAAATATATACACTGTGTGTGTGTATGTATGTGTGTGTATATATATATATATATATATATATATATATATATATATATATATATATATATATATATATAGAGTCAGGTGCATAAATACTGTTCCTTCCTGCCATGGTTAATTCTCATTTTAAGTTATGACTGGTTGTTTTCTTTATTCAATTCTGTTTGTTGCAACCTGTTTACACATGTTATGTGTCTTATTTGTCATTATGTATACTTGCTTCACCTCTTCCTCTGTAGTTTGTTTCTTTCCAGCTCTCCTGAGGTGCAGTTTCCTAAGACTGGCATGTAGGGGGTATATGAGGGAGGAGTTAGTCACTCTTTCTAAATTTAAAGTCCCAGCTCCTGGATAGCACACATCTATACCCCACTGTTATGAGACTCCATTGTCCCATGTGGAATCGGAGAAAGGGATTTAGCGGTAAGTACCAAAATCCTGTTATCCAGGTGGGCTGGCAAGCAGTAATGTCCCGGTAGGTATCTGGGTCATTACCCAGAATTCAGTGCTGCAACTTCATCTTCTGGCCCCTCCTTCCCTCTCTCTGTTCCCCTCCCTCCTGCTCTCCGTCCCTTCTCCCCTACTCTCTGCTCCCTCCCACCTGCTCTCTCTGCGCTGAAATCATCGTCATTCTTCGCTTGTGTCAGCTGCCGGGAGTTAAATGCCAGCAGTAGTTAGGTAAATAGCGCTGCAAGTGGCAGTGGTTAGTGGGCACTTTATTGTGCTTGTTTTTTTTAGGATGTTAAATGGGGCCCTATGTGAGGCCTAATAGAATTATTTTCTATGCTTGTTTAATAAGTTGAGCACTAAAAATGCACACACATACATTTGGTTGCACCTTACTCTTTTAACTCCTTATGACTGGAGAGCCTAGAGAGGTGGAACAGGGGAGTGACAGTGTGAAACAGCTTAGGCTGAGTACACTAAGGGTGTCTTCACATAAATGCGACTGAAGTACAGCTCTGTAAAGAGGCACATACACCCTTCCATGTGTCCAGGAGGGCTGGTATTGTACATCATGACCTGAAAATGATAATGGGGAACACTAACAAACTATGGGCTTCATGAATCAAACAGTGAAAAGTGGAGACGTGGACCAGTGGAGACGTTGCCCATAGCAATTGCCCGATACATCAGCCCACTGCTTTTGGTTGGCTATGTGCAGGTTCACCTCTTCTGCTGATAGTATGTCATCCATTAGTGCAGCTGCTACTGTATATTATATGGAGTTGCTGTCATCTAGTTTCAGTTCTGAACTGATATTTCCATTTCCACTTCAGGAGAAGGTAGTCAAAAGGAACAATAACAGATGTTTAGTTTTCAATTAATTTGATTTCAATTTGTATTTTTTATTTTTCTTTATATTTAACTATAGTTTTGGTGGAAAATGTGACTTCTACATTTATTGATAACACTGTCCAGACACTCTTTTCTGTAGTGTGTTTGTAAATACATTATTATACAGTATTATGTTAAAAGGGTAATATGACGTGTGCGTTTACTGCTAACACAGTCAAATCCCATCTTTACACTTTGCTATGATACATTTGTTGCACATATGTGAGTTTTGAGTGGAGACCCAGGATAGAATGCAGTATTACTAGGACTAAGCAATGCAGGGATTTTGGGTTAAGGTTTATCTGGCGCAAGATGGAATGATAGGCATTTCCATACGTAGCCGTGGATACACGTCTCTTGTTGATGTTTAAAATTATATATATATTTGGCTTACCCATACTTTGGGTGAAAAGTTTTATCTATAAAACTCAGGGGCGATCCTTATGGCGTGTCGGTCATATATCCCTCCTACAGGTGATACGTTGTACTGTACTATTGGATCGCTTCTCGCCCTTTTGGCTAAGAACTAGTGTAGTATCTGTTCTTATCAGTTTAATATCTGATTTGCCCCCTATCTGGGGGCCCATATATTGAATGGTTTCTTAGAACAGGGAGATGGAAGAAGAGCTTGCTCTGTCCACTCCACGCATTGACCTGGTATTGCAGTACATCCGGGACCAGTGCAAGTCCTCTAACTCTCTAATGAGTTAGATTGATCAGATAATGTATATGTAAATAACCAATGGAACACTCTCAGGTTACTGGGCTGTATAGTCAGGTCTCTCCCTGATCTAGTTCCTTTAACCAGAGAGTACTGTACCTGGGGATTTCTAGTTTTGTAATTGTGATTTTGTGAGTCAGAGAGTGAGTCAGATAGTGAGTCAGATAGTGTGAGCATACATATTTCCACAAACAACTCTGCTAGTTTTCTACACGGGATGCATCTTATACAGAAGCAGCTCCAGTCTCAAGACCAAGATGTAGAGTGTAGGAGCTCAGATCACCTACAAAAACTATTGGTACCACCTGCAGGAGGATGCTGGTGTCTGCAAGGTTAAACATTGGTCTGTAAAAATCTACAAAGTGACTGGGCAGCTCCTGGTGGCTCACAGGTAAGGGGCTTGTTCCACCCATTCCTAGTCAAACACTCTTGTCACAGATCCCCTTCACTGGGCATCAGCGCATATCTGACATAGCACCTTAACTGCTCTACTAGCAGACATCTGTCCTTACTAGAGATGTGTGCAGACCCCCAAGTTTTGGTTTTGGATCTGTATCTCCTTCAATGTTTTGGATCTGGATTTGGATTTGCATAACCGCCCTTGCGTGTTTTGGTTTTGGATCTGTATTTATTTCCCAAAAATTATATAAACAGCTAAAACCACATAATTTGGGCCTGTTTTTGTTCCTACAGTATTATTAACCTTAATAACAATCATTTTCTGTAATTTCTAGACATTTTTAACCACCTCACAGATCACAATATTGATTTCACTATTTTTCACCAATATAAGCCAAAGGCTGCAGTGAGCTGGCTGTCTAATGTAAGCGAAAGAGCAGTGGCACAAACACACAGCAGTTTAAAAAAATATATAGTAGGGCATCTATGAAGCATTGCCACACAGCAGTGGCAGACAGGATGGCAGTTTAATAAACTATAATAATGTCAGTCAGCAATGCCCCAAAATGTGCAAAATGTAAAGAAAAGAGGTACAAGAAGGAATTGTCCCTCCCACTCACTCTTATGCGCATAGGCAAACGCAGGGGGGGTTTCCGTCTGCCTGGAAACCCCCCTTCACAGCACACACCATGACCACAATAGAAATAGTAATATAATGGAATTTTACTAGCACTGCATGTTCTTCTCAGTATCATAAATGAAATAATTAGCACCACCTGTGGATCTTTTAACATGTATCAGCCAGTAATAAATAACCTGTGCACCAATTAGGGGATTTGGAAAACATGCACTGTTAGGGATACACTGCTACAGAGCCCAATATTTACATATATGTCCAGGGCAGTGCTAGGTTCTTCTGCTGCTCTCCCAGACTCCCAGACTTGCTCCAATTATCTGGAAAGGTGCCCACATCTAAAATAAAAACATTCAGCTCAGCCAGGATGGCCCTACTCCACATTTAATGGCTTCTGTGATCACTGGTCCTGTATATGCTGGAATTATGACACACAATACACTTTGTATGACACATATTAAAGCTGGATAAGTGGTAATTATGCCCTCTTCATGGACTGGCCACACTCACTATAAAGTCAAGCATTTGGAACCCCCCCTCTAGAAATCCTGCGTTTGCCACTGATGTGGGATATTGAAAAGGACATGCACAGTTTAACAAACCAAGTACTTTAGTGACAAGGACTAACACTCTTGTGGCTGAACTCCTTGGTTTGTTTGGGCCCCCACAAAACATTTTTTTGGAAGGACTATCTTCAATTATTAAGGAGGAGGGTGATGATGAGGGTGTTGGTGGTGGAGATTGCATGTGCTGGTCCAAACTGCTGGTAGCTTATACTGGACTGTTTGTTATTAAATTACAAATTATTATAATTTTGTTAAACAAATTGCATGAACTCGCTGCAAATGACATAACAGGGAGGAGGTGCCTAGATGGTTAACATCCCTACCTCTGCTAACTTTGGCTTTACAAATGGAACAGATACCTTCACAACTGTTGTCAGGATTTAGGTTAAAATAAATCCACACATAAGACGTGGCTTTTCTGGCTTTCTTTTTATCATGAGCAAGAACTGCTGCCACTGGTGGCTGATTTACACAAACAGCATCCTCATCATCAGCTTCCTCATTAGCGTCAGATAAGACACGAATTTCCCCCTCATCCTCCTTTTGCACTTCCTCCACACTATCATCCTCATTTTCTATTATTTTACCATCTAATACTAGCACAGCCGTCATGGCGTCAGTGTTCCACTGTGAAACTGGGTGACAGCTGTTATACTTCCTTTATCAAAGGATTGTTTAATAGTCAATTGTTTTTTTAAATTACTACTAGTAGTAGTCTTCTTTGTCCCTTTCTAGGATGAGGATCCATGGCCCAGCAGCAGCAACAGACGTAGCACTCAAGGATCTTTCTGAGGAACAACAGATAGGAGAGGAGTCAGTCATTCTTATGAAATTGGATGCAGGACTACTTCCGATCATCATTGATGGTGTTGATGATGATGCAGGTGTTGGTGGTGGAGATTACAGGTGCTTGGATCCAGAGAGAAGGGAGCAGCTAGGTAACACTGGACTGATTGTTGTTACGTTTTTTTTTAGCCAAAGTTTCTGAATTTGAAAAACCCTTTTCAATTTGATGAATACGCTGCAAGTGACGTAACAGGGAGGAGGTTCCTAGATGGTTAAGGTCCTTACCTCTACTCACTGTTACTTGGCAACAGATACAAATGGATTGGAAAAGGTTGTCCAGATTTGGGTGGAAATAATTCCACACATGAGAAGTGGATTTTTTGGTCCTTTGCCCAGGCATGCCAACAATGGGATTTTTCCCTCTATGGGCAAAAACTGTTGCCTGATTTACAGTTTTTACACAAACATCCTCGGCATCAACATCCTCATCATCCTTGTTGATATCGCCAACTACATAAATATCCTCCTCATCCTCCTGGTGCAATTCCACAGAAGCATCCTCGACTTCTATGTCAGCATGTTGACTTGTGCTACTCATCCCCACATTTGCAGGGGGCACACAAATGGAGGAAGGAGGATCCTCTTCAAGTACAGTGTTAGAAAGGTCAGGCTCACACATGGCAACTGCAGACACACTTGGACTCTCCTTGGGGTCTGTGACTTTTCAAAGCACACAGTTGGTTCCCGTGTCTGAATCGTCTTAGCAATTTACATTTTTTTTATACCTCTTCTACAAGCAGAAGCGCTTAAATCATCACAACTAGAACCACCAGTCATAAATAAAGGCCTTATCCTTTCCTTGCCACTTTGTTGTGAGGTACTGGTTTTGTTGTGGACCCGGGGTGGTATTAGGAGCAGACACTGAAGCAGACTTAAAGGAAAATGTGGAACTTTTAATGAGTGGTCAACTTTTAATTAGTAGACATGAATATGGCAACACAAATGTCCAGATAGTACTAAGTTGCTCTTGGAACTGTAGTGAGGCAATGGAAAAAAGTCCTGGTAGTGACAGACAGGAGACAGTTCAGTATTCCAGGTTTTGAGGTTGAAGTGAAGTGCAGACTGAAGAAATAATATCCAATGGTAATGCAAGTGGAGGCAAGGGTACAGGAGACTCAGATACTCAGGCAAGGGAGAGGTAAATGGAGGAGGCAGGGGAATCCAGCGGGGTTGGAGCAGGCAAGGTGAAGCAGGCTTAGGCAGGGATTCCAAAGACAGGTGTACGAGCACAGGAACTCTCTCTCAGCTTCCGCAGAGAAACACGTTGCACTGGCAATGAAGGGAAGCTCTGAACTCCCTCAAATACCAAGTGCTCTGTTGTGACAGGTCAGAGAGAGAGAGCACATGACACACCAGGATAGGGCAATTAGGTCACATGGCCAGAGGCAAGATGACAGCGCCCATGCCAAAACAGAACGGAAGCACTGCCAGGCCTAACCAGTCCAGAATGACAACATGCCCGCATAGGACCATGCACAGCCAATGCTCTCTGCCAGGCACCAGTACCACTGCCAGACGCCCCTCGCCATAGCGTCCTCACAGGTATCACCCGCTGACCGCCATGCCGAGAAACCCTGGTCGTGACAGTACCCCCCTTTATGGATGGCCTCAGGACACTCACCAGGCTTTTCAGGATGGGTGGCATGGAATTTCCTGACGTGTGTGGCAGCATAGATGTCCCGGGCATCGGTCCAACACTGGTCTCCGGGCCGTAACCCCTCCAATCCAGGAGGTACTGTAGTCGACCCCTGCGGACATGAGAATCCAGAACCTGGGAGACCTCAAATTCCACACCTCTTTCTGTCTGGATACGAGGAGGAACAGGGAGAACTTTGAGGAATTTGTTCAGGATTAGAGGTTTGAGTAGGGAAATGTGGAAGGAATTTTGGACTTTTAAGTATGAGGGCAGCTGAAGGCGATAAGCCACAGGGTTGATCACTTCAGTGATGGAGAAGGGTCCGATGAAACGTGGGGCAAACTTTATCGATGGTACTCTGAGACATAGGTTCCAGGTGGATAAACAGACCTGGTCTCAAACTTGCATGCAAGGCACCTTCCTAAATTTCTTGTCTGCCTGAAGTTTATAGCAAGAGGACGCCTTCTCCAAGTCAGCATGCACCTGAGCCCATATTGATGCAAATCTCCATACAGTATCATCCATGGCTGGCATATCAAAGACAGGCAGGCTTTGAAACTCAGGTACTTGAGGGTGGAGACAGAAAACAACCTGGAATGGAGTTTGATTTGTGGAAGAATGATAGGAGGCATTATGCGCAAATTCAGCCCAGGGCAGCAAATCAGACCAATTGTCTTGAGATGATGACATAAAGATTCTTAGGAAAGTCTCAAGGTCCTGGTTAACTCTCTCTGTAGATCCATTGCTTTGTGGATGATAGGCTGTGGAGAAGTTTAGCTTCACTTGCAGAACAGAACACAGAGCTCTCCAGAATCTTGCCGCAAATTGAGCACCATGATCTGAGATAATTTCGGCAGGAAGTCCGTGAAGATGAAATATCGAACAGAAGAGCCAAATCTGAAGGAGTAGGCAGTTTCTTTAGAGGTACATAATGGACCATTTTTGAAAATCGGTCTACCACAACCCAGATGGTGGTGTAACACTGAAAATTCTGCAAATCTGTTACAAAGTCCATGGATAAATGCACCACAGATGTGATAGAATAGGTAGGGGCAACAACTCACCAGCTGGGGCTTGACGTGAAGATTTATGTTGAGCACATAGGGTACAAGAAGAGATAAACTCCAGCACATCAGCTTTCATCGATGGCCACCAGTAGGCTCTTTTTAAAAGTTCCAGAGCCTTCTGAGTACCAGAATGACCTGCAAAGTGTGAGGAGTGAGCCCAGGTAAGGAGCTGCTTCCTTAACTCCGGGGCCACAAAGGTTTTCCCAGTAGGAGGCTGCATTTGTATGGTGGCAAACACCCTTGACTCCAGCACGGGGGTACTGCGTAGAATCTCAGAATTGTTATCACAGGATTAAGATCTAGACAGAGCATCTGCTTTCTGATTAAGGGCTCCAGAATGGAAGGTCAGAGTAAATTGGAAACAGGCGAAGAATATTGGCCATCGTGCCAGACGAGGACTCACACACTGGATATTTTTGAGGAAGAGGAGGTTCCTATGGTCGGTGAAGACAGTGAAAGGAAACTTAGCCCCTTCCAGCAGGTATCTCCACTCTTTTAGCACCAACTTTACTGCCAAAAGCATATTTCTTCTCAGCAGGAGAAAATTTCTTGGAAAAGAAGCCACATGGGTGGACTCAGTTGTCTTCATTATGCTGGGATAGGACAGCTCCCACTGCCACTGATGATGCATCAACCTCCAATAAAAAGGGTCTATCCAGGTCTGGTTGTCTTAGAACTGGGGCTGTAATAAAAGCTTGTTTCAAAAGCTGGAAGGCTGTCTCTGCCTCAGGTGACCATAGAGCAGGATTAGCACATTTACGGGTCAGAGCCATGATGGGGGCCATCAAAGATGAAAATCCCTTGATAAAGCATCTGTAGTAGTTGGCAAATCCGAGCAGTCTCTGGATGGCTTTAAAAGTTTGAAGTCGAGACCAATCCAGAATTGCCTGAACCTTTTTGGGGTCCATTTCTAGACTGGAGCCAGAGATGACATAACCAAGGAATGGCACACTGGGTACACCAAAGACACATTTCTCCAGTTTGCAGTAGAAGTGATTCTCCCTCAGTTGGGACAGCACTTCCTTCACATGTTTATGATGTTCTTCTAGAGAAGACGAGAAAATCAATATATCATCCAAATAGACGACTACTGAAACATATAATAAATCCTGGAAAATTTCATTAACAAAGCCTTGAAAGATAGCAGGGGCATTGCACAATCCAAAGGGCATCTCGAGGTATTCAAAATGTCCATCTCTGGTATTAAAAGCGGTCTTCCATTCATCACCTACGTGGATACGAATGAAATTATAGGCCCCTCGTAGATCTAATTTAGAGAATATGACGGATCCTTTGACTCTGTCGACTAACTATGTGATTAATGGAAGTGGGTATCAGTTCTTGACCATTATATCGTTAAGGCCCCGGTAGTCTATGCATGGTCTTAACCCACCATCCTTTTTGGCAATGAAAAACAACCCAGCTCCGGCAGGAGAGGTGGAAGGATGAATGAACCCTTTCTCCAAATTCTCCTGGATGTATTCAGACATGGCTTTGGACTCTGGCAAGGATAGAGGATAGGTGCAACCATGAGGAGGCATCTTGTCAGGCAACAAATCGATTGGACAATCCCATTCTCTGTGAGGAGGTAAGACATTTGCCTGTTGTTCAGAAAAGACATCAGTAAACATTTGATACTCCTTGGGAATTGCTGGAGGTACTAATGAGATTGTTTTTCTCACAGGTCGTATCTTGGGAAGACAGGGTTTCTGACAGTCAGCCCCCCATGAAAGAATTTGCATAGAGCACCAATCTATCCTGGGATTGTGCTGGCATAACCAGGGTAGCCCTAAAATGATTTCTTGGGAGGCCTCAGGTATCACTAAGAATTTTAGAGATTCAGAATGCAGTGCTCCAATATGGACCAGTACTGTCTGAGTTTCTTTGGTGACAACTCCGTTAGCCATAGGCCGTCCATCTACAGTGGTCAGGGATATTGAGTGGTCGAGGGAAGAACAAGGCATGCGTAGTTTGTCAACTAAGCTGGAGGTCGTGAAGATTGCTCCAGAATCCAGTAAAGCAGCAACAAAGATAGGTTTTGACTTGAAATCTATGGCTAAGGTCAACACGAAATCTTTAGAATTCGGGGACGGGCTCATCACTCCTAACGTGATATCCCCAGGGTCACTTAGGAATGGGCGTTTCCCGATTTACAGGAACAGGAGGCCACCAGGTGACCCGAGTCTCCACAGTACAGGCAGAGGTTTTTTAATTTTCTTCTCTGATGTTCCTCTTTGGAGAGATGGGTATGATTCACCTGCATTGGCTCTTCATCTGTAGAAGGAGGGGATGGACTGGTAGTAGAGGGAGGAGTAAATGACCTTTGCCATTTGGTTCCATGCTTCTCAGCCTGACGTTTCTCTGAAGCGTAGACCGATCTTGTTACAGAGAGAAATCATATCATCCAGATTAGTAGGAATCTCATGGATGACCAGATCATCTTTCAGTTGGTGCCAAAAGGCTGAGGTGAGGGCTTCCATATTCCACTTGAGCTCTGATACTAAAATCTGAAACTGTACAGCATACTGGCTGACAGGACGGGTTCCTTGTTTCAGTGTCATAATACTAGATGAGGCTGATACAGTACATCCAGGCTCATCAAAAATCCTCCTGAATGATGTTACAAAGTTGGTATAGTTATCCAGTAGAGAATCTGAATGCTCCCAGAGTGGAGAAGCCCAATCCAAGACTGAGCCGTACAACAGCGACACGATGTAGGCCACTTTAGTTCTTGCAGTGGGAAAATTATCAGGCTATAAGGTGAAGTGTATATCACACTGATTCAGGAACCCCCGACAAAGCTTGGGGTTGCCGTCAAATTTACTTGGCATAGGCAGGTGTAACCGGGGGGATGCCCTGTAACCTGTATTTTCAGAAACAGAAGCGGGTGTAACTACTGTGACACTAGGAGTGGATAAAGAGGTTTGCAGATTATCCTGTCATTTAGTCATTTCTTGCAGGAACTGAGCCATTTGGTGCTGCATAGCTTCAAGGTTTCCCAAATGGCCTGCGATGCACCAGGATAAATCCGCTCCAGACTCCTGTTCTGTGGGGCCAGTGCAAACTGTGAAGTTCTGGTTTTGTTGTGGACCCGGGGTGGTATTAGGAGCAGACACTGAAGCAGACTTAAAGGAAAATGTGGAACTTTTAGTGAGTGGTTTAGTAGACATGAATATGGCAACACAAATGTCCAGATAGTACTAAGGTGCTCTTGGAACTGTAGTGAGGCAATGGAAAAAGTCCAGGTAGTGACAGACAGGAGACAGTCCAGTATTCCAGATTTTGAGGTTGAAGTGAAGTGCAGACTGAAGAAATAATATCCAGTGGTAATGCAAGTGGAGGCAAGGTGCAGGGTACAGGAGACTCAGGTACTCAGGCAAGGAAGAGGTAAATGGAGGAGGCAGGGGAATCCAGTGGGGTTGGAGCAGGAAAGATGAAGTAGGCTTAGGCAGGGATTCCAAAGACAGGTGTACGAGCACAGGAACTCTCTCTCAGCTTCCCCTGAGAAACACATTGCACTGGCAATGAAGGGAAGCTCTGAACTCCCTTAAATACCAAGTGCTCTGCCGTGACAGGTAAGAGAGAGAACACGTGACACACCAGGATAGGGTGATTAGGTCACATGGCCAGAGGCAAGATGGCAGCACCCATGACGAAATGGAACAGAAGCACAGCCAGGCCTAACCTGCCCAGAATGACAACATGCCCACATAGGACCATGCACAGCCAATGCTCCCTGCCAGGCACCAGCACCACCACCAGACACCCCTCGCCATAGCATCCTCACAGGTATCACCCGCCGACCGCCATGCCAAGAAACCCTGGTCGTGACATTCGTGTAGTGAATGGCATAATGCCAATTTTTTTTTTTTCTAAAGCTATTAGATTTTTTTTCTTTAACAGGGTAAAAGTTAATTTTACATGACCTGACGTAAGCCCTGGGGAATCGGCCTTCACAGATGACGTTGATGGCCTTGCATCGTCATCATGACTACGGCCGGCAGCTGCAAGAATGGTATGTGGTTCCTGCTCTCCCGTCATGTGACTGTCCTCCATACTCACTGCTGTCTTGCAGCAGTGTCACCAAGCAATTATAGCACAGCTAACTTGCGGCTAACGCACACAACCACACAAAATAAAATATATTTTTACAACGGGGGGAGAGCACCCCTGAATGAGGCAGCAACCCCTTGATAAACAACACAGGCAGCACCCCTGCACAGCTACATTGTTGATAAGTGTGGCTAACGAGCACACACAAACACATAGAAAAAAACCACTTTGATTAATTTTTATTTATTATTTTAAACTGGGGGGGAGAGAGCACCCCTGAACGAAGAAGCAACCCCTTGAGAAACGACACAGGCAGCACCCCTGCACAGCTACGTTGCTACTGTGTGGCTAACGTGCACACACATGGAAAAAACACAATTGGATTAATTTTTATTTTTTTTACACTGGGGGGGGTACCCCTGAACGAGGCAGCAGCCCTTGAGAAATGACACAGGCAGCACCCCTGCACAGCTGTGTTGCTACTGTGTGGCTAACGTGCACACAAACGTGAAAAAAAACCAATTGGATTAATTTTGGGGGGTTTTTTTACACTGGGGGGAGAGCACTCCTGATGGACTGCACAGTCCTGATGGACTGTCCCCCTAGACAACACAGCTGCACCCCTTTATGGACTGCAGTAACACAGGAGCAACTGAAGCCTCCTTCTTCTGTCTGCAGCACAGCTCCTATAGTGTATAGAGTGGACAACAACACAGCCCTGGACTACAGCCAGCCACTATGGAATACAGCCAGCCCCTATGACAAGTGACAATAGCAGTCAGCCCCTATGCACAGCAAGTCAGCAATAGCACAGCACAGCCGCTATGGACAACAAGAGCACAGCCCCTCCCTTGTTTCCTCTTCACTCTCCATAGCCGGAATTAAAATGGCGGCCAGCACGGAACCTTCTATACAATCCAAAGCCCGCAAGAATCCAACAGCGGGATGATGAAGTTTTGCCTCGCTTTGAGATCCGAGTCAGGTGGCAAAACCCGAGCCAGCTTGTATCCAACTCGGAAGTGCAAAATTTGGGTGGGTTCGGATCCCTGTGATCCGAACCCGCTCATCTCTAGTCCTTATGGGGTTTTCCCTTTGATGTCAATTTAGCTCTATACACAATTTGAACCTTCCTGCAGAAAATTTCCCTTATAACCTACAGCCACACCACCCTGAACACACCCAATCTCGTCTGATCTTGGTAGCAAAACAGGGTCAGGTCTGGTTAGTACTTGGATGGGAGACCGCCTGGGTATACCAGGTACTATAGGTTTAAACAAGGTTTCGCCCTGTCCTGGTGTACAGAAACAACTACATATGTCACTATGTTAGGTTATTCAACTAGTTCTTTATTTCCCTATGTCGGTTAGACCTGGTCAGACAATCCCTGGATTTTTAGTCCATGTATCTGCTATGTATCTCCATTATGACTTTATCCTTTCTCTCTTGACTGATAGGCCTTCTCTAGAATGGGTATCTATAGTCTACCACAGCCATTATACTTCTTGCCTGGAGCGATTCGCCTGGTCTGTGACATACACTATGTGTTTGTTTCACTCTGCCAGCAGTATCCGTGAAAAGCTCACTGATAAGTGTGCAGGTTATTGATTAGGCAGTGTTAGTAATGCTGGAGTCGCTAGTTCCAGGCTCAAATTATATTGTATTCTTGCTTAGTCACGTCTTCTTCTCGTAGCATTTTTTTCTGCCTGGGAGGACAGTTTTTTCCTCTGTCAAGGATCATTCTATGGTTTTTCACTTGGAAATGGGTTCAAGGAGTCCAGTCTAAGCAAGCTTATGGAGGAGCAGTGGTACTCTCTGCAGAGCAAGAAGTGGGCTCACAGTTCTGCTTCAGGGTGGCTGATATTTTTATATACTAACTCTCCTGGGTAGCTAGGCCTTAGAATTCTTACACTATGGGTCATTTAGTTTTTTTTAACTAGTGATTTGGGTTTCCAGATATATTAAAAAAATAAAATAATTGGTTTTATATGCATATATATATATATATATATATATATATATATAGATAGATAGATAGATAGATAGATAGATAGATAGATAGATAGATAAAGAAAACGGATCCTTCTGGTTTCCTACTGCAGTTTGTCCTGCTAGGCAGGAGGAGTTGTTTAGGCTTGCAGTTCTCCGGATACTTCACATGAAACCCCTTGGGCATGTCATATTGCTGCCTGACCTTGTTGTTCTTGGGTCTGGTTGGATTCTTAGTCCGCTTCTTGGTTGCCTCTTTGGATCGATGTTGTTAAAACTTTCTTTGATGATACACATGAAATCCTAGCTGGTGTACTTCGATGAGTCCATATCCTCTTTTAGATGCCCGGTGGCACTGGCTCTCCGACCATCATCCAGGTGGCTCTGGATTGGTCTCATCGAGTGTGGTACTTGGATCTTCGGGTGTTGCTTGCAGGCAACTTGTGGGCATTACCACGTTGGCTGGGTTGTCTTCTGTAGGATTGTTTATGTTCATCCTTGTTACTGATGTGGCTATTGCAGCCATGATTCTGAGATGCTATGGTGTCCCATCTGTGTTTTTTGGCTTTAGTTGCACTGCAACCTGACCTGCAAACTTCTGCAGAGAGTTTCTGGTGTCCTGTCACTTTTGGTTCCTGTCCTTGCCACAACCTGGTGGTGTCTTCCTACACTCAAACCCATCTGATTCCTACATTTGGATGGTTTTGTGCCCCAAGGCTAGGGGGACATCAAGTTGGGTCCTGGATGACTGTCCTAATGTTGGGCTTTTGCTTCCGCTTGGACAGGTCAGAGCTTAGTGCTCTGTCCAATTACTCTCCTTATTCCTTTTTCATTCAATTGAGATGTTCTTCGCATGAGGTCAGCCTCTTTTGCAAATGGTGGTCATGGCCCTCCATGTTAATCAACCCTCTGGGTTTCTTATTGGTGGGCTGCATATGTACCTTCACCATCTCTGGATGTGGTTACTTTCATCACATCTTGATATCATATTGCTTCCACGCTACAGCAGTTTCCTTGTTAGTGCTCTCTGATACCTCAAGTCAGGTCTGGCCTACGTCTATACAGGCCTTTTTGCAGTGGATCTGTCTAGTTATAGCAAGGTTTTATGTCGCCTTTGGTCGACTTCCTACTGGCTCCATCTCTGCTCACTTTATGGATTTGGTGGGGTCCTCAGAGATGGTCTAGCTTCTGCTTCTCTATGTTACCATATGGCTGTTTGATCCACAGTTCATTCTTTAGTTACATTCTAATTGTCTCCTGGTGGCCACTTTTTTGAGATGGTGGCACTGTTCTGCAAGTTTTTTCAGTGCTTTCCCATCCGGGAGGTCAGCTTTGGGACATCCCCAGTGTCTATGCTCCAGTATCCCCTAGTGGATGAAGGAGAAAACAGGATTTTGGTACTTACTGATAAATCCTTTTCTCCGATTCCATAGGGGACACTGGACACCCTCCCCAGTGCTGTTCCTTGCTGTTTATTCTCTGGTGCATTTGCAGCTGCATCTTAGTTGTCCGCAGCATGTCTATTGTCATAGTTCTTCTTTTCTTTTTCAGTCCTTGTCCGATTAAGGGTTGGTTCCTCCTTCTTCTTTTATTACTTCCTGTTTTCTCTCCTCTCCGTCTACACTCAGACTTGGCTAATCTTAACTGAGACCAGTGGGGTATAGAGGGGGAGGAGCCAACTTTCTATTTCTTGAATAATTAAAGTGCCAGACTCGACTCATCACCCATCTATACCCCAGTGTCTATGCCTCAGTGTCTCCTATGGATTCGGAGAAAGTGATTTATTGGTAGGTACCAAAATCCTATTATCTCTACCTCCTCTCAGCAAGTGCTTACCAGCATCACCTACTGTATGCATTGCTGTCGTACTTTCCTTCTCCTGAGTATTCTACTGTTAAGTCATCTGCTCATTCCATGCTACATCCTGTAGTACTGTCAGGGGTATATTTACTAAAGTGTGGGTTTTTAGAAGTGGAGATGTTGCCCCTAGCAACCGATCAGATTCTACTTAACATTTCTCTTACACCTTCTAGAAAATAATAGCTAGAATCTGATTGGTTGCTATGGGCAACATCTCCACTTCTAAAAACCTGCACTTTAGTAAATATACCCCTCAGTCTTCTGTGTTTTTACCTATGTTTTCACTGTATGAAGAGAAACCCACTCAGACATCCCAGTTCTCTCCATACACCCTCCAACCAAAATCATACCTTGGTCCCTACTTCAGAACCATAAAACAAATGTAAAATCCTGACACATACACTGAGCACCTTTTCATACAACTAGCTAAATGAATGATTATTTGATCAACTAAATGATCATGAATTGGCTCTGTACACTGACCAACGTTTGTCACAAAAAGTTGTTTGCCAGAAATAGTTTCTCTCCAAACACACAGATTATTGTTTGACTACTAGCTGAAATTAATTACAGGACTGGATAGCATGAGCTTGCCAAGAAGCAAGCTCTGCCTACTTCATGTTAAAAAAAGAAAAGAAAAATAAATATTTTGAAAAAAAATATATGTGGGGTCCATTCCAATTTTTGACCAGCACTGATGCTTTTAGCCTTTTCTTGGGTACCTCCAAAACAGGGGAAAAACCAATGTGGGGTCTACCTAAATTTCAGAGTAACCAACACTGGTCTTTTCCAGCTTGTGCTGGTGGAACCAAAGATGGTAGACATGCAATATGGGGGTACTTCCACCATGATTCCATCCAGCCCCTGGCCAGTTAACACCAGGGCTAAACAGCGCATGCTGTTTGTGGCCTGAAAAATGTCTTGCTATTTTCGGCATTCAATAACCACATGTAGAAGATTGCAGCAGCTGCAACAACAATTCCATTTGCCATGCCACCAACTGAAGCAAGAGGTAGTAACCTGGTGGAATTTCACCCTTTATATGCTTCAGCAACTGGAGGAACAGCAACAATCCACCCAAACATACAAAACAAGCCATCACATTGTCCAATGTACTAGACCATTGTCTAGTACATTGAATAATACGCTCTATTTTATGCAGGCTACTGAAACCATTTGAAATTCTAACCAATGAAGTGAGTTCAGACACTGCCAGCCTGAGTCAAGTGATTCCCTTAATTAAACTAATGGAAAGCAGCTAGAGAAACTGAAGGAGGAGATGAAACATAACAATTCCGCTAAGTATGTTGGACTTGTAGATCAAGTTCTTTATTCGCTTCACCAGATAGGGTTTGCAACATTAAGCCCATTAATAGCTGGGATTGAAGGGGCCCAAACAAACCAAGCACTTCAGCTGCAAAAGTGTTGCTGATGTGGTTTGTTAAAATGTGCATACCCTTTTTAATATACAACATAAGGGTGGGTGGGAAGACCCAAGAACAATTCCATTGTGTATCACATTTCATTATGGACTTAGCCAAGATTGTGTGTGTTTGACATGCAATGTATATTACTGTACTTTACTGGCATGTTCATATTTTTAGTATCTTGCAGTTCCATCCATCACCAGCTTTTCATTCAAGCATATAGGCTCCATTTCCTGTAGCTTCTCCACAGATACAGAGTAGTATCATCAAATGAAATACCGGTAATCATATAATTAAAAATTATCGAGTTCAACTGTTACTCTGCCTTAAATCCTGAAGCCTGTGATTTGCTGTTTGGATTCAGTTTCCACTTCAAAAATCTCATTGGCATTATAGTTTTATATATATATATATATATATATATATATAAATATATATATATATATATTGTGGCAGTATCACCAGAGGTGGCACTGGTGAGCAGCAGATTCTGTATGGGGCAGGGGAGATCTGCCCACACAGACTAGAAAAGCATTGTGGGAAGATGTATAATGGCTGCCATATGACCAGAGCCCAGGTGAGGCTGCTGGTGGACACAACCAGACAGTCCAGGTGGGCTGCATTGTGAGTGAAGCAGACCAGGTGGTTAGGATCATACCTGCAAGGAGGCAGGCAGATCCATATACCACTGACACTGTCCTTGTGAGAGGCAGCAGCCAACAAGCTGAGAAAGCTATACCAGGCCAGGAGGCCAGGGTCCAGTCCTGCATGTGGCAGGAAGGACCAAAAATCTCAGAGATTGTGAGAGACTTTCATGCAGATTAGCTGCTTCTGTAGAGAGGGTTCAAGAAGTGAGCTAGTGCCCTAAACAAGGGCTAGGTTTGTTTATTATTTTTCTGTTTCCTGATTTCACAAGCTGGAAGTAAATCACCAATTATGTTTATTTAACTGGAATGCTACGTGTGGACTCTAATTCTGCACCACTGACCCCAGTCTACCGAGCTAATTAACCCCAAGTATCACTATATATATATATCCACACATATATACACATATATAGTTATACTAGTACTAGCAATCAATGTTACAGTACTTTCATTAATTACTCCACCTGCATTTACCTGTGCTAGCCTCTGATCTAGATTTTGAGTATTAAAAACATTCTACAGCATTGTTTAATTTATAATAAACTGCCATCCTGTATGCCACTGCAGTGCCACTATGTTTCATAGATGTGCTATTTTCTTTTTTAAACTAACATGTGTTTGTTCCACTGCTGTGTCATTTACTTTAGCCAGCAGTTCGCTGCAGCCTTTGGCCAATATGGGTGAAATCAATACTATGAGCTGTGAGGTGGCCAAAATTGACTGGAAAAGACTGTTATTGATGTTAGTACTGTAGGCACAAAAACAGGCCCAAATTACATAAGTTTAGCTGTTTTATCAATTTAAAAAAAATTCAAAACCAAAACACTTGAGAGTGGTTTTGCCAAAACTAAAACTAAAAAAAAACACGGGGGTCCACGCATATCTCTAGTGCATTATTTATTTTACAGACCATCAGGTGCTGCAGAATTTTGTGATGCAAAAAAAAGAAAAGGTTGATGATGATAAAAATATTGTTCTTTAAGTATAAATGTTCAGAAATGTCCAGCGCAATATGATAAAAATTCTCAAACATCCACTTTTCAGATGAAGTATCAGTAGTAAGGTGGAAGCTCCCTTTTAAAACATGTCTCTTTCCATTAGGCTTCAAATTCTCTAGGAGTATGAGCTGATAAAGTGGCGCACAATGGTAACATAATGTAGAAAAACAAAACTTTACTAGTAGTAAATACATACATCTAAGTTTCCAAATACAGGTATTCACTAGACAGCCGATGCCTGGAATCTTAATAGTACCGATTCCTCCTGGCCTCTGATTTCTCATCCACCCGATCAGACCTGTTTTAGTCACTTCCTGGTCACTGCTTAATGCATTTTATTTTCCACCTTCATCAAGAGCATATTGACATCACCAAAGTGTCCTTATATCCCCATTCCCTGTTTCCTATTGGTCATTTCATTATCTAACCTAAAGGTACTCAGATCGTTAATATTCTTTTCTCTATTTACTCTGTCTTAATCTATCTGCCATTCCAATGCTCTAGAGCTTTGTTTTACCATTCTATATATCAGTTTTAACTTGGAAAACAACTTAATTAATTCGGCCTATACAAACTTGGCCGGCACAATTGTGCCATTTTCTTGGCTCCCTTATGGGTGCCGCAATCTTTTCTTATATATTCACTTTTAACTTTCAAGAATTTTTATCACATTTTTTTAAATAGTAGAGAATACAATTCTTCAAAATCTCTCTTATGTAGCAGTATTCAAACATATATATTCCATCCATAAATCACTTGTAAAGTTCTAAACTTAAAAATATATAGTAGTCACCATTTATCTGACTTTCTGTGGGTATAGACATTTTGCTAAGACTTCATTTCATACTTGATCTTAAATTTATACCATATGGCCTTTTGTAAATGAGTCGCCAATTACACTATTATTATGGCACAACTGCACAATTAGATCTACTATGGATACAACAGATGCCATATTCCACTAAAAGCTAATATAAAATTGGCCAAATTTTGACAATAGGTGGGTCTGTAATATACAATAATAATTTACAAAAATGTTTTACAAAAATTACTTGTAAACTTATACCAGGTACCAAGTAAAATATAAAACTGAGGAACTCAAATCATTAAAAAAAATAATAATACATGTATACATACATATTATATATACATATACATGCACATGTACATATATAGTATTCAGACTGTAGATCCAATAGGATTCCATTCCCGACAGCTTTTTTTTAACCTGTTGCCTCCTCTCCATCCATCATGACATACAGTACATGCTCAAAGCTCAAATCCTTTAAACAAAAGCTTCACTAGTGAAGATTTTTGTTGTTCGATGTCAATGTCTACTGAAAACACCATTCTTTACATTACGTATATGTTCCATTATCCATATATTGAGTCTTCTTTTTGTTTTACCAAAATATTTTTTAGCACAACTACATTGGATCATGTGAATCACTAAGGTGGTTTGGCAGTTCATAAAGTTTTCTATCTTTGTTTCTTTTCTGTAGTTCAAATCTGAAAAACTATTTTTTTCCTTTATGATAGTATTGGCATGTTTTATAACATGAACAAGGACAAAATCCCTTAGTTCCTCCCAGACAGATTTTCTTTTCAACTAAAGGTGGTAAATAGCTTGGAATTCATCTACTTTCAATGTTCTTGCTTTTCTAAATAAGACTTTTGCTCTTTCATGGCTTATTACTGTAAGTATAGGATCTAATTTTAAAATGCCCCAATGTTTGTTTAGAAGTAGAAACAAAAGGAACATTTACTGTAACCTCCTCCATATTTCAATTTTTGTTTTTGTATCCCAATAAATCATCTCTCACTGAGCTCCTCGCTTTATTTTTACTCTCTATTATAAATTTATCAGGATATTTTCGCTCTTTATATCTAGAACAGAACATTTCTAGGTTCTACTTGCTCATCAAACTTTTCTATCCCTGAACGGTTTCTTCTAATCCTTGTCATTTGTGAGAAAGGGTTATTGTGCTTCCATTGTCCTAAATGGCAACCTTTGTAGTGAAGATAACCGTTGCTATCTACTTCTTTAATAAATGTGTATATTTGTCGGACTTCCAATTTGAAGAGACTAACATCAGTTCCAGAAATTCTATTTTTTTTTCTGAAAACTTGAATTGAATTTCAAGATACATTCATTTATATTTAGATATTTCATCGGATCATCAAATGTTTTTCTTGTGCGTTCCCATACAATTATAATATTGTCAATATACCGCCTATATAATTTAATATACTGAGAGAATGGGTTATTATTATTATTATTATTTTTTGTAGTGTCTTTATTCAGTAGGGCCCCAACACGCATATGGATTATAACTTCTACCACCCAAATTCTTTCCCATTATAGAACGTGATTCTGACTTGGATGCTGCAGCTACTGTATGTGCATCTTTTGCCATTATTGTTTCCGCGACTATATGCAAATGCCCTTGCATACTTGCTCTTCCCTGGTGCCCAGCCATGCGTCTGAATGTGCAAGGACACACTTTGAGTGTTATTACATGCTTGGTGCAGCTTTAGACAATGTGAATGGTTTATGCATATGTCACCTCCCAGTCTCTGCCGTGCGTCTCAATCACAACTGCGACTCTGTGAGCACGGACTTTGGACACTTGCGCAGTGCAACTTAAACACATGTGCAATAGAAAAGAATTGCTCAATGACATCAGACACCAACATTGCATGCAACTGACAATCAGGCCAATAATAATATCTAAGTATTGTTTTAATCTCTCTGGTAAAACTCACTAAGGAGCGGTTTACAACCTAAAAATTATATACAAAAGTTCTGAGAAGGAGTCTGCAGTCTAGGAAAATGCTTTGATTTTGAGTCAAACACAAAGACAGTCCTAAAATAAAACAATAATTATGGGAAAGCACGTTGCATAGTGACTATAACCACGTGACTATTGGCGAGAACATATCACAGAGGAAAGCATATCTGGCCTATAGTAGACAATCCTACATAATAATATACATAATAAATAAATACAGCCTTAGATCAAACACTGGACTCTATTAGCAAATTGTAGAATTAAACAAAGACTAGTAAGTAAACTCTGGGCCCCAGAAAAATACATTTCCAACCGTCTGTCACTTAGAAAATCTTATGTTAGCATACAAGTAACTGTCAGATCAGATCATTGTGGCCATATTTGAAAAAAATACAAATGGGGTGATTAATGGCTACTTTGGCAGTTTCTAATAATTTATTTCACAGGCATAGGTTAAACTTGGTGTTGCTCGGCACCATTACAGCAATGGGTATTACATGCTTTCATGGATGCTGAGAAATGTGTTTATAATGATACACAGTGATATTGTCGTTATCTGCTCCATAAAGAAACACACATTTACTTAATGTATTCTCAAGGAATTAGTCAAAGTGAGTATGAATGTTGAGAGGCAATACACCTTCAAAGTGTTTTTTACATGTTACAGTCGTGTCAGGGTGTCAAAGTAAACTGTACTCAAGTGAATACAGCTCCTTAAAATAGAATTATTTAAACAGTCTAATAACATTTCACAAAATGGTTATTTCAGCATAATTTATTAATGATTAAAAAAGGATTATTTATAAAGTTAGACTTATTTTGAGGAAGGCACGCGTCCCTTGTGTGATGAGCTAATTAAAATTATGGATACTTAATTTGAGAATGTCATGTACTGTACACATAATAATTGAATTAACTAAATAAGCTTTTGTCACAAGTGTATTTTCTGATTAATAATAACAAGACATAATCGTAAAAATTTTTATATGGAATTATAGCAACAAGTAAATGTTTAATATGATTTATGAAGAATATAAAATTAAATCGCAAAGGGACCATCATGCCATATTTATATTCCAATTAAAAGATAAAGGCTTGTAGTAATTATTTTAGGAAGTAACGTTGTATTACATAAAAATGTGGAAACATATTATAGAAGTATGCAATATTTGTACCAATAGAATGGTCAGCAATTGTTTAAATTATTAAATTATAACTGTCATCTCTACACAGAGACACAGGGGGAGGGGGGGGGAATTTATCAAGCTGTCATTTGTTAAATCGCTGGCTTTTGGCATTTGTTGGGGGGTAATTTGAATATTGCTGATGTTTAAAAGTGCACACTTTTAGCAAACCACCATTTTTAAAAAGGGTAATATTACAAATTACTATCGCAATTTTTAGTCATTGAAAGACTATAAATCATGGAAAATCACCAGAAATAAATGCCAGGAAAGGGTTCTAACAGGCAAGATTGCAAAAATGCCCTTGCATTGTCCTATACATGCCTATAATAAGGCCCAAAACCTGTCTGATGCTCATAATATAATTTTATTAATTGGAGTTTAGGAGATTAAACTTTCGGTCCAATGTTTAGTCAGTATTTTATGTTAATATTTTTTTATACATAATAAGTGTAATTTATCATTGTGTGTCTCTTGATAAATCAGGAAATATGTATCTATCCTCGTTATTGACATCTTGGTAGCATCCACAGACTCCTGCCCAATTAATGGCTGTACTCAACTGGACCAAATTTCTATCGATGTGGCATATGGTAATAGAATTTCTATATTGTTATATTTCAATGCATGACATCATCTTCAAACCCTAGCTCAAACATTAACTAATGGCACCATGTTTGGATTTTCTCTTTCCATTACATTTTTCTAAACTTCACAGAATTACAGCTGGATTAGCAACAACTTCTGCTGGCATTGTGGGTTGCTCTGTAGGATGCTGATCTGCAGGTCTTTTCCCTTGTGCATTTGTTAATGGGTCATGCTTCAGAAAATGAAGGATTATTTTATAAATGCCCGAGCAGCTTATGTCCTTAACCACATTAACAAACTAGATATCTGCATCTTACCACAGCCCCCTGCATCACAACAGCCTCCTGCTTCTTACGCCTTCCCCCTACTATCACAACAGCCTCCTGCTTCTCACTGTTGACCCCCGTATTTCACCACAGCATCTTTACCATAGCCCCTTGCATATCATCACAAGCCCCTGCTTCTTACCACAGGCTCCTGCATCACACCACATGCCTTCTCACTCCTGCCTCCTGCTTCTCACCTGTGTCACCACAACCCCCACTGATGCTGCCTTGCAGCTGGCTGGGGCCCGGTCACTGGGTTGTACTGGAAACAAGGCCGGATTGAGAGCCACATGGGCCTGGAGCTGAAAATGACCAAGGGCCTATTATGAGAAGCAGAGGAGGTGTGACCAGTGCTGTGTGGGTGTGGCCAGTGCCATGTGGGCGTGTACCCCCCTATACTCTAAGCCCCTAAATATGTAAAAGAGAAAAAATGCTTAATTTTGTGAGTTAAATATAAATACAATTTTACTACTTATGATTTATGGCCGACTGTGTGGAGAGCAGATGGCCAGTCAACATCAAGTTGTCATGACAATGGGTCTATTTTTATGTTGAGGCCTGGAGCTGTAGCTCCATCCGCCCCATTGTTAATCTGGCCCTGACTGGAAAGGGAAGGAGGAACATGGATGAGAGATTTGTATTGCAGCTATGGTAAGCATTATCAGCAGCATGTCCCCGGGGCTGGGGCACCTGTGCATATTTCTACAACCTCCATGCACAGCTCTCCTCAGCTGCCAAACATGGAGATGAGCAATGTTCTTTTTGCAATGTACCCTGTATTTTCTGGGATTCCTGTTGAGCTTCCTCACCATGGTGCCCCTGCCCAAGAACAATGCTGACTTTCATGAGGTGCCTCCTGTTCATCGAGGGCATGAGGCTGAGCAGGATCATGAATCTGGAGAGGGAGCACTTCAAGATGGAGGAGTGGTGGCCAAAGTCCACCTGCAGGTTCAATGTAGGGATGTACATTGGAATCTGATAGTTACTAACCATCGATGTTTATATTCCAATGGTAGTGTTTTTACCATTAGATGGTAGCGGTCCAATGTTTGCCACCATGGAAATCATTTGATGATGTTCTGATGGTTGTTTGTGTTTATTAAATTCCTGACAGCCATGTCTCCCTTGGTTCTTTCCTGGCTATTGTATCTGCATCAGGGCATCTTCTTGTGTTCGTTGGAGGCTGTCTTTCTCCGTCTGCCTGAGACGTGACCTTGCTCAGTCTCTGATTCCCTCCCCTCTCTAGGCTGCTGCTAGCTACAATTGGCTCAGTTTCAAATGCTCTCTTGCTATTTCAGCACAGTGGCCAGCTCCTATACAGACAGCAGCTTGGTGCTAGATTTTTTCTTTGACTTGCTTCTCTAAAATTGGAACTGCTTGGCTCCCTTTTGTCACAGATGAATGGTTCATACACCTAAACCTTCATCAACCAATGCTGTATAGAATAGTGAAAACCCCACCCATCCACTGGTTCAAGAGATTAGCCCGAATGAACAGGCAGTCTCCCAAAACTGGGGACTTTATTTTATATATATTGTGGTGAGAGGGATTGTCTCTCACATTAATTACCCACATTCTGGTGGAATCAGCTCCCTCCAAGGGAGGCTGGAGTGAAAACTGTGGATTCTGCATTCGCAGTGTAGGTGTGGAATTCCAGGTTTTCACATTTACACAGACCCAGGTGGAATAATCACTGGAGCACAGGAAGGGTTTAAAACTCCCACACACCTGATGCTCCTTGCTCCTGATGATGGAGAAGCTAGCCAGGCGATAGGCTGGGTGTGATGGCTAGCATTAGGATGCCATGACCTGCAGGGTCCAAGGGCTATGCTGGGAAAGCATTCCCAAATTGTGGTTGCAAGCCATGGCTGACTGATTAGCACAAGGAGTGCTGAGACTTTTATGTACGTTTGTTTATTTTATGTTATGTGCTTGTATGTGTGCAAGCCTAAACTCACGTATGTTAAGGTGCAGTGTTTGCTGATATTAAAAAGCCACTGCTTTACTAAAAATACCTGCCTGTCTGGAATCCTCATTTCAATACCCCGTGTTAAAATATATAGAGATAAATAAAGACAAGGAAACTTGACTTTGGCAAAATGTGCATAAATGTAATAAGTTTAATAGATAATAATAATTTAGCTAAATCCAAATCACTGGTGGAGTTCAATCACAAGCAAACTGGTTATGCCAGGATCTTGAGATTTAATAACCATCATGAAACCAAGAACTAGAATTCTTAACACTGATTGCTTATGCAACATATGTCTCAAAATTAAGGCCGCCCTTGCAGGTGTTTCCCTAAACACCCATGTGGATGGTATCTCTAAGATCTCAACTCAAATGTTCACTATGCTCTTTCCATCACATGTGCATAGTGGCAGCTGTTTTCCATCCTTACCGCCACAGCCTTGTTCCAGCCAAAACCAAAGCCCACCAACAGATGAACTCAAACATGAACGAAAACACACACAAAACTTCTAACAGCCTCCATGACACCCCTAAATAGCTTCTCTACAAACATCCCCAGGCCCTCATCAGATAGATGAACCTCGCTGACCCAGTACAGAATGGCATAGCACTAATGTAGGAGATTATGCTGCACTACCGAACCACCAAGAGTAAAAACAAATATCTCTACAGATGCATTCACCTTTTTCCTAGCCTCATATATAAAAGCACCATAGGTCTGACAAATCCACAATATCAGACCAAGAAATAACCACACCTATCAATGCTCACACTGTCACCACAGGTCCTCCTTGGCAGAAACCATCAATCCTGCCCAATACAAGCCACAAACACCCAATCATCTCACAGCTGAAATAGAGAACCATCTCTTGTGGAAGCATTCTGGGCAGCCCAGAATATATGAGTGGCCAACCACCCAAACACAATGAGAGTAAAAGCACACACCTGCTTCAAAAGGAGCAAACAGAAAATCAGGTGAGAACAGAAAGCACAACCCAGAAATAAACTATGCAAACCAAAATAACCTAGCCAGGGAGGGGACAAAGTTAATCCTGTAAAGGTAAAAATCTGAAAAACTCCAAGACACCACAGACCAATCAGGGCCCCAACAGGAAAAATAGGAAATATCCCTTTATGTCCCCTTAAAATGTAACAAGCAGGCAAGGAAAAGGGGTAACAAGGAGCACCAGCCACTATGCAATTGGCCTGTATGTAATGAATACCACCAGCAGACAAGGGCCTTAATGCTGGCATCAGGAAGACCCATGACCCATGACTGTAGCAGCCACAGCTGAACCTATGCATAAGAAATAACTCATAGGCAGAGACTAAGCCACATCAATGACCCCTGAACGGGAAGCCAAAACATGTAGATAGTGTGAGCTGAACTAGACAAACACTGACTCCTGGGTGGGCCGGCAGAGTAACTCAATGCCCCTGGCCAACTGATCCATGTTGGAATGGGAAATTTCACAAAGCAGTGCCTCTAGCCCAACAAAAACATCCCAGAACAATAAGTCATTCCCCACCATCAATTCAGAGAAGGCAACTAGCTTGTGGATCCAGAAGGCTTTACAAATGCCAAACTTAAAGCAGTGACCCAATAAGCATCTCCTGCAATTGTCCCCAGGGAAACCAGCAAGCAGAGAGAAATCAATAGGACAATGGAGGTCAGGCAACTGAGGGCAAGCTCAAACTGGCCACTTCAATACCTGACTAATTTAGATCCTTCTCTCCATACAGCCTAGCAAAGAAAGCTGTCTCTCAAGCATCGTAGCAGGAGCCAGGCCACCATTATAATAGTACAAGGCAATAATGATTAGTAACAGAGATGCCCTACTTCAAAATGTGTGAACACAGAATGCAGTAATAATAATAATAATAATAATAATAATAATAATAGTCAATGTTAAGCAACAATATGTCAAATTACTAGGTGAGGTTGCAAGAGGTGGAATTGAGTAGTAGCATACAGGAGTTATAATGATTTACTGTAGATCTTGTGGTATTTTTTAAGATTAGGAGTAAGGCAAAATCCAGTCCAAATCCAGTTTAAACTCCAGTTATAACTCTTTATCTTTAGAATGCAGCCTTCACAATGGCAGGCCAAGGCCTGATTGCAGGTCTTAAACAGAGCTGTAACTAGAAATTTTGGTGCCCTGTTGACAAAGAGCATTGGCACCCTCCCAATGCCATATTTTGATATTACTGACAGTTAGAGAGGTCATGGACAATGCTACTTTGGCATGATATCACATGCTTAAATTAGATTGTAAATCCCTGCTTGAAAAAAAATACTTGAGTAACATCTAGAGAGACCCTGTCTTGGGTAAACCAATATAACATTTTATCCCCTAGAATTAACAAAGCTCCCAAATACCATTGGCTACTGATTAAGGTGCATGCAGCATTGTCTTTACTGACATCATGCTCTGCTACTCTAGAGGTAGGAACCTCTGTGGCCTTCTTGTACAGTCAGATATCACCAATAGGGGTGGAAGCTCAACCCCTAAACATTTCTTATGCCACAAAACATTGTGGTGTTTTAAATATACATGCATCACTTGCAGGTATTAAATTACAGGTGAAGTGTTCTCTCACCTGCATTTTGGCAAGAAATGTTATATTCAACATCATCTGAAGTGTAACAGCTTGAGCACTCAGATGGTAGCAAGACCAGATGCAGACAAAACACTGTAATTGGTAGTAGGTGATGATACCAGGAACAGCATCAAATGGAGCAGGAACCAAGAACACCATGTAGTGAGAATGGTATACACAGGCGAGTTGTAGGTTCCGATAACAGGATCAGATAGGTAGTCACTGTGCAACTAGTGGGATAGCTGCCTCAGGCATAGACAGTACCAGACCAGACACCGGAATGGATAGTGGATGATGATACCAGAGATCAATGGTGCAGGAACCAGGTACGTTCACCATGCAATGAGAATGGTATACACAGGCGAGTGGCAGGTTCGGATATCAGGAACAGGCTGAGATACTCCGTGCAGCCAGTGGAATAGCTGCACCAGGTGTAGATCACTTGCAGGAGTCGTGTAGCAGAAGAAAGCAAAACTGCACAAACAGGGGGTGGGCATTGGCCCCATTTGTTTTTACACGGGGGGTTGCTGGAGGTGCAGGCTGTTTGAGTGCCTGCTCCCTCACTGTGCTAGCAGCCGAGTGCTGCACGTAATGCAGCACCCGGCTCCTGTCACTGAGGGGGAACCAGCACTTTGGTGCCATCCCTCAGCTGATGACACCCAGTGCGGCCCGCATCCCCCTTGTGACGCCAGTGGCCTTTGTCTCCCCATGTTGCTGGGCCTGGCTGGATTTATCCACTCTCACTCTCTGTGTTCACTGCATTTACCGTGTTTCCCCGATAATAAGACCTACCCCGAAAATAAGCCGTACCCTTACTTTTGGAAAACGGTCCAAAATAAGCCCTACCCCGAAAATAAGCACTAACAAAATCCCCATTTTGTCCGGTCCCTGCCTGCTCTACACTAAAATGCTCCCAGCTCTGCCCCCCACATGAAATGGATGCCGCTGTTAAAGATTTAACAGAGGCATTCAATCACAGCTGCAGTGTCTCACTCTCTCACAGTAAGCGCGCGGCAGCTGGCGTGCGTGGCAGCGTCATTTACAGTAGCGCCGCGGAGGAGAGGATAGAAAAAGAGGAAAAAAAATAAAGGTAAGTAAAGAATTGTATTGAATTATTGAAATTGCTGTCAATGTTAATTAAAATAAGCCCTACCCCGAAAATAAGCCCTATGGAGATTTTTTGACCAAAAAAAAATTAGACAGTGTCTTATTATCGGGGAAACATGGTATGCATACATTTATTTATTTACATTTTACTGCATTTATGCATACACAGGAGCAGTAGAAGCAGAACAGTTCATGCTAAAGCCCTGACTTACTGTTTCTTTACTACTATTTATTTAAGGTGTGTCATATATACACACGTGAATGGGTGCAGCAGGTAAAATGGGTTTTCCATTTGCAAATAAACTGTTGGGACTGTTAGGAATGATTTTTGGTGACACTGACATTTTCGGAAATATAAGATTATTACAGAGTATGGGTCCAATCCCATGAACTATGGAGCTCATTCAGACCTGCTCGCAAGATGCGACTGCTCGCTGCCGAAAAGGGGCCGGATATTTAAATTAATTGCTCGCACTGCATGGCGTAAGGACGCCCTCTATGTCTTAGTGAGCTACGGCACTGAGCGCTCGCAAGTGTATAAAGACACCTCCTTTCCCCTCGCAACACGTCATCTCCTGGAATTGTTTGAATAATCGGTAACATCGAGAGCTATCGGCGCTGCTCGCAGCCCTTGGGGTTGCCTTTCCCCGCAGAAAGCACTGCGATCAGTGCTGGATGCAATACATGCAGGTGACGTGCACAATGACACTACTTTGCTAATCATGCACACCCTTTAAACTGCGTTTAGGCGGCCTGACACACCTGCATCCGCAACACCACTCCCCCGTTCACAAGCACCTTCCACTGTTACCACCCACAAATGGCAATATCTGTCACTCAAAGTAGCGACCAGTCTGTGTGATACAAGCGCATGAATCCCCATCGCTAAAACTGGCTTGCGCAGGCACACTGCGAATTAGACGCATGCGCACTAAGCAACAATCGCCCGGCAGCGAGCGATCACACCTTAGCGAACAGGTCTGAATCAGGTCCTATATTCTGTGTATCCCTATTTTTGACTTAATTTAACAAGATATGTAAGGGACGATTTTTCCATTACTATATTATTTTCAAACCACTGATGACAATAAGCAAATTGATTGTATTGCATTCTCTCAATTGAGTTCTATTGTCCAATCGTATGATTTTATGTAAACATTATGACAGATATTTTAGTTATGCATGTATAGGCCAACTAGGATATGCAGTCTAAATTTGAGTTTATTCAATATTGTTTCTATACAATACTGTAATTTATTCACTGTACACCATCTATGTCTATGCAATTTTGCATCTCTTTGATGTTTGCATCTAACGTGTGAAACTACTGCTTTTGCTTTAATCCACATATGTGAATTGTACCAATTTATACCTAAATCACGTCTTCCTTTGTCAATATGACGATTGGTGGTTGCCGATAGCAACCACAAACATAGAATTTAAAAATCATCTAAATCAAACAGTGGCCCTGATTCAGAACCGCTTGCTCTGACAGAGCGCTCACTCTGAATCAGGGCCAGGCTATTTTTTTTTTTTAACGGCCTCCTAGCCACTCGCATAGCTGTGGGTGACCACCAACAGCTATCGCGAGCGGCCAGGAAGATGGTCGCGATGGTCAAGACCATCGTGACCCTCGGGTTTGCGACGAGACCCTTGTGGTAGGGTCTCGTTGCCGCAAGCTCCAGAGAGATTTCGGCTCAAACAGAGCCTAAATCTCTCCCACTGATATCACTCGTGATGTCAGTGGAGCCTGCCCCAGATGGAGGTGTTTACATGGGAACGCCTCCGTTTGGGCAGCCACTCCCCCGGCCCGCCCACCAAAGGGGGCGTGCTTGTCACTCAACATCGACAGCACGCCCCCTTTGGTACGAGACCCGGAGCGACGGAGTGCCCGTCGCTATCTGGGGCTCGCGCATGCGCACTGGGCCACCATCGACCCGGTTGCGAGCGCTCAGCGCTTTTGTCCGGGTCTGAATCAGGCTCTATGTATTTTTGTGATGTCTCTATACATTTGATATGTATTATTCAATTGGATGCATTATACAGACTGTGGGCAGTTATTCTGAGTAATGATACACTCAGGTAATACCCACACCTGTGCTTGCTCATCTCATGCGATAAATTGAAAAACTCTGCACATAGCTAGTGAAATTATACTGTATTGACCACACACAAACCAGGAGAATCCTATAATTATTTTATTTCTTACAATTTAGTTATAATTTGATCATAATAAAAAATAATTCTTCCTATTTTCACTCTGATACCTCATTGATATATATATATATATATATATATATATATATATATATATATTAGGGGTGAGCGGGTTCGGATTTCTGAAATCCGAACCCCCCCGAGCCCCCCCGATCCGAGTCCGATCCGAATCAGGCTCGACTTTTCCCGCCTGACTCGGATCTGAAATCGAGGCAAAACGTCTTCATCCCGCCTTCCGAGTCTCGCGGGTTTTGGATCCTATATAAGGTACCCACGTCGGCGCCATTTTCTCACTCGGCTGTGGACAGTGAAGAGGGAGGGTGGGAGTTAGGGCTGTGTAGTGTAGTGTAGTGTAGTGCTGCTGTTGTCCACTACTTCAAAGTCCATAGGGGCTGGCTGTGTTGTGCTGTGCTGCTGTTGTTAATAGGGGCTGTGTCCACTACTTCAAAGTCCATAGGGGCTGGCTGGACTGTGTTGTGCAGTCAGTTCTCCATAGGGGCTGTGTCCACTCCAAAGTCCTGTGCAGTGTCCCAGTCCTAAAGAGGTGCTGTAGTGCTGTCCAGGGGGTGCTCTGTCCATCAGGGGTGCTCCCCCCAAGTTTTAAAAAAATAATATATTTTCTGTGTTTGTGAATTGTGTGCGCAGTAGCCGCACGTGCATCAACAAAGTAGTGCCAAGCGTGCGCCTGTGTCATAAGTAAAGGGCCGGCTGGCTTGACCGTTAAAGGGTGCTGTAACCCCCGAAAGTACACTCCAGTCCAAACCGAAAAAAAATTATTTTCTGTGTTTGTGAATTGTGTGCGCAGTAGCCGCACGTGCATCAACAAAGTAGTGCCAAGCGTGCGCCTGTGTCATAAGTAAAGGGCCGGCTGGCTTGACCGTTAAGGGTGCTGTAACCCCCGAAAGTACACTCCAGTCCAAACCAAAAAAAAAATTATTTTCTGTGTTTGTGAATTGTGTGCGCAGTAGCCGCACGTGCATCAACAAAGTAGTGCCAAGCGTGCGCCTGTGTCATAAGTAAAGGGCCGGCTGGCTTGACCGTTAAGGGTGCTGTAACCCCCGAAAGTACACTCCAGTCCAAACCAAAAAAAAATTTATTTTCTGTGTTTGTGAATTGTGTGCGCAGTAGCCGCACGTGCATCAACAAAGTAGTGCCAAGCGTGCGCCTGTGTCATAAGTAAAGGGCCGGCTGGCTTGACCGTTAAGGGTGCTGTAACCCCCGAAAGTACACTCCAGTCCAAACCAAAAAAAAAATTATTTTCTGTGTTTGTGAATTGTGTGCGCAGTAGCCGCACGTGCATCAACAAAGTAGTGCCAAACGTGCGCCTGTGTCATAAGTAAAGGGCCGGCTGGCGTGACCGTTAAAGGGTGCTGTAACCCCCAAAGTACACTCCAGTCCAAACCAAAAAAAAAATTATTTTCTGTGTTTGTGAATTGTGTGCGCAGTAGCCGCACGTGCATCAACAAAGTAGTGCCAAGCGTGCGCCTGTGTCATAAGTAAAGGGCCGGCTGGCTTGACCGTTAAAGGGTGCTGTAACCCCCGAAAGTACACTCCAGTCCAAACCAAAAAAAAAATTATTTTCTGTGTTTGTGAATTGTGTGCGCAGTAGCCGCACGTGCATCAACAAAGTAGTGCCAAGCGTGCGCCTGTGTCATAAGTAAAGGGCCGGCTGGCTTGACCGTTAAAGGGTGCTGTAACCCCCAAAGTACACTCCAGTCCAAACCGAAAAAAAATTATTTTCTGTGTTTGTGAATTGTGTGCGCAGTAGCCGCACGTGCATCAACAAAGTAGTGCCAAGTGTGCGCCTGTGTCATAAGTAAAGGGCCGGCTGGCTTGACCGTTAAAGGGTGCTGTAACCCCCGAAAGTACACTCCAGTCCAAACCAAAAAAAAAATTATTTTCTGTGTTTGTGAATTGTGTGCGCAGTAGCCGCACGTGCATCAACAAAGTAGTGCCAAGCGTGCGCCTGTGTCATAAGTAAAGGGCCGGCTGGCTTGACCGTTAAAGGGTTCTGTAACCCCCAAAGTACACTCCAAACCAAAAAAATATATATTTTCTGTGTTTGTGACTTGTGTGCACTGTGGCTGCACGTGCATCAACAAAGGAGCAGCGCCAAGCGTGCGCCTGTGTCCCATAAGTAAAGAGCCGGCTGGCTCATTTCTTAAAGGGTGGTGTAACCCACAAAGTGCACTACTCTCCAGCAAAAATAAAAAAATATTTTCTGTGTTTGTGTGCGCTTTAGCCGCACGTATATATATCAATATAACATAAATGGAGGACCAAACTTTCTCTGATAAAAATAAAATAGGGAAAGATCAAGAACCACTTCCTACTAGTGCTGTTGCTGCTGCTGGGAGTTGTTCATCATCCCAGAGAGGAAGTAGGAACATCACTACTTTTACTAAACAATTGACCCTCCAACAGTCCCTAGCGATGAGGATGAAGTACGACAGCAGTCATCCTGAAGCAAAACGTATAACTGAGGCCTTGACTGCTATGTTGGTGTTAGACGTGCGTCCGGTATCCGACATTAGTGCAGTGGGATTTAGACAATTGATGGAGGTAGTGTGTCCTCGGTTCCAAATCCCGTCTAGATTCCACCTGCATCCTCAAAGCAGCAGCGACAAGCGTGCGTCTGTCTGTTAAAGGGTGGTGACACCCTCAAAGTGTTCTACACAAACAATTAAAATATTGTTCTTTTTTTTCGGTCTTTGTGAAATGTGTGGGCTGTAGCCGCACCTGCATCCTTAAAGCAGCAGCGACAAGCGTGCGTCTGTCTGTTAAAGGGTGGTGTAACTCTCAAAGTGCTCCAAAAAATAAAAAACTATTTTTTTTATGTGTTTGTGACTTGTGTGCGATGTAGCCGCACTTGCATCCTCAAAGCAGCAGCGACAAGAGTGCGTCTGTCTGTTAAAGGGTGGTGACACCCTCAAAGTGTGCTACACAAACAATAAAAATATTCTTCTTTTTTCTGTCTTTGTGAATTGTGTGGGCTGTAGCCGCACCTGCATCCTTAAAGCAGCAGCGACAAGCGTGCGTCTGTCTGTTAAAGGGTGGTGACACCCTCAAAGTGTGCTACACAAACAATTAAAATATTGTTCTTTTTTTTTCTGTCTTTGTGAATTGTGTGGGCTGTAGCCGCACTTGCATCCTCAAAGCAGCAGCGACAAGCGTGCGTCTGTCTGTTAAAGGGTGGTGACACCCTCAAAGTGTGCTACACAAAGAATAAAAATATTCTTCTTTTTTTTTCTGTCTTTGTGAATTGTGTGGGCTGTAGCCGCACTTGCATCCTCAAAGCAGCAGCGACAAGCGTGCGTCTGTCTGTTAGAGGGTGGTGTAACCCTCAAAGTGTGCTCCACAAACAATAAAAATATTCTTTTTTTTTTTCTGTCTTTGTGAATTGTGTGGGCTGTAGCCGCACTTGAATCCTCAAAGCAGCAGCGACAAGCGTGCGTCTGTCTGTTAAAGGATTACATCGGTGACAGCATCCAAGTAGGCATGTCAGACAGTCCGTACCTGTACTGGCAGGAAAAAGAAGCAATTTGGAGGTCCCTGTACAAACTGGCTCTATTTTACCTGAGTTGCCCCCCCTCCAGTGTGTACTCCGAAAGAGTGTTTAGTGCAGCCGGGAACCTTGTTAGCGAAAGGCGTAGGAGGTTGCTTCCACAAAATGTGGAGAAGATGATGTTCATAAAATGAATGATCAACTCTTCCAGGGAGACCAGCCTCCAGAACGTACAGAGGGACCTGTGGTTCCAGCAGGGACGAATTAATACTCTGTGAGGATGAGGATGTACATAACACTGAAGAGGGTGAGGAATCTGTGGATGAGGAGGATGAGGACGACTTCTTGCCTCCGTAGAGCCAGTTTGTGCAGGGACAGATTAATTGCCAGCTTGTTTTGTGGGGGCCCAAACGAACCAATCATTTCAGCCACAGTTGTGTGGCAGACCCTGGCGCTGAAATGATTGGTTTGTTAAAGTGTGCATGTCCTGTTTATACAACATAAGGGTGGGTGGGAGGGCCCAAGGACAATTCCATCTTGCACCTCTTTTTTTTCTTTGCATTATGTACAGTTTGGGGCCTAGTTTTTCAATGCCATCCTGTCTGCCACTGCAGTTTCACGCCTAGATGGGTCACGTGTTTGTGCCGCCCACTCGTGTCGCTTAGCATAGTCATCCAGCTACCTCGGTGCAACCTTTTGGACATAAAAACACTATTGTGAGGTGTGAGGTATTCAGAATAGACTGGAAATGAGTGGAAATTAAGGTTATTGAGGTTAATAATAGCATAGGAGCAGAAAAACCTACAAATTCTGTGATTTTAGCTGTTTTTATGCTTTTTTTCAAAAAAATACAGATCCAAAACACAAAACCCAGAACCCAAAACACGGAAGGGTGGTTTTGGCAAAACCAATCCAGATCCAAAACACGAAGAAAGATCCAGATCCAAAACCAAAACACAAAACACGAAAAGTGGCCGGTGCACACCCCTAATATATATGTCTGTGATTTGCTTCATGACTATTTAACAACTACATAGCAATAGTCCTAACTTTACTCATACTCCACTGCTATATGATAGTTCCCTGCCATCAGGGGTAGCTGGGGCCATTCTGCATTTGGCAGCATGGCATCGCTAGTGACATTCTGAGATCTTTCTGCATGTACAAAAGATCTGAGGATGCTACGGATGACCCGCAGTACCGCGCGTCAGCCTCGTGATAGTGGGTACATACTACACAATTTGAACGATTTGTTGTTCCGATACATCGGAATCTGTCAATCACTCAAGATATCATGTAGTGTGTATCCACCTTAAGAGTGCCCCAACATAGAGTCTTTCTTATCTTTGGTAAGCTCCTGGTAATTATCCAGGTAATGAGCAGCCTTGATTGCCAGACCACTTGTGAGAGGATGATAAAAGGTGTGTCAGTTTCTCTGGGCAGTCTCTCACTACCTGGGGGTCAGACCTCTTGAGACACTGCAATGGCTTTATGCAGGGCCGCAACTAGGGGGGGGTTGGAGGTGCACGTGCACCGGGTGAGCCGCTGTACCTGGTGCCAGTGACCTCCAGCTCGGCGCTGCAGAGAGGCTCCAAGCCGGACGTCCGCTGGTAATATTTATTACCAGCGGGCGCCCGGCTCCTTCTCTGCAGCGACGCGGTGTAGCCGGAGCTGGAGGCTGGAGTTCTCTCCCGAACTCCAGCTTCCGGCTCTCCCCACGGGCACTATGGGGGAGACGTCATGACATCTCCCCCATAGTTCCAAGGAGCAGCCGGCGGACCGGACGCGACGCTGGATGCAGGAGCGGGGTTCAAGGTAAGTATTTTTTTTTTTTAATAAGCTGCACTACAGGGGCATTATTATGGGGGCAGGGGCATTACCACAGGGGCATTACTATGGGGGCATAGGCAATAAGGGGCATTAATAATGGGGCATGAGCACTACAGGGGCATTACTATTGGGGCATGGGCACTACAGGGGCATTACCACAGGGGCATTACTGTGGGGGCATGAGCACTACAGGGGCATTACTGTAAGGGCACTACAGGGATATTACTATGGGGGCATGGGCAATACAGGGGCATTACTATGAGAGCATGGGCACTACAGGGGCATTACTATGAGAGCATGGGCACTACAGGGGCATTACTATGAAAGCATGGGCACTACAGGGGCATTAATATGGGAGCATGGGCACTACAGGGGCATTACTGTATGGTGGGCACTACAGGGGCATTACTACATTACTATGGGGGTATTAACATATGGGCATTACTATGGGGGCATTACAATATGGGCACTACTGCAGGGGGAATTACATGGGGGGCGCCAAATTACTGTCTTGCCCCTGGTGACAAAAATCCTAGTTTCGGCCCTGCTTTATGTATATGCTGCTTTGTGTGAGTTGGATATTGGGTCCTCCCACCCTTAGAGAAGAAGACCTATGTACTGTAAGTGCCAGACAAGCTAGGATATATTTTATGTATTATGTATTTTGTGCTGCAAAATAAAATTAGTTGCATATACTTGTACCAAGGCAATGGACTGGTGTGCTTTTAATCAGCTGCTGCAAGAGAAGTGCTACCATTCACCCCATGAGATGGCACGCGTCGACCTGATCTTGTAGTTTTATATATATATATATATATATATTATATATATATATAAATGTATGTATATGTATATATATATATATAAATGTATGAATATGTATGTATATATATATATATATATATATATATATATAAAAAACAGAAAACCCGGCACTCACCATGTTTAAACACTCTCAATGATGTCTAAATAAATAAATAATGGGGATTTGGTTCATGGATTGATCAATGCATTTTAAGCCCGAAGCCCACATCACGGGACCCCACTTTTCTGCAGGTCCTACACTATCCGTCACACTAATGGTAACCTGGTAGCTGTTATCACATAGTTTAGACTGAAAAAATGTTACCTGGTTTAAAGCTCACCTGCCAGCTACTGGCTTTTAAAGGTAAGGCAGTCACCTAACATAGCTTCTATCATACTACCAAAAGGACAGCTGACACAGGTTAATATAAACGAGTTTGCACATGGGGTGCATGGGAAAGCTATGATCACAAAAGGTTAATTAAAAATTAACCGCATAAACAAAGTCAGAAACCCACTGCACTCGCCACTCCCAGATTTGGGGTGCAGACCTGCACTCGCCATTCCCAGGACTGGGGTGCAAGTGGCCTGTGACCACATTGCCTAAATAAATAAAAACAGAAAACCCAGCACTCATCATGTTTAAACACTCTCAATGATGTCTAAATAAATAAATAATGGGGATTTGGTTCATGGATTGATCAATGCATTTTAAGCCCGCAGCCCACATCACGGGACCCCACTTTTCTGCAGGTCCTACACTATCCGTCACACTAATGGAAACCTGGTAGCTGTTATCACATAGTTTAGACTGAAAAAATGTTACCTGGTTTAAAGCTCACCTGCCAGCTACTGGTTTTTAAAGGTAAGGCAGTCACCTAACATAGCTTCTATCATACTACCAAAAGGACAGCTGACACAGGTTAATATAAACTAGGGGTGTGCACCGGCCACTTTTCGTGTTTTGTGTTTTGGTTTTGGATCTGGATCTTTCTTCGTGTTTTGGATCTGGATTGGTTTTGCCAAAACCACCCTTCCGTGTTTTGGGTTCTGGGTTTTGTGTTTTGGATCTGTATTTTTTTGAAAAAAAGCATAAAAACAGCTAAAATCACAGAATTTGTAGGTTTTTCTGCTCCTATGCTATTATTAACCTCAATAACCTTAATTTCCACTCATTTCCAGTCTATTCTGAATACCTCACACCTCACAATAGTGTTTTTATGTCCAAAAGGTTGCACCGAGGTAGCTGGATGACTATGCTAAGCGACACGAGTGGGCGGCACAAACACGTGACCCATCTAGGCGTGAAACTGCAGTGGCAGACAGGATGGCATTGAAAAACTAGGCCCCAAACTGTACATAATGCAAAGAAAAAAAAGAGGTGCAAGATGGAATTGTCCTTGGGCCCACCCTTATGTTGTATAAACAGGACATGCACACTTTAACAAACCAATCATTTCAGCGCCAGGGTCTGCCACACAACTGTGGCTGAAATGATTGGTTCGTTTGGGCCCCCACAAAACAAGCTGGCAATTAATCTGTCCCTGCACAAACTGGCTCTACGGAGGCAAGATGTCATCCTCATCCTCCTCATCCACCGATTCCTCACCCTCTTCAGTGTGTACATCCTCATCCTCACAGAGTATTAATTCGTCCCTGCTGGAACCACAGGTCCCTCTGTACGTTCTGGAGGCTGGTCTCCCTGGAAGAGTTGATAATTCATTTTATGAACATCATCTTCTCCACATTTTGTGGAAGCAACCTCCTACGCCTTTCGCTGACAAGGTTCCCGGCTGCACTAAACACTCTTTCGGAGTACACACTGGAGGGGGGGCAACTAAGGTAAAATAGAGCCAGTTTGTACAGGGACCTCCAAATTGCTTCTTTTTCCTGCCAGTACAGGTACGGACTGTCTGACATGCCTACTTGGATGCTGTCACCGATGTAATCCTTTAACAGACAGACGCACGCTTGTCGCTGCTGCTTTGAGGATTCAAGTGCGGCTACAGCCCACACAATTCACAAAGACAGAAAAAAAAAAGAATATTTTTATTGTTTGTGGAGCACACTTTGAGGGTTACACCACCCTTTAACAGACAGACGCACGCTTGTCGCTGCTGCTTTGAGGATGAAAGTGCGGCTACAGCCCACACAATTCACAAAGACAGAAAAAAGAAGAAGAATATTTTTATTGTTTGTGTAGCACACTTTGAGGGTGTCACCACCCTTTAACAGACAGACGCACGCTTGTCGCTGCTGCTTTAAGGATGCAGGTGCGGCTACAGCCCACACATTTCACAAAGACCGAAAAAAAAAGAACAATATTTTAATTGTTTGTGTAGCACACTTTGAGGGTGTCACCACCCTTTAACAGACAGACGCACGCTTGTCGCTGCTGCTTTAAGGATGCAGGTGCGGCTACAGCCCACACAATTCACAAAGACAGAAAAAAGAAGAATATTTTTATTGTTTGTGTAGCACACTTTGAGGGTGTCACCACCCTTTAACAGACAGACGCACTCTTGTCGCTGCTGCTTTGAGGATGCAAGTGCGGCTACATCGCACACAAGTCACAAACACATAAAAAAAATAGTTTTTTATTTTTTGGAGCACTTTGAGAGTTACACCACCCTTTAACAGACAGACGCACGCTTGTCGCTGCTGCTTTAAGGATGCAGGTGCGGCTACAGCCCACACATTTCACAAAGACCGAAAAAAAAAGAACAATATTTTAATTGTTTGTGTAGCACACTGTGAGGGTGTCACCACCCTTTAACAGACAGACGCACGCTTGTCGCTGCTGCTTTAAGGATGCAGGTGCGGCTACAGCCCACACAATTCACAAAGACAGAAAAAAGAAGAAGAATATTTTTATTGTTTGTGTAGCACACTTTGAGGGTGTCACCACCCTTTAACAGACAGACGCACTCTTGTCGCTGCTGCTTTGAGGATGCAAGTGTGGCTACATCGCACACAAGTCACAAACACATTAAAAAAAATTTTGATTTTTTTTGGAGCACTTTGAGAGTTACAACACCCTTTAACAGACAGACGCACGCTTGTCGCTGCTGCTTTGAGGATGCAAGTGCGGCTACAGCCCACACAATTCACAAAGACAGAAAAAAAAAGAACAATATTTTAATTGTTTGTGTAGCACACTTTGAGGGTGTCACCACCCTTTAACAGACAGACGCACGCTTGTCGCTGCTGCTTTAAGGATGCAGGTGCGGCTACAGCCCACACATTTCACAAAGACAGAAAAAAAAGAACAATATTTTAATTGTTTGTGTAGCACACTTTGAGGGTGTCACCACCCTTTAACAGACAGACGCACGCTTGTCGCTGCTGCTTTGAGGATGCAGGTGGAATCTAGACGGGATTTGGAACCGAGGACACACTACCTCCATCAATTGTCTAAATCCCACTGCACTAATGTCGGATACCGGACGCATGTCTAACACCAACATAGCAGTCAAGGCCTCAGTTATACGTTTTGCTTCAGGATGACTGCTGTCGTACTTCATCCTCATCGCTAGGGACTGTAGGAGGGTCAATTGTTTAGTAAAAGTAGTGATGTTCCTACTTCCTCTCTGGGATGATGAACAACTCCCAGCAGCAGCAACAGCACTAGGAGGAAGTGGTTCTTGATCTTTCCCTATTTTATTTTTATCGGAGAAAGTTTGGTCCTCCATTTATGTTATATTGATATATAATATACGTGCGGCTAAAGCGCACACAAACACAGAAAATATTTTTTTATTTTTGCTGGAGAGTAGTGCACTTTGTGGGTTACACCACCCTTTAAGAAATGAGCCAGCCGGCTCTTTACTTATGGGACACAGGCGCACGCTTGGCGCTGCTCCTTTGTTGATGCACGTGCAGCCACAGTGCACACAAGTCACAAACACAGAAAATATATTTTTTTTGGGTTTGGAGTGTACTTTGGGGGTTACAGAACCCTTTATTGGTCAAGCCAGCCGGCCCTTTACTTATGACACAGGCGCACGCTTGGCACTACTTTGTTGATGCACGTGCGGCTACTGCGCACACAATTCACAAACACAGAAAATAATTTTTTTTTGGGTTTGGACTGGAGTGTACTTTCGGGGGTTACAGCACCCTTTAACGGTCAAGCCAGCCGGCCCTTTACTTATGACACAGGCGCACACTTCGCACTACTTTGTTGATGCACGTGCGGCTACTGCGCACACAATTCACAAACACAGAAAATAATTTTTTTTTTGGTTTGGACTGGAGTGTACTTTGGGGGTTACAGCACCCTTTAACGGTCAAGCCAGCCGGCCCTTTACTTATGACACAGGCGCACGCTTGGCACTACTTTGTTGATGCACGTGCGGCTACTGCGCACACAATTCACAAACACAGAAAATAATTTTTTTTTTGGTTTGGACTGGAGTGTACTTTGGGGGTTACAGCACCCTTTAACGGTCAAGCCAGCCGGCCCTTTAATTATGACACAGGCGCACGCTTGGCACTACTTTGTTGATGCACGTGCGGCTACTGCGCCCACAATTCACAAACACAGAAAATAATTTTTTTTTTGGTTTGGACTGGAGTGTACTTTCGGGGGTTACAGCACCCTTTAACGGTCAAGCCAGCCGGCCCTTTACTTATGACACAGGCGCACGCTTGGCACTACTTTGTTGATGCACGTGCGGCTACTGCGCACACAATTCACAAACACAGAAAATAATTTTTTTTTGGGTTTGGACTGGAGTGTACTTTCGGGGGTTACAGCACCCTTAACGGTCAAGCCAGCCGGCCCTTTACTTATGACACAGGCGCACGCTTGGCACTACTTTGTTGATGCACGTGCGGCTACTGCGCACACAATTCACAAACACAGAAAATAATTTTTTTTTTGGTTTGGACTGGAGTGTACTTTCAGGGGTTACAGCACCCTCTAACGGTCAAGCCAGCCGGCCCTTTACTTATGACACAGGCGCACGCTTGGCACTACTTTGTTGATGCACGTGCGGCTACTGCGCACACAATTCACAAACACAGAAAATAATTTTTTTTTGGTTTGGATTGGAGTGTACTTTCGGGGGTTACAGCACCCTTTAACGGTCAAGCCAGCCGGCCCTTTACTTATGACACAGGCACACGCTTGGCACTACTTTGTTGATGCACGTGCGGCTACTGCGCACACAATTCACAAACACAGAAAATATATTATTTTTTTAGCACTTGGGGGGAGCACCCCTGATGAACAGAGCACCCCCTGGACAACACTACAGCACCCCTTTAGGACTGGGACACTGCACAGGACTTTGGAGTGTACACAGCCCCTATGGAGAACTGACTGCACAACACAGTCCAGCCAGCCCCTATGGACTTTGAAGTAGTGGACACAGCCCCTATTAACAACAGCAGCACAGCACAACACAGCCAGTCCCTATGGACTTTGAAGTAGTGGACAACAGCAGCACTACACTACACTACACTACACAGCCCTAACTCCCACCCTCCCTCTTCACTGTCCACAGCCGAGTGAGAAAATGGCGCCGACGCGGGTACCTAATATAGGATCCAAAACCCGTGAGACTCGGAAGGCGGGATGATGACGTTTTGCCTCGATTTCAGATCCGAGTCAGGCGGGAAAAGTCGAGCCTGATGCGGATCGGACTCGGATCGGGGGGGCTCAGGGGGGTTCGGATTTCAGAAATCCGAACCCGCTCACCCCTAATATAAACGAGTTTGCACATGGGGTGCATGGGAAAGCTATGATCACAAAAGGTTAATTAAAAATTAACCGCATAAACAAAGTCAGAAACCCACTGCACTCACCACTCCCAGATTTGGGGTGCAGACCTGCACTCGCCATTCCCAGGACTGGGGTGCAAGTGGCCTGTGACCACATTGCCTAAATAAATAAAAACAGAAAACCCAGCACTCACCATGTTTAAACACTCTCAATGATGTCTAAATAAATAAATAAATAATGGGGATTTGGTTCATGGATTGATCAATGCATTTAAGCCCGCAGCCCACATCATGTGACCCCACTTTTCTGCAGGTCCTACACTATCCGTCACACTAATGGAAACCTGGTAGCTGTTATCACATAGTTTAGACTGAAAAAATGTTACCTGGTTTAAAGCTCACCTGCCAGCTACTGGCTTTTAAAGGTAAGGCAGTCACCTAACATAGCTTCTATCATACTACCAAAAGGACAGCTGACACAGATTAATATAAACAAGTTTGCACATGGGGTGCATGGGAAAGCTATGATCACAAAAGGTTAATTAAAAATTAACCGCATAAACAAAGTCAGAAACCCACTGCACTCGCCACTCCCAGATTTGGGGTGCAGACCTGCACTCGCCATTCCCAGGACTGGGGTGCAAGTATATAGTGTTAGGTATTGGGACAGAGTGGGTCTCTCCCACATTCTGAGGAAAGGGTTAACCTCCTTGTAACCGGGGAGGAACCACACCCATACCTCAATTAAGACCAGCTAAGGTATAAAACCTGGTAAGTTTAGTCAGTGGAAATCTGGGGGAGAGGTTGCACCTTTAGCAGCTCTCTCTATGCTGGACAATCTGAACCATGACTGTGCTGGGAATAGTCTGCTAGTTTGAACTGCTGTCTCATGTAAGCTGAATTATTGTTCCTGAACTGTGTTTGCCTTATGTAAGAAGTCATTACACTGACTCTGCCTTTTCAAGCCTGGAATAAAAAGCTTACTTGTTTGCATCATCTCAGTCTCCCATTGGTCATCTGATCTTACCCTCTACATTGTGGTATCAGAAGTGGGATAAAGTGGGTCCTGTGCCAGGGATCCTAAAGAGACAACCATGAAAGTCATTTGCAACAAATGTTGGACTTCTTTAAATAGCAGCAAGCAGTGGTAACTGCTCCAGTACTTCCAAAAATGCAATCCTCAGATGATGTGGAGGCCTTTCTTACTACTTTTGAAAGGGTTGCTACCTTGCAAACATGGCCCAAAAATTTCTGGGCCATACGGATTGCCCCTCTGCTAACAGGGGAGGCCCAAGCTGCATATACCACCCTCTCCCTGTAAGGGTGCAAAAATATATGACCGAGTGAAGGCTGCCATAGCGGATCGGTTTGGTCTCCATCTAGAAGTGTGGAAATTTAGGTCTGTGTCCTATGATCCTGATGGAAGGCAACATGTCCTGGCCCAGAAACTGGCCGACCTTGCAGTCAAATGGCTGCAGCCTGACCTACATAATTCTGGCCGGCTGGTAGAGTTGGTCACTCTCGAACAGTTTGTTGCACTTCTCCCTGCCAAAGTTGCTCGCTGGGTCCAGCTGCATCAAGTTGAGAATTTGGATTCCGCTGTCTGGCTAGTGGAAAATGCCTTGCTGGCGCAGGATGGTATGGAGAACCTTTCTTCTTTAATTATGCCAGCCTATCCCCGTCTGTCTCCACAGCGGGCATTGTGTCAGGATAAGGTGCCCCCACGTATGGATTTGGATAGACACCAGTACCCCTCGCAGACAATGGCTCTTGGGAAATTGAGGCCCACAGCTTTGCCCTTCTCTTCACGTAAAGAGGGAATTCGACCCAGAAGTCATTCTATGGGGAAGGTGATCGACGCCCATTTTCCAGAAGATGGAAGTCCAGAGTTGAGGACTTTGCCTAATAACTCCAGCTCAAGTATGTTTCTCATGCGGGCAAGGTGGGCATCAAAAATGGGCATGTCCACAGATGGATTGCTCTTTTTCCAGTGTCTTTATAGCTATAGAGCCCTTTATCTCCTCTGCACAGTTGTTGGGAAGCAAGAGATTTGAAAGCAGATGCATGACTTTATCAGTCCTCTCTTTTTTCATAATACCTGCTACTTACTATATCTTTCCTACTATTATAACTGTCACTGAGGGTGTGGAAACCTCATTTGTCATTAGATGCTTTTTAGCAGATGACTAAAAGTAGCATCTAACTCCTCTGGATGAGCAGCTTTTTTAAACCAGGCTTTTCTTTCTACCAAGTCTATTACGGGAGAGATATGATTGATCCTCAAACATCTGCATAAAGATATTAGATACTAATGATCAATATTTCCATATATATGAAACCGGTAGGACCATTTACAATAAATGTATGTTACTTTACTGTGGAAAAACTAACTACATAAATTACTTTTCACCCTTTGACAAATCATTATGATCACACTGACAACGTCTCCAGGGTTGTATTAGTTTGTATGAAAATAATGCCCTGGGGAGCTGTGATGATCATTGAATGATGTTCAACATGATTCTTATGTGATGTATTCTCTGTGCTTTAAATTTTGAAAATATAAGTTTATTTTTAATAATGCACTATAATAATAAAAACTGTTTTTAACAGTTGACATTAGGTTTGTGCCATCAGAAAAAATGCTTTTCTTTTCTCTTTTGTACAAAGCTATAGAGACCTGCCCTCTTCTGCCTACAATACAGGCATGTGCGCAAGTCGGTAATAGACTGGCCGAGGACTTGGTGAGCTCTAGATCTGCTACTACCCTGATACAAAGGGATTTGTTGTCCCCTAGTTGTTGTTGCCCCACAAACTAGTCCGCATCTGTTGTGTGCATGGAGATGTTTGGGCCTTCCCTGCTGCCATGGTTGTTTTGATGATCAGGGGAAAGACTGCCAAACTGCGTGTGGGTGTGTGTCCTTGGTTACCAGTCCTTGTGCTAATAGGTCATGACTGGCCTCACTTCCGGGCTCTTGTTCTGTCGGAGGAACAGGTGCCTGCAGCAACCCTTGGAGAGACATTTCCCTTCTCCTCTGATTTGTTTTGGTCTTGGGTAAAGGCTCCTAAATATATGAAACAAAGGAGAGGGGATCACAGAGACTGGCTTGCTCATAATGTTTTGTTGGGGCAAAAGGTCTTTTCCCATAATGCTACAGCTCACAATGTGCCTGTAAATGCTGATGTTCCTGTTCATGTCAATGTATCTGATAATTCTGATGAACCTGTCATTGCTAGTGTGCCTATGTATGCTGATGTCCATGGTAATGCTGAGAGGTCTAGGAACACTGATGTGTCTAGCAGCCTGCCTAATCCTCATGGCGCGGGGAATAACACTGAGGTTCAATTAAGTAGTATTAATGAAGAGGTCTTAACACTTCCCCTTGTGCCTCAGCCTGATTTAAGAAGGCCCAATGGAAAGATTCTGCTTTAAAAGAGCTTTTGAAAAGGTTCTTTCAGTGGATGGTGTCCTCTTGTCACATGTAACAGAAGTAAAATATCCCCATTTTGTGTTGCTTAGAGAGGTTTTATATCAACTATACAAGCATAAACAAACGGAGGAGGTGATACGACAGTTGGTGGTCCCAGGCCCTTTCAGAAAGCAGGTTCTAGTTTTAGCCCATGCAGTTCCTTGGGGTGGTCATTTGGGATGGGATAAGATGATATAGAGAATAACCTAGCGGTTCTATTGGCCAGGTGTTTATGCTGAGGTCCCACAGTTCTGTTCCGCTTGTTCAGAGTGTCAAAAGACAACAGTAAACTGACCATCTCCTGCCCTGCTGATTCCTCTCCCAATTATAGGGGTCCCCTTTGAAAAATTAGGGTTTGATTTAGTGGGTCCGATTGAACCACCATCTAAAGGCTATAAATTCATGTTAGTTGTGGTTGACTATGCCACCCGTTATCCGGAGGCATTTCCCTTAAGGGTCGCTACAGTCAAACAGGTAGTGACTAAGTTATTAGAGCTGTCTTCCAGGGTTGGATTACCTAAAGATAATCTTAGCGACCAAGGGACAAATTTTATGTATGAGTTAATGCAGGGGGTGTTAAAATTATTAAAAATTAAATCTGTCAGAACCACAGTATATCATCCTCAAACTGATGGTTTAGTCAAAAGATTTAACCGTACACTAAAGGCTATGTTAAACAAATTTATAGAGACAGAAAAAAGGTAGGATGAGCTTCTACCCTATTTGTTATTTGCAATCAGAGAAGTGCCCCAGGCTTCTACTTGCTTTGTCCCTTTTGAGCTTCTTTATGGGAAGAACAACCTTCTGTGGGAAGCATGGGAAGAACATGGGGAAGCATGGGAAGAACAACCAATAAAGGGTGAAAGCATCCTTCAATATGTGGTCCAGATGCATAATCGCATAGACCTACTAAGTCATTTGGCCCGGGAAAATTTAGTATATGCACAGGAGGCTCAAAAATTTCTCTGTAACCGCAATGCCCAAACTCGAGTTCACCTGGGGATAAAATCCTTTTGTTGTTTCCTACTCAGGGAAGCAAATAATTAGAAGGGTTGGTAAAGTAAATTATGAAGTCTCTCAACCTGACTCTTGTAGAGGTAGGCAGATTTACTATGTTAACCTGTTGGAAGGATCAAGATGTGATTTTTGTAGACCCTGGTAATGACCATAGTGATCTTGGTCCACAGATTCCTCAGTCCAATGGGGTTTCTCCCCTTGAACATTTGAATTCAGACAAGCTGAAGCTTCCCTTGGGGAATTTTGGTAAATTCCCAGATGTTTTTTCTGATAAATTTGGTCTTACATGACATTGTAACCCCTCCTGGCGTAGTAGTTCGACAAAGATCCTATAGGCTTCCAAGGGAAAAACAAGCACAGTTAATCAAGGAAATACAAGAAATGTTGAAGATAGTGGTAATTGAGGAGTCTTCTAGTTACTGGTGTAGCCCCATTGTCTTGGTCCCGAAACCAGATGGTTCCACAAGATTCTGCATAGACTTCTGCAAAGTTAATGCAGTGTCCAAATTTGATGCCTACCCAATGCCAAGGGTCGATGACCTGCTTGATAGGTTTGGTTCGGACAGATATATTTCTACCCTTGATCTTATGAAGGGATATTGGCAAATTGAGCTGACAGAGGAAGCTAGGAAGAAAACTGCTTTTTCTACTACTCTGTTGGGCCTCTTTCAGTGGAAAACAATGCCTTTTGGCTTGCATTGTGCTAGAAACTAGATATTCTGTAATAGAAAAAGAATGCCTCGCTATAAAATGGGCTCTTGAGTCATTGAGATATTATGTATGTGGGGTCAGGTTTACTGTGGTTACTGATCATGCACCGTTAAAATGGTTACAGTCTATGAAAAATTCTAACGCAAGACTGAGAAGGTGGTACCTGGCTCTCCAGCCTTTTTCCATTGAAGTCCGGCACAGACCGGGACGTCTACATCTGAATGCAGATTTTTTTTGTCCTGAACTTGGCTGGAGAGTTGGGCTTCCGCCGTGGGTGATTTAGGTTCTCCCTTTAACGGGGGAGGTATGTCACAGAGTGGGTCTCTCCCACATTCTGAGGAAAGGGTTAACCTCCCTATAATAAGGGAGGAACAACACCCTTACCTTAATTAAGACCAGCTAAGGTATAAAACCTGATAAATTTAGTTAGTCAGTGGAAATGTGAGGGAGAGGTTGCACCTTTAGCAGCTCTCCCTATGCTGGACATTCTGAACCATGACTGTGATGGAAATTATCTGCTAGTTTGACCTGCTGTCTCATGTAAGCTGAATTATTGTTCCTGAACTGTGTTTGCCTTATGTAAGAAGTCATTACACTGACTCTGCCTTTTCAAGCCTGGAATAAAAAGCTTACTTGTTTGCATCATCTCAGTCTCCCATTGGTCATCTGAACTTACCCGCTACAAGTGTATATATACTTATATATACGTATATATTTTTTACTATTTTGACAGGATGACTGCTGAATTTTTATGATTGCTTTTCTAGCTGTAACTGGAATCTGGAGACTTGACTTATGTTAAGAAAACACATATTCTTTATGTCTTTACTGTGCACATGATTACAGTTGTTAAAAGTACTTTTATTTATGTTGGCTATGCCTTTTATTTTGGCTCAACTACTTTTTTATGGTCTACAGTGAGTTATTCACATTTTATTAAACAGCCAGAGCACTACTATTAAATATATGAGGCTTGGTTGAACATTCTGTGTGAATTCTAGCACTGTGTGAAGGTATAAGAACTCAAAAAAGAAAAAGGTATTTTTGTACTAGAGTGTTGCAGTTTTTCTTTTAGAAAACTGACAGCATTTACCACCATATCATGCAAAGTCATTTGGTAACGCCCTAGCAATTGTATAAATGTATACTGTATGCTAGATGCATGGAATATAAAATGTTTGTTTAGTAACTGAATTTTATTCACCCATAGCCACCTTACCTCAGGTTGCTCCATGACAGACTCTGATGCTGGCAACTAAGACATTGATAGAATTCACAATTAAATTACTGCTGATGCAGCTCATAACATCACATTGCATCATCACATATCGCATTATGCAGTGTGTACTGGGCACGCGATGTATCGTTACTGTATATCGAGCCTTTGGCTGGGTCACACATCATGTAGTGTCATCCAACTTTAGACAGAACTCTGGAGCCACTGCAACATTGAATTAGTGAGGCTCTTCCATCAAACTATTCAGCAATCACATTACCCAATATATAAAGACAATATGTACTCATTACTGTTACCTGTTCAGAAAATAGCCACGGTGGCGGGAGTATAAGATAATTTGTGCTCCTGTTGTGTGCCACCACGTGCAAAGCATAGTGTGCGCCCCTCTCCTCTATCTCACAATTGTCAGTACACATTACTGTTTACATTATGCCAAGCACTGAACTATGGACCTGATTCAGAGTTCTACACTATTCCCATGTTCACGCAGTTGAGCGATTTTTGGTGGTCTACGCATGCATCCCAGCTGCACAGCGCACACGTGGTGATTAAATTGCGATTATGGTGGCAGTGTGGATTCAATCGCAAGTGACCTACAGGAAATTAATGTTTTGTGGGAGATAATGGAGTGATCTGGCCATTTTCTGGCGCATTTCCGTCCATGCCTGCAAACTTGTACACAGATAACATGGCTCCAGCATCTCAGATATGGCAGCAATGCTGCGCAACTGTAGACTCACTCAATTAATCAATGTTTGCCTGACCTGCGTTCGATGCTGTGTATGTGTACGTAGTTGCGGCCAGCTACGAAGGCTCCGATAGGCTTAGCAATACAAGGTTCTGCGGCTGTTGCATTAGCATATTTTTGAAAATCCAACACTGCTAAAATCACAGCTACGGCAGCATTAGCGTACAATTCTAAATCAGGCGCAATAAGAAAAGGACATAAAGCTAGGTTTGGTTCCGCACAGGAATTGTTGCCACATACTATACCACCAATAATATATTTATGGAACAGTTATACCAACAATATATATATCTTATTTTCTAGACTCTGGATATGAATTTAAATAAGCTGGTGGTGCACCCGGAGTCAATATGATAGTACACTAATCTAAACTCGAAGGAGAAAAAAAAGAGACTCTTTGTTGGGACACGCTTCTCTCTGATTATATCAAAATATAATTTAAAATGTAACCTTTATTTGGTCCAATTAGGGGGTAGAATAGGTAGGAAATACTTACCTTGGGACGATCTGGATTTTCACTGCTGCCGGGATGCCGCTGTCAGGATTTGAACCGCAGGCCGTCAAAGTGTGCTTAATCTTCCTCTGTTAGGTAGCCCCAACTGATTCTCAGGATATGTTTCAATCATATCAGTTATAATGAACAGGTGATACGGTCATCAACAATTGTCAATGAACTATAGCATGAGCATTATTACCTTTAAAGTATTGCTTATTCAATTTATAACCGTATGTTGCTGAGTCACTAAATAGCTGTTTCCCTATTTTCAGCATCAGTTGTAGATAATAGATATAAGTTAGTCAAGGCTGTAGGAGGCATTACGCTATTTAGTGACTCAGCAACATACGGTCTGTGGCTCCCAAATCACTTGGCAGATTCTGCTTTTCCTGGCTCATTTGGTGGCAGGTATGCGATAAGAGGAGTGGTCTTTTGGGGGGTTAGGGGGATGGGGTCTCTGGTTAGATTAATGGGAAGGCTGTAGAAATGAGATTATGTCGTGGGAGAGCTGCAGGATAGATCCAGGCTGTAGAAAGAGAGAGTAATTACTTGCCACAAAATTGTCCAATATTTTGTGACTGAAGGTAACTGCAATGACCAATTTTATTAAAGCCATCTGCAAGGCATTCATACTGTATGTGTTTATATTATAGTTATATTGGTCTTATTTTGAGTTATGGTGTGTACAAACGGTACGATCAGTCAGCAATAACGATATCACTGACTGATCGTCCTGCACCTTCCTGGTGTGCTGGATGATCGTTCATCCAGCACACCACCAACCCACCGATAGGCCAGCGACCCGCAATCAACGGGTCCCTATGTAGCCTGGTCGATATCTACCAAGTTGGCCTGCATGCACGGGTGATGGTCGATATCATTATAGACCATACGTGCCCGCGCATCGCTGGTCGTTGGGAACCAAAAAAAATGAACGATCTGAACGATAACGATATGGTCGTTATTGTTCATATCGTGCATTTTTATCGTACCGTGTGTATGCACCTTTAAGCACAAGTTATGGTCTTCATGCAAATAGCCAATCACATTTTCCCACACTGAAGTTGCTGTGATAGGTTATTTGCAGACGGGCCACTGAGCTTTCATTCACGTTATACCTCCACTAGAAGCGAGTTGAGCGCCATCTAGCAGCATTTTTATTTTTAACCAAAGAATTTCCAGTGAAGAAAGACAAAAAAAAGAAGGAAAAGAAAGACTAAGCAAAGCTGTGAATATTAATTGGGTCATAAAGGTATAAAATACAGCGTTTGTGACCACCAATCAGAAAAGAAGAAACATGCAAATAAAGGGCAATATAAAGGAAAACTAGGGTTTGGGACAGCCCCCATCTAAGATTAAAAAATGTGAGTATGCCAGTAGTACTTTAGTTCCATGCGCACTCCCTTGATCTGCCTCTCTAGATGTACTGTAGGAGCTGCAAGTGCAACTAACATGAGCTGCAAAATTGTTTTACTGTGGAATTTTACACTTGAAAGTTGGTCCTACTCTTATTGAGGCCCATTATATATGTATTTCGCAAAGAGTCTTTTATTAATGTTAACTGGAAAAAATAACAGTTATAAAATTATATATACAATTTATTTTTTTAATAAAAAATTAATAAATAATTGTAATAAAGTAAAATGTAGAAACCATAATAACTATATATAGCTCTATAGAAGTTTATGTGGAAATTTACAAAAAAGCAAATGCAACACATTGTCCTGAATATATCCAGTTTTTTAAATTTAAAAATAAAATGTAGAAAACCAGACTCTTTGCTCTGGGAAGAAAAGAAAGGGCAGCACATAAAGTAGCTCAGCGTGGCTCACAATGAATGCGTATGAAAGCTTTTATTTCAGTCAGTTTTTGATCTGCCTCTTGACATCAGCACTTAATGGCAGAAATAAATGTGGGGAACAGCAAGAGGCCTTCAGGCTCAATGGAGCAGGTTTACACAGTTGTAGCAGACGCCTGTTTGAATTAATCTTTTATGTTCTCTGATCTCTGAACAACATATGTATGCAGGGAAAGCACAGACATTATATATATATAAATATACATAATATATATATATATATATATATATATACACACACAGTGTGTGTATATGTATATATATGTATATATATACACACAGTGTGTGTGTATGTATATATATGTATATGTATATATATATATATATATATATATATATATACACATACACTATGTGTGTGTGTGTGTGTATATATATATATATATATATATATATATATATATACACACATATACACAAACGAGGGTTGATTGAAAAGTAATGAGACTGCCTCTGTTTTTCTGACCCATAGGTAGACGTGGCAACACTACAGTGTGCTGGTTATTGTGAAGCTCATACATCGATGTGTCCGAACCTGCGGTTGGAGTGCCGTAGACTTCTTTGTTTGGTTACAACGAGTGGAAGAGCTTCGTACGTTTCCGTCATGGCGGATGAGGAAGACGTGTCTGTGAGATTACATCAGAGATGTGTGATTGAATTTTGTGTTAAATTGGAAAAAGCGGAAATGAAACTCATGAAATGTTATGGCAAGCATACGGTGGAGAAACAATTAGCCGTGCTGCAGTATTTCAGTGGTGGAAGCACTTCAAAGAGGGTAATATGTGAGTGACTGATGAAGCGCGTTCTGGGAGACCATCAACCACGGTTACAAATGTCAACTTTGCCAAAGCTGCAGAGATGTTGCGAAATGACAGAAGGTAACTTTACACAAACTTTCGGCTTCACTTGGCGTCTCATTCAGACAGGTTCAGCATATTGTGACAAAGGTACTGAAAATTCAACACGTGTGTGCCAGATGGGGACCCAGGAATCTCACAGGAGAGCAGATGCGATGATGAGTTGATTCTTGCAAGAACACCGTTTGAATGTCGGAGAGGATTGTGATGTGTGACAAATCGTGGATTTGTCATTATGACCCGGAATCCAAATAACAGTCCATTGTATGGAAACACGAGAATTCACCTCCGCCCAAAAATTCTGTGTGATTTCTTCAAAGTGTAAAGTCATGCTTCTGCTGTTCTTTGATGCGCATGGTGTGATCCTACAGCACTGGGTTCCCCGTGGACAGACTAATGGTGACTTGCGTGGAGCCATGAGGAAGAAAAGACCATATTTGCTCAAGAAACAGTAGTTTTTGCTCCAAGACAATGCCCGACCACATGTTGCTGCTGTTGCATTGGCAGCACCGACTGAAATTAATGGGACTGGAACACCATATAGCCCGGACTTAGCGCCCTGTAATTTCTGGGCATTCCCAACCCTGAAAAAGCAAGTGCACGGAAAGAAGTTCTCAACAGATGATGAACTGAAAAATTCCACAGCTGCAACAGGACCCCGATAATTAACTAAAGCCGCAAACAAGGGAGCAATGCATCATTGCTCCGGCGCTGAGACAGCTGATATGAAAAACAGCTGTACCTGCGATCGGCTTCACTGCTCTTTTCGGAGCACTGAATCTTTTCACTGCTCCGAAGATGGTGAATGCTCCTGCCATCAAGCTCCGAAAATATTGTATTTCGGAACTTGTTAAATTCTGTCGTCCCCATACCATACTTTCAAACTCTCCCTGATTGTCTGGGAGACTCCCTGAAATAAGACGCAGTCTCCCTGATTCCATCGTACTCCCATTATTGTGTGTGTGTGTGTGTGTGTGTGTGTGTGTGTATATACATACAGAGATATATACATTCAAATGGAATAATAAGTATAATTTCCCTGCATTGGTTATAAGGTACAATGATCCCTATGCATTTTCTGAAAAGTATTAGTGTGTTTTCATCAACAAGTAGCTCTTACTGACTGCTTTGGGGCTCATTTACATTTGGATGTCAGTCAGTTGTATGACACGCCTCTCACATGTAACAGTACACGCCCACTTTACCGCCACGCTCATAGGTGATGCTTTCACAATCTCCCTGAAAAGCATTTTCCAAAGTAGGCAAATATGCCCCATACTAGTGAATGGGGACAGCAGGTCATTCTGCGAGAGGAAGGTAAGCAGGATATATGTGATATCTCTTGTTTTACCTTCTTGATGAATGGCCCGATAACTTAATTTCTACAATTGCAGGTGAAAATTTTCATTTTCACCTGCTTTTGTAGAAATTAAGTGGTGATGATGATGATGATGATGATGATGATGATGAAGAAGAATAGGCCCATAAAAGTGAGTCACAAAACAGTCAACTGCACGTTTTTGAATCGTTGTTGAACACTGCAAAAAATTTATTTCATGTGAAGGACGCTACTTTGAAAAAAAAAATGTTCAGATCAGATTTTTCTAGACTTCAAATATAGGAGCCCATTCGGACCCGGACGCTAAGCTGCTCTCTCACGCAGCTAAAAGGGGCAAGGTATTTAAATGCCACGATGGCACTGTCTGGTGTAAGGATGCCCTCTATGTCTTAGAGAGCGACGGCAGAGCGAACGCACGTCGGTATAAAGCCGCCCACTTTTCTCTCTTGACACATGTCATCTCCAGGAAGTGTGTGATTAATCAGAACCATCTAGAGCCATCGGAGCTGCACGTAGCACTTGAGGTAAACCTTACCCCGCCGCAAACGCTGCGATCACTGCAGGCTGAAGAACAACCGAGCGATGTGTACAATGACGCATCTTTGCTAATTAAGCACACCCATTAAACTCCGTTTTGATGGCCAGACACGCAGCACCACTCCCCCGTTCACAAGCACTTTCCCCTGTTACCACCCACAAATGGCACTGTCACTCAAAATAGCGTCCAGTCTGTGTACTATGAGAGCATGAGAGCACGATTCCCAACCACAGTAAGTGAGTCGCGCATGCGTACTTTGATGCATATGCATGTGATAATTACGCATAGCATGCGTTCGCAGCTTAGCGAACAGGTCTGAATCAGGCCCATAGTCAGTTTTGTTGCATTAAATTCCCAGAGTGCCGCTATTTTTTCCTTCTATGCTACACATTTGCAGAGGGCACCCGGGTACTGTATTACAGTTCAGAGAAGTGCCAGGCTATACTAGGGGTGAGCGGGTTCGGATTTCTGAAATCCAAACCAACCGAGCCCCCCCCCCGATCCGAGGCCGATCCGAGTCAGGCTCAACTTTTCCCGCCTGACTCGGATCTGAAATCGAGGCAAAACGTCATCATCCCGCCTTCCGGGTCTCGCGGGTTTTGGATCCTATATAAGGTACCTGCGTCGGCGCCATTTTCTCACTCGGCTGTGGACAGTGAAGAGGGAGGGTGGGAGTTAGGGCTGGCTGGGCTGTGTAGTGTAGTGTAGTGTAGTGTAGTGTTGTGCTATGCTGTGCTGCTGTTGTCCATAGGGGCTGTGTCCACTACTTCAAAGTCCATAGGGGCTGGCTGGACTGTGTTGTGCAGTCAGTTGTCCATAGGGGCTGTGTCCACTCCAAAGTCCTGTGCAGTGTCCCAGTCCTAAAGGGGTGCTGTAGTGTTGTCCAGGGGGTGCTCTGTCCGTCAGGGGTGCTCCCCCGAAGTGCTAAAAAAAAAAATTTTTTTCTGTGTTTGTGAATTGTGTGCACTGGCTGCACGTGCATCAACAAAGGAGCTGCGCCTGTGTCCCATAAGTAAAAGGCCAGCTGGTTTGTCCGTTAAAGGGTGCTGTAACCCCCAAAGGGCACTCCAAACAAAATAAAAAAATATATTTTTTTGTGTTTGTGAATTGTGTGCACAGTAGCCGCACATGCATCAACAAAGTAGTGCCAAGCGTGCGCCTGTGCCATAAATAAAGGGCCGGCTGGATTGACCGCTAAAGGGTGCTGTAACCCCCAAAGGGCACTCCAAACAATATAAAAAAATATTTTCTGTGTTTGTGAATTGTGTGCGCAGTAGCCGCACGTGCATCAACAAAGTAGTGCCAAGCGTGCGCCTGTGTCATAAGTAAAGGGCCGGCTGGCTTGTCCATTAAAGGGTGCTGTAACCCCCAAAGGGCACTCCAAACAAAATCAAAAAATATTTTCTGTGTTTGTGAATTGTGTGCGCAGTAGCCGCACGTGCATCAACAAAGTAGTGCCAAGCGTGCGCCTGTGTCCCATAAATAAAGGGCCGGCTGGATTGACCGCTAAAGGGTGCTGTAACCCCCAAAGGGCACTCCAAACAAAATAAAAAAATATATTTTTCTGTGTTTGTGAATTGTGTGCACTGTGGCTGCACGTGCATCAACAAAGGAGCAGCGCCAAGCGTGCGCCTGTGTCCCATAAGTAAAGGGTCGGCTGGCTCATTTCTTAAAGGGTGGTATAACCCACAAAGTGCACTAGTCTCCAACAAAAATAAAAAAATATTTTCTGTGTTTGTGTGCACCTTAGCCGCACGTATATATCAATATAACATAAATGGAGGACCAAACTTTCTCCGATAAAAATAAAATTGGGAAAGATCAAGAACCACTTCCTCCTAGTGCTGAAGCTGCTGCCACTAGTCATGACATAGACGATAACATGCAATCAACGTCGTCTGCCAAGGCCGATGCCCAATGTCATAGTAGAGGGCACATACAATCCCAAATGACAAAGTTCAGGAAAATGACCTTGAAAAAAACATTTAAATCATCTGAAGAGAAACGTAAACTTGCCAATATGCCATTTACGACACGGAGTGGCAAGGAATGGCTAAGATCTTTCCCTATGTTCATGACTAGTGGTTCAGCTTCACATGACGATGGAAGCCCTCCTCCCACTAAAAAAATCAAACGAGTTAAGCTGGCAAAAGCACAGTGAAGAACTGTGCGTTCTAAGAAGATATCACAAATCCCCAAGGAGAGTCCAAGTGTGGTGGTGGTTGCGATGCCTGACCTTCCCAGCACTGGACGGGAAGAGGTGGCTCTTTCCACAATTTGCACGTCCCCTGCAAGTGCTGAAAGGAGCACCCACAGTCCACTTGCTGATATGCAAATTGAAGATGTTACTGTTGAAGTACAACAGGATGAGGATACTGGTGTAGCTGGCGCTGAGGAGGAAGTTGGCGAGGAGGATTTTGATGGTGATGTGGTTTGTTTAAATCAGGCTCCGGGGGAGACAGTTGTTGTCCGTGGGATGAAAAAGCCCATCACGGTCATGCCTGGGCGAAGACCAAACATTCCACCTCTTTGGTCTGGCAATATTTCTATCCAAATCCGGACAACAACTGTCTTGCCATATGTACCATATGTAAAGGTGGAATAAGTAGGGGTAGGGACGTTAACCACCTAGGAACATCCTCCCTTATACGGCACCTGCAGCGCGTTCATAAAAAGTTACTGTCAAGTTCAGAAACTTTGGCTAAGACCGTAAGCAGTCCAGGGACACCTAAATCCCATTGTCCTGTTGTATCCAAGCACCTGCAAACCACACCATCAACTCCCTCCTCGTCAATTTCCTCCTTAGTCAGGATCGGAAGTAGTCCTGCAGGCCATGTCACTGGCATGACTGACTCTCCTATCCGGGATTCCTCCGGAGGATCCTGCATTGCTACGCCTCCTGCTGCCGCTGCTGCTGTTGCTGCTGCTGGGAGTCGTTCATCATCCCAGAGAGGAAGTAGGAACATCACTACTTTTACTAAACAATTGACCCTCCAACAGTCCTTAGCGAGGAGGATGAAGTACGACAGCAGTCATCCTAAAGCAAAACGTATAACTAATGCCTTGACTGCTATGTTGGTGTTAGACGTGCGGCCGGTATCCGCCATTAGTGCAGTGGGATTTAGACAATTGATGGAGGTAGTGTGCCCCCGGTTCCAAATCCCGTCTAGATTCCACTTCACTAGGCAGGCGATACCGAGACTGTACAGAAACGTCAGAAAAAGTGTCCTCAGTGTCTTGAAAAATGCGGTTGTACCCAATGTCCACTTAACCACGGACATGTGGATAAGTGGAACAGTGCAGACTAAGGACTATATGACTGTGACAGCCCACTGGGTAGATGTATCACCTTACGCAGCAACAGCAGCAGCGTTACCAGTAGCAGCATCTCAGAAACGCTAGCTCGTTCCAAGGCAGGCTACGCTGTGTATCACCGGTTTCAGTAAGAGGCACACCGCCGACAACCTCTTAGAGAAACTGAGGGAAATCATCGCCCAGTGGCTTACCCCACTTAGACTCTCCTGGGGATTTGTGATATCTGACAATGCCACCAATATTGTGCGGGCATTACATCTGGGCAAATTCCAGCACGTCCCATGTTTTGCTCACACAATAAACTTGGTGGTGCAGAATTTTCTGAAAAGCGACAGGGGCATGCAGGAGATGCTTTGGATGGCCCGAAAAATTTCTGGCCACTTTCGCCATTCAGCGACTGCGTGCCGAAGACTGGAGCGGCAGCAAACACTCTTGAACCTGCCCCACCATCACCTGAAGCAAGAGGTTGTGACGCAGTGGAACTCAACCCTCTATATGCTTCAGAGGATGGAGGAGCAGCAAAAGGCCATTCAAGCCTATACATCCACCTATGACATAGGCAAAGGAGGGGGTATGCACCTGACTCAAGCGCAGTGGAGAATAATTTCCGTTTTGTGCAAGGTTCTCCAGCCCTTCGAACTTGCCACACGTGAAGTCAGTTCAGACACTGCCAGCTTGAGTCAGGTCATTCCGCTCATCAGGCTTTTGCAGAAGCAGCTGGAGAAAGTGAAGGAGGAGCTAAGATGGAGCGCTACATTTTGGCCACCGTGCTCGATCCTAGGTTTAAAGCCTATGTGGTGTCTCTCTTTCTGGCCGACACAAGCCTGCAGAGGTGCAAAGACCTGCTGGTGAACACACTGTCAGCTGAAGCGGAACGTGACACGTCAACAGCTCCTTCTTCATTTTCTCCCGCAACTGGGGCTGCCAGGAAAAAACTTAGGTATCCTAAGCAACCTGCTGGTGGTGATGCAAGGCAGGCAGGACCAAGTTTGGACATCTGGTCCGGACTGAAGGACCTGGCAACAATTTCTGACATGTCTACTGTCACTACATATGATACTGTCACCATTGACAGAATGGTGGAGGATTACATCGGTGACAGCATCCAAGTAGGCATGTCAGACAGTCCATACCTGTACTGGCAGGAAAAAGAGGCAATTTGGAGGCCCATGTACAAACTGGCTCTATTTTACCTGAGTTGCCCCCCCTCCAGTGTGTACTCCAAAAGAGTGTTTAGTGCAGCCGGGAACCTTGTCAGCGAAAGGCGTAGGATGTTGCTTCCACAAAATGTGGAGAAGATGATGTTCATAAAAATTAATTATCAACTCTTCCAGGGAGTCAAGCCTGCAGAACGTACAGAGGGACCTGTGGTGGTGGATTCCAGTGGGGACAGGTTAATACTCTGTGAGGATGAGGATGTACACAACACTGAAGAGGGTGAGGAATCGGTGGATGAGGAGGATGAGGACGACTTCTTGCCTCCGTAGAGCCAGTTTGTGCAGGGACAGATTAATTGCCAGCTTGTTTTGTGGGGGCCCAAACGAACCAATCATTTCAGCCACAGTTGTGTGGCAGACCCTGGCGCTGAAATGATTGCTTTGTTAAAGTGTGTATGTCCTGTTTATACAACATAAGGGTGGGTGGGAGGGCCCAAGGACAATTCCATCTTGCACCTCTTTTTTTTCTTTGCATTATGTACAGTTTGGGGCCTAGTTTTTCAAACTGCCATCCTGTCTGCCACTGCAGTGCCACTCCTAGATGGGCCACGTGTTTGTGCCGCCCACTCGTGTCGCTTAGCATAGTCATCCAGCTACCTTGGTGCAACCTTTTGGACATAAAAACACTATTGTGAGGTGTGAGGTGTTCAGAATAGACTGGAAATTAGTGGAAATTAAGTTTATTGAGGTTAATAATAGCATAGGAGCAGAAAAACCAACACATTCTGTGATTTTAGCTGTTTTTATGCTTTTTTTAAAAAAAATACAGATCCAAAACACAAAACCCAGAACCCAAAACACGGAAGGGTGGTTTTGGCAAAACCAATCCAGATCCAAAACACGAAGAAAGATCCAGATCCAAAACCAAAACACGAAAAGTGGCCGGTGCACACCCCTAGGCTATACAATTGCTGCTATATAATTATTATTATTTATTATACACCCACTAGCAGTTGTAGACCCTGATCAAACTCAGCCACCCCACATCTCGTCCACTCCCCAGCTGCCATGTATCGACCGTTTCTCGTCAAACCCCATCTCATCTGTCCTCCTCTCCCTCTTTTCGTCATGCTTCCCACCCTTCTCCTGTTCCGTTTCTAATACTCACCCTCCTCCGTTCCCGATGATCTTCCCGGCCATCTTAATGTGCTCGGTGCACGCAGTGATAGACGGGACACAGGCAATGCATGTTACATCACACTTGTGCACAGAGGCATGCAAGTGTGATACTATAAAACTGGATCCTAATTTTTATTATGTTAATAGATATATAAATGTTATCTGAGCAATGTATGCCATATACTGTGACAATACCACGTCATTAGGGTTTTAAAATTCAGCTGATTAGTTTTATGTCATTTTGCAGTAAAGTTTGTAATTTATTCCTTCCTCTTAGATAACTTTTAATTAGGGGTGAGCGGGTTCGGATTTCTGAAATCCGAACCCCCCCGAGCCCCCCCGATCCGAGTCCGATCTGAATCAGGCTCGACTTTTCCCGCCTGACTCGGATCTGAAATCGAGGCAAAACGTCATCATCCCGCCTTCCGAGTCTCGCGGGTTTTGGATCCTATATAAGGTACCCACGTCGGCGCCATTTTCTCACTCGGCTGTGGACAGTGAAGAGGGAGGGTGGGAGTTAGGGCTGTGTAGTGTAGTGTAGTGTAGTGCTGCTGTTGTCCACTACTTCAAAGTCCATAGGGGCTGGCTGGACTGTGTTGTGCAGTCAGTTCTCCATAGGGGCTGTGTCCACTCCAAAGTCCTGTGCAGTGTCCCAGTCCTAAAGGAGTGCTGCAGTGTTGTCCAGGGGGTGCTCTGTCCATCAGGGGTGCTCCCCCCAAGTGCTAAAAAAATAATATATTTTCTGTGTTTGTGAATTGTGTGCGCAGTAGCCGCACGTGCATCAACAAAGTAGTGCCAAGCGTGCGCCTGTGTCATAAGTAAAGGGCCGGCTGGCTTGACCGTTAAGGGTGCTGTAACCCCCGAAAGTACACTCCAGTCCAAACCAAAAAAAAAATTATTTTCTGTGTTTGTGAATTGTGTGCGCAGTAGCCGCACGTGCATCAACAAAGTAGTGCCAAGCGTGCGCCTGTGTCATAAGTAAAGGGCCGGCTGGCTTGACCGTTAAGGGTGCTGTAACCCCCGAAAGTACACTCCAGTCCAAACCAAAAAAAAAATTATTTTCTGTGTTTGTGAATTGTGTGCGCAGTAGCCGCACGTGCATCAACAAAGTAGTGCCAAGCGTGCGCCTGTGTCATAAGTAAAGGGCCGGCTGGCTTGACCGTTAAGGGTGCTGTAACCCCCGAAAGTACACTCCAGTCCAAACCAAAAAAAAAATTATTTTCTGTGTTTGTGAATTGTGTGCGCAGTAGCCGCACGTGCATCAACAAAGTAGTGCCAAGCGTGCGCCTGTGTCATAAGTAAAGGGCCGGCTGGCTTGACCGTTAAGGGTGCTGTAACCCCCGAAAGTACACTCCAGTCCAAACCAAAAAAAAAATTATTTTCTGTGTTTGTGAATTGTGTGCGCAGTAGCCGCACGTGCATCAACAAAGTAGTGCCAAGCGTGCGCCTGTGTCATAAGTAAAGGGCCGGCTGGCTTGACCGTTAAGGGTGCTGTAACCCCCGAAAGTACACTCCAGTCCAAACCAAAAAAAAAATTATTTTCTGTGTTTGTGAATTGTGTGCGCAGTAGCCGCACGTGCATCAACAAAGTAGTGCCAAGCGTGCGCCTGTGTCATAAGTAAAGGGCCGGCTGGCTTGACCGTTAAGGGTGCTGTAACCCCCGAAAGTACACTCCAGTCCAAACCAAAAAAAAAATTATTTTCTGTGTTTGTGAATTGTGTGCGCAGTAGCCGCACGTGCATCAACAAAGTAGTGCCAAGCGTGCGCCTGTGTCATAAGTAAAGGGCCGGCTGGCTTGACCGTTAAGGGTGCTGTAACCCCCGAAAGTACACTCCAGTCCAAACCAAAAAAAAAATTATTTTCTGTGTTTGTGAATTGTGTGCGCAGTAGCCGCACGTGCATCAACAAAGTAGTGCCAAGCGTGCGCCTGTGTCATAAGTAAAGGGCCGGCTGGCTTGACCGTTAAGGGTGCTGTAACCCCCGAAAGTACACTCCAGTCCAAACCAAAAAAAAAATTATTTTCTGTGTTTGTGAATTGTGTGCGCAGTAGCCGCACGTGCATCAACAAAGTAGTGCCAAGCGTGCGCCTGTGTCATAAGTAAAGGGCCGGCTGGCTTGACCGTTAAGGGTGCTGTAACCCCCGAAAGTACACTCCAGTCCAAACCAAAAAAAAAATTATTTTCTGTGTTTGTGAATTGTGTGCGCAGTAGCCGCACGTGCATCAACAAAGTAGTGCCAAGCGTGCGCCTGTGTCATAAGTAAAGGGCCGGCTGGCTTGACCGTTAAGGGTGCTGTAACCCCCGAAAGTACACTCCAGTCCAAACCAAAAAAAAAAATATTTTCTGTGTTTGTGAATTGTGTGCGCAGTAGCCGCACGTGCATCAACAAAGTAGTGCCAAGCGTGCGCCTGTGTCATAAGTAAAGGGCCGGCTGGCTTGACCGTTAAGGGTGCTGCAACCCCCGAAAGTACACTCCAGTCCAAACCAAAAAAAAAATTATTTTCTGTGTTTGTGAATTGTGTGCGCAGTAGCCGCACGTGCATCAACAAAGTAGTGCCAAGCGTGCGCCTGTGTCATAAGTAAAGGGCCAGCTGGCTTGACCGTTAAGGGTGCTGTAACCCCCGAAAGTACACTCCAGTCCAAACCAAAAAAAAAATTATTTTCTGTGTTTGTGAATTGTGTGCGCAGTAGCCGCACGTGCATCAACAAAGTAGTGCCAAGCGTGCGCCTGTGTCATAAGTAAAGGGCCGGCTGGCTTGACCGTTAAGGGTGCTGTAACCCCCGAAAGTACACTCCAGTCCAAACCAAAAAAAAAATTATTTTCTGTGTTTGTGAATTGTGTGCGCAGTAGCCGCACGTGCATCAACAAAGTAGTGCCAAGCGTGCGCCTGTGTCATAAGTAAAGGGCCGGCTGGCTTGACCGTTAAGGGTGCTGTAACCCCCGAAAGTACACTCCAGTCCAAACCAAAAAAAAAATTATTTTCTGTGTTTGTGAATTGTGTGCGCAGTAGCCGCACGTGCATCAACAAAGTAGTGCCAAGCGTGCGCCTGTGTCATAAGTAAAGGGCCGGCTGGCTTGACCGTTAAGGGTGCTGTAACCCCCGAAAGTACACTCCAGTCCAAACCAAAAAAAAAATTATTTTCTGTGTTTGTGAATTGTGTGCGCAGTAGCCGCACGTGCATCAACAAAGTAGTGCCAAGCGTGCGCCTGTGTCATAAGTAAAGGGCCGGCTGGCTTGACCGTTAAGGGTGCTGTAACCCCCGAAAGTACACTCCAGTCCAAACCAAAAAAAAAAATATTTTCTGTGTTTGTGAATTGTGTGCGCAGTAGCCGCACGTGCATCAACAAAGTAGTGCCAAGCGTGCGCCTGTGTCATAAGTAAAGGGCCGGCTGGCTTGACCGTTAAGGGTGCTGTAACCCCCGAAAGTACACTCCAGTCCAAACCAAAAAAAAAATTATTTTCTGTGTTTGTGAATTGTGTGCGCAGTAGCCGCACGTGCATCAACAAAGTAGTGCCAAGCGTGCGCCTGTGTCATAAGTAAAGGGCCGGCTGGCTTGACCGTTAAGGGTGCTGTAACCCCCGAAAGTACACTCCAGTCCAAACCAAAAAAAAAATTATTTTCTGTTTGTGAATTGTGTGCGCAGTAGCCGCACGTGCATCAACAAAGTAGTGCCAAGCGTGCGCCTGTGTCATAAGTAAAGGGCCGGCTGGCTTGACCGTTAAGGGTGCTGTAACCCCCGAAAGTACACTCCAGTCCAAACCAAAAAAAAAATTATTTTCTGTGTTTGTGAATTGTGTGCGCAGTAGCCGCACGTGCATCAACAAAGTAGTGCCAAGCGTGCGCCTGTGTCATAAGTAAAGGGCCGGCTGGCTTGACCGTTAAGGGTGCTGTAACCCCCGAAAGTACACTCCAGTCCAAACCAAAAAAAAAATTATTTTCTGTGTTTGTGAATTGTGTGCACTGTGGCTGCACGTGCATCAACAAAGGAGCAGCGCCAAGCGTGCGCCTGTGTCCCATAAGTAAAGAGCCGGCTGGCTCATTTCTTAAAGGGTGGTGTAACCCACAAAGTGCACTACTCTCCAGCAAAAATAAAATAATATTTTCTGTGTTTGTGTGCGCTTTAGCCGCACGTATATATATCAATATAACATAAATGGAGGACCAAACTTTCTCCGATAAAAATAAAATAGGGAAAGATCAAGAACCACTTCCTCCTAGTGCTGTTGCTGCTGCTGGGAGTTGTTCATCATCCCAGAGAGGAAGTAGGAACATCACTACTTTTACTAAACAATTGACCCTCCAACAGTCCCTAGCGATGAGGATGAAGTACGACAGCAGTCATCCTGAAGCAAAACGTATAACTGAGGCCTTGACTGCTATGTTGGTGTTAGACGTGCGTCCGGTATCCGACATTAGTGCAGTGGGATTTAGACAATTGATGGAGGTAGTGTGTCCTCGGTTCCAAATCCCGTCTAGATTCCACCTGCATCCTCAAAGCAGCAGCGACAAGCGTGCGTCTGTCTGTTAAAGGGTGGTGACACCCTCAAAGTGTGCTACACAAACAATTAAAATATTGTTCTTTTTTTTTCTGTCTTTGTGAATTGTGTGGGCTGTAGCCGCACCTGCATCCTTAAAGCAGCAGCGACAAGCGTGCGTCTGTCTGTTAAAGGGTGGTGACACCCTCAAAGTGTGCTACACAAACAATTAAAATATATTGTTTTTTTTTCTGTCTTTGTGAATTGTGTGGGCTGTAGCCGCACCTGCATCCTTAAAGCAGCAGCGACAAGCGTGCGTCTGTCTGTTAAAGGGTGGTGTAACTCTCAAAGTGCTCCAAAAAATAAAAAACTATTTTTTTAATGTGTTTGTGACTTGTGTGCGATGTAGCCGCACCTGCATCCTTAAAGCAGCAGCGACAAGCGTGCGTCTGTCTGTTAAAGGGTGGTGACACCCTCAAAGTGTGCTACACAAACAATAAAAATATTCTTCTTTTTTCTGTCTATGTGAATTGTGTGGGCTGTAGCCGCACCTGCATCCTTAAAGCAGCAGCGACAAGCGTGCGTCTGTCTGTTAAAGGGTGGTGACACCCTCAAAGTGTTCTACACAAACAATTAAAATATTGTTCTTTTTTTTTCGGTCTTTGTGAAATGTGTGGGCTGTAGCCGCACCTGCATCCTTAAAGCAGCAGCGACAAGCGTGCGTCTGTCTGTTAAAGGGTGGTGTAACTCTCAAAGTGTTCCAAAAAATAAAAAACTATTTTTTTAATGTGTTTGTGACTTGTGTGCGATGTAGCCACACTTGCATCCTCAAAGCAGCAGCGACAAGCGTGCGTCTGTCTGTTAAAGGGTGGTGACACCCTCAAAGTGTTCTACACAAACAATTAAAATATTCTTCTTTTTTTTTCGGTCTTTGTGAATTGTGTGGGCTGTAGCCGCACTTGCATCCTCAAAGCAGCAGCGACAAGCGTGCGTCTGTCTGTTAAAGGGTGGTGTAACCCTCAAAGTGTGCTCCACAAACAATAAAAATATTCTTTTTTTTTTTTCTGTCTTTGTGAATTGTGTGGGCTGTAGCCGCACTTGAATCCTCAAAGCAGCAGCGACAAGCGTGCGTCTGTCTGTTAAAGGATTACATCGGTGACAGCATCCAAGTAGGCATGTCAGACAGTCCGTACCTGTACTGGCAGGAAAAAGAAGCAATTTGGAGGTCCCTGTACAAACTGGCTCTATTTTACCTGAGTTGCCCCCCCTCCAGTGTGTACTCCGAAAGAGTGTTTAGTGCAGCCGGGAACCTTGTCAGCGAAAGGCGTAGGAGGTTGCTTCCACAAAATGTGGAGAAGATGATGTTCATAAAATGAATTATCAACTCTTCCAGGGAGACCAGCCTCCAGAACGTACAGAGGGACCTGTGGTTCCAGCAGGGACGAATTAATACTCTGTGAGGATGAGGATGTACACACTGAAGAGGGTGAGGAATCGGTGGATGAGGAGGATGAGGATGACATCTTGCCTCCGTAGAGCCAGTTTGTGCAGGGACAGATAAATTGCCAGCTTGTTTTGTGGGGGCCCAAACGAACCAATCATTTCAGCCACAGTTGTGTGGCAGACCCTGGCGCTGAAATGATTGGTTTGTTAAAGTGTGCATGTCCTGTTTATACAACATAAGGGTGGGTGGGAGGGCCCAAGGACAATTCCATCTTGCACCTCTTTTTTTTCTTTGCATTATGTACAGTTTGGGGCCTAGTTTTTCAATGCCATCCTGTCTGCCACTGCAGTTTCACGCCTAGATGGGTCACGTGTTTGTGCCGCCCACTTGTGTCGCTTAGCATAGTCATCCAGCTACCTCGGTGCAACCTTTTGGACATAAAAACACTATTGTGAGGTGTGAGGTATTCAGAATAGACTGGAAATGAGTGGAAATTAAGGTTATTGAGGTTAATAATAGCATAGGAGCAGAAAAACCTACAAATTCTGTGATTTTAGCTGTTTTTATGCTTTTTTTCAAAAAAATACAGATCCAAAACACAAAACCCAGAACCCAAAACACGCAAGGGTGGTTTTGGCAAAACCAATCCAGATCCAAAACACGAAGAAAGATCCAGATCCAAAACCAAAACACAAAAAGTGGCCGGTGCACACCCCTACTTTTAATACATACAAGCACCTGGCATGGTCACATAGCGTTATTTAATATTTGGTGTAAATGTGAATCTAGACAGATAGTGACATTTCAAAAGGCTTTTAAACTATGGGCCTGAATCAGAGTTGTACACTAATGCAAACGCATTTATGAATTTTGCAGCTTAGCAAGTGCTAAAATATGCTAATGAGTCAGCCAGCGGAATTTGTATTGAGACGCCCACCAACTGTGTACACAAATGCAGCATTGGGCGCAGATCCTGAAAACTTCAACTCCTCCAGTGAGTCTATGGTCACTCAGAATGGACGTGGTAATTGAGACGCTGGAGCTTTGTTCTCTGGGTGCGCGATCGCAGGCGCTGGCTAGTACACGCCCAGGAAACGGCCCCGACACGCCTGGGTTTTGGCCGGAACTCCCTGTAATCACCCACTAAACGGTCTTTTCCTGTCAATCAATTGCGAGTGAATCCTCATGGTGAGTGCAATTGCAATTAATTCACAATTAGGCTGTGACGCCTCCGCAAACCACTGATAATTGCTCAACTGCGTTAACATCGGAATAGCGTTCAACTCTGAATCAGGCCCATCATTTAGCAAAATAACCTCAAACTTATAAGTCATTTTGTGATTTCACTGGAATTGTTCCAAATTTATACATTTATTTATTTTTTAAAATCTACTGGATTTATCAGAAGTGACTAAAGCCATAGCATGATTGGGATTGGGTCGTATACACAAGTTTGTTTTAAGAAATTATACCTCTTTAACATATATATGTAGGTGTTTTAGAGCCCTACCCATTTGCAAATTATGTTATGATCAGTATTAAACATATAGATAATTATTTAGAATGCCCTCTGCTTTGAACATAGATGATAGAACAGTACTACCCCATTCATGGTTGCATTTTAAACAGAAGAAGATCCATAGAAACAAAACATATAAATGAAGACACAGGGGAACAATCCCAGCAGTCACAATATACTGTAGTGTTCGTTTCTGCTGCACATCCACAGACTGTCACCTCCACCCTGCTGTGTACAGTGTATCAGCCTTTCCTGCCTCCGCTTCCCTAATCACATATGAAGAGAGTACATTCCAGGGCTCATATCTTACATCACTAAAACACATTTCAGTCATGTCATTTTCTATGTGAGCAATACAACTATAGGGTACATTAGCCTTTACCTATAAAATCATGGTATCCATTGAATTGCAAAACATAAACCTGTTTGTGATTAGCTTTCAGATTGTCTGCCAGATTTCTTCTCTCTGATTGTGAACAAATGGTCTGAGACAAGAATATACTGATAGCTGTAAAAGAAAAGACAACCGTTTAGAAAATGTATTATTATTATTATTATCATTTAGAAATATATCAAACATTTTGATTGAAATATCATAGGGAATTTTAATGTATTCTACTTATTCAGACACTGATGTTGGTTTAGAACCTCTTATAGGGGCCTATTCATCATACCTAAAAATTCTCTAGAAGTAATAAGGTTTAGAAATCGCATGGAGTTCTACGTAATTGCCGGAGGAATTCATCATTCCTCCTCTCCATAACTATCTATTCCAAAAAGCTGTCATTTTTGCGATGACACCTTTTCGGGAAATAGATAGTTTTCCCTCTATAGACTAACTTACCACAGCTGGAATCCGTGCTGTGCATGCGCTGTTACACCCCTCCTCCGCTCACCTCCCCCCCGTCCCCGCACTTACCTGCCCGCAGCAGCGCCTTCGGCTCCGTCCTGCTGTTCTGACACATGGTCTCCCAGCAGCACACAGTACAGTTTAAAAAAAACTTTATTGTGTTCTGCTGGGAGCCATGTCTCAGAACAGCAGGACGGAGCCACAGGACGGACCAGAGCACTGGAGGGAGATGCCGAGGAACCTCACCAGCTGGAAGCAGATGAGTGTTACCTGCTATTCGCCACCTCACAGTGGCGGATAGTAACTCCATCACATTTCCGAAAATACATAATTTTCAGAATTTGATGAATACCATAATTTCCACATCCCCATACTAATGTATGGGGAGTGTGGAAATTAACGCAGGGGGACTTAACACAGGAGATATCAATGATATCTTCATGAATACTAAAATAACAGTAATTAAGTAAAGTCCTTAAAAACATTATTTTAGTGTTGATGAATAGGCCCCATAATGGTTTACTTTAGACTAATTGTGTTTGTGTTGTTCTTAAGGTGCATACACACGTAAATATTTTCTGTCCAACCATCCAACTAGTTGATTGGTTAGAATGAAAATCTGGTAAGGTATGAAAGTAAATGACAATCAGCAATTTTGCTCCCAAATGCGGGAAAATGGACAGAAACTGTTGTTTGAACTAATTGTTTAGATCAAACATTTAACAAACTTGTCTGACGACCATTTTCATCTGTTTTCTGGCATTTAGGAGCAAATTGCTGATCATCATTTATTCCCATATGTTACCAGATTTTCATTCCAACCAATCAACTAGTTGGATGGTTGGACAGAAAATCTTTACGTGTGTACCCAGCTTTAGTCAGATCTGTGGACATAGATGCTGTTTTTATGCCTTTTTGATGTAATCCTTCCATGTCAATCAGTTATGGACATCAGAACACATGTAATCAGATCCAGGGTCAGAACTGGGTCCCACAGCGACAAAAGGACCAGCAGCCGGCTCACACTAGTGACATTAGTTAGTACAAATAGTGAGTCTTAAGCTGGGTACACACTGAGACAATGTCAGCACTATATGTCGTTTCTGGCCGAATCGGAATGACATATCAGCCACATCGCTCATTGTGTACGGACAATATGCGCGGTTGCATACAGTATCGTCCGGTCGACCAGGCTGCATGTCCAACGATATCGCATGCGGCCCCATTGCAGATAATGGAAGATGTAACGAGGGATTGACCCGTTGTTCATTACCTTGATCTAATATGTACCAGAGGTCCGTTTTGTCTTCCAGTCGGGCCGACATATTGTACCACTACACGTCGCTCAGTGTGTACCCAGCTTTAATGACTCATCATAGCATGTGTAGCAGTGTGAGTAACGAAGGAAGGGGCGCCCCTCCGCTTCACCTCCACTGTTGCTGGGGAATGGCCGAACAAGACTTCAGACATCCCGGCACGAAAAGAGAGAAGAGAAACCTCCCTGCCCCTGCCTGCCACACAGTTGAGCTAGAAAAAGACTCTTACCGTAAGAGAGAAATGTGTGGGCTATATATTACGTTGGGACAACTGATGAAAATATGTAACCCCCATCCCCCTTATGAGTCATTTTTTACATTATAAAAGATGGGAAGACTAGGAGACACAAATATGGCTCTTTAGGGGAAGAATGTCAAAGTAAGTGAAATTAGCCTCTGCCCCTCCACTTTCCTTTGCTCACCTGCTGTATTATCACCCTCCCCTCCTACTTTTGCCCCTCTCACCAGTCCCCTCCGTCCTCTGGTTCTTATTTGCAGAGCAATGGGATTTGCAGACTTTTCTAGAGCAGGACTTATATACAAGCATTACTATATATGGTATGTAAAATGTATATACATAGAGTGGAACAAAATAAGTAGAAAGAAACCTGAAGATCGTTCATACTACAAACACCCATACAGTAGATATTATCTTTTTCCACAAAAGCAAGGAATACTACTATTATAATCCATGGATGGTGTACACAAAGGTGGCCCCATGCAGCACACCCTGCACCCAGAACAGACCCTGTGGTGTGTATGCAGCGGTTACCCCCTAATCAACCTGAACGTGCCACCGTTTCTGTGTGATATATTCAGAAAGATGGTGCCACTGCCAACTCAGGTGGCAGTAAAGACTCTGGCACTATGCAATATTCTTTATATACTTTATATAAGTCTTCTTTGAGATCCTATCTCGTTTAAAGTATACTGTGCAATATCATTGAATGTTGTTTAAATGTTTATACTGAGAAAATAAGCAAAAGTATTTTATTTAATGAAATATGCATTTACTTTTATCACATCTGCTTTCAGCCATTCTATAGACCAGGGGTGGGGAACATTTTTTTCTGCCGAGGGCCATTTTGATATATATATAACATTATTCGCGGGCCTGGTGCCGGCCATGCCCCCTCCGTGTGATGTCACACGGGGACGGGACCACAATCACTGGTGATTATAACAATGCTCCAGGGAGCTGTAAGGGCAGCGGTGTAACCGTCTGAAGTGTCCTAAGGATGCTCCAGGCAGCACTGCTGCATAGATTCTGGCTGCAGGGGGCCATTATAAGCACCCTGCTAGTCAGGTGAGGCTAGCAGAGAAAAGCTCAGAGGGCCAGACCAAATGATTCCGAGGGCCAGGGGCGTATCTATAATGGGTGAAGGGTGTGCGGGGAACACAGGCCCCTGGGTCCAGGGGGGACCCGCGCCGCACACCCTGCACCCATAATATTACTTACCTCTCTGGAGTCCCACGTTGGTGCGGGGGTCCGGCACCGTAAAACGACTGGAAAATGGCAGCGGTGGCCATTTTCCCATCATTTGCGCATGCGCAGTACAGGGAAAATGGCTGCCACGGCCATTTTCCAGGTGACCTGTGCATACTTTATAGACTCTGGGCACACTCTAGTGCTCAGAGTCTATAACTCAGGAGCTGGCAGTGCACGGCTCAGTGTGCTGCCGGCCGCCGGCCAGACAGGAGGGGGCCCATCAAATAAAAAATGGCAGCTGCTCAATCAATCTAGCAGCACTAATCAGGTGTATGAAAGGGAGGGGTCATACTAAGTAGAAAAAGGAGGGGGGTTTAACCCCCTATTGTTCCTCAGCACACTGAATAGTACCTGCAACAATATATGAAGACTATATGGTCATAGAAATCAGAGATATTAGTTGCATGCATTTGCAAATACATGGGAAGCTGCTAGGCCACATCACGGCTTCTCTGTCTCTAGCAGTCCCTAACACTAAGGGGTTCACATCCGGGGCGCAGTGCACCCCGAAAAACGTCCAGCCCTGGACCTCCCAGGGCATCACACAAAAAATGGAAAAAGAGTGACAGTGCAGTGTAAAGTATAGCTGTGTAAGACTAATTAATGAGTGTTGGGAAAAGGGGTTAAAATATATGTGAATTATTACATGAAAAAAATACAAACATAATATGTGATGTAAAAAGCAACTATGTGTATTAAGTGGTGATGCCATGAGGGGGCCCAGCCAGACCAGCCCCGGGGGTCTTAAGCCCGAACGCTCACCCCAAATGTAAATTATACCAATTATAAGGCCTCATGATAAAGGCCCCCGGGCCTGAGGTTCCCCATCCCTGACACTGAGCCAAGCATATTAAAATATGTAAAGATTAAAAATAAAACATTATGGAGCTACGATCTTTGAATACTCGTGGATGAATGCCATCAGGAACATGTGCTTTATTTGCATTATTATTGTCTAATTACTTTACAATGTCTTCTGGTAGCCATGATTGTGAGTAATGTTTTAGTTCTACTATTTTGTATAATTATATCACTCAATTTTTAATTTTGTACGAAACACAGGAAAAAAAATAACAGCTGCTTATCCACGTTAACTTAGTTAACCAGTGATATGTTGTAAGGATGCAATTATGTGAGCCTTTATCTGACCCTCTGACTTATGAATCTTACATCCCTTTGCTTAAAATTCAGATTTAACATACATACATACATAGATAGATAGATAGATAGATAGATAGATAGATAGATATCATCATCTGACTAACCATCCTTGTATTTGTGATAGGCTGACAAATGAATGTGTGGTCTGTCTACTGTGCACTGAGATGGATTGGGTGGTGTGTTTATTTCTTCTTCCAAGGCAAATTTCTATATGGCGGCGCATAGAGGGATAAATACTCTCTGTGTGGGAAAAACAAAATCTTATTTTATAATCTGTGCTAATGCTTGAACTGTCACCCACACTAGTGCAATATTACAGGCCAGGGGATGTTATTAAAGGCAAGCTGCTTATAAAGAGGCATATGGATGGTACTGATGGCATAGAGTGGGCATGTAGAGTAGTCTGTTGGTACATACTGTAAGGGGCATATAAAAGGAGCATGTGGAGAATTCTAAGTGCACATAAGGGGATGCTGAGAGGTCTGATGGCATAAAAGTGGCACATGGAGAGGTTTGCGGGGCATTTAAGTGTGCTGCTGGGGTAGGGCTCAGACTGGCCAGGGTGGCACGCGTTTGTTCCTTTGGAGGATGCTTTTCCCGGCACTGAACCTGTGAACTTAACCACATTGGCCTTATATGGGTTAATGCAGAATTGAACTCAAGTCGGCCGTATTTGCACTCACAGTGCATGCACAGGACTAATGTAAATGTGTAGATGTAATCTTATGCTGGCCATACACGGTATGTTGGTTGGTTGGAATGAAAATCTGGTAACATATGGGAATAAATGATGATCAGCAATTTGCTCCTAAATGCCAGAAAACAGATGAAAATGGTAGTCAGACAAGTTTGTTAAATGTTTGCTCTAAACAATTTGTTCAAACAACAGTTTTTGTCCATTTTCCTGCGTTTGGGAGCAAATTGCTGATTGTCATTTGCTTTCATACAAAACCAGATTTTCATTTAAACCAACCAACTAGTTGGATGGTTGGACAGAAAATCTTACCGTGTATGGCCAGCATTAGGCAGAGTAAAGGTCCCCATACACGGTGAGATTCAAAGTTGGTAAGATCAGTTGTACCATTTCCCTTGAAATTCTTCCCTTGAAATTCTTCATAAGATGTGGTCAAATGGTGTACGATTGATCATTAAGATCATAGGATAAGATGCATAGAAGTGTATCACATCGTACACGATCAGTTGGGATCTCTCTGCAAAACCATCTGATCTGCGATTAAACTAGACGACGGCGGGGACGCGCATCGGGGTCGCAGAAAACTCAAAATACAACTATTTGCAAACGATTGGTCTGACCAACCTGTAGAAAATGCCAAAATCGTGTTAAAAATCGTCCCGTGTATGGCCAGCATTATATGCATCTCTGCGTTCAGACCACCCCTATCCATAAATGTGTATCATAGCCATCATCATTTTCAGTGCTCGCTTGTACCAGCCCTGTCCAGTTATAATTACGCGTATAAATAATTATAGATATCACTGAATTGAGGTTTCAATCATAAATATAAAATCAAGCCCCTAGCCATTGTCTAAGCCGAATAATTGGCTGAGACAAAATCGGTTTAAAATGAGATCTGCACAACGCCATTTTGCGAATGGCAACAAGACGCCATTTTGCGAATGGCCACCCAGAGTCATTTTAGCAAAACTCACACTTAAGTACATACGGCGATGCTATTATTAGCATCATGCGACCACATATCTCATCATACCCCATATACACATTAAATATGCACAGTTGCGCTGTTAACACCATACGCACATTAGCGACTGCAAAATACCCCCCGTACAAACGCTGTTTATTAGTTTCATGCGTCCGCAACTGCCCCAAGTTAAAAGTCCTCACTATATAAATACAGACAGTCACTAAAACATACAAAAGGATCAACCCTGCAAAACACGTACCATGGTGAACTCTAACTAGCATCTTTTCCCAAAACCCCAATATTTACACACTGCACACTTACACTTTAAAGCTATGGAAGCTTTTATGTAATATTCAAGGTTTATTCATTTATTACTAATGTTGTGAAATAAAGGTTATTTGATATCTAAGGTTTAGTACATGATAAGCAGACCGTGTTTGGTGTTGTACTGATCTACTCTATCTCAACAGATTCCCGGTGTCATCGGTGAGAAGATCGCAACATGCGTCTGCAACTTATGGACTATAGAGAGTTAAAACACTAAAATGTACTATGTAATGTTAGCAGCTTAGATTTGCATGCAGCGGGAAAAAGGAGACAAAAGGCTGTCGGAGGCTGACCTGTGTCCATTTGAACTGACCTGTTAACTGTCCTGTAACAGAAGCATTGTGACGGAGAACCAATGGAATCATGCCAAACTTGCCTATTGTATTGCCTATCCCTGTAAGAGTATATATGTGCGCTCTCTGACCCCAACCGAGAGTCTTCTTGCTGATGCTGTTGACGGAAGTTTCTTGCTGATGCCGGTATCTGGTCCCAGAGCGCGTGCGTATGTAACAACTGTAACTTGGGTCTGTATGATTTATTTGCGCTAATTGTCTTTAGATCACAGCGTGTAACCTTCTGTTTTTATGTTGAATAATTACCTTTTGTGCGTTGGAAACACATTGAAAGTCTGAAGGCATTTATTTACTGTATGACTCATTACGCTAATAGCGGCAATTTTAGGAGGTATAGGCAGGATTTAGAAGGTATAGGCAGGATCGTAAAGAGGTTTTTACGAGGTATCAATACCATGCAGACTCCATTTGCAAATATTTGTGATACAAAAAAGCTCAGTGACTTCAAGCGGGGTACTGGGGTAGGATGCCACCTTTGCAATAAGACGGTTTGTGAAATTTCATCCCTGCTGGATATTCCACGGTCAACTGTATATTATTAGAAAATGGTAATGTTTAGGAACAGCAGCAACTCAGCCTTGAAGCGGAAGACCATGTAAAATCACAGAGAGTGGTCAATGACTGCTAAGACGTATGGTGCGTAATAGTTGCCAACATTCTGTTGATTCCATAGCTGAAGAGTTCCAAACTTCCACTGGTATTAATGTAAGCAAAAAAACTGTGCAGCGGCAGCTTAATAGAATGGGTTTCCATTCTCCATGGCTGAGCAGCTGCATGCAAGCCTCACATCACCAAGTCCAATACCAATCATTGGATGGAGTGGGGGAAAGCACACCGGCACTGGACTGTGGAGCAGTGGGAACGTGTTCTGTGGAGTGACAAATCATGCTTCTATGTTTGGCAGTCAGATGGGCGAGTCTGGGGGAGAACGTTACCTCCTTGATTGCACTGTGCCAGGAGTGAAGTTTTGTGGAGGAGGGATAATGGTACAGGGCTGTCTCTCAGGGTTACTCCAGTGAAGGGCATCCTTAATGCTTCAGCATACCAAGACATTTTGGACACTGCTATGCTTCCAACTTTGTGGGAGCAGTTTGGGAAAGAACCTTTTCTATTCTAATTTGACTGTGCCCCAGTGCACAAAGCAAGGACTATAAAGACATGGAGTGATGAGTTTGTTGTGGAAGAACTTGACTGGCCCGCACAGAGCCCTGACCTCAATGGAGCACCTTTGGGATGAACTGGAACGGAGATTGCAAGCCAGGCCTTCTCCACCAACATCAGTGCCTGACCTTATAAATGCTCTACAGAATGAATGGGCACAAATTCCCACAGAAACAATCCAAAATGTTGTGGAAAGCCTTCCAAGAAGAGTGAAAGCTGTTATAGCTGCAAAAGGGGGACAAACTCCATATTAAAGCATATGTATTTGAATACAATGTTATTACAGTCCCTGTTAGTGTAATGGTTAGGCGTCCGAATACTTTTGTCCGTATATTGTGGTGAGAGGGGTTGTCTCTCACCTGAATTGCCCACATTCTGGTGGGATAAGCTCCCTCCAAGAGAGAGGAAAACAAGACCAGCACATTCTGCAGTTACAATAGAAGTTTGGAAATACGGGTTTTCTGGGCTGCACAGCTCAAAGTGGAGATATGGAACTCCTTGTTTTCCAGGTCACCCAGAGCCAGCAGGAAGTCAGCAGCACAGGAAGAGTTTAAAACTCTCACACATCTGTTGCTCATTGCTCCTTAGGCTGGATAATCTAGCCAGGCGATAGGCTTGGGGTGGGGGCTAGCATTAGGGTGCCAGGACTAGGAGGGTCCACATACATTAGCACAAGGAGTGGTGAGACATTAACTTTTATGCTGTGTGCTTAATTTTTGTTATGTGCCTGTGTGTCCCCAGGCCTGTGCTCACGTATGCTAAGGTGCAGTGTCTGCTACCATTAAAAAGACACTTCTTTACCAAGTACCTGCCTGCCTGGAGTCCTTATTTCAATACCCTGTGTTACAATATATATACTGTGTATTATGCATATATACATTTCTTAAAACTTATAAAATTGTTATATCATTATAAAGCTTAAAAGAAAAAAAAATCAAACAAAATTATTTTATATAATCTAATTAATATAAACAATGTTATTTAATAAGCCACAAACAAAGATACTGAGCTCTGTATAATCAATAATGTATGTGTGAAATTATCAAATACGTATATCTGGATGTCAGTTTAAAAGCGCTTATACATTGAATACAATTACAAACAATTATTAGAAGCAATACATGGGATTGTACCTATATTAGGAAGCAGCAGCTTAGTAAGCAAGCTTTTGCCGCTACTGAGTACAAAGAGCTCTGGTCTGCACTAACTCCGGGAGTGTCATGTAGTGCGCAACAAGTAACTTCATCATCAATCGCTCACAGATTTTTGACAACCTAGAGAGCATCCCCAGCTCCCGACACAGAGGTTATCCTACACCACATATAGATCACTGATTGGGACACTCATATCCAGATTACAACCTAGTGAATATTTAATATGCTAACTAGGAATGTGAGAACTGAGGTTAATTTCATAAAGTACCATATATAAATAGATTTGTAATAACAGTACATTTCTTGGTGCTAATAACAATAACAGGACCTTGCTTACTAACCAGACCGGTTTATAAAAATAAAAATGTCAAAAGAAAAAACACCTGGCCGACAGGCAACCACATCAGGCCAACACCCCACTAGCAAAATTCCTGGTGTGTCCTATAGCCAGTGCACCCCTGACTGGAATGAGTCCCCTGATCTGATAATGCTATTTCATACACAAAATATATATATCAGTTTCCCCCTGGGAGGGCACTCAGAGGCAGGGCAGATACACGAGTGGGGAAATAATTTTCCCCTAACTGTGAATAATAGTTTGCCTAAAAATAGTCCAGAACATTTTATCTTCTATAACATTTCTTGGACATATCACATAACCTATCGCACATTTTCATACTCTTGGTGGTATTGTGACATTCACATGTTAATCTGATTTCCTGATCCTTTGATGAGCCCTTTGAAAACAGTTAACATTCATCTATGAGAGAAAAGGTATATATAAAAATTTACTCCACAGATAATCATATAAAACCACATGCAGCAGAAAGACAACAAAACTGCAATAACCAGTTTTAAAATAGTGTAGAACCTGATTTCTTTTATATACGATAACCAGTAGTTCTCCCCTTTTTCTCCAATACTCAGGTGGTCTAGTAAATAAATATCCCCTGTGCACCCACAATTTAAAAATTTGACAGATGGCAAAAATGGCAATTCTAGAAATTCATTTGTAGACTAGATTCATATTATATACTACAATGGCCAGATCGCATGCAGGCAACCTAGGTCCCACCTAAGGCATCAAAGCGCCATACTTTCTGTTCCTTCCTGTCCTCTCCCCGTCCCTTCTTTTTTACTCTTGTCTCTTCTTCTGCTCCACCCAGTCTCCACCCACTTTCCTCTGCTCAGCATATTTTCTACAAGGCTAGAAATGTATCTGGGTAAGGAAATGTCTGGTCTCCGGTCACTCCAGCCTCCGGTCTTTTTATCCTTCTGCCCCATCATTCTAACCTCCTGCCTTCTGTCACTCCTGCCTCTGGTATCCCGTCATTCCAGCCTCCTGCCCCATGTAACTCCAACCTTATGCCACCTGTCACTCCAGACTCCTGTCTCCTATCATTCCAGCCTCCTGCCCTCTTTCACTCCAGCCTCCTGTTTTTCTATGCTCCTGCCATGTCACTCCAGCATCCTGTCTTTCCAGCCTCCTGCCCCATCACTCCAGCCTCCTGTTTTTCTATGCTCCTGCCATGTCACTCCAGCATCCTGTCTTTCCAGCCTCCTGCCCCGTCACTACAGCCTCCTGCCCCTTGTCACTCCATCCTCCAGCCTCCTGCCACTCCATCCTCCAGCCTCCTGCCACTCCAGCCACCTGTCCCTTGTCACTCCAGCCACCTGTCCCTTGTCACTCCAGACTCCTGTCCCTTGTCACTTTAGCCTCCTGCCCCTGTAACTCCAGCCTCCAGTCTCCTGTCACTTCAGCCTCCTTCCCCATGGCTCTCCAGCTTCCTGCCCCATGTCTCTCCAACTTCTGCCTGTGTCACTCCAGCCGCCTGCCCCTGCTACTTCAGCATGCTGCACCATCACTCCAGCATTCTACCCCATGTCACTCCAGCCTCCTGTCCCATGACTCTCCAGTTCATTCCCCTGTCACTCCACCCCCTGTCCCCTGTTACTCCAGCGTCCTGGCCTCTGTCACTCCAGCCTCCATGTCAGAGTTGCACCTCCGTGGAGAGCCACTGGGTCCTAGTGCCCTGTGGCTGTTTGCCGGCAGTAACCTAAGGAGACACTGGCGGGGTGACTGGAGCTGCTCCCTCAGGCCACAGTGCCCCAGGCAGTAGCGCTGTCAGCCCACAACTTGTGCTGCCCCTGCCCAATCGGGAGGAGTTGTCACTGCAGACAAGTGTTGTGTGTTGAAGTACTGTGTTTAAATTAAAGTCTACAATTTCTAACAGGGAATCAATGCAATGCTTGACAAATGCTTGTTACAAAAGTTATTTACTGTTGAGTTATGTGGTAATAGTGAGTATGTGGTAACTATGTACAATGTTTGGAAAGTACTGTAGCCTTTAGTTTCATGACAGTGTTACTGTACATCAATGCACATTTCTAATCATAAAGCAAACTAACAACAGAATTATGTTTTACTTTTTGAGTATTTAATTTATCATAATATTTATAAATCATATTTTGTAGGTTTAATACATATCTAACAACAATGATAAGCCTTGGTATAAGTACAGTGTGTTGGCATGGCTGTCAGATTGTTGTATTACTGCAAACACACTGAGCAAATAACCATGATGGAATATATCTACATAGTATTTTAACCATTACACCATTACAAAAATGTGTAAATTGAACCGTAATGTAAGGAAAGAGTTAATGAAATGCCTCAGCTAACGCAGTGTGAAGTAAACCATCAAATATTGGCTGAAATAAACAGGCCATTGCTTCCGTATCGCTGTGGCATTGTTCATCTGACCTTGCTGGACTCTCATTTGCCAACCATCCCCTTGTCTCCATAGTTACTGGATGTGAAGACCAGTTCCCTTGAGTCTCCTTGTAGAGTAACCATGGTGATTTGGAGAGCGGTGCTAGTGAAAGACATAGGACTTGAGTGAAGGAGACGCGAGTCCTGATACAAGAGACTCAAAAAGGGCAGGAGGGTGCATAATATATACAAATAGAAGCGTAGAGCACCATATATAGGAGAGAATGGGAAGCAAGGTATCTTGGGGTTTTAGAAATAGAAGAAGTAATGTTTAGCTAGTGGGAGTCATATGAAAAAAAATCACAATAGATAATTATCAGAAAATAATATTTTGTAGCCAACAATATTTTAACAAAATGTTATTAAAATAAATCAAACATTTAAACTTAATTATGTCTAAACATGTATCGATTTTATATAATTGATAACATTTTTAATTGCTACAAAACATTTTATTCAAAGCTATGATGAACATACTTTTACGGTAACCATCTCTTTGTGAGTGAGAAAATATACTTTATCTTACATATTAATTTACTTGGCTCAAAGCAGGGCTGGATTAAGGCTTCTGGGGGCCCCAGGGTAATTACCTTGTGTGGTCCCCTATCATTAAAATTGTCAAAATGGGGATGCAGATGGGATGCCGGATGTCGGTATACCGACGCCGTAATCCCTACGCCTGTCAGGAAGAAAATGCTGCGATCCTGAAGGGATCAAGTTACCGACATCGGTATCCTGAACGCCGACATCATGAAGGTAAGTATACTAGCCTTAGAATGGGAATGGGGGGGTTAGGATTAAGGACCTTCTGGGTGGGTTAGGGTTAGGGAAGGGTTAGGGTTAGGCTTTGGGGAGAGGGGTTAGGGTTAGGCACCACTGGGGGAGAGGTTAGGGTTAGGCACCAACAAAGAGGTTTAGGGTTAGGGGTGGAGAGGGTTATGGTACTTACCGGCCCCTGTCGGGATTCTGCAAGATTCAGGATTCCTGCGGTATTTGAATCGCCAGCATCTCATGCACCGTCATATCATACCCATTCCATCAAAAAGATATACTGGCGATGTGTAAATACTTCTGTAGTCTAACTGTATACATGGGGGATGAGCCCCACTTGTCCCCCGCAGAGAAGGGTTTAAAGGAGCATCTGCTAGGCCATGACCATACCACTTTTGCTGCCTGGGACTTCCTTGTTCCTCCTCCTTGGCCCTCCTACTCAGGAATGTTTCCTATAACAGCATTTATTGTGTCATCCTGTGCCTTGCCCCCAATAAACCAGTCCAATGCTGGCACTGTAGCTACAGTACGTGTGACGGCTTCCAGAGTGGGATTAAGGATTTGTACGGCCCGGAGCACTTAAAAAAGGGAGACTCAAATGATCTAAAATTAACAGCATAGTCATAATTCACAAAATAGAGATATTGGGGGTGATTCAGAGATGGACGCAGGTAAAGCAGTGGGCTCAAGCGCACAATGTTTACTTCTGCCATGCGTCCGATATGCAGTGCACACTTGTACCAATGTTAACCACCAGTAGACAGAGCAAAATTGCTTTGAGATCCATGCAATTTCGATGGACATTTCTGGGCTGTAACTGGGGGGTGGGGTGGCTAACAGTCGTGGGATGTCTGAGTCAGTGCATCAACATCACCGACCATGGTCACACGGACATTCTGCGCCTCCCATAGGAAGATGCACTGTCCAATGGTGTGCCAATAGTGCGCCAAGCTGATGGGCATCTCATTGGATGCCTATTGGCTGTCGCTTTAGCATACTGCAACAGTGTCCACCTCTGAAACACCTCTGAATCACCCCCAGTGAGAAAGAGTCACTAGTAGGTGGTAACAATAATCCCAAAAGAAAAATTTATTTAACACGTATTCAAAAACAGGGGGTCACATATGCGTCATACATGTAGTCAACCTTGCAACAGAACACACATGCAGCAGCTCAGATAAGCACATTTAGACATGCAGCAGGTCACACATAGTCACACATAAGGCCGTAACTAGGGGTGTGTGACTGGTGCCACCGCACAGAACATAGGGCTCTGTGGGCAGCACCACCACCACCCCATGGACTTTTTTCGGATTTGAGAAAGAGGACTCTTTACTCTGTTGCTGTATTGAGAGCAATTAAGGAGGTTAATAAACATACAAATATAGGAAAACATCACTTTTATATTATTAATGCTGTCAACTACAGTTAAGGATCTATCCTACACTAGGGTGGCAACGTTTCTTCTCCAATGGAACCAATCAATGAGACATACTCTAAGTGCAGGGCTGTTACCATGCATGGGGGTGTGCACTGAATATACAGGTTGAGTCTTCCATATCCAAAATGCTTTGGACCAGGGGTATTTTGGACATCAGAATATTCCGTTGTTTTGGAATATTTGCATACCATAATGACATATCTTGGGAATGGGACCCAAATCTAAACACAAAATGCATTAATGTTTTATATACACCTTATACACAGGGCTGATTCAGCATGCAGCTGTGAAAATATGCTAATGTTAGTAAAGATCACCCGAGCATAACCATAGGCACACGAAGGGGGGTTTCCGGTTGCCTGGAAACCCCCCTCCCCAGCCCATAACCACAATAGAAATTGTAAAATAATAGAATTTTACTGCATGTTCTTCTCAGAATCACAAATGAAATAAATAGCACCCCCTGTTGATCTTTTAATATGTGTCAGCCAGTATTAAATACACCTGTGCACCAACTAGGAGATCTGGAATACATGCACTGTTAGGAGTGCAATGCTATAGACCATCAATAGGGTAAGTTATTAATATAGTATAATACACTATTCAGTGCATAAGAAGACCAATATGTACATATATGCCCAGGGCAGTGCTAGGTTCTTCTGCTGCACCCCCAGACTCCCGGATTTGCTCCAATGCTCTGGAATGGAGCCCATATCTGAATTAAAAACATTCAGCTCAGGCAGGATGGCCCTACTGCCACATTTAATGGCTTACTGTGATCGCTGGTCTTGGATATGCTGGAATTATGATGCACATTACACTTTGTATGACACATATTAAAGATGGTTAAGTACTAATTATTCATGGACTGGCCACACTCACTATAAAATCAAGCATTTGGAAACCCCCCTCTAAAAATCCTGCGTTTGCCACTGATAACGACGCCCACTGCTGCCTTCGTACTTACTGTACATGCACAATCACATGCATGCATAAATATCGGTAACATCGAAAGACATCGGCGGCCATGGGAGCAGCAGCAGCCTAGGGAGCTTTTCTGTTGCGCAGGGTTGTGTATGCATTTGCAATGGCTAATTTATGCATGCCCATGAAACGGGGTTCAATCGTCCAGGCACGCCTGCGTTTCCGTCAACACCCCCAAATGGTCACTTCCTGTCAATCAATCTGCAATGGGCGTCCATGGTCTGCGGGGTCTCACGGCGATTGCTGTGGGATCGCACAGCTGCCTTCGCTCATGCGCACTGCTATGCATACGCAGGCACAATGGCAAACAATTGCTCAGTCTGCGTGCAAATTGCCATAGCGTCCATCTCTGAATCAGGCCCACAGTCTGCAGATAATTTTATACAATATCTTCAATAATTTCTGCCTTAATAAAAGTTTGTGTACATTAAACCATCAAAAATCAAAAGGTTTTACTATCTCAGTCATGCTCAAAAAATTCTTTATTTCGGAATATTTGGATATGGGAAACTGGGGGTAATTTTTACTGAGTGTGTTCGAGTTTTGTTTTTTTTAAACGCTCTTTACTTCGCCAAAACTTGGGTGAGTTTTCCATTTTTCAACTCGCAAAGAAGTGAGTTTAGCTGAAAGTGAGTTTTAAGATGGTGAAGTAGATCAAGATTTCTTTCCCTAGTTGTGAGTTTAGATGAGATTACTCACCCGAGATTGCAGTGTTTTCTCTCTGCCAAACTCACCTGAACAAGCAGCCTGCACATATCAGTGAGATATGTTAAGGCTGCTTGTGTTGTACCTGTAAAAAACGGGTTAAAATATAAAAAAAAAAATGACATAGGGTTCCCCCCCAAAAGCATAACCAGCTCCGGACTTGTCAGCCAGTCCTGGTTGCTAAAATTACGGGGAACAAAATGAGTAGGGTTCCACCGTAATTTAGGAACCAGCACAAGTCTGCCAGTCCTGGTTTTAAATATAGGGGTAAAAAATTGCGTAGGATCACCCGAAATTTAAAATCAACACTGTACGCAAACCGACCGGGGTGTAATGCCACAGCCAGGAGACCCTATTACCAGGTCTCCAGGGCCAAAGCATACTCACCCCAAGCCGGTCAGGCCAAGCCGAGGATCTCAGGGGAGGTGGGAACCCCCCCAAAAAAGGGGTCCCCCCTCTCCCAAAACCCCAGGCTTGTCTGAAGCCCGGGGCTCTTCCCCGCAGCCCCTGGGCTGTGTGTAATAAAGTGTAAAATCAAAGTAAACTATTGTATTTTACAGTGGAACTACAGGTGCCAGCATGCCTACCCTTTGGCACTTGTGGAAATACAAGTGCCAGCAGGCGGCCAGCACCTGTACCTCCACTGTAAAATAAATAGTTAAATAAAGACACAACACACACACCATATACAGTATAGATTTATTACACACATACATCAATCTCACATATACTTACCTGTACCAGCCGGTCTGTCCTCTTCTCCAATGTAGAAATCCATGTGGAATGACCTGCAAAAAAGATCCTATACTGACCTCCATCCTGGCGCTCCTCTCTGTAGCATCCAGGGTCTTGTTAAAACAACAAACCGACTTACCCGAACCAGGCCTAACATGTGTAAGTATATGCTGTTACGTATACTTACACCTTGCGAAATGACAGATGAGCGAAATCATCTGGTATTTCTCACGGGCCACTAGCCAATCAATCGCCGCTTTACATGTAGTGGTCGCTCATTGGCTGGGACCCACGTGGATCGGGGAGACAGCGTCTTCAGCCAGTACAGTAGTCACTATTCATGCAGGTGATTGTGCTGTCTGGAAGATGTCTGTTTACATAGAAATATAAACAATGTCATAATCATATAACATAGGTTAACCAGATAATACATAGTAACAGAAGATTTTGTGCAGGACAAAATGTGAACTATTTGCGAATTTGATACTATTTGTATCAGTAATCTGTTCTTTATTGTTGTGGTTTTGAATTGGTGTCTTTATCCTCCCCCTGTGCATCTCCAGCACTGTCCTTGTGCATCCCCACTGTGCCTTACAGGCAATATCCCCCCAGTGCATCTCCAGCACTATTCCCCCCCGTGCCTCTCCAGCCATATGTCCCTGTGTCTCTGGCTATTGTCTATGTCTCTACAGTCCTCCTGTGTCTCTCAAGAGGCTCCCTATGTCTCTCAAGATGCCCTCCCCCATGTCTCTCTATCTTCAGGCACCTCTGCAGCTCACTAGGCCCCCCTTCATCTCTCTGGCTCCAGCCCCCGTATCTCTCCAGCCTGCCTGTGTCTCTCCGGTTCCAACCCTCACATACCTTCTTTCTCTGACTTCGCAGCTTCTCTGGTCAGCGGCGCAGCATGAAGTCATGACGGTATACCTGATTCACCACACTGAACAAAAATAGCTTTACCAGCTCCTGTCTGTGTTGCTGGAAATGCTGGCTGCTGGAGGGCGGCTGGGCAGGAGCTCCTTTTTCTCCCCAATAAGTGGAGTATTAGTACATGGACCCCAAGGTCTCCTGCTGGGCTGCTGTATTAATATGTACTGATGATTATGACTATCAGTAGTATTAGACACTGTCAGTTTACATAATTGAATTGATTTTCCCACAAGATTTTAAAGGGGGAAAAAATACACATGGGGAGGTATTTGCATCTAATTATTGAAAAAACAATGTAACAATAATTATGAATGCAATATTTTGTCTAGAGATAATTAGGTTTAGAACTCTCATGGAGTTCTACCTAATTATAGGTGGAATTCATCATTCCTCCTCTCCATAAGTATCTATTCCGAAAAGCTGTCATTTTTGCGATGACAGCTTTTTCGGTAAATAGATACTTTTCCCTCTCTACACTACCTTATCGCATCTGGAAACAGTGCTGCACATGCTCTGTTACATCTGTAAAACCAGCGCATGCGCAGCACTGCCTACAGATGCGTTAAGTTTGTGTAAGTTTCTATATGTATACACACCGTAGAATGAATGAAAATTACACTGATTTTTAGTTGAGATACTGTACATCCAAGCCAACAGTAAAAAGGCATTTCTTGCAGGCAGCTTTTCTTACAGACATAAATGCATCTTTTGCAGCTTTTCTTTGAGACTCGGAACATAAATGCATCTAACTCTAAATGAACCACGTGATCGTCACTTGACAATTACAATAAAGCATTCATACATAAATATGTATCAAATAAATATATAACAATTGTTTTAAAAAGTTTTAATAGGACAAGACCTTTGTACATATTTGCTATATGATACACTATTTGGACAAAAGTATTTGGCCACACCTGTTAATTATTGAATTGAGGTGTTTCAATCAGACCCGTTGCCACAGGTGTATAAAAGCAAGCACCTAGCCATGCAGTCTCCATTTGCAAACATTTGTGATACAAAATGGGTCGTTCTGAAGAGCTCATAGACTTCAAGCGTGGTACTGTGGTAGGATGCCACCTTTGCAATAAGACGGTTTGTGAAATTTCATCCCTGCTGGATATTCCACAGTCAACTGTTAGTGATATTAGAAAGTGGTAACGTTTAGGAACAACAGCAACTCATCCTCGAAGCGGAAGACCACGTAAAATCACAGGGCGGGGTCGACGACTGCTAAGGCGCATGGTGCATAAAACTCACCAACGTTCTGCTGATTCCATAGCTGAAGAGTTCCAAACTTCCACTGGCATTAATGAAAGCACAAAAACTGTGCGGCGGGAGCTTAATGGATTGGGGTTCCATGGCCAAGCAGCTGCATGCAAGACTCACATCACCAAGCCCAATGCCAAGCGTCTGATGGAGCGGTGGAAAGCACACCGGCACTGGACTGTAGAGCAGTGGAAACGTGTTCTGTGGAGTGATGAATCACGCTTCTCTGTTCGGCAGTCAGATGGGCGAGTGTGGGTTAGTCAGATGCCAGGAGAACATTACCTGCCTGACTGCATTGTGCCAACAGTGAAGTTTGGTGGAGGAGGGATAATGGTATGGGGCTGTTTTTCAGGGTTTGGGCTAGGTCCCTTATCTTGAGCGGCAATCTTAATGCTTCAGCATACCTAAACATTCTGGACAATGCTATGCTTCCAACTTTGTGGCAAGTTTGGGGAAAGCCCTTTTCTATTCCACCATGACTATGCCCCAGTGTACAAAGCAAGGACTTTGGTTTGATGAGTTTGACTGGCCTGCACAGAGCCCTGACCTCAGCCCCATTGAGCACCTTTGGGATGAACTGGAACGGAGATTGAGAGCCAGGCCTTCTCGTCCAACATCAGTGTCTGACCTCATAAATGCTTTACAGAATGAATGGGCACAAATTCCCACTGAAAGACTCCAAAATCTTGTGGAAAGCCTTCCAAGAAGAGTGGAAGCTGTTATAGCTGCAAAAGTATTTGTATTTGAATACAATGTCATTACAGTCCCTGTTGGTGTAATAGTCAGGCATCCGAATACTTTTGTCCATATAGTGTATGTGTCATCAATAGATAATAACACTGTAAAGAAGATAGTAAATAATGTACAGAATTCCTGTCATTCTCCTTATTCTCAGAAACTGTATGGTTGAGAACTTTGGTTATAAGATTTAGCCCATTATAGATGGTTACCATTATATGGTTTACTATAAATATGTGTGTTTTAATATTTCAGTCAAGTCAATGTGAGAGCTAAAATATTTGTAAGTTTTAAGTTAGTAGTAAATTCTACAGTAACATGATCGTTATGCAGATATATGTGTGTGAATATGTACAGTGATGTGAAAAATAAGGTACAAACTATTTTCAGATGTGTTTTTAAAATTTCAGGATGTAATTAGCAATTATCACCCCAAGCCAAAATTGTGACAAATCTAACCTCCTGTGAGAAATGATTATTATATTTAACATTTTTTATTCACAAAGTTTCTGCAACGCTGTCCAAGATGGTAACAGAGTAACCTGATATATAAATATAACACAGTTCAAAGTACAGCAATACAATTACAGACTAGTTAGGATATCTATCCAGGGTGAGATTACAGCAACTCACTATTTTGTTATTTTGTAGGCCAAGGGGTAATAAGTCCCTGAGAAGGTGGGGTGGGGAGGGCACTCGATGCTGCACCTGTACACAAGAGAAGGGTGATCATACAGTATTATAGTTGATGAATGGACTTGGAAACAAAAGACTAAGGGCCTTGCCCATGTCAGGGGAGGGTGAACTGTTGGAGGATAAACTGAGAAGAAGGGCACATCAAGGGCAGATAACTAATAACAAATGTGTTCATGTATATTCAACACAAAATAAACCAACACAAAGAAGCCTTCTATAATAAAGCAAGTAATCATTGTGTGTATGAATTTATTAGTCTATTACATCATTTATAAGGAATTTTGACAGATTCCTCCTTGCAACACTGGTTCAGCTCATGTTTGAAGGCATTGGTTTATTTATAGCTCCCTTATAGTTTCCTCATACCATCTCCATGAGATTGAGGTGTGGACCTCGTCTTGGCCATTCCAAAGATGTATTCTGTTCAACCATTAAGTTGTAGATTTGTTGGAGTGCTTAGGATCATTACCCTGCATGATCCAGTTTTGGACAGGCTACCGTTGTAGGACACATGGCTTCACATTTTCCTATAGAATTTTCCTATAGAATGCTCTTATGTAAAGATGAGTTCATTGTGGAGACAAAAATGGCAAGGCAATTAGACCCTGGCTGGAAAACATCCCCAAATCAGCATTCCTCTAATACCATGCTTGATGGTTTATATAGGATTCTTGAGATGATACACTGTTTGGTTTTTGTCAAATATGGCATGTGCATTAAGAATAAATAGCTTTACTTTAGTCTCATCTGTACTAGGCCATTGGTGGGTTAACCATTGATGAACACCATCAATGGTACTATTGGTGGTTAACCTTAATGGTATGAAACCATCTGCAGGGGAACCATCAATGATTTCACCCACCAATGGTCATCCCTGATATATTATTAACCAAGGAAGTGGGCCAATCAGAGGTGGGGGTGGGCCTTCATGGGTCATGTTGAAGGCGGAGCTAGGCTTCATGTCCTGGTACTGAGTAGATAATAAATCATTGGGGAGCTCTGTAGTTGTACCATGGCAGAAAACCACTGGATCTCCACCATCAGTGGTAAAACCATCTACTATCGGTGGTTAACCATCAATGATTGTTAACCATCTATGGTTGATGGCCATCCCTAATCTGTCCAGAAGGCATTGTTGCAAAAGGCCTGTGCTTTGTTCAGATGTAACTTTGCAAATTCTTCAACACACACATCAAAGGCACACTTATGTGGTTCCTCCTTAAAGGCCACTTTAAATGTCCGTGAGAATACTAATCACCTAACAATTACTGTTAGGTGAGGCTCCCTTAACTACCTATGAACAACTTGCCCTTTCACGCCAGCCTGAGCTCACTCCCCTGTGCAGGTGCCAGAACTTCCGTCTTCTGCATTCCAGAAGCCAGAAACACTAGGGTGCTCGACCTCCAGATATCAGAGGCACAATGACAGTGCAGGAGCTGGACACAGCAGCCTGCTCACAGAGAACAGACCACTGACAATTACAAAATGTTTAGAAAAAAATATATCTCTACCCTCTGACCTACATTTAGGGGGCCTATTCATCATACGATAAATGGCCCAGTAACCATGCGGAAACGCTAGTTTCTGCATATTTAGGTTAGTGGGCTATTCATCATCATGGGTCCCGAGGTCAAACATGTGTAGCCAAGATGATGGGGAGCAGGTAAGTAACGCAGCTACAGAAGTAGCTGCGATACTAACCATGTGGACAACTGCTTTTCGGAGCAGCTGTCCCCCCACAGGAGCAATGTTGTGTCATGTTTCCCCCATTGCGAGTTGGATACTTAAGTATCCCTCGCAGCAAGTTCAATACTTCATAATCGGAGGCCATACGCCCTTCGATGATGAATGAGATATCTGACAAATATTTTTATGTAAACAGTGACTGATGTCTTATGAAACAGTTATTCCAAAGGAAGACAAAGACCCACCTTTATCTACTAGTTATTGACCAATCTCACTTCTGAACATAGATGTTTAGCTATTCACAGGCTCAATGTGAACTCACTGCAATAACATGACTGGGTGGGTTTTGTGCCAGGCAGAGAAACTCAACACAACACCATCAAATTTATAGATATGAACCATCTCATTTTGTTATACTCCTTATCACAGATGCTGAAAAGGCTTTTGATAGGATTGCTTTGTATTATGGGGAGGATGCTGGGATGCATGGCTTTAGGTCCTTTCTGCTTGCATAAAATATTATGCAAGCAAAAAAACATGGGGCAACCAAGTGACATACTGTAGACTTGTTTGCGGGGACCCCGTAACAAAAACTCAAAGGTACGGCAGAAAAATAATTAAGAGTTACACTGATGATATAGAACTTTTTTTTTTTTAAGTAACATACCATTGTAGTCTCAGCTGATGGCAAGAGTGCTAAAAAAACCCATCTAAAATGTATTTCACACTGTCATAGCCCCCAAAGCTTCTGGGGGCCTAGTTGTAGTCACAGTTGTTCTGGCCTCTCAGAGTAGCTCCACCTAGCGTGAGGAGAGAAGGGGGGAGGAATAGGCCCCCACCTCTCCAGGACCACTTTAAGCCCTGGCTAGCTGTTTTTCTTGTTGAGTTCATTCTACAGTAATTCCATCCAGTCTTCACTTATTCACTTACCTCCAATTCCCAAATATTCTAATTAAACCCCAGTACCTCTTCCCTAACCTTTAATCTTCTCTCCCCATATGTTTAAAGCTATAATATTATTGCAATATTGTAATATTAGTTATCTGGATACCTCATTTTGCTAAATACTGGACATGATTGAATGTCTGTGTTTATCAGCACATATGTCAGTATCAGTAGCTTAACTAAGGAATATATAAATGCTGGAAAAAATCTAAAATTCATGACCCTACTTTGATCATTACAAATGTTGAGAAATAACATTTAAAATAGTTTAGTGGTGATTTAAGTTAAGATTACTCCTCTGATCTCATAATAATAATTGACAAGTGACATCTGATCCTAGGATTAAGATGATGTATCACCAGTTGTATTTGGTCTACCTGTCACTCATCATTGTCTTACAATGACAATATTTCTTCCATAAGTAATTACTTTGGTCAATATGTATCAAGAATGGATGTAACTCATGTAAAATATTATACACCAGAATTGTTCACACTGTCTAGAGACTTTCTATCACATTACAATCTTCATTGGTTAAAAACACTCATTACATAGAAGAATGGAAATAAAAGACAATCACACAGTGAAAGATTGCTGAACATTGAGGAATAATACAGAATTTACAGTTAAATACACTTGGGGAAAAGCAGAAATTGGTGTTGGCATAGATTGATGTAGAAACACGTAGCTCGGAAATATCAATGATCCTCATATCTCATTATTCCATATCAGCTGCAATGTATGATGGATATATCTTTTCAAGTGCTGTAATGGCTCGCTGGGTGAGATTTACCAGGCAATGATACCAGTCAGGATAAAATAGACTTTTATTATCATTGAAGTCACTTATAGTTAATTCATGTTCATGTTGTGATGATCATAGTTCTAGCCTAAAATATATCTTGTCAATAAAAAAGTAACTGTATTGTAGACACGGTAATGATTAATAAATTCTCACTAAATGCTGCAATTATGGACATTAGATACTAAATAAGTTTAGAATATAAATTCACTCACTGCCCAATTGATCAGTCTGAAAATAAAACAATCCGATTAATTGAGTGGAAGCAATGAGGGACTTATTAATCATTACTTAAATGGACAGTTAACCATGCGGAAACACTAGTTTCCTGATTTTGAAGTTACCGGGCCAGTTATTATCAGGGGTCCGATAGGACCACTGAAAACGGTTTGCCTGTTTCTTCAGACATCGCCCATTCTCATAGACAAGCTCCTTCCAATGCGAAGGAGTTCTGGGACGCGAAGAATGATCCGAGCGGTTCCTTCCGCCGCCTCCTCACTGACTTCCTGATGGCTTTGCGCATATGGTACCTCAGGTCACGCATGCACAGAAGCCGGCCTCAGGGACAGGTAAGTAACACTGCTATTTCTGTTACTAATCAGGGGGACAGCTGCTTTGTGTTAAGTATCAACCGTGGCAAAGTGAATACTTAATCATCGGGGACCATATGGCCACTGATGATGAATAGGCCGCTAAGTGTTGCTGTGGCACTGAGTATATTGTTGGGCATTGGACTGTGAAGCCATGATTATCTGATAAGACTTCAGTAAATCCATCTTAACTTTAATCTTTAGTTTAGACCTAGCTACGGAACCAATCAGCTCCTAATTGTAATTTTTCAAACACAGCCTCTACAGTGAGATACTTTGACTCCTACACTTGTTGTGTCTCTAGGGATTTCCTCACCATGTCTGTCCCCACCTGATCATAGTTGCAGCCCCCACCCCACAGCTACTGACGCCTGTGCCCCAGCTAACCCTGATCCTGTGTTCAACTCCATGTATCCCTGTGTCATCCCTCCTCCCCCTGCTGCTGTGTCCCATGCACCCGCATCCTTTCCCCGGTGTCCACTGCCCCCCTCCCAGTATACTCAGTGTCATCTCTCCTTCCCCTGCTTCTGTGTCCCGTCCCCTGCATCCTTTCTCCAGTTTACGCTATGTATACCCCCCCATACCCCAGTGTCTGCTCAGTCCTCTGTCCTCCCCCCCAGTTTTTCTCACCTGCCTCCTCTTCCTAACCATAGTGGCGCCATGGAGCCTGGACTGGAGGAGGAACGTGTACAGGTGAGTCCGAGCAGGAGGCAGTATGGAGTCACAGAGCTGCGATACCCCAAATCTCTAAGCTCCTGGGGTTCTGCAGATACAGCAGAGAGGGATCTGAATAGGTCCCTCTGCTTGCTGCAGTGACTGCTGGGATACAGTCAAAATGTAGACGGCCGGGAAGCCGTCTGACTAAATCCCGACTTGTAAATGCCGATGCGGGACTAAAGATAGGCATCGAAATCCCGACGCCTGTCTATATCCCGATGCCGGGATCTAAACATACGACTTCTCAAATGAAGCTAAGCCGGACAGTGTTAGCGCTTAGCCACGTGGGAGAGGGTTAGGTTTATGGACCCCCGGGGGGACTTACGGTTAGGCACCACCCCAGCAGGGTTAGGCTTAGGGTGCAGGAAGGGGGGTTAGGTTTAGGCTCCGCTGGGGGTAGGTTAGGGTTAGGCACCACCCCGGGAGGGTTAGGTTTAGGGTTCGGGGAGGGGGGGTTAGGTTCAGGCACCACCGGGAGGAGGTTAGGGTTACGCACCACTAAGCAAGGAATAGGGTTAAGGGGGGAGAGGGGAGGGTTGGGGTACTTTCCAGCCCCAGTCGGGATCTTCAGCGTTCGGGCTTGCACCCTCGGGATTTAGTCAGACGGCTTCCCGGCCGTCCGTACTTACATACCCAACCCGTGGCTGTCATCTAAATCTTCACAATGCATACAGACAGCAGCAAGAGATGACTAAAGCTTAGATCAGCCCTGGGCTCTACCTGCCACATTTATAGAACATCAGTAAATGTGTGTGAAGGCTGGTGCTACCTTGGTGAATCTCTGATCTTCACCAGTGAACCCTGCATGGGGATTTGGGCTTTGTAGATGGAAGGCTGTATCCCTTGTGGGGTTGTGGATAAATGAAGTAAACTCTGAAAGAGTGATTGGATAAGTAGGATGAGAATGAAGATAAGACAGTGCCCTGAAGACCTAGGGGTTGTAGCTTTTTTATGAGAAGAGAGTGGTCAACAGTGTAAAGGTGCCTACACACATGGCGATATTTTACCTGATGTGGATGATTCTGACGCATCGGAACGACAGATCGTGTAAAACATGTCCAAATCATGAGTCCCCACTCACGATCACGATGCCGATGCGCGTCCCCGCTGGTCGCACATCGCATCTTCAGATCTGCCGTGCTGTAGGGCAGATCTGACAATCTGGGATACGATGCACTGAACTAAAAGAAAGAATACACGATGTATTGTTTGTCCATACACCAAATCATGTGCCAAATTGTGAGCAGGACTGCCAGGGAGCTGCCGGGGGAGTTTCAAGGGAAATCGTACACATCGTCAGATCGGCAGCACATCGCCATGTGTGTAGGCACCTTAAAACCATCTGGTTTGTGTAGAACTCTGAATCAGGCCCTAAAGCCTGAAGAGACCGAGGTGTTTAATTTCATGGAGGAACACCTTTGTGTTAGCATTTTTTTCTCCCAATTCATCCTTGTGAGCAAGGGCGTAGCAAGACCTATGTGTTCCCTATACCAAAATGTTCACAGGGCCCAGTGGCAAACGTAGGAATTTGAAAGGGGGGTTTTCAAATCCTTGGTTACCAAACCAATGAAAAGACATCTAGCCACCACAAATAAATAGATAGATAGATAGATAGATAGATAGATAGATAGATAGATAGTGCCCCCAGTAGTAGTCCCCCTATGCAGTGCCCCCAGTAGTAGATCCCCCTATGCAGTGCCCCCAGTAGTAGTCCCCCCTATGCAGTGCCCCCAGTAGTAGTCCCCCTATGCAATGCCCCTTATATAGTGCACCCAGCAGTAGCCCCCCCAGTAGTGCCCCTTATATAGTGCCCCCAGTAGTAGTCCCCCCAGTAGTGCCCCTTATATAGTGTCCCAAATAGTAGTCCCCCTATTCAGTGCCCCCAGAACTGGTCACCCCCCTATTCAGTGCCCCCAGTAGTGACCCCCTCTATACAGTGTCCCCAGTAGCAGCCACCCCCTCTATACAGTGCCCACAGTAGCGGCCGCCCCTATACAGTGCCCCCCGTAGCGCCCCCTATACAGTGCCAGTGCCTGTGCCCCTTACACACACAAAGAAAACCCACAACTTACTGGAATCCCCGCTCCTGCTGTGACCGCTGCTGTCCACTCCTCTCAGCCCGCTCTGAACTATGTGAGAGACGTCATCAGAGTGAATTCACTTGACACCCCCATTAGATTTATGAGTAGGGTTGAGAATAATAGCATAGAGTTTCTGGATGTGTCAATATTCAAACATGAGCATTCTCTTGGGATGACCTTGTTCCACAAATTAACCGACAGAAATACACTTTTGTATGCAACCAGTCACCAAGGCGTAAAAGGAGAGGATGCCCGTTTCACAATTTGTCCGTGTGATTCAAAATAACACCTTTGAAGAGAAAGCTGAGTTGCAGCTTCACAATTTATTGAGAGGGGATACTCAAACAGAGTGGTGGCCAGATGCCTGAAAAGGGCTAGGAATATCTGTAAAAGAACTTCACCCGTGACTGTTAAAAAGACTGAAGAGAGCCTGATTGTCACCACACAGTATAACACCAAAGCACCTATTTTTGCGAAGTCTGTTAAGAAACATTGGCTTATAATAGAAAGTGACCCTCATTTGAAAAATCTGAAGAGACCACCACTTGTTGCCTTTTGTAGGGGGCCTAACTTGAAACAGTTATTAATAAATTCAACACAAATTTTTAAACAGGATGGTGGTTCATCGTGGTTGAAACACAAAAAAGCCAGATGTTTTCATTGTCTGGGTTGCACCACTTGTGTTGGTATGCTTCAGGCAAGGAATTTGCCCATCCTCGCACAAGTGTGAAGATTTGCATAAAACACTGGTTTACCTGCACGTCAGCATTTGTCAATTATGTATTGATGTGTCCTTGCGGACTCTACTATATTGGCAAAACATCGAGAAATTTCTGTGAACGGATGGCCAATCACAGGAGTTCCATTCGACGGGCCCTGCAGAATGGACAGAGTGACAAACCAGTTGCACATAATTTTTTGCACAAAGGACATCAGGTGGCAATGTTGAAGTCCATACTTATTGATCATGTCCTGAAGCCTGATGCCTGATAGGGATGGTGATAGGAACAAAATGTTGCTGCAACGAGAAGCTCATTGGATATTTAAATTGGACACAATTGCTCCGATAGGTCTCAACGAGAACATAAATTTAAAGTGTTTTTTATGGAAAGCGGCAAATATTCCCTGATCAATGATTCAGTTTATATTCATATTATATATTATTTACTTTTGGTTTTTGTTGATTTTTGTTTGTTTGGGATATAGGATACCTTATAATTGTGATGTGTAATTATTAATGTTTTTTTGTGTTTTTTAGTATAATGTGGATTAATTATTAGGTCACGGGTTGTTTAATATTATTTTTAAGTGTATTTGGCACTTTTTTAAGTTAATCACCCTGAGGGCTAAGCAAATATGAGCCCTTAATTAGGCAATTAGATCACTTAGATTGGTATGTGTAGTAAATTCCATTGGGCTGCTGGTGCGTAGCGGAGTCTCCATATATATGTGTCAGGTTGACACAGTAAATTCGGGTGGGCGCTCTTGCGCAGTATGGACAGAAGATTCATTCACACTGGTTTTGGAGGTAGTGGCGTGTACGCAGCTAAACCAGTGAAACGCACAGCGCATGACATCATTTCGTACACCCGGAAGTGCTGGAATCCCGATGCTGTATGGCTGGATTGCACGCCAGGTGTACAATGATTGCACACAGTTGTGTCTTGATTGCCTCGTGGAGTGCATATGAGATGCCGTTTGGTTTTCTTCAGAAGCTGAATGTGGAGCTGCTAAGCTGCTGGTCTCTAACAGCCCAATACTGAGGGGACAGAGGTCGACAGACCGTATAGTATTTTATGATTGTTTCATCTAAGCAGTATGGACTGTATATTGATACATTAGCCGGGCTGCCAATGTCTGGTGGTCACACCAATTTACATTGTTGAAGAATGATTTACCTACGTTCCTGCTATCTTCAACAAGTGCCAGGAGTTAAACTCACTTCATACTGGGTAGTGATGAAGATGTACTGTTCACGTATTTGAAAGTATTAAAAGGAATTGTTTTTTCTAATGTTGGTCTGGGAAGTGTGCCCTGGTTTTTTTTTATTTTTTATATATATATATATTATATATATGTAAATGTTTTAGGCGGGCGTCTGATTGGCTCCAAATTTATTCTGTAGCAGGACAATGACCCCAAACATACAGCCAAAATCATTAAGAACTATCTTCAGCGTAAAGAAGGACAAGGAATCCTGGAAGTGATGATATGGCCCCCACAGAGTCCTGATCTCAACATCATCGAGTCTGTCTGGGATTACATGAAGAGACAGAAGGATTTGAGCAAGCCTACATCCACAGAAGATCTGTGGTTAGTTCTCCACAATGTTTGGAACAACCTCCCTGCCAAGATCCTTCAAAAACTGTGTACCTAGAAGAATTTATGCTGTTTTGAAGGCAAATGGTGGTCACACCAAATATTGATTTGATTTAGATTTCTCTTCTGTTCATTTACTTTGCATTTTGTTAATTAATTAACAAGTAGAAAAAAAAAATTTCTTCTTTTGTTGTTTGTACTACCTCTGTGCGCTATCCCACAGTGCATTTTCTTCATGTACATATAAGCACTGTGAATATGAAAAATATAAAATTTCCAACATGCCATTCACCACTTGCTGTGGCAAGGAAAGGCTTATGAGTGATGGTTCTGCAACTGCTGTCCAGTGAGGCATCTTCTTCTGTCTCTTATAATGACAATGTCTCTTATGATGTCAAAAAAATTAAAACTGGAAAATCAGTGCAAAAAAAAAAAGTAAAACCACTAAGCCAGTAGAACAAACTGTGTGTTCAGAAACGTCACAAATCCTTGAGGAGAGTGTGTCAGCGAGATGTGTAAGCCTGACCTTTCTGAGCTCGTAGAGAAGCCTCCTTCCTCCATTTCTGCACCCTCTGCCAATGTGAGATGAGCAGCACAAGTTAAGAATTTGCTGACGTAGACATTGAGAATGCTACGGTAGAAGTGTATCAGAATGAGGGGAATATTTGTGTAGCTGATGCAGGCACTAATGAGGATGTTGATTATGAGGATGTTGATGAGGATGTTCTTGTGTAAGTGAGACACCAATGGAAGCAGTTCTTCCTGTAATTGTCATGCCTGTGCATAAGACGAAAAAAATCAACCTCTTATGTGTGGAATTATTTTTACCCAGAGCAGGACAACAATTGTCTTGCCATCTGTAACATTTGTAAAGCCACAGTAAGCGAAGGTAGGGACTTAAACCATCTAGGAACCTCCTCCGTGTTATGTTATTTGCAGCACGTGCATGAAAATTTTTTGTCAAAATCAGAAACTTATGCTAAAAAAGTAACACGCAGTCCAGTGTCAGCTAGCTACCTTCTCTCTGCTAGATCCAAGCACCTGCAATCTCGACCACCAACACCTTCATCATCATTATCCGCAATCATGATCGGAACTAGTCCTGCATCCAATTTCATCCCAGAAGTGGGCCAAGAAGACTACTACTAGTAGTAGTTAAAAGAAAAACAATTTACTGTTAAACAATCCTTTGATAGAGGAAGTAAGTATGACAGCTGTCACCCAGTTGCTGAGCGGATCACTGACGCCATGATGGCTATGCTAGTATTTGAAGGTGAAATAATAGAAATTGAGAATGATAGTGTGGAGGAAGTGCAATAGGAGGATGAGGGGGATATTTGTGTTTTATCTGATGCTACTGAGGATGTTGATGATGAGGATGTTGTTTGTATAAAGCAGCAGTTCTTGTTCTTGATAAAAAGGAAAGCCATTGTCATTCCTGGGAATAAGACCAGAAAAGCCACCTCTTGGGCTATTATTTTCACCTAAATCCTGACATTTGTGATGGCATCTGTATCATTTGTGAAGCCAAAGTTAGTAGAGGTAGGGATGTTAACCATCTAGGCACCGCTTCCCTGTTACATCATTTGCAGCGAGTTTATGCAGTTTATTTAACTAAAACATTATAATTTGCAAAATAATAACGAATAGTTCCAGTATCAGCGACCAGCACATGCAATCTCCACCGCCAACACCCTGAACCTTTTCCTTAATGATTGGAGGTAGTCCTTCCAAAAAATTGTTTTGTCGGGGCCCAAACAAACCAAGGACTTCAGCTACAAAAGTGTCAGTCCTTGTCACTAAAGTGCTTGGTTTGTTACACTGTGCATGTCCTTTTTAATATCCAACATAAGAGTGGGTGGGAAGGCCCAAGGACAATTTCATGTTGCCCCACATTTCTTTTCATAATGGGCTGTATTTTTTTAGGTCATTGGGGATGGTCTTCATTGCATAGACACACATTTTTATTGGTTAATGATCTAATACCTGTATATTACTGCACACTTTTTAAAAGAAAATAATAATACTATGTTAATAGCCAAGGATTCTGGTCAAGGGTTAGAGAACACGTCACATTAGCTCATATTAGGTGGCTGACCTGCTGGCCATACTACCCCTCCTCCCCTCCTTCCTCATACATTTTCTTCATCAATCAAACAATTAAATAAATTAACTAATCAATAATTTCTTCCTTCCTTCTAATTTAGTTCTTGATTAATGAAAACATATTTTAGCATCGTATAGCATATATTACACTGCCATCCTGTCTGCCATTGCAGTGCCACTCTGTTTCCTAGATGTGCCATGTTTGAAGTTAAACTGCCAAGTGTTTGTGCCGCCCATTGCTGACGCATAGCTTAGTCAGCCAGCTAGCTTGGTGCAACCTTTTGGCCTAAACTGGATGAAAACAATATTGTGAGCTGTGAGGTGGTCAAAATTGTTTGGAAATGACTGGAAAGTAATGTTATTGAGGTTTATTAATAGTGTAGGATCAAAAACAAGCCCAAATTATGTGACTTTAGCTGTTGTTATAATTTTTTAAAAAACAATACGGATCCAAAACAAAAACCAGAACTAAATAATGAAAGTTAATCCAGATCCGAAACCAAAACTAAAATAAGAGGGTTGGCGCACCTCTCTAATATATATGTTCATAAGAATCTTAACCAGTCTCCTGATGTGGGTATTACACAGTTATAACTAGATATTGATGTACGGTTGCCAGTAGTCGAGTTCTCTAAAGGTTTTTTCATGCTTCATGTGTGAGAAGAGCAAAGAAAGTTCCACAGAGGATGGATTGCATGAAAAAAATGTTGTGTTACCTGGCAATATAGTGTTTGGCACATGATTTTATTGGTTAGAACCCAATATGTATTTGAAATGGACATTCTAAAACATTTTTTACAGGATTTATATCTAAGGTATATTTCATGAACTTACCTGACTCTGTATTTTCACTACTCCTCAGACTTAATGATCATGAAATCATTCCCAGAGTTGTGTTAAGGTGGCCATACATGGTGAGATTCAAAAATTGGTCAGATCAGTTGTACGATTTCCCTTGAAAATTCTTCCCTTCAGATACAGGACGATTTGTAATTAAAATGCAACTATTTCACATAAGACCATACGATTTCATCAATCACATCACATAATGTCTGTCAATTCCTACACGATCATTTGAGATCTCTATGCAAAACCATCTGATCTGCAATCCGACTAGACGATGGCGGGGACACGCATCGGGGTCGCAGAAGACTCAAAATACAACTATTTTCAAATGATTGGTCTGTCCAACCTGTACAAACTGCCAAAATCGTGTGATCAGTCATCCCGTGTATGGCCAGCATTAGTAACGAATGCAAAATTCACATTACGCCATTTGTACACAATATACAGTAGTAATGTAATCAAGTGCAGGGGTGCCAAGAGGGTGGGGGGGGAAGTGGTAGGAATTACCCGGACTTGTTGAAGGGGCCCAGGTCCTTCTTACCTGTCAGCTGCAGTAGTCTCTCTCCCCAAACCAACACATATTGCTGTTTGCTGGGCTGCAGTGGAATTAGAGAGGCTGTTGCCTCTGAGCAGCTGCAGTCTCCTCTGCCTGCCTGCTGTGCTGAGGGAACAATCGCACTGTTCGCCCCCCGTCATTCCCCCCTTCCACCTTCCACTGGTTATCAGGCTACTCTTCTACAGTACCCAGGCCTGGCCTTGCTTTCTACGGCCTGATCAAATGTCATATAAAACAAGAGAAAATATTATCCTGACATTTTCAGTAGAAATGCAATTAAATATAAATAATTACATAGAATTAAATACAAGCATCACTTGCTTTCCTCTTATAAACCAACTTGGAAAATCCCCCCAACAGCGTCGCTTGGCGTCAGCCTTAACTTTCCACCATATATTTTCTTTAGATTCCTGTAGAATGCATCTAAGTGGTCTCACGCTTTCAATTACTGCAGTATACACTTTTGTGGCCATGCTATTTAATTCTGATATCTTTTTTAAACATCTCTGCCTATTGGGCTTATGGTCTACAGTCAATGTTTGAATTATGTTACTGTTGATGCCTTAGGCTGTTTTATTCAATATGTTGCTTGTTGCAATGGCTTACTTTGTAGTGTCCTAATTTAAAATATTATATATAAAGAAAATGTAGTTGGAATCTTATTCCTTGCAATATTCCAAATGGAAATGTCAGTCATATAATGCGATGCTAATGACTTAAGCGCTATCAGCTGGATAGGTCAATACGCAGTCAGTCATTCAGAAGCAGTTATTGTGCTGCTAAAAGTCATTATCATCATTTACTGTTGCACCAGCCCTCAAGCACCATAATAAATACACCTCCTAAAAGGCTGATACGTCCAGGTCTTATTGTGCCAAAATGACACAGTATTATTTATACTCATTAAGGTGGAAGTAATATTATTTATAAGTATACAAGAGGAACACATTTTATAAGTATACAGGGGCACATACTGTATATTATTTCAAATAATTACAGGGGCACATTAATTATTTGTTGGAAGGAGACACAAACGTTTTATATAATAAGGGGCAAACCTTTTTTTTACCATTTATACCCACCGGCCAGGGGTACAAGGAAGAGAGCAATGTTATTTGGCAATGGTCTGGGAATTCCTAGGAGTAGGAACATGAAAATATGTTGTCACCCCACAACCAGAGTGGCAGCTGATTGCTTTAAACTGCATACAATTTAGGGATTTACAAACCTGCAGGAACAAAATTGTCATTTATACTACATATTTCCCCCTAAATTAGCCCATTTATGTGGGGGGGTATTTTATGTACTGTACAATAGATACATCCTTTTTTTTTTTTTTTGTTAAAACAATCATCAAATGCATAGATTACATTGGATAACATTAGTTATTTTTTACTACTGCATGAACGTCCTGCGGCTGTAAACTGCATTTATTATAGTGCCCGTCAGTCAACCTCACTTTGTAAGCCACTGTTTTCATTCATTCTATAAATACATTTTCTACTGTAGCCATATTAAGTAAATGCTTTTATTACAGCTGTTATTTATGGCCTTCTAACCTGTAGTCAGTCATAATAAGATATTGCACTTTGAGTTGCTCACTTTCCTTGTCTAAACAGCACAAATTCCTGTTTAATCTTTCTGGAATTGGTTGTAAGATAAACTATATTGGATGTGTGTTTGTTTGGTTTCTTTTTTACCTAATTTTTTTCTCTTTAAGCAATAAAGTAAAAGACAATGTTACCCCTGTACGCTGCAATAAAAATGTCTAAATAATATTGTTTTTATTTTTTTTATTGAGTAATCTTTATTACATATTTTGTTATAAAAACAGAAAAAACATAGCAGTAGAAATAAGAAATGACTAAGAATACATGCTAGGCGACATTTAAGAACAGAATAGGCATAAAATACCAGTGACTGCATTTGAAAAAACATAATAAAACATACTGTAGTAGCATACCGGCGCTGTAGGTAGCGATAAAGCTAGGTGAGGGATTACCAAACTTTAGTTAAAGTTGAGCAAATGATTTAAGAACACCAGTGACAAATAGATTGGTTATTAAATGAAGAGTGTTGGGTAGGGAAGGTGGATAGTCTGAAATAAAAAGCAATAAATCATCATTTTATTATGCTACTTTGTCCATTCTGGAGCCTAGAACAATACCATTGATGTCCTGATGAGCCCATATTAGACAAGTCAAGTGTTCAAATGCTATGGCAAATAAAGCAGGTGATAGTCGACAACCCTCTCTCATGTCTCTGGTTAAAGGAAAGGAGGAAGAAATAAAAAAATTGACAGACACAGAATAAAAAAGTTAGATCATTCCAATAAGTCCTGGGCTCACACCAAACCACGCATAGACCCTCACAGGTGGTCCACTCCACAGAGTCAAAAGCTTTAGCAGCATCCAAGGAGACTACTACTATGGAGGACGCCTGCCCATGAGAGACCTTCAATTGTGTGAACAGATGAAGAAGATTAAACGAGGAGGACTGGCCTGGCATAAATCCCATCTGATCTGGGGGGATAATAAGTATAATGAAATGGTTAAGCCTAGTGGCCAATAATTTAGCAAATATCTTAACATCCAAAGGGATAAGAGATATAGGCAATAGGAGTCAGGAAATCCTTCCCTGGCTTAGGCAGGACAACCATAAAATCCTCAGACAACAGTGCACAAGCAAGGACCCCTCATACAACCTATTATATAACTCTAAAAGATGAAGCACATAAAAAAGAGAGTGCTTTTTATATAGCTCTGAAATTATACCATCAAATCCTGGAGCATTGGTGCCGGGGAAGGAGCAAAAAGCCGCATCACCCTCCTCTAACATCACAGGAGAATCTAAGTAAGTCAATGGCAGTGGAATATCAGCTAAATATGAACCAATTAATCTACACAGTAGGTCAAACAAGACTTATAAAGATTCTGGTAATATTTCATAAACACCACCGTAATATTTAGTGTATGTTGCTGAAATACACCATCATCACTAAAAAATAATTTCAGCAACTGTAGCCAAGGACCTTTCTGGCTTAGCTAGACTGGCGAGGTAACTACTCGACCGATCTGCATAAGCACATTGAGAATACAGAGCAAACAAAAGTCTATATTTCATTTTAGCTACTAATAGATGTTCATTCCACTCCCTTTGTGTAGACAGCCAAGCCAGCCTAAATGACTCCAACCCATCTGCCAAATGGGTCAATTCGAGGTTTCTGCAAGAGGTTTTTAATCAAATTTCTTTGCACCTAGAAAAAGTTCAGCAACACGCTTAATCAGGACACCTGACAAAAATGTTTGAAAAGCATTTCATATTACCTCAACTGAAGTAGAGCATCAGTTGACAGGAAAGAAATCCCCCTATGTAGCCTTCAGTTCAGATCCAGACCCCATTTGTGTCAGCTAGAGCGGATTGAGCTTTCAGAAGATCTCCCCGTGCTGACTTGTCAGATCTAGTCCAAGCATAAGCAGGGAGTAGTCAGATATGCCCTTGATTCATAAGCCACAGAGGACACCTTGAGCAGAAAATTATGTGAGACCAGGGCCAGATCAATCCTCGAGAAGGAATGCTAGGTGTGTGTATGTGAAAAACAAGAGAATTGTCTTACCCCGGAGTGTTTGGATCTCCAGACATCAACCTGGCCCAGCTCCACCGCAGTGGCTGCAACTTTACCACCACCTGCAGAGAGAGCATTAGATGTTGCACTCCATCTGTACAGTGAGAGGTCTATTACATTATTAGAAATAACCAAAACATTTTACTGTAGTATCAGGAGATAGGGCAATAAAGGCAGCAGAGGTATAAAATGAATCCAGGAATGCAGAAAAGCATATCACCAATGCAGAAAAATATCTCGCCCAAGGATCACATTGCATGGACTCTAACAAAAGGCAAACTGTATTCCTCCACAGTATACACTAGATACTCCTATTTTAAGGGACATTCGTTTACCCCCTACTAAATGGGTTTCAGTTACACAAACAATATCAGAGGCCATAGTGGCAAAGCTGGTGGGGAACAAGGGAGTTTTTCTTTTTTTAATCTTTTTATTGAAGCATGACATGATACAATTGTAATACAAAAGCCATATCATAGAATAGACATGAATATAAAGTCAATACTACAAGTAAGTGATGTGTATACTATATCATGTAGAAAAAACAATGATCCATCCTTATGTGACAAATAAAGGCAATACATGAGGCAAGTGGCAATTGAAAATAGCATAATAGAGTTAATAACCAGAGCCACAGTGCTGACAATAAACTACCAAAGTGTCTATGCCTCAACTGATTTTCCAATCTAGACAAACGGGAGCGGGACCATCTCTGGAATGGATACCAGAGAGGACCAAGCAATTTATAAACAACCAGTAAAAAGGAACATCGCACATAAGGTTGCCAATCCGAACTAAGGACAAAAGAGAGAATGCGAAACATTGCAGTGGAGGAGTTACAATAGCCCAGATAGGTTATTGGAGATAAAAACATAGAAAAAGAAAAACAATATGGGACCAAACAAATAGTAAAATTACATTGAAATTCTAATCAAAGAAAAAAAGTACAAAGAAATTCATTGTTGCTGTTTTTTAACCTACAGTAGCTAGAAGCAAAGTGTTGCAGCCAATCAATATATAAGGTATCCATAGGAAGGGCAACTATCGCTATTAAAGTATGCTAGAACTAAATAAGTAGACAGTGTAAGAAATAATGAGGTTCTTATGAATAAAAGGTAATATAAACGCTAAATAACTAATGGCATTAAGATCTTAGATAGTGATCTATGGCTGAACGAGTGATAACTGACTGCAGTGACCTAACCAAAACAGTTAACCATTTTCGAAAACCAGTATTTTAAGTGGATAAACAAGGGTAAACCTATGAGGATGCTCGGAGAGAAGGCTGTTATGGGAAGTCAGTGATAAAGAGTTAGTTTTAACTGAAAGATGTAGATGTTGTTGTTGTCCCAATTATCCAAAAACTTCTCTCTGACAAGCCAGGTAATGTCTGCAAATCTCGGTCCCTCAGGGCACACTTGAAAAAACACTGTCAAAATCAGGACCTTGTCTGTCAACTGCTATATTCAGAGCATAAAATATATCTATTTCAATAGTCTGAGATAAATGTGACTCTACAGGAGAGCCTGAGGTTCCTATGAGGCTAAAGGTAGTCTGATTTCATTGGTAATGGAGAATATCAACTTCAGTAATCAGGGATGAAGGGATCTTGACAAAATTGGTGAGGAAGAGTGACCCGGTCACTCTTCCTCACCGGACAGATGGCGAGGTGAGCGGTGCCCAGCTGAATGCCCGGGATTTCCACTGAGAGTTACATACTACACACTCATTTGTACTGCCCATCCGGTAATTGCAACTCTTATGTCTATGTGGGACACCTCAATTAGAGGATCATATGCTGCTACTTTCAATTTTATATTTTATGTTTTGTCTATTAAACTGTGCTTCACTATATGCACTTTCTCTTATTTGCTTTGAGTTAAACCACATCCTATGAGAGGATCATTCCTTAAAGGACCACATGATTATATATATATATATATATATATATATATATATGTTATCCAGCAGATTGGAAACTACCTAAGGACCATACCTAGGTGGACTCTTTTACTAAGCGCAGGTTATGTGATTTCTACTTTTATCTTGTGACAGTTATAATATATAAAAGCACTTTAAATGAGCTATATGCGGTGCTCAGGCAGCACAAAAGGAAAAAAAATGCTGACTGACACACTAAATAAAGCAAATAGAGACCAGATATGCTCACAGACTATAGAACAGCACAGCAGTCCAGAGAGGAAAGCGGCCAGAGTCCAAATGATCCACGGGGATTCACAAATTGTATGATAGACACTGGAACCGCAGCACCAAAGTATGGAGTGCAGAAAAATATGCAAGGGCTGAGAAATACTAAGGGGCCACAGGGATGAAACAGAGGAGTGCAAAGAGTCCCTTGTAGAGCATGCCACAACCACATCCACAAGTCCACATCGACCCGAAAGAGCAGGGAGGTCAACCCATTGCTCTGGATCATAGCTGTAGTGAATAGGGTCCTGCTGTCAGTGCATCAGCAGCGAAGAGGGTCCTGCTGACAGTCTACCGCAGGAAGTCTGGGGCAACAGTAGGGCAATCCAGCTCCACTGCACTATTGAGGAGAAGGGCAATCTTAAGGATGGAGGGCCAGAGAGAGCAAACAGGTAAGGCAGGGTGAAGAACGGGAGTGGAGTCGGCAACACACCGGGGATATCCAGAAAGCGAGGTCCATCACAGGAAGGAGAAGCAGCATGCCAGGGCCAGCGGCAAAGCAAGGGTCTTCCAGTCATAAGTCACACTTCAAGTGTAGGATGGGCAGGTCACTTTACACAAGTCCACACCAGCCAGAGCCGAAGTATGGGCATAGGAAGAGCAGGGACCAGCAGCAACAGGACACGCCGGACCACCATACATGACAGCCAGGTACCATGTTCATGCCAACAGCCTGTCCTGCATGCCACCAAAGTAGATGGCCAGAACCCAGTGGAGGAAGTTGTATGAGTTCTTTAGGAAATGTTTTGCTCAATCAGCCTAGACACTTTGGTTCTTGAAATGAGACAGGGGCTCAGTTAAAATGCGGCCTTACCAGATGCCCCTCCCACCAAAATCTACAAGGTCTCTTATAATTTGTTGTAGTGGACATCGAGCAATATGAGAAATTATGTAGCAGCAGATCCATTGAGGCCAAGATGCCCAAAGAGCACTGAAAAAGGGTTCCCTCATCTCAATAACACATGCATGTACAAGGTAAACACAAAAATATAAAAAGAGTGAAAAGAAAAATCAAAAAACAATACCAACAGATACAAAATGGAACAAAACAAAACATAACATTCTCATCCCAAGCAAACCCTTTCCATGTAAACCTAACCACAACTGTAACATATCTAATTCCCAACCCCTCTACCCCCCCTAACCTAACTAGAAACCTACCAGGTTATATGTTGCATCAACACCCTCCAGAAGTTAGCAAAACCTAGGAGCTAAGCAGAGTAGAAAAAAATATGGATAACAACATAACATTGCACAGGTTGGGTATGAGATCCCGATGGTCAGAATACCGACAGATTTCTGTAAGTATTATAACCCTAACCCTCCCCTCCTGCAGCCTAACCTCCCTTCCCGCAGAATAACCCTAACCCTCCTCCTAGTGCCTAACCCTCTCCCTAACCCTAGGTCTCCACCTGACCCTAATACTTACCTTCGCAATCTGTCGGGATTCTGACAGTCGGGATTCTGCTGTTGGTATTGTGACCATTGGTATCCTGACTGTTGGGATGTGGACTACATCCCCATTGCAAAGGTAATGAAACAAACAGTAATGTGAAATGAATCATCAGAATATAAAACAACGTAAAAAAGAAAAAAACGGAACACATATACCAGGAGAGACATTTCCATACCAGCTATAGAAAATCACATTTATATTGGAATATAACGTAAAATATAGCAATTGACTGCAGTAAATCTTAGACGTGATATGAGCCACAAACAGTCATAAATGAAGCTACCGCTGGGCAAAGGGGTAAATAATGCATCAGTCATTCACCATCTCTCTGTGGCCCAGCATGTTGCAATCCAGCCACGAGGCCACCTCCTTAGGGGACATGAAAAACTTGGTTTCACTGTCAGCGATGACTCTATTTAAAAGGAAAAATCATAGCATAGGAGATCCAATGTGTAAAGTGCTAATATAGGCATTAAAATTGATCAGCTTGGTTTTGTAAATATATATATATATATATATATATATATTTATTTTTTTATTTTTTTTATTATTGAAAAAACATCAAAAAATACAATTACAAATTTTTAAACATTACATCGCCATTATTGATATCAGAAATTACTTTGTTCAAAAAAGGCTAATACAATATAAAACATCCTATACAGTCAAATAAACTGTTCAATAGTACAAAGCCACCAAATAAATAAATAACTTATTAGCAGATCAAAATGATAAACTGAATATATCAAAGCACATGTGGCTGCAGTCACTGGGAGAGAAACAGAGTACCTGTGTGTCTGTTTGTGTGTACTCAAAACTATACCTTAAATGTGCCACTTTGATATAGCTTTAAACAAGATCTAATTAGGATGGTAGGGAGGTCCAAAGGGGGTCACAACTGAATAAATGGGTATAGGGTGCCCAAAATGGAAGTGCGACGATCCAGCCACAAGAACACCTCTCTAGGAGACATGACAAACTTGGTTTCACCATCAGCGATGTCTCTCAATTTAAGATCTAATTAAACAGAAACAAAAGAGATTCCCTTGAGATGTGGAACAACAGAAAATATTAACACAAACTCAAAACGAAAAAAGATATGGAAAACAGTATCCATATATCCAGAGACACATAAAAGGAAATATGCCATCCCAGAAAAGAAAAAAAACTTACAACATAATGCATGACACAATTATCTGGAACACAATCAATTTAAAAGGAAAGAACCACTCATCAAAGAAAACCTCCCTACTCCAATAGAACCGAAGAACTACCAGACATATAAAAGGGACCACTTCCAGTATATAATGGACAACCCATATACACTCAAAATGAGTTATTTTCAGACAGAAAAGCAAGAAAAGAGGATAAATCTAATTTTCGGAAATTAGAGGAAAAATTAGAAACAACCATACCTAAAGTACAATCAAAAAAGGATAACATGTCACAAAAAAGGAAATTATACTAAAGAAGAAGAAAAGGATGAAGATGTTTTAGATTTAATTTGGGGACCAGACAATCCACCAGAAGAAACATACAAACATACAAAAGAAAGATGAGGAACAGCCAATAAAAAAACGAGAAAAAGTTCATGGATCCACAGAAATTTTTTCCCGGGTGCGAGTGAGCCTCACCATAAAGGGGCGCACTTATGAGGTGGTCGCCACAGTTGGTCCTATCATATTGGGACACAATTTCCCAGGATTTGTTGAGCTCTTAAAGAAACCACAGAGACAATGTAAAGTTTCTAAGACCCTGCCTCCGAAAAGGGAGAAGAGTGGAAAAACACGGCCATTCCTCTTTGGAGAGGGAGCCTCTGCGCGATTAATGTCCAAGGAAAGAAATCGGCTACACTTTGCCCGGTTATGGCCAGAAAAAAATATTGGCAGAGATGTCATACCCAATACAGATGTTGCCATGAATATGCTGGAAACTGCTAAATTCCTGGGGGCCGCTCTAGTTCGCTTTGCCCTACAGAAGTTCCGCTGGTGGACACCTTGTCAGCAAAACAGCGAAAAAAAGTGGAAGCCTTAGTTCGCAATAATCAGGATGTGTTTTCTTCACTGCCAGGGCGCACTACCTAGTAGAGCGAAGAGATAGATATGCCTGAATTTGTGCTGGTAAAGCAGCGAACGTATTGTATCCCAGAGGCGCGGTGGGAAGCAGTTCAGCAAGAGGTGAAAGAGATGCTCCAACTTGGGGTCATTGAGGAGTCCAGCAGTAACTGGCGAAGTCCTATAGTGTTTGTCTCCAAGCCATCAGGAGCCATACATTTTTGCAAAGACTTTAGGCGGCTGAATCAGGTTTCCAGGTTTGACACATACCCACTACCATGGGTAGAAGAATTAGTAGAAAATTTGGCAAGTAGCCAATATCTTATGACCCTGAACCTCACAAAGGGATATTGGCAAATTCCCCTAAGTAAGACCATGTAGGCAACAATACATTGATTAACCAAACATAAAACTTCAAGAGAAGACTGCAGAACATATATGTAATATCAAAAAAGGTTTAAAAAAGCATAGCGTTTAACACCATTTCCTGGAACCTCACAATAAGTATCTTAGGGGATTAAAATTTGTTGGCATCCGAAAAATAAATGCTTTCCAATGAATAGAATTACACATATAGTTGTTACACTTAGGATATTTATCACACATTTTATTTATTTTATTTTTAAATATCTCCAATGAAGGAGATCACTTAGCACATGCTTACCGCTCCTTTAATGCTGACTTCCAGTTGAGGACTTCTGGTTTTATGGACAAAGTTGTTTTAAGCATCAAAATCACCCATATTTAACAAGCAACATCCTTGATAAAGCACCCTCAGTGGTATGAAACTTGTTGGATGTCTTTACTAGAGCACCGAGAAACTCAGGCGCTATTGGAAGTGACGTCAACCACAGTTACACTCACGTGTACAAACCTCAGTGAATGCAACCAGGAGAGGATGCACAGCTGCTTCAGAACAAAGGTAATTTCTTTTTTAATTGTGTATGAATAAGGTCTTGGGGGAAGGGAGTGGAGGGTGGGTGAAGGGGGTGGGGGTTGGGGGGAGCCCTGTCTATTTTGCCAGACCCGGGCCCCACAATTTCTGATGTCAGTCCTGGTGTCACGTGATGTCTTTTTCTTTTTTCTTGCGCCCCACACACTCTTAGACCTTGAATAGTCGGCCCGGTTGGGATTTTGAATTTGACATGCCTGCTCTAAACACTCGGCTCCCCCTGCTTTGTGTCCTGATCATTGCTGGCCACAGTGATCAGGACCCACCGGCACCCCCTCCCAGCGCGGCTGCAAGGTCAGCCGTGACCTTCATAGAAGCTTCTGTAGCCGCGGCTGCCGCCGAGTCCCAATCACTGTGGCCAGTAGCGATTGGGAAGTCAGATTCATCCCCTGCCTGGCGCGGCTGCAGAGCAACCTTGACCTTCCAGATAAGCAGCAGCCGCAGCGTTGCCCCCACTTTGCTCTCCCGGCTACTGCCCGGGGATAAGTTGTGCCCGTTTACAGCTGGCCACAGTGAATGGCCAGTAGAGTGTGTATGCATATAATATATATAATATATACACCACATATATATATATAATATATACACCACATAGATATATATACATACACACATACACACAATATATATGCATATAATATATATAATATATACACCACATATATATAATATATACACCACATAGAGATATATATATATATATATATATATACACACTATATATATATATATATATATATATATATATACATACTATATATATATATATATATACATACACACTCGTATATATAGATATGTGTATATACATATATATATATATATATATATACACATATATATATAAAAAAAATATATCATTGCCGCCCCCCCTTCCCCCTGCAGGCAAAACCCCTTGCCGACATGTATGCCACCGAGCCCCGCACCCACGATGTGGATGCCGCCAGATCCCTGCAACGCAAGCCAGGACCCCAGCCTACGCCGCCAGACCCCCAGGTATTCTAAATACAGAAAAGTGTGCGTGTATATATATATACAGTCAGGTGCATAAATATTGGGACATTGACAGAATTTTCATATTTTGGCCTCTATTCACCACCACAATGGCTTTGAAATGAAAAAAAAAAAACAAGATGTGCTTTAACTGCAGACTTCCAGATTTAATGTGAGGGTAATTACATCCAAATCAGGTGAACGGTGTAGGAATTACAACAGTTTCTATATGTGCCTCCCATTTTTTAAGGGGCCAAAAGTAATGGGACAAACTAAACAATCCTAAATCTAACTTTCACTTTTTAATACTTTGTTGAAATCCTTTGCAGGCAATTACAGCCTGAAGTCTGGAATGCATAGACATCACCAGACACTGGGTTTCATCCCTGGTGATGCTCTGCCAGGCCTCTACTGCAAATGTCTTCAGTTCCTGCTTGTTCTTGGGGCATTTTCCCTTCAGTTTTGTCTTCATCAAGTGAACTGCATACTCAATCGGATTCATGTCAGGGGATTGACTTGGCCATTGCATAACATTCCACTTTTTAGCCTTAAAAAACTCTTTGGTTGCTTTTGCAGTATGCTTCGGGTCATGGTCCATCTGCACTGTGAAGCGCTGTCCAATGAGTTCTAAAGCATTTGACTGAATATGAGCATATAATATTGCCCGAAACACTTCAGAATTCATTCTGCTGCTTTTGTCAGCAGTCACATCATCAATAAATATAAGGAAACCAGTTCCATTGGCAGCCATACATGCCCACGCCATGACACTACCACCACCATGCTTCACTGATGAGGTGGTATGTTTTGGATCATGAGTAGTTCCTTTCCTTCTCCATACTCTTCTCTTCCCATCACTCTGGTACAAGTTGATCTTTGTCTCATCTGTCCATAGGATGTTGTTCTAGAACTGTAATGGCTTTTTTTAGATGTTGTTTGGCAAACTCTAATCTGGTCTTCCTGTTTTTGTGGCTCACCAATGGTTTACATCTTGTGGTGAACCCTCTATATTCACTCTTGTGAAGTCTTCTCTTGATTGTTGACTTTGACACATATACACCTACCTCCTGGAGAGTGTTCTTGATTTGGCCAACTGTTGTGAAGGGGTTTTTCTTCACCAGGGAAATAATTCTTCTGTCATCCACCACAGTTGTTTTCCGTGGTCTTCCGGGTCTTTTGGTGTTGCTGAGCTCTCCGCTGCGTTCTTTCTTTTTAAGAATGTTCCAAACAGTTGATTTGGCCATACCTAATGTTTTTGCTATCTCTCTGATGGGTTTGTTTTGATTTTTCAGCCTAATGATGGCTTGCTTCACTGATAGTGACAGCTCTTTGGATCTCATATTGAGAGTCGACAGCAACTGATTCCAAATGCAAATGTCACACCTAGAATCAACTCCAGACCTTTTACCTGCTTAATTGATAATGAAATAACGAGGGAATAGCCCACACCTGTCCATGAAATAGCTTTTGAGTTGATAGTCCCATTACTTTTGGCCCCTTAAAATGTGGGAGGCACATATAGAAACCGTTGTAATTCCTACACCGTTCACCTGATTTGGATGTAATTACCCTCAAATTAAATCTGAAAGTCTGCAGTTAAAGCACATTTTATTTGTGTCATTTCAAAGCCATTGTGGTGGTGAATAGAGGCCAAAATATGAAAATTCTGTCAATGTCCCAATATTTATGCACCTGACTGTATATATATATATATTTATATATATATATATTTCTACACACACATATATATATATATATATATACACACACACACACTTGTCCCCACCTTTTTTTTTTAACTAGAAAGTCGTTTTTTTTTAAAAACGTCCCCAATATGGTAATTTTTTTAAATTATCACATTATGTAATTATTCACTATTTAAACGTGATTTTAAATTTTTGTTAAACAAATTATATTGAATCATGTTTAAATAGCTCTTATTTACATAATTTGCTAATAGAAAAAACCAGACAATTTTGGGGACGTTTTTTGAAAAAAATTCATCAGTTAAGTGAGTTAATAAGCACAAATCCCTTGGGACTTTATATAAGTACTTGGTTACTTCATATTTGAATCATATTTGTATTACACTACATCACTAATCTTTCTAGTAAGAACACTATGGGCCAAATGTAATAGGGTGAGAGTTTAGAAAAGTGAGAGTTTGACACTTTTTAAACTTTGCAAATGTAATAGAGTCCAAAAACAAAGTAACAGAGCGAACTTGCATGTTTTTTTAGACTTAAAACTCTCACGATTTAAAATCTCATTCAGATGTTTTCCCATTTTGAAGATAAAGCTCAACCAATGTGAGAGTTTACTGCTAAACTCTCACATTTTCTAAACTCTCACCCTATTACATTTGGCCCTATATATTCTATTTAGCACATGTGCATTAAGGGAGGGAGAGAGAGAGAAAAAGACCTCAGACATTCTCCATCTTACCCCAGAAGCATTCCATAGGTGAATGAGATAATTGGTAGTTGAATGCTACCACAATAATATTTCTGTGACCATAGTAAAAGCAGAGGATACTGTAAAAACATTTGTCAAATGCAGACATAATTGAGCTCTGCTGCATTTCTATTGGCTAGTAATTGCTAAATACAAATGTATGGTTCATAACTCAAAACAGTTAGTGTCAGGACACCAGATTCAGCACAAAAACTAACATATATTTTGCAAAAATTGTGCAGTATATCTGAAACTTGGGCCATATGATTTCTCTTCTTTTATAGATATGATTGTTTAAATATTTTATTGCCTCATTCACTAATAGCTCACTTTATAGCCTATAACTTACTTTCATTTATTTAAGTCGCTCAGCTGTTATTTATCACTAGGTGTTAAGAATCCCAATAAGAATCTCTTCAGAAGGAGGCAATAGTTCTGAGGATTATATAGCGATGGGATCAACCGAAGGACAGTGCAGTTGTAACTCAAGGCTGGAGATGCTAGACAAAGGTGGAGATCTAGTGGACACGGTGCAGCCTTGAGGGCTGGAGATACTTGGCAAGGTAGTGACCTGATGGTCATGGAGCTGCCTTGAGGGCTGGAGATATTTGGCAAGGTGGTGACCTGATGGTCACGGAACAGCCTTGAGGGCTGGAGATACTTGGCAAGGTGGTGACCTGATGGTCATGGAGCAGCCTTGAGGGCTGGAGATACTTGGCAAGATGCAGAACAGCTGAGATATAAAGTCCGCTCAGACGCTGCACTGATGATGCCTCAATTGTGATGACTGAAGACGCAGAACTGTGGTAAATGCCGACAGGATGATGCGGCAATTGTGATAACTGAAGATGCTGTACTGCGGTTAATGCCGCCGGGATGGTGCGGCAGTGAAGAGATGGGGTGTACACACACTGCGGAGGTGGTTGCGGTTTAAGGCTGGAGACCCTTGGACGCAGCAGTGCACACTGTGTCACCGGAATATGGTACAGCACTTGGAAGTCTAGAAACACTCTGCAGCGGAGAAAGCCACGATGTTGTGCTGGAACCTTAGACGCTGCAGTGCGGTTAATGCTGCCAGGCAATGATGCAACAACTGGGAGGTGATGTGTGTACTCGCTGTGGAGGTTATAGCGGTGTTAGGCTGGAGACCCTCGGATGCAGCAGTGTGAACTGTGCCGCCGGAATGTGACACAGCACTTCGAAGGCTGGAAGCACTCTGCAGCGGAGATAGCAGCAATGTTATACTGGGGCCTCACACTCTGCAGTGCGGTTTATGCTGCCGAGATGTTATTCGACAGGAGACTCGACAGATTCAGGACTGGAGACGCTGACAATCACAATGAGAGATTCAAACTCTATGGAACCAGAAACATGTGAAAGACGCTATCACCTGCATCCGAGCAACGCACCAGCAGGAAGGAATGAGGAGGAAGAACCAATCCAGCCCCGACAGGGATGACGTACAGCTGGATGGGAGTACTTCATGAGTTGACAGCGTGACGTCTCCGTCTCCCGGCAACAGGTCTAAAAGAATCGCCAGGAGCACCGTTATCCAACAAAACGCGGTGGCTTATGACAGTAGGATTCCAAAGTTACTTCCTCCTGAGTATAATTTTAGTGTATGGGCAAATCTCACCGATCAGGGATCGGGGCTCCGATGATGTTCTCCTTCCAGTCAGCTGCTCTCCCGGCTCCTCCACTGTGACCCTGACCAGCTGCTGCATTATACAGCTGACTGGATCACAGTGCTGGATGGGAGAGCAGCAGACCGAAGCCTGGAGGGAGAACATCACCGGAGCAGCTGAGGTAAGTAAAAGTAAAGGGGGGAGGAGGGTTGCCACGTGGGGGGGTCACGGGGGAGAGGGGGGTTGCCATGATGGGGGGTCACGGGGGCGGGGTGGGGGGCGGAATTAATCATTAACTCGCCCCCCCCTAATACAACAGTCTAGATCAGCCCCTGCCTGTAATTACCAGCAATGTGCAGGTGTTGACAGTAAATTCTCCCTGATTGATTTTGCACCAAAGATACCGTTACCCTTCAGCACTTTTTCTTAGTGATCATATATGCATGTATGACATTCCCACTGAAGAAGGAACTATTTATCTACCATTTAACATATGAAGGCAGCATTTTTCTGCCCACAAAAAGTGAAGCATATCTTCATCAATTTTAGAGCACACTTGTACCAACCCTATTCATAGTGCAAACGTTCAGCCTGAAAACAGATGTACATCTTATACACACAACTTGGCATGCCCTTGCTAAATATTGCCCATGTATATTTAGCAAGGGCTAAATATACAAGTTACTTACTACCCAGTTTTGCTAACTCAGGGCCTGATTCAGAGGCACTCGCTATTTCGCTCTGAATCCGGGCGGATTTAAAAAAAAAAAAAAATTGCCTCCAGGCTGCTCGCATAGTTGTGGGTGACCACCCACAGCTTTTGCGAGTGGCCTGGCAACGGTCGCGATTATCACGACCATCGGGCTTGCGACGAGACCCTTGTGATAGGGTCCCGGTTCCCACAAGCCCGAGTGAACTTCCTGCTCTAATAGAGCAGGAAGTTCACTACTGACATCACGAATGATGTCAGTAGGGCCGCCCACAAAAGGCAGGCGTTCCTTCGGAAACGCCTCCGTTTGTCCAGCCATCCCCCCTCCCCGCCTACAAAACGGGGTGAGCTGTCGATCAACATCAACAGCCGCCCCGTTTTGTAGCGAGCCCCGGAGCGAGTGAAGTTCTCACTTGCTCCGGGGCTCACGCGCGTGCTCACTGGCCGACCATCGACCCGCTTGAGAGTGGGTCTGAATCAGACCCTCAGGCCCAAGTGGAATTGCTACTGAGTTACATCCACAAAACTGACTGACTGAAAGTGTAATTTAATGGAGGACGTATTCATAACTTAACATTTTTTGGAGGTAATTAGGTTTAGAAATTGCATGGAGTTCTACCTAATTGCTGGAGGAATTCATCATTCCTCCTCTCCAAAACCATCTATTCCGAAAAGCTGTCATTTTTGCGATGACAGCTTTTCGGGAAATAGATAGTTTTCCCTCTCTTCACTAACTTACCGCAGCTGGTATCTGTGCTGCGTATGCGCTGTTACATTCGTAAAACCAGCACATGTGCAGCACTACCTAGTGCTGCGGTAATTTTGTGTGTGTCCCCCAACCTCCCTCCGAAAACTCCCCCTTGTCCCGTACCTACCTGCCCGCTGCAGCGCCTCCGGCTCCAGTGTCTGCTCTGACACGTGTTCTCCCAGCAGGCCACAGTACAGTTTAGAAAAAAAAAAAAGTTTTTTTTTTCTAAACTTTATTGTGTTCTGCTGGGAGAACACAGTGTCCGAGCAGCCACCGGAGCCAGAAGACGGGCCAGAGTGTCGGAGGGAGACACCGGGGAACCTCACCAGCTGGAAGCAGGTAAGTCTCACCTGCTATTCGCCACCTCACATTGGCGGATAGTAACTCCATCAAATTCCGAAAATACATAATTTTCAGAATTTGATGAATACCATAATTTCCATATCCCCATACTAATGTATGGGGAGTGTGGAAATTAACGCAGGGGGACTTAACCAGGAGATATCAGTGATATCTCCTTTGTTAAGATACTTCATGAATACTAAAATAACGGTATTTAAGGAAAATGTCCTTAAAAACGTTATTTTAGTGTTGATGAATAGGCCCCTGAGAAAAGCAACATTTTCAAATTTCTCATGGAATGGAATAGCAAAAATATGCTAATGACCTATTCACCGTCCATGGCTAAGAAATGCTCATTGATAGCATCTCACATCCGCCGCTCACGCACAAAACCGGAAATATCGGAAGCATTGAACACAGGTCAGACAGGTATCAGCCTTCTGAGTAAGTCTACTGTAAGCTGTCACAGACATAACAGGTCTGGAGACACACAGAGGGCTCTCCTGCTACGAGCAAGGATGCAGTGACTAATTTATGCACACCATGAAAATAGTGTTTAAACAGTCCGACACGCCTGCGTTTTTCTAACCACCCTGTTACCTCCTCCAAACGCTGTCACTCACTTTGCAAATTAATCCTCTGTGCACGAGTGATCGCTAAACAGCGGTTGCGCCTTGCCCAGTATGGCTTTCATGCATGTGCAATGGCTAACAATGGCTCAAACTGTGCAAATATCAGCATTACGTGCGGATCTGAATCATCCCCGATATTTGCCACATCCTGCATATAGCCACAAAACTTAGCAAGTCTTCTGAGAAGAATGAGCTGTGTAACACATCTGTGTCCCAACTGCACAGCAATGTGGATTGACTGTCATCACCCCAGCTCTCTTCATTCCAAACATACACATTTACAAATATCGTGCAGGTTTTTTTTAGTTTTTTCATCCCTGTAAAACAAACAGATCCATGATTTGCACATCTCTACTCTAATGTAAGGCTAATGAGATATTGTTTGTGCTCATACTATTGCCTACAAAGGAGACAGTGGATATTTCTATAGCACTAGCTAGAAAAAGAAAAGTGATCTCTTTCACAACTCATGCAGAATATGGTTTTGTTTTGTGAAGACCATATAAAGCTAGGAGTGCCATCTTGTGGTAAACTGTAATAGGACTATTTGTAGGCATGAAAGCTAGGTAAAATAGTATAGAGCTAAAAATATCCTTTTACGTAATCCGCTGGTGAATTTGCTGCAGCATTAGAGTAAAATTAGAACAATCTATTCAGTTTAGTACATGTCTGAACAATTAATACAAACATCACTAAAGATCTCTCTAACAAGGTGTGAGCCTATAATAAAGCAAACTAAGGATAGTGGGCCTGATTCAGGCCCGCTCACGAGCGCATAGCGCTCGCAAGCAGGTCGATGGCAAATAGCGAGCGCCTCTGAATCAGGCCCAAAGTCAGTAAAATTAAGGGAATCTGTTTTACAAACAATTTTTTTCCTGCTGCAAAAGGTATGAAAAAGTGTCTTCTACCGAGGGGCGGTTTAAGAGAAGGGGGATCGTGCGCAGCCTCTGTTCAGATGCGCCGATCGATCTCCAGAAACATGGTGCCTGTGCCATGTTCCCTGTGATCTCTGCAGTGCCAACACAGAGGTAAGTATTGTGAATGGGTGCAGGGCATGCGGTGTAGGATAATCTTGCAAATTTTTGCTCTCACCTAAATGAGCGATATTTACCGCCCTCTAATTACTTGCATTGCGTGCTTCATTGATTCTACCCCAAAGTATGGAAAGAAAAGGGGTACGTGACTAGATGGCACCAATCATATGACCAAATAAGTGTGGCAAATACATGATGCTGTTGATTGCCAATTCAGGGGTCAATGAGGCGGGAGGAGCTTGATACCATTCACGTCACATACAGTAACAACTTCACTTGCAAGTATACTTGCACTGTATATGTGCTTTCCCAGGATAATTGCCTGTGGGCCTGACTCAGATTTGGGGTTAGAGTTAAGCCCCTGGACGATATTTATGAACAATATGAATGATAATGATATTTTCAATGATATATCTTTCAAATTGTCCAGGGTGTACGCACTAAGCGGTGAACGATGCACCCTCCTGCGGGTGAGTACAGTGCTGCCACCAATGTACTCACACCACTGCCCACCAATGTCACCACTGGCAACCAAGTAATAAGAAGACACTGGTTGGATTGTCCTTTTAACCTGACCTGTAGATAGGTGTTATCAAGTGTTAATTTGTGTCCAAAAGCAACTATTCACAGTTTCATACCCTTCCACAGGTGGATTCTCAGGGTGTCCAATTCTTGCCTGTAGCTCTGTACAGTCCCGCTGGGGTAATTCATAATTACTTTTATCTACAGTACCGGGAACCAGATATTTAATGCATATTTGATTATTGGCCATATTTTATTCAGCTTATCTTCTTTTAATTTTATGTTTATTGTTTACATATGCATTGTGATTAAATGTATGCTTCTTTTTACATATACACCTTTGTGCAGTATCTTTTCATATACACACAATACATTGCGCTGTTTTTTTCACTATCGTTTAGACATTTTAGTCAGGTGACCTGATTCTTTTTGAACAGCAGCATCTATTGTGTTTATGATCCATATATACTTATTGGGTTTGATTTGTTATAACAACATAACTAAATGGCATATATACCCAAGCTTCACTGCACTGCATGATACTGAAGTGGAAAAGAAGGTGCAGTTTGTTGTTGTTTATATCACATGTATCTACCTACACCACTGCCCAGCAATTAAGGGCACTATACATTTCTTATAGAAAAGTATTTTTGGGTTTTGTTTATACGATGATATGTTTCTAGGATTATATGTTTATATTAAACTTATTTTCTCCCCAATTTTATTACAGAAATGTGAATTCTGAATTTTGGTCTGGATTTATTGAATTGTACCAGGCCAACGAGTGCCTCTGGAAAGTCAAGAGCAAAATCACTCCAATAGAGAATCAGGCACTCCAGAAATTGGTCTTGTACAGTAGAGGCCAGAAGAGTGATGCTGACATACGCTCGGTCAAGGCGAAGTTCCAGAATTTCTGAACTGTATTCATAAAAAAGCACTAGTATTATATAGATGCGCAATGTTCAGGCGCTATGGCCGATGAAGTCTAGAAACCAACCTTATGGTATTATGACCTACTCCTGTTTACCCTGGAGAAAGAGCCCAAGAGGCAGTCAAGGAGCTCATTTGTCGAGTCTTGCCTGAAGTCTTGGAAAATGAGTAAATGGTGAGTCAGGATCTTGTAAGTAGACACACAGTGCAAACACACCCTGCTATTTTTTGTAATTTTGTGAAAAAGTTCACAGGGGTAAATTTGTGAAGCAGTGACAAGAGTGGAGAAATGTGCGAGTGGCACATTTGCCCATGGTAACCATTTACCTGCTCCATATAATTTTGTAGAATGTACTTGATAAATGTTACCTCTAAAAGCTGATTGGTTAACATTAGTAACTTCTCCACTGGCTCAATTCTCCACTCTTGCACTGCTTTTGCTTTTCCATTCCTCCACACATATTTTATTATAGGAAACTAGAATTATCCTCAAAATTTGGATTTCATGGACTAAACAACTTTATTTTTTTCAGTTCGCTACCTCGGACGTGGATCTGGACCCTCCCACCAGTGAGCCACTACAACTGGAGGAGAGCAAATTGGAGACTCCACCACCTCAGCCACCCACCAAGAAGCTAAGGATGGCTTCCAAAGCTCCCAGTTCTAGACCATCTAGGTCAGACCAAATTTTAAAACACGTGGAGGAGGTTCTTCAGAAGCCCCCGGATAAATATATGATTTTTGGGATGAATCTCGACAATGAAATGCAGGACATGCAGCCAACCCAGCAACTGCATTTCATGACCAAATGGATGACCACACTGCCCTAGCATCAAATACTAGGCAGCAGCCCACTCCATCGACCTCCAGCATTTTACCCATCCCACCTCACTCACCGTCGTATCCCGCAATGCCAATTCTTCCTCCACAACCACACACCTATCCTGCACCGCGTAGGTCTATGCCACCACCCAACTATCCCAGCACCTCTTCAAGTGGAATGCATGCCTGAGTACACAGTCCACTCTCCATGGCAAGCCCCATTTTTTTTAATTTGTGATTTTTTTTATCTTTCGGTTTTTATCGTGTTTTAAAAATTGGTCTGGCCTTTTTCTTAGGCTCTTGCTCCAGGATGACCAGAAGTTGGTCAGAGTACCATAACGATGGTTATTGGACTTCATTTGCCCCTGCTACTGAACTTTGTGACTCCTTATGTTTCTAGTGCTCTTTCCAGAAGACAGTTTGCTAATTCTGAATCTTCCTCTTGGCCCTAGTTATGTCGGCATCACTGTTTTGGTCTGTACTGTACATGACTGATTGTTGAAGTGCCTGATTTCTTTCTATTTGTTGGAGTAATCTTTGCTCTAGAGGCCCTCAGTGGCCTGGTATAAACCAATGAATCCAGACCAGTTTTCTTTGTGCTTTGCCATTTTCAAGAGATAAAAATGGTTTATATAAAAAAAAGAAAAACCTGTTTTGTGTTGTAATTTGCACCATGGGAAGCAACAAATTACAGGACACCTATAGGGGAGATAGGGGGGTGGGGGTATAGACTGGATAGGTATTGGGACCACCAATAGGTAATGTAATTTTCAAAATGTAATGTCAACATATTTAAAGTGAAAACATGCCACCCAGTATATGCCACATAGTACCCCTGGTAAACAATTATGCATGCCTGCTAGTATTTTTAAACACATTTTATTATATGGACACTATATATTTTTAAATAACTCAACAAAATGTTATTATGCAAATAAAACAAAACAAAGAAAAGCTGTATTCACACAAAACATTGGTCAAGACCATCGCGACCATCAGGCTTGTGACGAGACCCTTGCGGTAGGGTCTCGTTGCCGCAAGCCCTGGAGTGCTTTTGGCTTTATCAGAGTCAAAAGCACTCCCACTGACATCACTTGTGATGTCAGTGGGGCCGGCCCCAGACGGTAGGCGTTCCCATAGGAACGCCTCCCTCTTGGGCAGCCACGCCCCTGGCATGCTGTCACTCACCATCGACAGCATGCCCCCTTTGGTGCGAGACCTATAACGACGACTTGGCCGTCGTTATTCGGGTCTCGCGCATGCGCACGACGGAGCCGCCTCCGTCATGCGCATGCGCACTTGGTCAACATCAACTCGCTTGCGAGCAGGTCTGAATTAGGCCCAGTGTTCAACAGGTATAAACCATACCTCACTAGTCACAAAGCATAAATGCAAGGAGTTAAAATATCCGCCCCCTCCTGAAAGTCCAATTGACCGATTTTCGCATTCTGCGCATGCATCGCAGTGCGTGTGTTCGAACTGCCCACTGCGATCGTGACTGTGATCACAGGGATTATGCAGACCCATCACAGAGTGATTGACAGGAAGTGCTGTTTGTGGGTGGTTGGAGAAACGCAGGCATGCCAGTGAGTTTGAACGCCTTTGCATGGGCGTGCATGAATTAACTACTGCAATGTCATATGTGCAATAAAGTTAGCAATTCCTGAGTAAGGTCAGAGCTTGTGCAAGTGCGCTTGAGGCTGTGATGTACTCAATAGTACCGATGGTTTTGCAGTCTTGCTAAACATTACAGATGTGTGTAAGGTAAAGTAGGCGTCCTTATGTTGTACTGCGATGGCATAGCGATCACAATGGATTAGCAAACTATCACAGGTGAACTACGTGCGTAATCGCTATTGCATTCGCAGTTGCGATCCTTGCTGAATCAAGTCGACAGTTACTTGCTCTATTCCAACTCTGAATCAGGCCTCGTGTCCGGAAGACCTCACTTATCCAGGACTCTTACCTGCTGTGGAAGAGGCAATAGAAGGGCGCTTCGTATAAATCTTTTGCTTCCCACTACTGTCAATCCTCTCCAGGGCCTGGTCTAGATGTTTTGGGTCTTTTTTTTCCCGTTTGACAGCAACGTTCAGCAATTTTGTCTACCCCCCGGCAATATTCTCCTCCTTCCTTGTGCTTATTCTTTCTTCTCGAGCTGCTTGGAGGTGAGCTGTGATTGGAGCAGTGGGCAGTGAGCTCTGATTGGCTCCCTGACTACCAAATTTTGACATGGATTCAGGCTTCCCAACAAGGGTTTATCTAGGGGTCAGAGTTTCCTTGTCAAAGTAAGGAACTGGCACCCCCCTCTTTTTTTAAGGAATAATTACACTTTTTAATTATAACTTGGATATTTGCAAATAAAAACAAAAGTAGTCAGTTTTTAAATAACTATTAAACTCTTTCTCTGTGATAAACAGCCTCAGAGATACCACACTAAATGGACAAAGCTATCAGGGGCTACCCTTCCACTTACTTGGGTTGCAGATTGCTGGTCTCTGGCAGACAGGCAGTTCCCCCTGACTGGCAGTGGCAAGCAGGCTGGTCCCCCTGGCTGGCAAGCAGGCTGGTCCCTCTGACTGACAGCGGAAAGCAGGCTGGTCCCTCTGACTGACAGCGGAAAGCAGGCTGGTCCCTCTGACTGGCAGTGGCAAGCAGGTTGCTGGTCCCTCTGGCTGGCTGGTGGTCTCTGATCAGATGCAAGAGTTCAGCATACAGGCTCAGCAAAGGGGAGTAGAATACATGTGCAAGTGGAACACACAGTTTCTATCTACTTCCCTTCCTGTGCACACACAGCACGTAGTCCAGCCACCCAACCCTATACTGGTAATCATTTGTCCACTAACTAGGGCCAGCTGTACCATTAGACAGCTTTAGGCAGCTGCCTAGAATCTGGGGGGGAGCGCCCTTAAGTCTGCCTACCACAAAATTGTATTTGATGCAGGTAGCAGCTGTGGAACTTATAAGATGCACTTTCATCTGAGGGGCTGGGAAGTGGGTATTGATGGTGGTTCGGGGCAGTGGGTTGAACTTTTGCCTAGGGTGCCGAGAAACCTTGCACCAGACCTGCCACTAACCTGTCATTTAACTTTAGTCCCACCCCCGCCAAATACACTAACCCACTTCCTGGACCTCATCCAATCAGTGTGGGGTGAGGGGGACAGGTGACAGAGAGGAGTGAACACAAGTAATGTTTTTAATTAACAAACCTGCTGCCAGCCAATCAAATGAGTGGGGAGGAGGATGGTTCTGCTGTGAGAGCAGACACTGCATTAGTGAACTCGGCAGCGGTGGGGGGTACACTCACACAATACTTATCTGATCCACAAGCAGTCAGTGAGTAGGGAGCAGGATTGCTGGCAGTTCTGGGACAATGCATCCCGCCATACTGAAGGTCAACTGGTGGGGGCCCCCTTCCATTTTTCCCCCACACTGTGTCCTCTGCAGTGTAAAAATAAGACTGTGCAGTATTTGTGGGCTACATGCAAGAGCAGCCGATATTTACCCCACATGCAAAAAAAAAAAAATTATTTGCTCCCCTTGCATTGCAACATGGTTTGTCCAGGTACACCGTGGCTTGCTCTATCTTACTCTATTCCCAACTCTGAATCAAACCCATAATTTGTGATCGTTTTTGTCTGATTTTTCATCACCCTCAGGCTGTTCATGTCAGTGCCATATATAGGGAGACTATCAGATTGTTTATTGACATTATTCTAGTTTTGCTAGTCAGTGTCGTTTCTTGTATGAACGTTCATGTTTTCTTCCATTTTAGTATTGTCTTGGTGACATTAATAAGTGATGCTGTATATGTATAGTGACGTCATTAAGCAATTTTACCTTCTAATCAATGTTTTCAAACTCTGATGCTGATATACACCTGCTGGCTTGTCCATGATATTCGCTTGATAAAGGGCGCTGTACTGCCTAAATTGTTACAGTTTTTTTATATGCGCCCAACAGGAGCTATTCAATTGTTGCTCCTGTCGGGCGCGATCAGCTGCCAGAGCACCATGACAGCTTGCAGCCACTTTGGGAGTGATCAGTGCGAAAACAGCAACAATTGAATAGCGCCCCGCAATCTCCCATCACTTTAGATGCCAGATCGAGCGCGCTATAACAATTGAATACCGGCCATGATGTTTAACTATATATAGTGTAGTGCCAGGATTCCCTTCCTCTCTAAACACATAATAAATACATTGTGTAAAACATATACTGTACAATGTAACAAAGATCACCAAGAAGACAGTGACATCTAGTGACAGAATTGATAGCAGTCCAGTTTGTTCCTGGAAATACATACTGTAGTCATTATAGTATAATTTGTAGTATAATAACCATCACTCATATTACACTGTAACTTCTGCACCTTTTAGAACAGGACTGGGCAAATAACAACCTTATTTTCTTGGGCCTCAAATAAGCCAAAAGTGTCTGTGCAAAACGTACACTGGCAAACTGCAAGAAAACATTTGTACAGTAGCCACAAAAAAAGAAGTGTTGTATTGCTGTTCTCTGTACTAGATATGGAAAAATGATATAAATGTGACATACAGTATGTTCTAAGGAACCCACCAGCTTTATTTCATTTACTAGTATTAAAGAGATGATTGACCAATGCACTTACCCACAATCATTAAGTGCAGTGAGTGATTACGCAATGATTAAGTAGTTAGGGTTAGGCATAAGGGGAAGGTGTTACGGTCTCTAAAACGCTGCTACCACTGAATGACAGCCTAATGTTACCATAACCTGAACGTCGGGTCCAGAAGACGCCTCCGGTGTTACAGGGATGCACTACCAGGTAAGGGGGGTGAGGAGGGGTGCTATGATTAGATGCAGAGGGGATGTGACCAATTTAATAGTGGTTCACTATTCACCATTATTCATAGAGCTCCATTTTTCTATATTTTATCATGCTACATATAATGTTAATGACATTTTTTTTTTTACTTTTACATAGTCGCTGTGTTGTTTTTTTCAGGGAAACTCTCACAAGAGGCTTACATCCATATAGGTTTGTATAGGTAAATAAAACATACAATATAGGGTAATAGAAAATGGAAATAGCCAGTGTCCGAAAATATAGGAACAATGAAAAACTCCACCACTCCAAGATAGAAGAAATAGCAAAATCCCATGATCTAATCCCAAATCTGTTATTAAATATGCTCACTAGAAACAAGCATGATAAGAGCCATTAGTGAGATCTCTGATGGTCCTCCCACATTTACATTTTTCCAAGTAGTCTCCACCAGAAGACGGACAATGAAAATACCCCATTAACAAGGCAAGTCCTGGCAGCATGCAATGTCCTGTGCGTCTCACAACCGATGTTCAGGTCACAAGTCCTTAAGCCGATATACAGGGCAGTCAGCTGGCGCATGTGATCTTTGTGAGTGTAGGTATGATACTCCCTTAATTCAGGTCAATCTAGAACAATGTTTAATGTAAAGGTGGAAGCTGCTGCATCGAGGGAGTAATAATATGCAAATGCTAGGTTCAGCTTCCCCCTTGTGTACTAGGAAACGCCTGAATGTGCAAGCACTGAGACGCCCACTTTTAGCGTCTCTGCGCTGTTACACCGCCGGTGATTCTCCACACATCACCATCGCGGCACCATTGACACTTGCACCAGCACTATGGCAGGTGCAATATCTCAATCTGACCATGGCCTCTGTGGCTCGGGCTGTGCATCTGAGAACACTGACTGGCCTGTGACATTCCCATAACACGCCAGAGAGAGACAGATATTTTTTGCATTTACTTCAGACCTCCACCCAGTCCTGCCCATCACTTTGCATCTCCATATCGGATACCGTCTGTGCCGATCCCAACAACTTTTGTGCATACACCCTGTGTAACGCAGGCGTCGCTGGGATTTCCAGGACTCTTCGTGTACGTGTTAGCAAAGAATCACTCATATATGTGGCACCTCTGATTTAGGCCTCGGTGTGCATGTATGATACCCTAATGTACGCACGGCTTTACACAGTATCATTGTTGCAGTGTACAAAAAAAAAAGTACTAGTTACTTTAATGAAAAGAATGTTCAAAAAGACAAAATAAGACCATTAAATAATCAGCATTTTCAAAAGACCTTTTATTATTTTTCTAAGTGGAGAAGAGGGACTGGTGGTTTCAGTGAATCATTGCATAGGAAGCAAAAACATAGCAATATCATTCAGCATACAGGATAACAAATATCCAAATTTGGCACAAATGTTCACATTGAGATCACATCTTTAACACTGTCAGGAAAAAAAAGAAAATCAATGACCCAAATAATATATTTTGTGGCTTTGTACAGCTTAGTAAAGGTGTTTGCCAAGTCGCTTGCAATGCGTTCTTTGATGTATAACTCGGGACAATGTGCCGCCACGCACAGCAAATTACCCATGATGCACAATTATTCTTAAAATAGCAAACAACAATTGAGGTTTTCTGTGTATTCTGGATTATTTGTCACATATATGGCTAACAATCTGATGAAAGGTTTAATGTACAAAGAACAATTCTAACCAATATCATTAAAAGTCAATGACGTGACACCTCGCCAACTCCTGCAGGATTAACTGGAGTAATAAAAAAAAAAGAGTAATTACTGAGACATGCCAATATTAAAAGGATGGTATTCAAAATATTAGATTCATAAGAGCTTTACAGTAGAACTCTACCAAAGGCCCCTTATTCCAGTATAGGTCTTGCAGCAACAGGAGAATGTTGAAATTAAATGCAAAGTATTTGGACACAGCTGACCAGGTATCTGTAGTAAGACTGTGCAAACGTCCAATCAGTAATCACCTGACACCTGGCTCCGCCCCGCCCATATTATAGGTGTCTTCAGCTGTTCAGTATAAATAATGCAGTGAGCTTGTATTGAGCAGTAAGTGAATGGCAGTGTTTTCATGAGAGGCACCTCTGCAGTGTTATTAGTATGGTAAGAAAGCTTTAGGTAGAGTTCTCAGTGACTTAAAATAATTATTTAAGAAAAAAAAAAAGTATCATGCAACAAAATTGTGCCAAACAGTGCAAATATTCTGCTGTAATTCTAGATGTCTATGTATAAAAACAGCACAAGTACAACTTGTGCTGTTACAGGGCTTTTCAAAACCTCCTATTCAGAATTTGAGGCAGTAGGGGTTACTTTGGTGTCAATGGGACTGATTCAGGGGTGCACATGTTAGCCACAGAGGTTGTGCTCAAAAATAAATGTGAACCTCCGCCAGTATTCAGAGACAGTCACATCTATGCGGCTACACCACCCCCATCCATCCGCTTGTGTAAAAGTAGCTGTCATCACCATCAGCACAACTTGCACCAGTCCTATACCTGTACAAGGGACATGTCTGAGATGAGGTGTTCCCCTGCGTAGGCTTACAGTACTTCTAAATCGCCTGTAATTCTGCCTAGACGCCCTCAGGACACTTCCTCTGCCTGTGAGTGCTCAGCCGTAAGTAGAGTGGGAAAAATCAGTCCCAATGGGTTCCTCTCTAGCCATTATTACAGGGGGTCTGCTAACTTATTACAGCAAAATCTGTATTTCATCTGGTAAATATTTACACTGCACTGACTTTATCAAAAGACAAGCAAAAACACAACACACATTGTACAAGAAGGCATGAATCTCTGGTGGCTAGGCATACATGGGGCAGTGGGTCAGATCACACAGAACTACCATCTCCTGCATTGTCCATCAGTCACTTTTTTGATGATTTTGAAAACTGCATGTAACTCAATACAACTTACAAAGTTAAAAAGTTAAAGTAACAAAAAACAATCAACATGTTGAAGAGGAGTTTCTGCCCTGTGTGACAATAGAACATGAGAAACTACCCAGATCCAATTGCTTGTCTGTCCTACAGATAAATGTACAGGGAGACATCCATGCTTTACATTTCCCTCCATTCAACAAGAAGTAATCTCTAAGCAGGTTCTGTGCAAATTGAAAAGTGATAACTATATTTAAAAATGTTACCAACAAATATAATTAAAATGCATATTTAATACCTTCACCCCAAAATCATCTAAGCATGTTTAAGCACATTATACGAGTTCCCTGATATTTACAAAAAAATCATTCATTTCAAATTATGGGCCTATTATCCGATATCACCTTCAGTCCCATCTTCTAGCATCTCACAAGACTGTAACAGTAGTGTCTGCAGCCATTGCAGTTTGGTAAATCAGACAGTGTTTGGTCCATTTTGTCGTTACACTTCATGTGATATTTCGCACTGAAGAATTTACATATTGTAAGAAACAACTGAAAAACCAACTTTGATGTATGAAATGAATTTCATATGGAGATGTGTTACAGAACTCAACATATATCTATATAAAACAAAGATTGCATGGTGTGTTATCAGAGGTGGATGGATGCATGTAAACACTCCCAAAACCCACTCAATGAATTAGGTGGGCACTACTTAAATTGATAAACACATATCCCTGCCTAGTGTAGATGTGGGAGTACACAGACATCATATACCTGACAATGAATATGATAGGTACTAACATCCTAGTGCAGTGTTTCCCAAACTCAATCTTCAGGGAGCACTAACCGTGCATGTTTTCCAGGTCTCCTCACAGAATCACAAGTGAAATAATTAGCTCCACCTGTGGATCTTTCAAAATGTATCAGCCAGTAATGAATGAACCTGTACACATGCTAGGGAAAATGGAAACCATGCACAGTTAGTGCTCCCTGAGGGATATGTTTGGGAAGCACTGTCCTAGTGTATGGTGCCTAAAAATAATTATTTAACTTATCACTATTTTTTTGCAGGAAATACATTTTTCATTCCCACAGATTTTAGTGACGTAGATAATCCATGTAGCAATTTGTTGTGCTCCAGGCTCCAGATGTAGCACAAACAGAAATGAATACAGGTATTGCCATTTGTGCACATACTTGTATAATCCTGCCACAGTTGGGCCAAGTGTGTGTGTGTACTCAAAATACAAAAGGTACATTGTCCCATCATTACACATCATGTAGTTACTGCTTAATAAAAACTACACATATGTAACAAATGTCAGTAGAATCGATGACAAGCACAAATGAAAAAAACAAAAAAAGAAGTGCATACAGACCCCTCACACCAGAAGTGTGAAACATGCTGTTCTTTGGGAGACCACATTCATCTTCAAGTATTGTTAAGAGTACTGCAAGGACAAAAACGAGTGATATAAAATGGCTGGTCTCTGATGGCGGATTCCCAGTGACAATATATAAATGGACACATTGTCATGAAAACAAATATTTTCCCTTTTTAAGTCTACATTTAATTAGGTTTTGCATATTAAAATCATAGGAGCAATTTCTCTCAGTATATCTGATGAAGTTCCTTAGACCCACAGTCATAGGTTCTTCCAGTCACAGCGGATCTGTGCAGGGTAAAAGCTCCTACCTCCCCGCAGATGCCATAAGCATGCACTTACACCCATGGCCTTCCATCAGAGCATGCATGGATTGTGGGATTCATTTTTGGTTTGTAGGAAACTTTTGCTGCATGCCAGACCGCCACTAGCTTTGCAATTTATTGCTTATTTCCTGCCTTTGTTTTGTTGTTTGGGCTAGAGCTAAAATCTGTAAGCTGAAGTTCACAGTCTGTCAGTACGCTCGCTGGCACGTATTTCTTCATTTGCTCCACAATTTTTTGATAAGCGGAGTTTTCTTGTTCCAGAGATCGGATAACATTTCTCATTTTATTTTCTCTAGATAAAGTTATTTCAGCATTGGCCTCCAGGCTCTGAATCCTATTGTGGGCTACCTGTTTTAGAAAGAAAAGGACAAGCTTTAGGAGTATACTACTAGCAAAGTCAAAGAGCAGTTTGTATCCACATGCAATTCACTTTACAAAAAATAATGGAGCCCCCTCCCCTTTTGGTATTGTTTGAACTGCTATTTGGTTTTATGTTCTAAAACAAAAAAAATAATAATAATTTTTTCCTTACACAACAGTAAAAAAGTGAAAGTATATTCCTGCCAGTTGCGCATTAAAACAAGAGTCTTTAATAATGTGCACCTTTCATAAACAGCCTTCCGCACAATTACTAGCATTTGTCAGTGTTGCAGTTACATGCACCCAAAGTGATCTATTCTCGAAGTACAAGGCGGGGAAAATATGTGCCGCAGGCCGTATGTGTCCTGCCAGGCAAATGGGACCAGCTTATTGTCTCTTATCCTTCCACAACCTATATGCACATCGCTAAGTAGTTGGCAAGGCTGCTATGGATCCGCAGTCCTTCAGAACTCCATCATCATCTCTAGGCTGATGATACTCAGATCTACCTTTCCTCACCTGATCTTTCCCCCTCTCTACTGACTCATATCTCCAACTGGCTCTCTGCTATCTCTTCCTGGATGTCTCAACGATTTCTCAAACTTAATATGTCTGACTGAGCTGATCGTCTTCCCACCCTCCCACATAACCTAATTTCCCACTATTTCTTTATCATCAATAGATGGCATTTATCTCATCTAATCCCAAAGTGCGTTGTCTTGGAGGCATCCTGGACTCTTCCCTCTCCTTCAAACCACATATTCTGAATCTCTCGCAGTCCTGACGTTTCAATCTCAAGAATATTTCCAAGTTCAGACCCTTTCTAACCAAGGATGCCACCAAAACCCTCATACATTCACTGGTTATCTCCACATTGGATTACTTTAACCTCCTCCTATCTGGCTTACCCAAATCCCATCTCTCTCCTCTCCAGTCTGTCCTCAATGCTGCTGCTCGGCTCATTTTCTTCTCCAAACACTCTACATCTGCCTCCCCACTCCTACAAGCCCTCCACTGGCTCCCCTTTCCTTTCAAAACCCAATGAAAGGTTCTCACACTCACTTACAAAGCCCTCACCCATTCCTCTCCCATTTACATCTCTGCTCTCATCTCCCTTTTACTCTTCTGTCCGCCCTCTTCGTTCACTTATACACGCCACCTTTCATGCCAATTGATTACTTCCTCCCACTCCCGCCTCCAAGACTTTGCCCGTGCTGCTCCTCGCCTTTGGAATTCCCTCCCTCTCCCCATCAGACTCAGAACCTCTCTACAGTCATTCAAACAAGCTCTTAAGACCCACTACTTCATTACAGCCTTCCAGCTCTAATCCTAACTTGCTTCTACATCTTCCTTCCTCCCTGCCAAACCCATTTGTGTCACTCCTGTTTGTCTCCCCCTCCCTTAAAAACTGTAAGCTCTTTCGAGCAGGGCCCTCTACCCTCTTGTGCTTCTCCCTACTGTAATTTCATTTATATCTTACTCCCCAATAGGGCAACTAACACTTGGCTGCTTATGTGGGTGTAAAGGTCGCTAATATAACAATGTTTATTATACGTGTCCTGCTTTGTATTCTATTGCATTGTATGTCGCTAGTTACTTATTTGTTTATGTACTTTGTAAGGCGCTGCGGAACACTTGTGGTGCCATATAAATAATTAATAATAATATCTCCATTACTGCATCTGAATTGTGTGCTCCTGGCGCCTTTATTACACATTGCAGGGGAGGAAACCAGATATTATGTGGCCATGCACTGACATATCTCAGTGTTTGGCTACAATATCTGCTGGTTACAGCTGTTAGATAAAAGGTCTGTCGGTCTGACAATGTATGCCCAGCATTAGAAACAACCACTATTCTTGGGGAAAAAACAGTTATATATCCCTCTCTGTCTAGTACGTCTGCTGAAACAGCTTTAAAGGACGACTAACCTCATATGTAAAGATATGAACCATGGAGGTAAAATACATTGTGCAGCATTACCCCAACATGCCAATGCAGTGTGTTACAGGACAAAGTATCATACCATGCACCACTACTGATTGTTGGAGCCACTTCTTTAAAAAAGTGTCTTGATGGGAACTTCTACAGATCTAAAAGCTGCTAAGCATTTCAGTTACTATGACACCACTGCCTGCCCTCTACTGATCAACCTTCACACTGCATTATGCTCAGCAAGTCTACAAGGTTGTCACCCATACTCTGCCTGCTTAGCTGAGAAGAATCTTAACACGGGACGATTTGCTCCATGAGCGACATCGTCCAGTGTGTCCCCGGCAGGGGTGTACTCAGTGTCTGAGCAGAAACACTGAACGATATCAAGAACGATTTAGTTCTGTGCCGGGCTCCCTCCCTCATCCCCGAACATGCTACAACCTGACAATATAGTCAGGTTGGACAGGAGGTCGGGCGATGAACGCCAACGACCAGCGGGAGCGCACATTGGTCGTTATCATTCATCGTTTTGGGGCAGAAATTGAACGATATTTTGGACGACTGAATTATAACAATATTGTTATCGTTCTGTCGTCCAAAATATTGCTGCGTGTGTACGCACCTTTAATGATATTATCATGCCTGTGTGTGTGTCGGAATTAACAATAATATGTCACATGCAAACTGTAACAAGTGAAGAACAGATGCTACCTGCAGCTTTTCCAAGAGATCCATGTTCTGCCTTTTTAGCTGGTTGTTGGCCTTATCGAGCTTTTGGAAAGCCTCAGTGTCATCACATGCAATAGACGCTTCCAACATTTCATCATTAATTACATGATACTCGACCTCATAAGCATGGATCTGTTTAGAAATGTCCATTTCAAACACCTGCATGAGGAAACATATGAGTGCTGTAATTGTCCTACATAAACAAAAATATCACTACAACCCTGACAACGGTATGAGAATTCTCAAATTCAGTTTATTTTTGCATAACTTTTTGTTTAGGGATTGGGGAATACACGAAGAAAATGATATAATCAAGTACAAACATGGAGTAGACACAGTACATAATAGTAAATAACCATACTGATGTAAATACCTATAACAATTTAAACAAAGAAAAAGGGGTGGTTAAGGGGATGGCTTTAAGTTATAGTAGTGTGTAATGCAGTGTAGTGGGCTAAAAAATCTGGGTATAATAATTGGTGAACCTCAGAAGAGGAAAGGGTTGAGGGCGGAGGAGGGACTTGGTAGGAAGGCAAGTAATGGAGAGAAACCAGGGAGACGAAGAAAGGACTATAGACAGATTTTTTTCTCATAGACCTAGCCTCAATACGCCACATGGCAGGAGACGTCCGGTGCGACGGAGCCGTCCCAAAAGGTGTAGCGACCGTTTCTTGACATTTTGCTTCTTATTTGCATCTCAGACACAGCAAAACACCACTCACAGTGCACTACAGATGCCGAGCTGTGACTTTAACCTCACAGCAATTAGTTTTAAATACAAAGTCGCAGATGAAGCACAACGGAACTTGGCATGAAAAAAAGCTGCGGGCGCTGCATTGTACCACTTCATATACAGATTCAGACTCAGTCGCACACAGATGTACAAATTGATCAGTGCAGTCTAGCTAAGTAGATTTGTTGCTTCCAGTTGTTTTATTTCTATGAATAAGGTGCACCGAGCAAAAAAGGTGCTCAGTGCGCCCATGGCCAAGTTACCCCTTACCTGGTGCTCTGAGAGGGGCTGTTTGACGCAACTGAAGCTACAGTGTAACAGGACACATCTGTATATAACCATGGGGCCCAAATCTGGTGACATTTATCTTCATGGTCATGTAAATGGCCGGTGAGCTTTCCCATGTAGGCGATGTACAAGTCTAAGGATTCAGTGCTGAGACTGGGAGTGGCTCAGCCTGCTTCCAGGATTTGGCAAGTAAGCAGCGAGCCTCGGCTTCAGGTTCAGTTTTAGAGATCAGCTACTCTAGGGACACTACACTAGGGGTATCAGTTCCAAGGATAAGAAGTCGCATAATTATAAGCAATCATTATAATTCTCACACTGCACACTCAGCCGGATTATGCGGTAATAAATAGTACTAGAATAAAAAGTACATTACTAGTAGCTTAATGTCTGTCTAGAGAGTAGATATATAAACTTCTTATCTAGATAATAATAACTATAAATTGTGAGAGCACACCTGCCACAATCACTGAAGTTATAGCCAGGTTACTTAAGCAGTAAAAAAGAATATATCTAAAATGTAACATTAAAATAATACTCAACAAAATATAACTTACAGTATCACAGGTTTACTGTTGTTTTTATCAGCTTTTGAAACAAAGTTACCTGTGTTATAATGTTCTCCATAGTGTCCTTTGTCATATCAGGTATATTGAGTTTTAGAAAATCCACTATATTCTCAAAGCTATCACATGCCATTATAGCTTCTTTATTGTTACTGAGAAGACAAAGGGCCACTTTGAAAATGGCTTCTGTTCCTTGTACAAAAATAATATCTGAGGGGGAGGAGAAAAAAAAATGTTATATGCACAATGTAATGTGAATACCAGCAAACAGGATTTTTAACGTAGATTTATTTTCGAGCAAACAAATCATTGCTAACTGCAGCCTGTGGGCTGCCTTTGGCTCTAAATGAATAGCCCCCCTGCTTCAATTAGTCCGCGGAAAATTAACATGGCCATTTGAATCCCCCCCCTAAGTTGGCTCCAATTTACCAGACTGACTTGTAAAGAATGAGTGCTATGCATATTAAACATACTTGTTCTGAAACTGAAGTTAACTTTTTACCTTATTTCTAACAGAGTGTGAGTCTGAGAAAAGCTTGAAAACTATTAACTACACCTTATGTATATTTGTTCTAATAATAATTTCATACATAATGGGCTTTTGTGATGTCCATTTACAGAGAATAAACGAAAACCATGATTTTACACAATTCCAATGATACTGTTCTTTAACCATTTATTTCCTAATAAAGCAATCAGACATTTATCAGCAGGTAAATTAGCCAATCAGCAGTTCCTGTGTTCTTACCAAAAACTCTGGCAACGAATCCGAGGGGAAACTGAGAGGCAAACAATGTTAGGAACCAGGGAGCAGCATAGAGACTTGGGCTGATCTCATTCTCTTCCAAGTGGTTGTACAGATCTCTGTGATAGTCGTGAAGAAGTCGGGAAAGTTGGTACATTTGAATCTAAAAAAATTTAATAATGAACACATCAACCTCCTGAAGTGATCTATGCTGCCAATAAAGACAGCAGGATGCAGTGAACATAGTGATAAATTCATATTGCATTTTATTGCTTCATAAGTGTCTGGCTAAAATTAGGTCTATATATGGAGTATTGCAGGTTATACAGGCAATATAGTGGTTCTTACAGGCCATTAACAATGCAGTTTATGCTGACAATTTATCTTCTAACGGCTTGGCTAATTGCCATATTGTTACGGCTCACCAGTGAGCAGCCAGGAACCTCTAGTAGCTGGTTGCCAGTTTGGCAAGGCATAAAGCACAAATAAGCTGGGAGTACAGTATGCAGAATATGTAATATTTCAGGAATGATCAGAATATAGAAAACAGAACCGACATAACAGTGAATTTTCAAAGTTTCATAAAGTATTGTAAAGGTTTACAACCGAGGGGAGAGAGAGATTATATATATTATACCTCATGTATGTGATGGCTGGCATCTGTAAGAATGACGACTCTTTCTCAGAAACTGTTTTCCAACTATCTGCCTTATACTTACCAAAGAGACTCTGCAGAGTTTCCAGACATTGAACTCCTCAATTATTTGGGCGAGTGGGTATGCCAGAGTAAGTAGGAAGTTGATGCATAAATCCCCCATAACTGGGCGTCTAAGTGTGCCCGACCGCTGACTATATTTTCTGGTATGCCAATTCCTAATTAGGGAGTGGATAGCAATTTCTCACAATATGGATGAGCTGGGGTCTCACAGCTAGGACCTGCTGGCAAAAAGTTATGTTACCTCTCCCATTTCCTATGTTGTCCCTTATGGAGGTTCGAATAATACCATGTAAACTCTTTTAATTGTATTTCTTTTGTTCGAAACAAAAAAATAACATATAATACACAGATAATGTTAAAGCATGTGGTTATCTGAAATTATTTACATGAATAGTAAGTTCTGATGTCATCTCTTCAGTGTTAGGTCACTTCTGATTTCTAGATGTACAAAACCCTACATAGTCATGCTTTTATATGGTTACAGAATGCCTCTGTGGCATTTAAAATCCATTTAATGAAACGTGGAGAATACCTGAAGGGACATCATATCCGGCCGATACTGCTTACGGAACGAGAGGTCGTACATCAGAAACTTTAGCATTTCAAAGGCTTGTTGTTCACTCATATGAAGGAGAAGTACCCCTGCCACAAAGCTAATTCCCTGACAATAGCCAACCTCTTGGTCTAGCAAGGAATATGCTTTGAGAAGATTATATAGGGACAGCTGCCCCGCTCCCAGCTGGGCAGAGAAATAAGGGTGGGTTGGGAATGTTCTTCCTGTAAACAAAAATTATAAAATTAAAAAAAATGCAATCAACAACGGATTCATCCAAATATATTCCTTGCACTACTATAAATAAAAGTCCTGTATTTAATTTATTTGAAAAAAGAAAAAAACGGTAATATGTTTTTTGTGATGTGTGTTAATTATGTTTTTGAATACGATAAATAAATTCTATTTTGTTTTATTTATATAACAGCAGTAATGATGTACACAGTGGTTTTTGTGTAACTAATATTAATGTACTGATGTAAATCTGATCAATGATAATAAACACATACCAAGATCTACAAGTATGGCGTGCTGCTGGGCTGTGAGTTGCTTCAGAAGGTCACTATATGTTATATCTAATGGCTGCTGTTTGCTTGGAAGTCGGTGTCTTAGACGATACTGTACAGACAGAACCTGCCATACCTCCCCACGTTTGCATTTTGGAACGCCTAGCAATCAGAAACAAAACATATTTCAGAAAAGTATAGAGGGGACACACAACGCATGAATAACACTAAACTACATCTCCACAAATACTATGCCTAATTCCTAATGAAATACTTTCCTACTATTCTAAGCTCTGCCCTTTATGTGCAAATAGTAGAATTGAAGCTTCAGGAAAAAATTCATAACTGCTGTATTTAAACCGTAAAACAGTAGCATATAAAAGTAGTAATGATGGGTTACTGCTGTGAAAAATGCAATGTAATTTAAATTGTTATAATAGGAACGGAAAAGAATATTTCTGAATTTGAATCACAGCTATAACTTCGTAAAGTTGTAAAATATACTACTATGTATGAAGAAATAACAAATTTACTTATACAGAAGTGCCCTCGTACACCTAGGGGTAAATTTACTAAAGTGAGTTTTTAAAAGTGAGTTTTTAAAGTGATGTTGCCCATAGCAACTAATCAGATTCTACTTAACATTTAACTAGCACTTTCTAGAAGATAATAGCTAGAATCTGATTAGTTGCTATGGGCAACATCACTTTTAAAACTCACTTCTAAAAACTCTCACTTTAGTAAATTTACCCCCTAGCTTCAATACGCCATGCAATGCAAGACATCTGGCATGAGTGTACCGCAAGGTCCCATGCGACTTAGCTTGCGCCGCACATCTTTTTCGCCCGAAACTGCATCAGTCGCAAATGGGTGTGCAATGATTAGTTTGATGTGCGACTGGATATGTATACGAAGCACAATGGAACGTGCTGAGGAAAAAAGCTGTGGCCGCTGCATTGTAGATCCTCATATACAGACTCAGACTCAGTCGCGCAGAGATATCAAATTAATCAGTGCAGTCTTGTGGTGCGTCTTAGTGTCATGTACACACCGTACGACCCAGCAATGCGATTTAAAGATACATAGCACAATCCGGTGCACAACGGCGTAACGTATCATTACATTCTGCATGTAACAGCACCGCATTGTTCATTGCATCATCCCATCTTGCACAAGACCTGGGGCTCTAAAAAGGAGGACTGTTTGGTGCGACTGCAGCAAAAGCGCATGAAGACACCTGTATTAATGTTTCGTAAATTTGATTTAGTGATAAATGGATTGGACATGCAATCATATTCTCCTCCTTGTCACTGCACATTTCATATAGAGAGTATGCTGGTAAAGGGAGTCAAAATGTAAACATTTTGTTTTGACCAACATTTCACATGATCTCATTGGTTCTCCCTTCAGTAGGGGGAGTCCTTAGAGAGTTCATGATCTTCCTGAAATCTGGCGGCAGCATCTAACTTCTCTTTTTCTAGGCTGATACTGGTGAACAAGCCCATATATAGAGGGTAAAACGCGCGTCCAGCAGATGCTCCTATCAGTGGTGACGGGGACTTTCATTCAACATTGGAGAACTCCGCTGATGCATCCATACACACAGGTATTTCCCTCCTCCTCACTAGTCACTCCCTCATCCAGAGCGGCAGTGAAACCCTGCAATACATAGTATCAGGGATCACGCCAATTAATTTCTGCACAGACAGCAGAGGTAACCTATCTTTTTCCTATTTGTAATTACCGCTCATTCGGCTCCTTGGCTGCCTGATCACTGCCAGGGCACACAGCCATTCGGGGGGATTAACTGTGGCATTGCAACTCCGTTATCCTTGCTATCCACACACACTACATTTGCAGGAGCTACAGAGACGTCTGTATCTCCCAGATCTAATTAAGTTGCCTATTAGAAGATGATTGCTATTCTTTACAAATGTTAAATAAGTAAAAAAAAGACAAGAGGTTTATTTCTTGGCTATTACAGTTTTGTTTACTATTACAACATCTTTGCTGCCTCATGTTATTTCGAGTATCATTTCCATTATGACCCGCAACCATGATGAATATTCCTAGGAATTTCACTATGAACCAACAGTGATTAGATACAGCATTTCATTAATATTTTTAATGAATGTGTCTTTTTATTGATACATGTCTTCTACGGTGATTTACAACCACATCTGTTACTTTTTAGGACACTCTTTAATGATAAATACAGTTAAAATTTAACTTTTATTATATATGAATAAGATGTATGGCACCATATATCCCCGCAAGGTTATTCAAATACATGTTAACCTTGTTTGAAAACAAAGTCTTGAAGTATTCCTCTGGCGAAGTATTAATAAAGTTCCATTACAATGGGTATGCAATGCAAATGGTTAGCAAGAGTTGCAGTATTTAAACCATGAATAAATGTGACAAACAGGAATGTAGTTGTGGTGCTCTGCCAATCGTTGCTAAAATCCCATATGTTCCTCTTTTAACCTACAACACCTGGTATTCCCTAGAGGTCTCCCATCTAGGTACTAACCATGCCTATCACCATTTGGCTTCCAAGGTCAGACGAGATTTGGCAATCTAGTGATGTATGGCTGTAGGAATAGTCAGATAGGGAAATGTAAGTTACCGCAGCACAGGTCAGAGCAAGAACACAGCCATAAACCATAAATGTAGGACTATCACAATAAATAGTCCATTTTATTATTAAAATATTGTGTTCCAAGAAAGTTGACGCATGAGCATACTTTGGTTGTTACACATCAGTCGTTGTTGATAATACCAAGTAAGAGTGTACAAATAAGTGCATAAATTACAATCTTATGTTGTGTAACCCAAGTAGGAGGGATATAGTAAATCACACCATAATCCAAAAGGGATAATAATAGTGGATATTATATATCCAATGGTGAATCCTCACCAAGAATTGCGTCTCGGTATGCTCAAAACAGTATTTATATCACATAAGTTTAATAAGTCCCCTTCAAATAGAGGTTAAATCATGGTATGTTCATATAAATTGTTTGACTTTGAGCTCCCACTTCAATGGAAATGGTATCGTATGTATTAGGGTATCGCATGTGATTGGTATTAGTATAGGACCTCAGTGTCCAAGAAGCGAATGAGCCTATACACATAGCACTTTTCATGCTCTTAGCTGCAGAGACCTCTGGGTCAAAACTAACACCGTTTGTGTCTATCAAGCATCTTGTCATACTGGCTTGCAATTTAGTAGTTTAAAAAGACACACTGAAAATAACACACATAGGCCCTGATTCAGAGCCGGACGCTCTGACCAGAGCGCTCGCTCTGAATCAGGGCCCAGCTCCATTAAAATGGAGCGTCCTCCTGGACACTCGTATAGCTGTGGGTCACCACCCACAGCATATACGAGCGTCCAACAAGATGGTCGCGATGGTCTTGACCATCGCGACCATCGGACTTGCGAGTGAAACCCTGTGGTCGGGTTTCTCAACCGCAAAGCCAGGAGTGATTTTGGCTCTATCAGAGCCAAAATCACTCTCACTGAAATCACTAGTGATGTCAGTTGGGCCGGCTTCAGACGGCAGGCGTTCCCATAGGAACGCCTCCGTCTGGCAGGCACGCCCCCGGCACGCCCACCAAAGGGGGCGTGCTGTCAATCAACATCGACAGCACGCCCCCTTTGGTGCGAGACCCGGAGCGATGGAAAGTCCTTCGCTCGCCGGGTCTCGCGCATGCGCACGACGGAGCTCCCTACGTCGTGCGCATGCGCAGTGGGGAACATCGACCCACTTGCGAGCGTACTGCCGCTCGCGAGTGGGTTTGAATGACCCCCATAGTGTGTATGTGTATGTAATCTCCTATGTTACAATATTTTTTGCTACAAAAACTGCTTTACCCTTTATGCATTTCTTTAATGGTTAGCACTCTATTCTTATTCTTTGTCTGTGTGTGATAATGATATATAACCCCTTAAACAGAAAGAATGAGCCATGCAATATACTCTGTTATTTATAACTTATATGAACCTTTAATGACTAGCATGTTATTCTTATTCTTTGTCTGTATGTGATAATGATATATAACCACTAAAACAGAAATTACAGGAAATTGTGGTTTTATTATCAGCTAAATTATGTTTGTTTTTTGACTTAATTGACAAAGAATGAGCCATGCAACATACTCTGTGTTATTAACAATTTATATGAACATACCATGATTTAACCTCTATTTGGAGAGGACTTATTAAACTTATGTGATATAAATACTGTTTTGAGCATACCGAGACGCAATTCTTGGTGAGGATTCACCATTGGATATATAATATCCACTATTATTATCCCTTTTGGATTATGGTGTGATTTACTATATCCCTCCTACTTGGGTTACACAACATAAGATTGTAATTTATGCACTTATTTGTACACTCTTACTTGGTATTATCAACAACGACTGATGTGTAACAACCAAAGTATGCTCATGCGTCAACTTTCTTGGAACACAATATTTTAATAATAAAATGGACTATTTATTGTGATAGTCCTACATTTATGGTTTATGGCTGTGTTCTTGCTCTGACCTGTGCTGCGGTAACTTACATTTCCCTATCTGACTATTCCTACAGCCATACATCACTAGATTGCCAAATCTCGTCTGAACTTGGAAGCCAAATGGTGATAGGCATGGTTAGTACCTAGATGGGAGACCTCTAGGGAATACCAGGTGTTGTAGGTTAAAAGAGGAACATATGGGATTTTAGCAACGATTGGCAGAGCACCACAACTACATTCCTGTTTGTCACATTTATTCATGGTTTAAATACTGCAACTCTTGCTAACCATTTGCATTGCATACCCATTGTAATGGAACTTTATTAATACTTCGCCAGAGGAAAACCTCAAGACTTTGTTTTCAAACAAGGTTAACATGTATTTGAATAACCTTGCGGGGATATATGGTGCCATACATCTTATTCATATATAATAAAAGTTACATTTTAACTGGATTTATCATTAAACAGTGCCCCAGCAACTAACGCTACTTTTTTCTTTTTGCATATATATTGTTCTTTTGGGCTATGGGAGCACCAGCAACAAATATTATCTAATGATACCATTTAAGTAATGACTATTCATGGTTGGTTTATACAAACGTAACTAAATGAAAGGTTCTGTGCAGAATCTACCCCCTTTTTTTTCTTTTTAGGACACTTAATGGTCTACAATACATCAGATATGATTCTGCTTGTGTGATCTATATAGCTAACTAGCCAGACAATCTAGAGATACCATCTACCGCTTGCCATGTGAATGTGCTTATTTATCTACCCAACGTATGCAAAATCTGATGATTACGGGTTATCTACATTTACTGCTGATGTATATATATTTACAGCGTTTTTGAGCTTATGGTGGAAATATTAGGTTTTAAAAAAAATCAGCAGACAATAGAGAAATCTCTTCTGCCATTTTCTCTCACTATATTGGCCATGATGGGCTGTGAGAGAACTATAAAAGATTACCCCATTTAAACATTTTCACCCAGCCGGGTATCTAACGTAACTAAAACCAGTTGCCCTTTCAGGGACACAAACTAGTATTTATAAACATTGTTGGTGTATTCCTATTTTTTGTTTGTAATATGTCACTTTCTCTTTGGCAAAAATATTTATGTGTATTTACAAAATTTTCCTTGGTGTAGTTTCATTAGTGAAAAACAGCTACCGTATTAACTTTTTGCCATTATTTATAGAAACATATTAAAAGTTATATTTTATTTTAGATCGTTCATGTATACTTTGAAGCTGTGCCCCCGCAAAGGGTTCTTTTTGGTACTATTGCTTCCTTTGTGTGATAATATCTTTTGAGTATTTAACTTCTCTTATTCCTAAGCACAGCATTCTGCAAATATGCCTATGGAAAAATTGGTTATGTGAAAGCATTTGCAAAGTAGCCCCTGACGCAAAATGAGTAAATTGCGCTGTTGATGCATAACCCTGGCCACCAAAATCTAAGCGTGTGGGGACTGTATTGCTGCACAATTTTGCATATACAACATGCTTGGGAGTCAACGGATCATGCCTTTCAGCATGCTTCATTTGTAGCAGAGACTGTGCAATTACAGTATGAAGCACAGATTCACTCAACCACACACTCAACCGGAAACTGTTGGAGCAAGACGTCTCGTGACCCAATCAGTGCTGGTCTTAAGAAAGCTGGAAAAATGCACTTGCATAGGTGAGAATTGAAGTTATGTAGACACTCTAAGTCACAATATTCATTGAATTAAAATGTACTCCATCTCTAAACTATTTGCATCATTTCCTAGTTGGTATACTCTGTTACAAAGTGATCAACAAAATTGATTTATACATCTAAGTCTAGGTATTACTATTATTATTGTTTATTTATATGGCGCCACAAGTGTTCCACAGCGACTTACAAAGTACAAAAACAAATAAGTGACTTACAGTACAATACAATACAATGCAGAACAAGGGTATGGATAATATACATTGCTACATTGGTGACCATAACACCCAAATACGCAACAGAACATATGCAACCAAGTGTTAGGTGCCCTAGTGAAGATAAGAAGTAGATGCAAATAAAGTAAGGAGAAGCACAAGAGGGTAGATGGCCCTGCTCGCAAGAGCTTACACTCTAAAGGGTAGGGGCAGGCAAACAGGTGTTACACAGATGGGTTAACAGGGTGGAAGGAACATGTAGCAGCAAGTTAGGATGAGAGCTGGAATGCTTTGATGAAGTAGTGGGTCTTGAGAGCCCTTTTGAAGTATTGTAGAGAGGTGGAGAGTCTGATGGTGAGAGGGAGAGAGTTCCAAAGCTGGAGAGCAGCATGGGCAAAATCTTGGAGGCGGGAGTGGGAGGAAGTAATCTGTTGGCATGAGAGGCAGCGTGCATTTGTTGAACGAAGGGGCAGGCAGGTGAGTGGGAAATGAGGTCAGAGATGTAAATGGAAGAGGAATGGGTGAGGGCTTTGTAAGCGAGTGTAAGAACCTTGAATTGGGTTCTGAAGGGGAGCCAGTGGAGGCCTTGTAGGAGAAGGGAGCAACATGTAGAGCGTTTGGAGAAAAAGAGCCGAGCAGCAGCATTGAGGACCGACTGGGGAGGAGAGAGATGGGAGTTGGGGAGGCCAGATAGGAGGAGGTTACAGTAGTCCAATCTGGAGATGATCAGTGAGTCGAAAGCACCAGAGAGGTCAAGGAGAATGAGCAGAGAGTAGTGGCCCTTGGATTTGGCAGCAAGGAGGTCATTGCTGAATTTCGTGAGAGCAGTTTCAGTGAATTGGAGAGAACGGAAGCCAGACTGAAAAGGGTCGAGGGAGTGGGAGGAAAGAAAGGCGGTAAGGCGGCTGTAAGCATTACGCTCAAATATGCAATAAACAAGGCCTGTACCTTCCTTTAGGGTGGCATACATCTCCTCCATATCAAACCGGATTTTTGTTCTGCAGTTTAACTTCTTATCCCAAAGATTGGAAACTTCTTTCTGGCATGTTCCAACTTCATCATAATCTAATTTAATTTTCCTAGACTGTAGCTCATCTCTGCTTGCTGGATGGAAATATTAAAAATGAAAAAAAGGAATTTATTACACCTAAAATAATAAGACAAATTATATTTTATAGTAAAGGCAGAAGAAAATATCCATATAGCTATATAGTGAATGTGGCCATTATTTACTAATAATCGTGTCTGGCCGAGATAGCATTCCCGTGAGAGTTTCCCCTGATTTTCAAACACGGGAGATTCACTAAAGCCAAACACAGAGTAAAAACACGAATCTATCTGCTAAACACGGCTGAACACAAAAATAGAAGTCAATACACTATTGGCCAAACACAGAAGTACTTTCCATAGACAGGAATACAACACGGGCATTTATCAAGAATTGTCTCTGCAAACACTATCGTAAATGGAGCAAAGTCGGGATAAAATAGAAGTTAAAAATAGACTCCCTCCTCAGCAGCATGTTTAGCAGAAGCACTGAATAGATCGGTGTGATCTGTGCAATGCTTCTGTATTGTATAATGTACAGAAAGGATAAATTTAAAAAAAAAAAAAAAAAAACACGGCGTGGGGTTCCCCCCACAAAAGCATGACCAGCCCTGGACCCGAGCCCGTTCTGGTACAGGAAAAATCAGGGGAAAAACAGACATGGGTTTCCTTCTATTTTCCTATTCCCAGCACCAAGCTTAACCAGCCATGGTAGTAATGGCACAAAAGGGACACACAGCAAAGGGTCGCTCTGCCAAACCATTTTCCAGCCCCAAACTGGTCAATTTTTGGAAAGTAGGCACCTCCTCTTCCCAAAAAAAAAAAAAAGGGAACCCCCCTCCCGAGCATCAACTGCACCCTTTGAAGAGGTGTATGCAGGGGTAATGAGTTAAATCAAATACAAATAGTTTTTTCACAGCGGGACTACAAGTCCCAGCCAGCCTGCCCTGCAGCACTTGTAGAACCACAAGTGCCAGTACTAAAACAAGCAAATGTTTGAATACTTCATTACACATTCACTCACTCGCAACCACTTTCACCCCCACCCATACTACATACTTACTTACTCCCTGGGTCCGGTCAGTTCTCTTCTCCAGTAGAATCTGGTCTTCAGAAAATAATAGCGCTAGCTGAGTGGCAGGGAACCAATAAGGTTTCCTGCACCCTAGCTGCTTTCAGCCAATCAGCAGTCTTTTATCATAAAAATGGCCGCTGACAGGCTCAGAGCAGCCAGACTCTTAGCCAATCATGGCTAAGGTACAGGAAACCCAGGTGTGCAGGGAAGAGCACTGGGCTTTCAGCCCAGAGCTGGTTGATGCTCGAGATGGGGTGGACCACATTTTTGGGGGGAGTCCTTACTTTCCGAGGATTGCCAGCCATGGGCTGACCAGTTTGGGCCTGGAGAATGGTTTTGCAGGGGTCCCCCTGCTGTGCCCAGTACCACCCCGGCTGGTTCAGCCCTATGCTGGTTATAGAAATGTTGGTTATTGCCCCTGATTTTCCTGTACCAGAACAGGTTCAGAGGTTCAGGGCTGGTTATGCTTTTGGAGGGAGGAACCCCACGCCCTTTTATTGTTTTTAAATGATAACCTTTCTGTACATTATACAATACAGCAGCATTGCACAGATCACAATGATCCATGCAGTGCTTCTGCTAAACACGCAGCTCACAGGCAAGTCTGTTCTTTGCAGTCCAAATATGACTGAACATACACGCTTACAAAGATGATTCCATACACCATCGGAAAAAACGATTCTTAGTAAATGTGTGGTTTATTGGGAAATATTCACTCATGTCCCTGCGATGCTCAGTGTGTTTAAAACTGGGTTTGACACAATGCTTAGTAAATAATTGCAACATCAGAATACATTATACAATTAAATATACAGAAGGATCGCATCTGTACCATATGAGTAAGTGTTCCCCCCAGAAAATTTTGCAATAATAATATGTTTTAAACCCTGACCTTATAATGATTTGAAATAACATTTTATATATTAATTATCCTCTTCTTATTAGAGGCCCAGTCATCTGATTATGAAAAAACTGCAAAGTCTGTAGGATTTGGTCCTTTTTATACAGCTCCCAGATACTGGGTCTCATTCAGACCCGGTCGCAAGCGCTGAGCGCTCGCAATCTGGTCGATGTTAAGGCCCTGCGCACGCACAGCGGCTGCACTGCGCGTGCGCAAGCCCCAGAGCGAGAGAGAAATTCTCTCACTCCGGAGCTCTCTACAAGAGAGGCGGCTGTCGATGTTGATAGACAGCTCGCCCCGCTTTGTGGCCGGGGGGGGGGGGGGGGGGGGTGGCTACACAAACGGAGGAGTTCCTGACGGAATGCCTGCCGTTTTGTGGGCGGCCGCACTGACATCAGCAGTGATGTCAGTGGGGTGCTTCCTGCTCGATTAGAACAGGAAGCTCCCTGGGGCTTGCGGTTGCCGAGACCCAACCTTAGGGTCTCATCGCAAGCCCAGATGGCCCATCGCGACCATCACCCTGGTCGGTTACCACCCACAGCTTAGCTAGCGACCAGGAGGCCGCACTAAAAAATACTAGCGGCCGCCCTCATTCAGAACGAGCGGTTGCTTCTTGCGACTGCCTCTGAATGAGGGCCACTGTCCCCACTTGCAGGCTTCCAAAGTGCCGGGTGGTGCACCCGCAAAAAACAGCCTGGGGAGAACACTGAGTGTTAACTATGCAATAATAATATTCAATATATAGCTAAAAGTGCTAATATTTAACTGATCATATCAATCATGGTCGGTTCTGCCTCCACTTCTTTACAGCAGGTAATGCACTACAGACAGTCATCTCCTGTATGCTAGCAACAGAAGACCCATGTAGTCTAGATCTAATAAGTAGCTCTGACCCTGGGGAGGGAAGCGGCTTCGCTATACTATTTGGTTATTCATGCTCTCTGTTTCTTTAATTGTTTTTTTCTTTATATTTAGTTTTCGGCTATACCATACAATAATACTGCAAAAAACATGGGTCTTATGGTATTCTTTATAGTGTTTTACTATGTTATGTGTGTCACAGTTGTTTTGCTTGTTTGATTTTGTGTTTATTCTTATCTGTATTTCTTTCAGAGAAATAAAAATATATCTGATAAAAAAAAATTTAAAAAAAAGAAGTCGCTCTATTAGATTCAGGTTTAGTGATGGCAAATGCAAAGACCATCAAACAAACCAGGGCCTCCAAATTGTAAATAATGGGGGGGTGCGAGAAGAATTCCTTAGCCCGCCCAAACACCACGTTGAATTTAATAGCTTCGGGAGCTCCCTCCCGCGGCTATTCAACATCGCTTTGAATTGAATTTCCCTCAGTGTTAGCCATTGTGGATTTTTCTGCAGTTTTGACCCGTTCTTGGCCTTATTGTTAATGACAACACCTTGACTCTGACCTTGCTTTTGGATACTGATTTGGTGTTCCTGAACTCTGCCCAACATCAACCTCGCTTTCTGTGTCTCTGAATCTAGATCATATTATCTCCAAGTAGTTACTCTCTTGGAGATAATACCTTTGGCTTGTGTATAAATCCTGGGGATGACTGAAAACAAGTAAACACGACTGGGGTTTTCAGATCAGAGTCAGGACCCTTGGACTGGGCTGACTAGTCAGAGGAATTGTGGTGGTTGAATAAGAAGTCTACTCATGGGTGTGATCCCTGTGGTAAATGCCTGGTGCCTTCAGAGAAGTCAGTGACACCTGGAAGGCTCCCAGCCTGCCTCTGGAACCAATAGAGTGGAACTCAACCCCTTACCCTGGGTGACTGGAGGCTACATCCTCAAGATCTAGTACCCCCAGCAACTGGAGTGAACGCTGAAGCAGAAACTTAGCATGAACCCCACACTCAAAGAGAGGACCCCCAGGAACACAACCACCATCAATATTGGTACTGATGGTATGGTGAGTGGATAGTCCCAAAACTAAGTCAGGAGCTGCGATGCTGAGAATAGGCATTACAATTGCAGAGCAGCAAAGTAATCTGGAGTACAATATACAGTAGGTAAAGTCCACCTGAACCCGCAATAAGCAGGAGAGTTGTACTCAGAGGACTTGCAGGAAGTCAGGATCACTGTAGTCTGAAGACTTGGCACTTGAAGCACTAGGATAGTCTATGGGACGCTCAGCAGACTTCAGACTACTACGCAGGCTGGAACAAAAGTGTAACACATAGGCTTGGGTTGAACTGGAACCAGATTGGGACCAGAATGGAATGGCAGTCTTGAACCAGACTTGGAGTAACAATAGCGGAAGCAGACTGAGATTGGAGGCAATGGAACCGGAACCAGAGGCTTAAACCGGGCTGGGACCAATGAAAGAAAGACCGTAACGAGACTGGAGGCTTAAACTGGGCAGGGAACGATGATAGCAGCAACGGAACCAGAATAGGACCGGAAACTTGAACCAGGCTAGGCCTGGTGATAGCAGTAACAGAACCGGAATAGGACTAGAAGCTTGGGGTGGTGATAGCAGTAACAGAACTGGAATGGGACCGGAGGCTTGGAGTGGTGATAGCAGTAACAGAACCGGAATGGGACCAAATGAGAGCAGCAGCTTGAATACAGGCTGGTAAAGGTAGACTGGAGTCTGGTTACAGCACAGGACTGAAGAGTAGATGAAGCAGCCGTGGTTTGCAGAAATCTAGCAGATAGCATGTTCAGGCAGCCAATCAGTGCTGGCACATACACACTGGTGAGTGAGCACACAGAGAGGCATTGAATCACATTTTTCTGACAATGTGCTAGTGGCAGGTGCAATGTTAAATAGTACACTCTTGCAAGAAATAGGAGGAGGCAGTAATGTGAGCGCAGGAGACAGGTAGAGACTGGATACTAGTGTTCACCTGATCAGAGTCAATATGGTTATGCCCATGGCCCAGAGGAATGTAGTGACAGCGCTCTGGGACGGAGTCACCACCTTGATGCACCACTGGACAGGATAAGTATGATTAAGTCCTTGTTTTGTGATAAAAACCACTTGATTAGAGAGAGGAATGATTTCAGTGAAGTGAACGCCAACCTGGTCACTACAGTTTATCAACAGTGACTGATCCCAGGAGTGACGGTTGCTCTAAATTTAAAAATTTACTTTAGAAAAAAATATATATATTAATCTCAAACTTGAAAACAAGCTTGGTCATAAAGTATGGGAACCATCTGGTCATGAAGTGAAGTGAACAGATCTGCAATGGGATGTCATGACGACACCAGGCAATAGATTTACTTATGACGGTCTTCTAATGTATATTTAGAGCTCAATCCCATTGCACATGCATCACATGAATGCACGCACCCAAGAAATGCAAGATCCATTAGAAATGTAAATATGTGGTAATCGCGTTGAGGGTGAGCGACTTTTCTACAAAAAGCAACCTGGGAGAAGCGCAACCTGGGAGAACCCCCAAAACAGCTTGCAACTGAGATAGCATGACCATGTAGAAGGCTGTTAGTGGCCATAAGGAAAGTACTGGAGGATTTTAGATGGCGTTAAATGGCTGATTTTTGCACATTATATTAATGGTGAAAAAATTACAGCGAGCGTTTTTCATCAAATTAACGTCTCCAGTATTTTGGGGTACAGAAAAATGTCTGTATAGTATTATTTCATTGTTTTTATACATTTGTATTAAGTTGGAACAAATACTTTTACCTCATCTGCAAGTTCTAAAACACCTCTCCCATCAATACAACACCCCCACATACCTGTCCCACATCAAATACCATTATACACCTCCACATACATGTTCTACATCATATACACCTCCACATACATGTTCCACATCATATACCATATACATGTTCTACATCATATACACCTTCACATACATGTTCCACATCATATACCATTATAAAACCTCCACATACCTGTTCCACATCATATACCATTATACATCTCCACATACCTGTTCCACATCATACACCATATACATCTCCACATCATATACACCTCCACATACCTGTTCCACATCATATACCATTATACACCTCCACATACCTGTTCCACATCATATACCGTTATACACCTCCACATACCTGTTCCACATCATATACCATTATACACCTCCACATACATGTTCCACATCATATACCATTATACACCTCCACATACATGTTCCCCATCATATACACCTCCACATCATATACCATTGTACACCTCCACATACATCAGGGGTGGGGAACCTTTTTTCTGGCGAGGGCCATTTGGATTTTTAGAAAATCATTCGGGGACCATACAAAGTTATTAACTTAAAAATTTGCCTCCTATATTTGGTTAAAAACGTTATTAACTCACCCTTAATGCGATGGCTGTAAGTAACTGCTTCTCTTTGGTATGTTGCCAGGCAGAGTCTGGAGGGGCAGTCCCTATGGATGTGTGACAGGCAGATTGATAAGGCAGCCCTGGGGTCCTCTCAGTCCTAACCAGCCTGATGACAGCACTGACTGTACACACCCCCTGCTGTGCCACCACTGCCTGCTTGCCCGCGCTGTTAGGGTGAGACCCTGCACGCCCCTGCACTAACCAGCTCAATGGCAGCCAGATAACAGCCCTGATTCCCCCCTCCCTCCCCGTGCGCTGCCTGCCTGTCACCGCTGATGGGGAGAGAGCCCTGCATGGCACTCAATGACAGCCCTGACACCCTGATCCCCCCGTGCTACCTGCCGCCGCTGATAGGGAGAGAGCCCCTGCACTAATCCGCCCGATGACAGCCCTGACACCCTCCACTGCTGCACTACCTCCCGCCGCTGATAGCCAATGACAGCCCTGACACACACACCATCCCTCCGCTGTGCTACCTGCCTCCGCTGATAGCGCAGCGGGGGGAAGGGGTATGTCAGGGCTGTCATTGGCTACCAGCCATCAATGACAATCCTGACATCCCCTCTCCCCCTGCTGCGCTGCCTGCTACCGCTGACAGCCGCTACACTACGCTGATTCTGCTGCTGCCGCTGACAGCCGCTACACTACGCTGATTCTGCTGCTACCGCTGACAGCCGCTACACTACGCTGATTCTGCTGCTGCCGCTGACAGCCGCTGCACTAGGCTGATTCTGCTGCTGCCGCTGACAGCCGCTCCACTACGCAGATTCTTCTGCTGCCGCTGACAGCCAGCCGGCGATTTCACCTTGCAGGCCGTATACGGCCCGTGGGCCGGAGGTTCCCCACCCCTGACATACATGTTCCACATCATATACCATATACACCTCCACATCATATATCATTATACACCGCCATATACATGTTCCACATCATATACCATTATACACCTCCACATACATGTTCCACATCATATACCATATACACCTCCACATACATGTTCCACATCATTTAACCAATTATTGAGCTGTTTGGAGAAATTCACCTGAAAACAGATATGTCTTTATTGGCCAAATAAGTTATTTAAACCCATTCAAATAAATGATTAGTTATTGGGAGGTGTGTACCAGAGGTTCTGCACTGTGGGCCTGACTCAGATTTGGGAATAGAGTAAAAAAGAACAAGTAACTGTACAATTTGGTAAAATCATGCTGCATTGCAGGTTGGGCAGATGTAAAATGTGCAAAGAGAATTAGATTTGGGCACAGAGCAGGGGGGCGTGGTCTGGAGTAGCATGGCATAGGACGCTTTTCACCAGCTCTCCCACTTGATCCTGGATATTTATCCTGTATTCGTGGAAGTACCTCTCATCTTTGATATACCGCTGTGGTATTCTCTTCTGCATCTTTCGGAGTACTCCGGTGTGCTTCCCGTCCTCTGTGGGATTACCTGCTGCCTGAAGACCTCGTCGGATGAGTCCCATGTTGCGGTGCATCTGCTATCCGCGGCTGTCATATTAAGTCTGTGGCTGTTTCCCAACTGCGCTGGTGCTGCGCCTGCACTGCTCCGGTATATCCTGTGTCAGAGGCCTTTGGGACTTCTCCCTTGGTGACTCTCCCAGCATATCTGCAGCCTGCTGATGTGCACTTGTCTGTCTCCTTGGTGGCTTCTGCGGGTGAGTCCTGGTGGTGTGCCAGCCACCGCCATCTTGCCGCGGGGGCTTCCTATAGGCAGCAGTGTTGATCTCCCTGCTGTGCTGAGGCTCCTACTCTTGGACATTTATTCTGTTTATAGTGGTTCTATAACTCTCTGTGGCTGTATGTATATCTCAAACATGCATAGTTCTCTGCAACTAATCCTATAGGCTGTCAATGCCTCTACACAGAGACTTCTCCATAAGCTCGATACTAAGCCAGTGGATATAATTTATACCTGTAGACCCCCCGGTAGTGTTGTGCAGGTGTCAAGCCGGACACTTACCTGATTTCTGGGTGTGCAGTTCTCACAGAGACTTTGTCCGTCTGCATCCTGGTTTCGTTTGCTGTAGCTGCGGATCTTCAACAGATTCCTTCTATAATTCTATTTGGTGCATCACGATTATGGGATTTACTGTTTAAGTACAATGTGAACTTTCCTGTTTCTCCTAGAGTATGCCGGGATGGGACTGTTCTTCCACTTTTATCCTTTCAAGGGAATGAAGCCTGACTGGACTAATGTTTAATAATTTTCAGCCCAGTATTAGACCTTACTAATAGATAATGTTGTTGTGAATTTTACATACCCTATTTTTCTCCTTTTTCTTTTGTTTAATCTCCTCTGTGGTAAATGAATGTTTGTAAATGTCAATGTTTTGCTATGGGAGGTACTCCAGTTTTGTACAACGCAGATGAGTTTAGCTTAGCTTAGGTCATTCACTGTATTGCCCTTGGCATTTATGTAAGTTTACCATCCGCTATCTGGGTTTGGGGGGGGGGGGGGGGGGATTTATAGGTAGGTTAGTGTAGACTAGGGGGGTAGATGTTAGGGGATCCAGGTGTAACCAGGTTGGGGGGTTATGGGGAGATTTATTTTGGGTGTTTGTTTTGTTTCAACATTTTGGATAGATATTGGGTTTTATATATATTATATATATATATTTAATTATATATTTTTTTGTGATGTCCGGCTAATATATTTAGGAATTCATTGGTGATGTACTTAAATATTTTGTTTTGCGTCCTCAAATATTTGTTTTCTATTTGTCAACCCGAATGGCGCCTTCGGGTTTTTGTATACTCCTTTTTCCATGCCAGGTTTTTTTTTTTTTTTTTTTTAATATATCCTGTTTGGTCTCATAAGTATTTTTTTATATTTTGTTCGCTATACTGGTGTAAGTCCTTTTTTATATCGCAATTTTTCTATACTGTCTGCCATGTTTGTTTTATTTTCTTTTATGTTTTTTGTAACTAAAAATCTCAATAAAACTTTATTGAATTTAAAAAATAATAATTAGATTTGGGAGGGGTATCCAAACTGACATCTAAATTGCAGTGTAAAAATAAAGCTGTCCAGCATTTGTGGGCTACATGCAAAAGCAGCCAGTATTTACCCCACATGAAAAAAAAGTATGTATTTGCACCACTTACATTACAACATGGTTTGTTCAGGTGCCCAGCTACTTGCTCTCTCTCACTCTATTTCCAAATCTGAATAAGGCCCCAAGTCCTGACAGGTTTTACATTAATACAAAGACCTTACCTTTTCACCTGCTCAGGGGGTTGCACACAAAAAACTCTAATTTCCCCTGAAAAATGTACGCAAATTTGGAATTGGATTGCAAATGTAATAGTCAGGGGATTTCTCAGTGAGAACAAATCGCAGGATCCAACTCGCACCTAATAGCGTTGAGCCTTTAATCTTTTTTTAACCAGTATTTCTGTAAGACCTAAGTTGTTATTATTTGCTGTTTTTATATGGCAAAGTATATATTTACACATTTAATGGTTCATGTGTTAGGAATCTACTTAGCTCATGAAAAATTAATAGTAATAAAGCTAAACTCTCCAGAATGGTAGAAAAATTTAGAGCAAATCGGATATGAAAATCAAAGATGTTTAAAGCGGTTACAAAGTTTGCATTATGTTAACTTGGGTATGCATTTATATAAGATGACTTAATAATTTAGTTATCACCCCAGCAATCATTCAAACACTTCTCTATGTTATCTTATTTTGTACATATAACGGCATGGAAAGACACAAGAGGATCTCAGAGGAGGTGGCGCAAGCAGCGATGTGGAAGGACTGAGACACTATAGGGAAGTAAAGTGTTGAGTGGAAAGGTCAGAAATTGGGCATGTTCTGTGAAAAATAACATGGGTCTGTTTTTATACAGACAAGGTAACACAGAGTACATGTTATTGCTATAACTTTGTATGCAGGGGTTTGCGGACAATCTCTTGCAAGCAATAGTTTACAGTACAACTGCTGGATAAGCAAATGCTTTATTCTGAAGAAACTAGTCATTGGGCGGAAAGTAAGACCCATTCATAAATACTGTTCAACCTATAATATTTACCAATTTACACAGCCTTACTCTTACCACTTCCCTTACAGAGCACGAGCCTAACATTACCTTATGTATAGCCAAATTGGAGCCACCACTACTGACACTGATCCATCTAAGCCCTCATCTTCCACTGCCTAATGCTATCCTGTTTCCAGTGCAGTCTCTACCTAACACACCATCCTGTACTTACTGAATTAGTGGTGCAGAGACCGTAGGGAATAAATCAGAGACCAGCGTTGAATGAGGGCCACAGTTTGGGAAGCAGGGAGAGGTGAAAACCCACAAGAGAAGCTGGAGCAGGTCAAATAGCCAGGAGCAAAATAAGTGCTTTAGAGCAAAGTCCTCGATAGATTTACTTAGAAAGCAATTACTGTTCCAAAGACTATAGACTAAAAGCCATACAATATGCAAGGTTTTCTTTAAATGATCCATGCTGAGAATTCTGGTACATTCACTCTGAATTATTTCTAGCTTCTTACTCCCCAGCAGTGTTTGCTTATTTAATTACGCTTACTTTTAATTGTTCTTATAGTACTATTTTTCTGGTTTCATCTATAGTGTCAGGTTTTCTCCCTCATGCAAAGCAGATCAGCCCTTAAAACCCCCAGCTCACCTGCCATACCCCCTACCACAAAGCCTAGAGAGCGATTGCCTAGCATACAGAAATAAAAGTGTTTAATACACAAAATCCAGACCTTTGTTTTCAATTTCTGAAATACACTAAACAAAACTGTTAGTATCTGTTTCATATTAATTACAACACAAATACTTGCACCAGTTCATAAGCGAAAGTTCCTCACAATTAGAAATAAAAGAATAACATTACACTTCAGGTTTACACATAACTTGTACTTGTGGAAAAATAAACAAATGGAAATTGCGCTCCTTCCAGGACAAGAACAAATTAAATGTTATACCATACAAGAATGAATAATGTTCACCAAAGTCCCAATAGTGAATTTTCTTCCAAAACAATTTTTTTCTCAAGACTTTTGATGGGCGAAACGCGTCGTTGAAGGTGGGGAATCACTGCAGGACCAGAGGAGAGGAACTAGAACAACATATCCGAGTAGAGGTATCCAGGCCTGGAGGGAATATTAGAGAACTTATCTACTTGTGACATGCATATGTTTTGCCTTGCTCTGGTACGCAGGATTACTCACCCCTAGAAGTGCACTAATATTTGCTTGTTTGTGGTGATTAAACAGTATTACGCTATGTGGAATATTTCCTATGTTCTTTTTTGAGGTCTACTAAGACTGAGGTATCCTAAAGGGAACGTGGAGAAGGAGAAATTCAAAAAAAATTGTTTTGGAAGAAAATTCACTATTGGGACTTTGGTGAACATTATTCATTCTTGTATGGTATAACATTTAATTTGTTCTTGTCCTGGAAGGAGCGCAATTCCCATTTGTTTATTTTTCCATTTGTATTTAGTATTGGTGGTACTATTGGGATTATTTGCTGCGCCTGATATTGTGCGCGATAGGGATTACCATATTATCATAACTTGTACTTGTGTTCAAGAGTAACTGCAAAAGGTTCTTTATATTGCTTAAAGCAGCAGGGAAATGTAACAATAGACGTTTGTCCTATTGAGGAAGTCAGAATTAATGAGTGAGTAGGAATACAGTGCAGCATGCATTGCCAGCTCTATGCAGTGGAAAGTGCTGAATTATTATTAATCTCCCACATATGAAATCAGTATTTTAATAACAATTAATACTTGAGAAGGAGTTGAAACCAACAAATGCCATATAAGGAGGACTACTTGAACACAATGTTTGCAACTAGTGAAATCTTTTGGTATTTTTGTTAGTTAATGTTCTCTTCCACTATAAAGATTCTAGACTAACCTTCAAGCTTCAGGTTCTCCTTTTCCATTCTCAGCAGTAGGATCTGTTGATGTATTGCTTTCCTCCATAACCTCTGAAGGTCTTCAGAGTTTCGCTTCCCATCAACACAGTCTGCAGCATTGTCGTCCTGAAGAAGAGACACTAGAGGGTCCTCTTCCATAGTCGGAGGGAGAGGAGATAATGGTAGCAAATCATTTACATCTAAATGATCTGAAACAATGGAGATATAGAACATTCACCATCATTTCCATAGTGTCATATCTTACAAACAAAGCATTGCATTCCCTCTGACTCGTGTCTGGTGTATTGTTCAGACAAGGAGAACTTACACTATGACACTAACACAGAGAATCACACTATCATACAGACTTCCTTTTTATGTTTTATATATACACATTCTAATACTTCTTGTTTTACCGTCAGATTTAGATCCTTGTTTCAGCATTTCTGGGTAGAATGTATGGTCTAATGTTTTCCATTGACACCTAATAATGAGGTACAACTTTTCAAATGCTATAAATATTGAGCCAACAAAATTAACCAGATTTCTCTGACAATAGATGAGCAAAAAATGTTTATTTTGACTATATTGTATTTCTAAATGTTCCATGTTGGGTTTAAACCATTATTGCTCGCCTTGGTATTTCAGCCCCAATGCAGTGGTACTGTATCACAGTTGTTAATAGGGTACACAAAATAAAGAATAAAGAAGAAAGGAGTCTGTAAAAGGTGCACAAAAGTCAAATAAATAACTTTTATTTATTTTTTTAAAAGGATTTCATGTTTATATTAAATATATATATATATATATATATAAAAAGCAAATGTTTGGAAAAAAAAATAATAGAAGTAGAAATTATTTGTAGAGATTGGAAATTTTTTTTAAAACTTCTCAACTGTGTGCCTGCGTTGAGTCTTATGTTAGAATGTACTGTATGCTGTATACATTTAAAGTAACAAAGTTAAGAATTGGGAACTTAGTTAAAATTCTTACAGAGTACAGCTGTCAGAGTAATGTTACATTCACTTACATCGAGTACACAACTATATCAGTATATGTATATACGGTAAATATCATTCCAAACTGATTAGCCAATTATTACAAACAGGCATCTCTTTAAATTAGGCAGTCGTACAGCGCTATACTGTATACTGTTTCCCTCAACAAGTGTCCATTGAAATGTTAATACAAAAAAGGACTACAGCCATGGCCAAAAGGTTTGAGAATGACATAAGTATTGGTCTTCACAAAGTCTGCTGCTTCAGTTTTTATGATGGCAATTTGCATATACTCCAGAATGTCATGAAAAGTGATCAGATGAATTGCAAAGTCTCTATTTACCATGACAATGAACGTAATCCCAAAAACAACATTTCCATTGCATTTTAGCCCTGCCACAAAAGCACCAGCTTACATGTCAGTGATTCTCTCATTAACACAGGTGAGTGTGTTGACAAGGACAAGGCTGGAGATCACAGACTGCAAGTTTTAAAAGGAGGTTGGAGCTTGAAATCATTGTTCTTCCTCAGTTAACCATGGTTACCCTGCAAGGAAACACATGCAGTCATCATTGCTTTGCACAAAAGGGCTTCACAGGCAAGGATGTTGCTGCTAGTAAGTAAGATTGCACCTAAATCATTTATCGGATCATCAAGAACTTCAAGGAGAGGGGTTCAATAGTTGTGAAGAAGGCTTCAGGACACCCAAGGACATCCAGCAAGCGATAGGACCGTCTCCTAAAGTTGATTCAGCTTCGGGATCGGGGCACCACAAGTGCTGAGCTTGCTCAGGAATGGCAGCAGGCAGGTGTGAGTGCATCTTCACGCACAGTGAGACAAAGACTTTTGGAGGATGTACTGGTTTCAAGAAGGGCTGCAAATAAGCCACTTCTCTCCAGGAAAAACATCTGGGACAGACTGATATTCTGCAAAAGGTACAGGGATTGGACTGCTGAGGACTGGGGTAAAGTTATTTTCTCTGATGAATCCCCTTTTTCAGATTGTTTGGGGCATCTGGAAAAACGCTTTTTCCGGAGAAGGAAAGGTGAGCGCTACCATCAGTCCAGTGTCATGGCTACAGTAAAGCATCCTGAGACCATTCATGTGTGGGGTTGCTTCTCAGCCAAGGGAGTGGGCTCACTCACAATTTTGCCTAAGAGCACAGCCATGACTAAAGAATGGTACCAAAACATCCACCAAGAGCAACTACTCCCAACCATCCAAGAAAAGTTTGGTGACGAACATTGCCTTTTCCAGCATGATGGAGCACCTTGCATAAGGCAAAAGTGATAACTAAGTGGCTCGGGGAAGAAAACCTCAAAATTTTGGGTCCATGGCCAGGAAACTCCCCAGACCTTAATGCCATTGAGAACTTGTGGTCAATCCTCAAGAGGCGGGTGGACAAACAAAAACCCACAAATTCTGACAAACTCCAAGTATTGATTAGGCAAGAATTGGCGGCCATCAGTCAGTATGTGGCCCAGAAGTTGATTGACAGCATGCCAGGGCGAATTGCAGAGGTCTTGAAAAAGAAGGGTCAACACTGCAAATATTGACTCTTTGCATAAACTTTATGTAATTGTCAATAAAAGCCTGTGACACATGAAATGCTTGTAATTTTACTTCAGTATACCATAGTGACATCTGACAAAAAGGTCTAAAAACACTGAGGCAGCAAACTTTGTGAAAACCAATACTTGTGCAATTCTCAAAACTTTTGGCCATGGCTGTAGATAAGGAGAAGCATTTTAGGTAAACACTGGAGGTATTCCCTTTATCTTGTGTATTCATATAGACTCCACTAGACCAAAAACACACACTATCATTTTATGTGAGAAAATGTTTTAGTGTATAAGCATTGGCAGCTTTATAGAAGGAATAACAGTGCAAAGTAATTTGATGCTATAGATATTGTCCTACTCCTTAAAAATCATAAGTGAGAAAAGAAATTCTCTACATGTAACCAAGTGCTGAAAGTATTCTGGCAGTACAAAATGTTTCAGTAAGGTAGCTCTATCACAGTGTATTTATTCTGAACAGGCTTGGACTGGGGCCCCGGGGATTCGGGGATTTCCCCGGTGGGCCCCGGTGTTTAATAGCCACGCCCTCTTTTGCGAGTGGGCGTGGTCTAGACCAGGTCGCATGCAGGGTTTATTTTATAGCAGGCTGTTTAGGTGACTGACCCGGCTGCTGATCGCTGACCCCCCCTTCCCTGCACTGGGCTGTCTCACATCACCTGCCGCGGCATTCCGCGCTGTTCACTACTTTGTTTATAGTCTTGCCTGCAGAGTCCCGTCTGGTGTAAGCTGCTGCCCCTCCCCCAGAACCATCCACCAATGAGGTAGGTTTGTCTCTTCTAGACACGCCCGCCTCTCCTCTCTCTGCACGGACTCCTGTGGCTGTGGCTTCCTGCTCCCTGCACAGCACTCTGACATTACAGAGAGTGTGAGGCTGGCTGGAGGCTGCTTTATATAGTAGTGTGCAGCATGGATTGCTTCATGTCTCCTTGCACTTGCAGCAAATGTCTCTCTCCAGTCACCTGCCATGAGAATGGCTTCAGGTAACATAGGACAATAAAAAAAAAGTTAATAAGCGCAACACCCCAAACCCCCCCCCCCCCCCCCCCCCCCCCCCCCCCCCCCCCCAATCCACTACACATGTCCATTTTCTCTGCATCCCAATCCTTGGAATCCTCCTAATCTCTGGAATGTAACAGAGCCTCTTGTCTTGTAAATTGTAACCCTCTCCCTGCCAGCCTCCTATTCCATGTACAGTATAGATTTTATTCCTGATAAAAAATAGATTAAATATATTAGGTATGTATATAGAATATACACTATATATGTATATATACTATGTATATGTATGCATGTTTTATGTGTATGTGTATACTAATTATATGTATGCATGTGTATACTATGTATGTATATATGTATACACATGTATGCTATGTGTTTGTATATATGTGTAAGCTATGTATAAGTACAGTATGTATGCATGTCTGTGTATACAATGTATATGTATGTATTATATATGTACAGTATGTGCGTGCATGCATGTTTGTATGTTATGTATGTATGCATGTCTATGTATACAATGTATATGTATACTATATATGTATTCTATGTATAGTTAATTGTGTATGCATGCTATGCATATATACATGTGTTCTATGTACATGATTGTTTATGTACAGAGGGTCTGATTCAGAGCCGGACGCTATTTGCGGACGGTCGTTCTGATAAAGGGGGTGGCTATTTAAATGAACCGTTCGCTCTTTGCGGTCTGTTGACGCCTCTATGTCTGAACGAGCGAACAAAACATGTGGTCGTTATTTGGAAAAATACGCCCCCTGGCCGCTCGCATCCTACGTCATGTCCGCTATTTAATAGATTAATCGAGTACATCGAAAGGCGAATGAACTGCTCGCTATTCTTGTGGTTGGTTTTTCCTACCGCTATCTTACGAGCAGTTCTGACTATAAAATAACCAATGACGCTGCTGTATTAATTATGCACACCTTTAAAACGCCCATTTTGACCTTTAAGCACGCCTGCGTTCTGATCTCCACTCCCCGTTTTCAAGCACCTTCCCCTGTTACCACCCACATACGCCTCATTCTGTCACTCAAAATAGCAGGCATTCGCTATTTAGCGAACAAACGATTTTCTGCCGCACTGACTGGTTCGCACATGCGTATTACAATCCGTACGTATGCGCAGTTGTGCAAACATCGCTCGAAACGAACGAGCGAGCCGCTTACGAGCGGCTCTTAATGAACCCCAGTATGTGTACACTATATATATATATATATATATATATATATATATATATATATATATATATATATATACACACACACACACACACACTCAGCATATGTGTGTGCGTTAACTATGTATATTATATATAAGCAATAATTGGTGCCCCTTTTATTAGACTACTATAATAAAAGGGTCACCGATTATTTATACTTTTAGAAAGGGGGCACGGATTATTACTCATTTAATAAAACAGAGCACGGAATACTATAATAAAAGTGGGCACGGATTATTGGTATTATATTAAAAGTGTCATAGATTATTGGTATTATTTAATGGGGATGACCATACCTACAAAAGGCTGGTCATGGTCACGCCCCATCAGTGGGCCTCTGTCATTGCATTCCCCTGTGGGCCCTTTATGCCCCAGTCCGACACTGATTCTGAATGCCCTGTCAGCGCTGTCAATTCTGGAGGTTTGTTAGAAGTTACAAAGTATCCATTAATAGCAACATTAGTACTGTATCAGCTATTTTTATTAATGCAGACCAGGCATAATGAGTGGTCTGCTCTGACAAATCATTAATCATTATCTTATTTATAACAAATACAAGTTTAGTATGAATTGATGCTGTTGCAAGGTAGCAACAGAGCAGGCATCAGATTTTGTAAACTAATGTGAGGGGTGTGCAATAAGGTTCCAGATGCACAAAAAGTATTATATTTACAAACAAACTGGACATCACATTTTTTTCAAAGTATTCACCAGAGGAGTCTATGCAAAGTTGCTTGTGCTCAAATTACTTGGTGAAGCATCTGGATCAGTCCAAAGCAGGTATGTCTTGTACACGTTGGATAAAGGTCTCCACTGCAGCTTCCGGTGACAAAACGAATACTAGGCATCTTGCGCTTAATTTGTGGGAACACAAAGAAGTCGCTGGGGGCCAGGTCTGGACTGTATGGCGGATTGCGAAGCTCCTGGATGCATTCATGGGCCAGAAAATACACCACTGTCATGGGCAGGTGCATTGTCGTGATGAAGAAGAGCACCAAAAGTGCGAGTTCTTGGTCGGGCACCTGGAAATGGCTTCTAGCACTTGCAGCAGGCATTGGTTGGTGTACCAGTCCCCAGTGATGATGCACTGCTGCATGAGTGGTCCGGTAGCTACATGACCAGTCTTGGCCACAAAAATAGCCAACATCTACTTGGCCACGCTGCATTCACGTCGGAACTTCTGTGGTGGCACACCTCCAACTGGGGTTCACTGGGCCGACTGTTGTTTGGTCTGAGGTCGAAACTGTAGATCCAGGCTTCTTCACCACTGATGATCTCCCAGACAGAGTTTGAGCAACCGCCATCAAACCTGGCCAGCATGTTTCGGCACCAGGTCACCTGAGCTTCCTTCTGCTTGTAATTCAGCTGATGTGGCACCCAGCATGCAGGAACCTTACTCAGGCCAAGCTTTTCATGGAGTATCAAGCGGATGGATCCCGATGAGATATCTATCTCCTTCTCTAACTGGGCAACAATCATCCAGGCGTCCACCTCAACTATGGCCCTCACAACTGGAACATTATCCTCAGGTCTCCTGCACCAAAATTGTGCAACCCACTCAAAACACAGTGGTTCAGGATGGTGCTTCCTCCCCAAAAGAAGCTTGCATTCGGTCAAACTCTCCTGTTGTTGCAGACCACTCTTAGGAGATCATGTTCGTAGAAGATCATGGCTCTCAACAGGCCTCTGTTGAGCGCCATAACGAGTTTGTAAAGGAAGTGAACAAGCTGACTTTTTCAGTTTGTGCAGTGCTGGTTATATACGGTCTGTGCCCTGAAATTTCATGAGAACTTTAGTCAGAGCTTACAGTACACAACCAGAGTGTCAGATTGTCTACTCTACCTATGCAATGCACATCCGGAAATTTATTGCACACACCTCGTATTGTCATATAATCCCACCAAGTTAAAAATATGATACGACAGGTCAATGTATAGGACTGAAAACCTGTATGATCTATCATGAAGGATGGCAAAATAATTTGTGTAATGATAAGAGATCTTAGCTGTGATTTTTTGCAGATGAGATGCTAGGCGTCGTTTGGACTGGCTTTGCAGTGGCTAACATAATAGGAGTAGTTCACAGTGAAAAGGGACTAAATGCAGATTAAGGAGTCACATTTTATTCCTTCTATTTTATGTGTTCATTTAGACCTCACTAGTCCAAAAATACACACTTAATCATTTTATATGAGACAATGTGTTTTACTGTACTGTATAAACCTTGGCATACATTTTGTTCAGTTTATGTAGAGGGAATAACAGTGTCATATAATTCCAGTTTATAGATTATAGCCCTTATAAAATCATAAGTGAGAAAATAAATGATCTACATATAAACAGGTGGTAAATTAAACTGGAAGAACAAAATGTTTTAATAAAGTAAGCTCTATTCAATGCGTATTTATTCTGAATGCACTGTCAGTGCTGTTAATCCGAGGATTGTTACATGTTACAAAGTACCCGTAAATGTTAACATTAGAATAGGTTGTTACTTATTAATGATGCTGCGACCACATAATATGAGATATGGTAAGAACTTACCCTTGTTATCTCTATTTCTACGAAGTCCATAGGGTTCCACAGGATACCTTGGGTATAGGTGTGACGTCAGTCGCAGGGCACCAAAGAGTTAAGCTTTCAGCCTCCCAGGATGCACTAGGTCCCCCTCCTATACCCCGCCCCCGGGCCAAGGCACCTCAGTTAGTTACCAAGCCATAGGCCGGAGGAGGAGAAGGAAGAGAGAGAACAAAGATCTGGACACATACAAGAATCACATTCTCACCAGAGGGAGACGGAAAACCGGTGACCAGAGCAAAGCCCATCTGCAGCACAGGTGCGACAGGGCGGGAGTCCTGTGGAACCCTATGGACTTCGTAGAAATAGAGATAACAAGGGTAAGTTCTTACCATATCTCATATTTTCTACTTCAGGGTCCATAGGGTATCCACAGGATACCTTGGGGATGTCCCAAAGCAGTATCCTTTAAGGGTGGGGACGCTCCTGTGCAGAAAGGAGAATCCGCCGCCCGAAGGAAGCATCCTGAGAGGCGAAGGTGTCAAACCTGTAATACCTCACGAAGGTATGGACAGAAGACCACGTAGCAGCCTTGCAGATCTGAACTGCCGAGGCACCACGTCGAGCTGCCCACGAAGGACCCACAGACCTAGTGGAATGAGCCTTCAGAGAAGGAGGGACCGGTAGGCCTTCATGAAGATAAGCTTCAGAAATAGCCATACGGATCCAGGCTGCCAAAGTTTGCTTTGAAGCAGGCCAACCCTTTTTACGGAAGCCAAAGAGGACAAACAAAGCGTCCGACTTCCTAAACGAAGAAGTGCGGTCAACATAAGTCCTTAAGGCCCGCACAACATCCAAAGAGGCCTCACCCACGGAAAGACCCGGTGAGTTAAAGGCCGGAACAACTATTTCCTCGTTAATATGAAACTGGGAAACAACTTTGGGAAGAAACTCGGGCCGAGTGCGGAGCACTGCCCTGTTCCCATAAAAAACCAAGAAAGGGGGTCTACAAGAAAGAGCCCCTAACTCAGAAACACGTCTGGCCGAAGCAATGGCCAGAAGGAAAACAGTCTTAGCTGTTAGCCATTTAAGATCCACTGAGCCCAGTGGTTCAAACGGCGGTCCTTGGAGAGCCCTCAGGACCACAGCCAAATCCCAAGGCGCCACAGGTGGAACAAAGGGCGGCTGAATGCGGAGAACACCCTGCATAAAGGTGCGCACATCCGGGATTGTAGCAATCCTACGGTGAAACCAGACAGATAGGGCCGAAACCTGTACCTTCAAAGAAGCAAGGCGAAGCCCATGATCTAGTCCCGCTTGCAGGAAGGCGAGAATCCGAGACAGACGAAACTCCCGCGGTGCATAACCTCTCGGTCGACACCACTGGAAGAACGTATGCCACACGCGATGGTATATCCTCGCGGAAGACGGTTTCCGAGCTCGCAACATGGTACGCACCACAGAGCTGGAAAACCCCCGGGACCTCAGCATGGCCGTCTCAACAGCCACGCCGTCAAAGACAGCCGAGTCAGGTCCGGGTGAAGGCAAGGACCCTGAGACAGAAGGTCCGGTCGTAGCGGCAACCGCAGAGGAATGTCCACGGACAGACCCTGAAGGTCTGAGAACCAGTGCCGTCTGGGCCACGCGGGAGCTATCAACAGGAGCGTCCCTCCTTCCTGTTTGAATTTCCGGATTACCCGTGGAAGGGAGACCGGAGGGAACAGGTATGCGAACCGGAACGTCCACCGGACGGACAGAGCATCCACCAGAGACGCCCCTTCGTCTCTTGTGCGAGACCCGTACACCGGCAACTTGTTGTTGTGCCGGGACGCCATGAGGTCGATTTCTGGAAGACCCCACCTGTCCACCAGTAGTTGAAAAACGTCCGGGTGCAGGGACCATTCCCCCGGATGAACGTCCTGGCGACTTAGAAAGTCCGCCTCCCAATTGAGCACTCCCGGGATGAAGACCGCTGATATGGCCGGAAGATTGCGCTCCGCCCAAACCAGGATCCGAGAGACCTCTACGAGAGCCGCCCGACTGCGAGTTCCTCCTTGCCTGTTTATGTAGGCCACGGTGGTAGCGTTGTCCGACTGGACCTGCACCGGGCGACCCTGGAGAAACCGCTGTGCCTGCTGGAGAGCATTGAAGACCGCACGGAGTTCCAAGATATTTATTGGAAGCTCCGCTTCTGTCGGCGTCCACCTGCCCTGGAACAAGTGTGGACCCGAAACTGCTCCCCAGCCCCGAAGACTGGCGTCCGTTGTCAACAGGACCCAATTTGGAACCCAGAACGGACGTCCCTTGTTGAGGTGGGTCGTCTGTAACCACCACGTAAGGGACAGGCGAACCTCCTGGGTGAGCACAATCGTCTGGGACTTCAGAGACTGAGTCAGCCCATTCCACTTGGACAGGATCAGGTGCTGCAGAGGTCTGGAGTGAAACTGGGCGTATTCCACCATGTCGAACACCGACACCATGGAGCCCAGTAACCTCATCGCCGAGTGTAAGGACACCCGGCGGCTGTGCAGACAACTGCGCACCCTTGACTGTAAAGCAGAGATCTTGTCCTCCGTCACGAAGATCCTTTGCTGTCCCGAGTCCAATAAGGCTCCAAGATGCAGAATCCTCCGAGACGGGATTAGAGTGGACTTCTGCCAGTTGATTAGCCAGCCGTGCCGTTGCAGCAGTGCAATGGTCAGGTCCAAGTGGCGTAACAGGAGCTCTGGAGATCCTGCCACCAATAACAGGTCATCCAAATACGGCAACATGCGGACTCCCTGCAGCCGCAGAGAAGCCGCCATGACCGCCATCACCTTGGTGAAAACACGTGGTGCTGTTGCCAGGCCAAAAGGTAACGCCCGAAACTGGAAGTGGTCGCTGCTGATTGCGAACCTGAGGAACTGTTGATGGCGCCAAAGAATAGGGACATGCAGGTAAGCGTCCTGTATGTCCAATGACACCAAGTAGTCCCCAGGTTCCAGCGCCAGAATGATGGACTGTAGGGTCTCCATCCGAAACTTCGGGACCCGCAAAGACTTGTTGAGTGCTTTGAGGTTGAGAATCGGACGATATGACCCATTGGGTTTCTGTACCAAAAATAGATTTGAATAGAAACCCTGGCCCCTCTGGGAGAATAGAACCGCCACTATAACTCCAGCCTGGAGCATAGTGTGCAATACCTTCCGCAGCTCCGTAGCCTTGTTCCGGTCTGATGGGAGACCCGTGGTGAAGAAGCGAGCCGGGGGTCTGTGCCGGAAGGAGAGGGCGTATCCGTGAGAAACCACCTCCAGAACCCAAGTGTCTGTCGTAGTGGTCGACCAACACTGGGCGAACTGTAGCAGGCGGCCTCCCACCCTGGGATCCCCCAAAGGGAGGCCCGGACCGTCAGGCCGCAGGCTTGTCATCTGGCTTGGGGGCCGGACGTCTGGTACTCCATGCCTGCTTCCGGGGCTTGACCGATTTCTTAGGGCCAGCCTGTCGAGGAAACGACTGTGGTTTGGGCCTGCCCTGGGCCCTAGATGACCGAAAGGACGATGGTCCCGAACCAGAAGGAGCAGCGGCCGACGGGAGACAGGCAGATTTGGCTGCCGCCAGCGTGGCCACAATCTTATCCAGATCCGGACCGAAGAGAACTTCTCCGGTAAACGGCAACGCTTCCAGACCTTTCTTGGAATCTGCGTCCGCCTTCCAGGATCGCAGCCACAAGGTGCGACGAGCAGCTACCGCTGCTGAAGAAATTCTAGACACCAGAGTACTAATGTCTAGAGCCGCCTCGTTGATGTAGGTGGCCGAATCACGGAGATTGCCAATCAACTCCGCCTGATCGGCCGGACAGTCGGATTCAAAAGAAGCCTCTAATGAATCCGCCCAGCGCTCCATCGCTCTGGCAACCCAGCAAATGGCCATAGCCGGCCGTGCTGCCCCCCCTGCAAGGGAATAAGCGGACTTCAGGCAGATTTCTACCTTGCGGTCCGTAGCATCCTTAAGGGAGGACATGGATGGCATCGGCAATGTGGCACTACGGACAAGACGGGTCACGTGAGAATCCACCTGTGGAGGGGATTCCCACTTCGCAAAATAATTATCCGCGAACGGATAAGCCACCGCCAGGCGTCTCTGCGGCTGGTATCTTTTGCCAGGTTGTTTCCACGCCTCCTCTAAATGGTCCACCAACTGACCCGAAAGAGGAAAGACTGTGGCATCGCCCTTCACATCTTTGAAAAAGGCATACTTAGATTTAGCCGCTGGGGGAACTTCGTCCTCAATCACCAAGGCTGTGCGGACCGCCCGAATAAGTCCAGGAATATATACTTTGGACTTAGCATCAGCGTCCTTAGTATGGAGAGGTTCCTGATCGTAAGGATCTAGAATCTCCCCATCATCAGACGTCCCTTCGTCATCCTCATAAGGAGCGGACAGAGACGCCACCGGCCTTTTATGAGACCGCATCACAGACTCCCCTTGCAACACATCCGACAAGTGCTGTACAGAACTCGTCAGGGAGTTAACCCACGCTGGCTCCTGAGAACCCGGGAGCGGGGAAATAGGGAGACTGTGGGGTACCACCAATTGTCGTGGGAACCCCTGCATGGGTGACGACACCACAGACTGCTGGGACAAACCCATCGGAGTAAACGCGGGCTGCGGAGCTAACTGGCCCACTAAAGCTGTTAACGCCTGAGCGAAACAAGCCCAGGGCGGCTCCTGTACCGGTGCTGTAACCGTAATAGGCCGCGCCATGGACAAACACTGCCGGCAAAGGCCCTCCGCGCTACCCTCCCCCTCCGCTAACGGTACTTTGCACGTGGTACACTGTAGCCGGAGGGGAAAATCACTTTCAGACATGATGGCACCACGTATGTGACCTCTCTCACCAATTAAGTATTAAATAGGCGAGAGACCACCCTGCAGCACCGCACCGCAAGGGCTTTAGCAGAAAGAACAGGGACAGTAATAAAGCTGACAGTTTAGAGAAGAAAAGTTACAGGCAGCAGCGCTAGCACAGTCACATACAATGCAGAGAAATAATAATTCCTGCACTAACAGCGCTGATCACTCAACTACACAGACACAGGGCCTGGTAGGACACAGCGCTGCATACACAGACCTGACCACAGCGGAGGAGAGGTATGCGGGGGGACCCAGACCACGATGCTTCCGTCCAGCGCTTCCAGCAGCGTTCACCATGCGTTCTGGAGAAGATGGCCGCCGAGGAGCAGAGAGGAGGCTGGCCTGGGGGAGGAGCGCTGCCACAGGACCAGTCGGCAGCATGCAGAGAGGGCTGTGTGCAGCGGGGGAGGCGCCGGCTGTGAGACAGGGAAGGCGCGCTCCCCTGGCATGCATTTAACCCCTGGGACGCCGCAGCGCTACCGCTCTGCTGCGGTCCGCTGTCCCAGGGGGTAGTGGAAGCGCAGGTTGGTCGCCTGGCTCCACGCTGCAGCCAGTCCCCAGGGAGCCCCCTGCCTGGGGACTTAGGACCATGTGATCAGCGGGGACCCACCGCGGGACCCCGCTGCTTACCTCTGTCCCCCTTGAATCCGGCCATGGTCCGGAGCATCTGGGGTCACCGCTAGCTGTGACCCCAGACGCCCACCAGCATCCCCGGATCAGTACCGGCGTTCTGGTACCGGCGGGGTGTAGGGAAGACAGCATGGACGTCAGGACTGACTGTCCATGCTGTACATCCAGTTGTGCAGCCACAGCTGCATGAAGAATAAGCTTCAGGGGCTCTTCTAGCCCCCACTCCAACAGGTGCACCCGACTCCGGCCGGGCACCAAACTAAACTGAGGTGCCTTGGCCCGGGGGCGGGGTATAGGAGGGGGACCTAGTGCATCCTGGGAGGCTGAAAGCTTAACTCTTTGGTGCCCTGCGACTGACGTCACACCTATACCCAAGGTATCCTGTGGATACCCTATGGACCCTGAAGTAGAAATAATGATTTATCTGCTCTTAGTTACACATCATTAATTTAGTAATTATATTATTAGTAACAAATATAAATGTAATATGTATTGCTGCTGGAGCAAGGTAACAATAGGGCAAGCATCAGATTTTGTAAAATAATACTGTCACGTAATTCAAACAAATAAGGTATATGCTGGTGATCTCCTGCTATATATAGTGAATCATAAGTGTATAGTACTACACAAATTGGTCTGGATTGAAACAAATGGGACAGTGCTAGTGAAGGTATGAACTGGGGAAGTCAACAGATTTGTATTTACCACCCAGCATAAATATCTGGGTGTAAAACTGTTGTCAAGCATTAGGAAGAGCACCGGACACAAGCCCTGGGAGATCATCAAGTCTATTTTAAGCAGTTCATGCATGTCGGAAATATGAGTGTAAGCATGACGATTTACCGCTATGCAGTCGGGAAACCGGCGTACCTAACCCTGACAGCCGGCTTCCTGACTGTCATATCCTGGCAAGGGTATAAAGACAGGCGTCGATATGCCGACGCCTGTCATTAGACATACGCCGGGAGCCCGACATCCCGATCGAAGGGACGCCGAGCGCGAATAGCTGCGGAGGTGGGGGGGGTTTAGGTTTAGTGTTCCCGGGGGGGACTTAGGGTTAGGCACCCCCCTGGGAGGTTAGGTTCAGGCTGGGGGAAGGGCGGGTTAGCGTTAGGCACACCCGGGGGGGGGGGGACTTAGGTTTAGGCGGCGGGGAAGGGGGGGTTAGGTTTAGGCACTGGGGGGGGAAGGTTACGGTTAGGCACCCCTAAGGGAGGGTTAGGGGGTAGAAATAGGTTAGTCAATACTTACCTTAGGACGATCAGGATTTCCTCCTCTGCCATGATGCCGCTGTCGGGATTCCAACCGCCGGGCATGGGTCCAGCGGTAAATCATACCGATTCCCGATGAACCACCTTATTTACAACAGTACTGCCGGCACACGTAAAATGCTTTAAGTATCGTTTCACATTGGTACATCTCCTGATGCCTGTGTACCAGGGTTCACATACTGCTGGTCACTATTTTCATGTTCGACAAGACGTATTTATCCCAGCAGAGAAGTCTACAATTACTATGTGGGATGGAAGATAGTGGGCTGGCAGTGGAGATGAATCATTCTAAGAGCAGATCATATATAGAACATGTAGCAGAGGTTTGTATTACTTTAGAATTGTGTGCAAGCTGTGTGGGTTTCAGCTCAGTTCCTCCTTGACCAGACTCATTTTCACATTTTGAAGACACATTAAGTCCAGTAAAAATAACTATAATTGCTTTGTCATTTTAGAAAGTCCCTTTTTTTTCCTTTATTTGTTGCATATTAGGAAATTATTTATCTGAATGTATGTAATAGACCCAATTGCTAATTTTTACGACCCCCCAAAAAACCCAGGCAATCTAAGGGAGCCTGTAATTTAACATGTTTGTCATGGTAAGCTTGTGTCCCCATACAAGCATTCCTGAGCCACTAAATATAACAGTAAAAAACATATGGGGGGGGGGATGTATCATAGCTTGTAGAAAAATAAAGTGGAGAGAGATAAAGTACCAACTAATTGGCTCCTGTGACTTTACAGGCCGAGTTTGAAAAATGACAGTTAGGAGCTGATTGGTTGGTTCTTTATCGCTTTCCAAGTTTTGACACATCTTCCCATGGTCTCTCGCTTCAATAAGGAACCTGTAATAGGGTTTGCGCAGTATGTAAATTGCTTTTATTCGGGCTGTACCCCAGGCCGGCTTTCACCAACTGTCAGCTTTTGCCTCACAGAGCAGAAAGACTCTGGTGACTCCTGTAGGAAACAACTTTTACAATGAGAGGGGAGTGACCCTGACAATAGGACTGAAAACTGTCATGCATAGACACGGATGGAGGCAACACAAATATTGGAGGCGCACAAGCATGCGGTATGGTGACAAATACATTTCAACAATATGAAGTCAAATTGAAAAAAAAAAATAAAAACAGCAGCTGGTAAATTTAGTATTCAAATGAAGAAAATGTATAAATGTACACTTTGTTTTTCCCTGTAGGGGTGTTGATATTAGACATTTGTTACCACTACACTTTTTTTTTGTTAAAACCAGAGTTTTTGCGAATAATGCTAACGGCATGTGTAACATAACACAGTCATGCATGCTCTTATTGCACAAAGAAAACGCTAGCAAGACAGGGCGCAATCCATTACAGAAGAGTAGAAACACCAGCATTAACAAACACTAAAACACAGAGTAAGTCTCAAACCTTTATGCTGCATATCTGAGGAGGACTTAACCATTGGTGACGCTACCCTGAGGAAAATCTGCTGGCGCCACGAGATTCGTCGAGGTGTGTGAGATGGTCCAGTAATATTTAAGGAATCGTTACTGCAAGAAGGGAACGTCTTCCTCCTACCTTCAAATTCACTGCTGGAAAACATTAATTGCAATAATATGAATATATGATTATGCACAAAGCAGGAGGCCAGCTAGATTGATATTCTCGGTTCCAATAAATTAATTCATTGTGTAATTACATGCAGTTATAATTCAAACACATGGTGGCAATTAAAATGTAACTGTCCCTCTAGATTAGTGGTTCTCAAACTTTTTCACCAGGCATCACCCAGTCGTCGTGCCCCCAGCAGGCTATTTTCACTAAGAACCTAGTATCTCCTATATGAAATTCACGTTTCCACTAACACTTCTCTAATTTTTTAATATAGTAAACAGGCTTTATTGCAAATATTATAAGCATTGTTTTACTTCCTAAATATTCATTTAAAGCACTACATAACCTTCCTGAGCTTCAAACACACACATGATAATGATATAATATGAGGGCTGATTGAAAGATAATGAGACTTATTGTTTTATTCAGAATCAGATAACTCCACAGGATCTGAACATTTTTCTTTTTCAAAGTAGCGTCCTACACAGTCAAAACATTTTTTGCAGCGTTTTAACAACGATTCAAAGACATCTAGTAGACTGTTTTGTGACATCAATTTTAGTGTTGCATCTTCACTTCATCATCTGTAGAGAACTGCTTTCAGTACATATGTTTATTCAGGGTTGGGAATGACTAGAAATCACAGGTGGCAAAGTCCGGGCTATATAGAGGGTGTTCCAGTGCTGTCCCATTAATTTCAGTCGGTGCTGCCAATGCAACAGCAGCAACATGTGGTCGGGCATTGTCTTGGAGCAAAAACTACTGTTTCTTGAGCAAATATGGTCTTTTCTTCCTCATGGCTCCACACAAATGGGTTTTCAGGACGTTTGCATAGTAGTCATCATTAATTGTCTGTCCACGGGGAACCCAGTGCTATAGGATCATACCGTGCACATCAAAGAACAGCAGAAGCATGACTTTACACGGCGAAGGAATCGCACAGAATTTTTTGGGCGGATGCAAATTTGCGTGTTTCCTTACACTGGATTCCGGATCATAATGACAAATCCATGATTAGTCACACATCACAATCGACATCAGGAAATCAGGTATCCTCTCCAACATTCAAACGGTGTTCTTGCACGATTCAACTCGACGTCACATCTGCTCTTCTGTGAGATTTCTGGGTACCCACCTGGCACACACGCAATACATTTTCAGTTCCTTTATCGCAATATACTGAACCTGTTTGAATGAGATGCCAAGTGAGGATGAAAGTTTGCGTACAATTAACCTTCTGTCAATTTGCAACATCTCTGGAGCTTTGGCAATGTTGACATCTGTAACCGCGGTGGATGATCTCCCAGAATGCGCTTCATCAGTCACTCACATATTACCCTCTTTGAAGTGCTTCCACCATCGTAATACTGCAGCACGGCTAATTGTTTCTCCACCGTATGCTTGCCGTAACATTTCATGAGTTTCATTTTCGCTTCAGAGTTTAATACAAAATTCAATCACACATCTCTGACGTAATCTCACAGACATTTCTTCCTCATCCGCCATGACGAAACGTACGAAGATCTTCCACTCGCTGTGACCAAACAAAGACGACTACGGCAGTCCAACCGCAGGTTCAGACACATGGATGTATGAGCTTCACAATAACCACCATAGCAATGCCACATCTACCTATGGGACAGAAAACAGAAGCAGTCTCATTACTTCTAAATCAGCCCTTGTACATGAGTGGGTGGAATGAATGTGTAAACTATATATTTGTCACTCTTTGACATAACCTGAGAGCAAAGATCTACCACTATGATGGCCATTTTAAGCCATATATCATCCATGGCACAGTGACAGATTTTCAACTTTTTGTACATTATATTCAGACAATATGCTGGGTTGCAGATCTTTATTCATTTTCTTTAAATAAAAGTATAAATTTAATCTTTGTCAAAATCAACTACTTCTGTATTATAAAGAATAAGCCATCCTCAAGTGTGTCACAGACCTAAAAGTCACCTTGGAGATGCATGCTCTGTATAAAGCCACAAGGATTGTGCTGGGCATGCACAATACAATTATCAAGCCGATGTCGGCAGATTGCCCCCATAATTATACTGTGTTGGTGGCCGAACAATGTTAAGATTTCCAGTTGGGCATGCCGGATCATACAGCATGTTCGACGCAATCTTTTGTAAAAGTCGGCCAGTGTATGCCCAGCCGCGGCCGACCAACATTTCCCCTGTTTCTTCACAGTGAAGGAACATGAGAAATGTCTCCTGGGCGCAGATATCGGGGCCAATACACTGTGACATACAGTATCTCAGTGTATGCCTGAGAGATCTGCAGGGTGTCAGAAAAAACGTCTGCCGGTTTTACGGGCATTTTATCTGGCAGTGTACGCCCAGTTTAAGGCATGCCATATGAGGTAAATCAAACATCTTTCATACCTTATTTTTATTAACTCCTATTAGCCCATTCCGGCCATTATACATCACTATACATTAGCTGTATTTCCCTTTTGCTGTGCTTGTCTCTCTAATTACACAAGAGAGAATCACCTAAAACAGCAGTGAAGCCTAAGTCAGTTTGAGAACCACCGAATGAATAATGAATTATGTTGCATGACAATGAAGCATAATTACAAAGAGTACATTTATATGCCCAGCATACGTTACCAACAACCCAATTTCTAATTAGCCATGCTTTCACCTTTACTTTTAATTAAATATAGAATTTATAATGGGTTTGTAGATGTAAGTAAAACTGCCCATTCCAAGAAAATCACTATATTTTTGTTTGAACCAAAGTTATTAGCAACCTATTCAAACTACAATTATATAATATGCAAGAACTTTAGTCTAGAGAGCACTAGTTATATTTAAATGGTAACTGTCTCAGCAACACCAAACCTATGTTACTGTAGCCTTAACCTTACTAAGATACTTCATACTAGCCAGTATTTAAAAGTACAAATGTACTGTTTCATAAAAATAAGAAAGCAGAAAAAAAATACATTCTGTGTTTCCAAACACTTTGTTTTAAATAAATCAAAGTTTTGTTTTTTCCCCGTAAATATTAAAAAGGACATGTTTAGATGAGCTATGTATTTGTGCTAGCGAGCCATTAGGGCCACTGGTAGCTGAATTTGTGTGGGGGAAGCCTCCTGGGCTGCAGCACAATGCCTCAGCTATGGTCTGGCCCCTAACCCACACAATCGAACCCAACGCCCAATCGGTAGCCCACGTGTAACATACAGCTCTCCTATATACCATCTGTAGCTCAGCACTTAAATGTCAGTTTGTAGCAGAATAAAATATATATATTAAGAAACACTACTTTTTTTTTTTTTAAATAATATTTTTTTCTCTGTCTGTCTCTGCTTACTCTTCAGCCACTGAATGAGGTAGATCAGGGTGTCAAACATACCGATTTTTGAATGGGTGGATGAGGGAGAATCTTTAGATGGTATTGCCTAATAGAAGCCTATGGGCTTTTCTTCGGAGTTTCCGCTAAGAGGGATCCAATAGAATCCCTCCCAGGGTCCCCTGCGCTCGTGTATGCGCTGGTCGATGGCCATGCACGCGCAGAAGGACTCCCGGGTCATAAATCCGGAAGTCCCCACACCGCAAAGGACAGCTGTTATCTGGATAGTCCTATGCTTAGATAATCATGCATACAACGTTACTAAGTGCTGCTATGCACTTGATCATTTGCAGGATGCTTTGCATCCAAAATGTGATGCTTGATGTATCCCACTCAGTAACTGAAACAGCACACAAATATAAACTTTTCCACAGATGGGGGTAATGTAAATCCCATATCCCCTTATAGCATCAAATAAAAATATGATCCCTCATTCAATGCAGTAGGTTGTCTAGTTTCTAAAATGGTGAGCCTTGTTGGACTACCAAATTCTTCCTACACATAGGAATCGTTTAAAATCAGACAGCAAAAATTAGAAAACAAATAAAATTTATTTGTCTGCAATGCAGGGGGTTAATGCCAGTGTGATCACCAGATGTGAACCATTATGGGGCACACAGTTTGAAAGAGGGGACACCTCACTTTCAAACAAGGCTACTCCCATCTTTCTAGGTGGTGGCTTTGGGAAGTTAGAGGTCCGTCCCCCACCCACCTCCCCTACAAACACAACCATTTTTATCAATTTCTTTTTTTTCTCAAAATCAAGGCACAGATGTAACTTCCCAATGTGACCCGACGGCTGCCAGGGGTCCCCACCAGGAGTTAGGACTGGTGGGGTAGAGGTATGGATTTTTTTTGCCCCTTGCTACAAAGGACAAGTGGGGCTCGTCCTCCAGAGCCTTTCTGTATATCTGGAGGATGAGTCCCAGCATGTTCGATAGAGCTTACAATCTATATGAGATTAGGGGAACAAGATATAATGTAATACCTGTTTTGCACATTTGACCAGCCGCAGTGTACAGCTGGGTACACACTATACAATGTAACAAACAATACGATGGTCATCCCAATTTTACTAATCCCAGAACACACGATCTAGAGCGTACAGACTATGCAATCCTCCCATCGATGGCATCAGTGATTGCAAAATACGCGCTATAGCGTGTATTTACATGCTATAGCGTGTATTTACGTGCTATAGCGTGTATTTACGCGCTATAGTGTGTACTTACGCGCTACAGGCACTAAGGGACCCAGTTTTTAAAAGTCCCCGGGTCCAGTAGGACACGCTGTGTGTGTTCCGCAGCTGCCGACCCAGTGACTTCCCTCAGTGTCTCCCAACCAATGACCACAGGCAGGAGATTCTCATCAGCCAATTGGCTATTTTCCCTCAGCAGCTGCCCATTCACTGCGCCGCGCGGGCAGGCTGACAGTGTTACTGTGCTCCGGGCCTCCATGCTTAGGTTTGCTGACACCTGTCCTCCACCAGCCAGGACACGGAGTTCTGTGAGGTTCGGCAATTGCAAGCAAGCTGCAACTCCGAAGACACTGCACACCCCGGTACACGGAAACGAACAGCCCGTCCGGATGCGGTAAGTACCGATGGGTAATAGCACTCCCACTGCAGCCTCTGTTCACTTGTGCTTACAGCACACTAGAGTAGGATCAGCCTTATGGCATAATGTAAGGATCAGTCCTGAATATTAAACAACAATAAAGCCTGCTCCATAGCAAACATCATCATTCCCACTCCATAGGATTACTGTGACATACACTTGGCGGTGTTGACATTTGGCTTATGGATTAGCAACATTCTCATGTTGACACTCTGTCAACATGATCACCGTTGACATAATATATTGAACCCGTCTCTTCACAGACCTGCAGTGTGTAGTGATGAGCATGATGATGTGTGTGTCATATCATGTAGCTGCTGTGGACACTATACACATGACTCGGGGTTCATGTAACAAGCGGCTACTCATATAATTTGCATTATGTATAGGAGGAGTCAGGGTGCTGCATGATACAGCACTCCCGCTGCAGCCTCTGCGGTTATACCCTTCAACACAGCACAAGTAGCGCTGGTATCTGGGGACTGATTTTACAAGGAGTCCACTCATCCATAAGCCGGCGACCGCTATATTACTTGCCTCACCAGGAGCGTAAACCACACTGTCATCCAGGATTATTCGGACATTGAGACTGTGCACCATCAGCCATTTACTTTCCAACCAGGGTTTTGCTCCAGCACCTTGCCTCGGCCAAAACCCTCCTCGTTTGAAAGCCCCCTAACCCCCTCCTTGCCCCCCAGTACTGCGCCAGCTGCTATTTACCCTTGTCCCCTCCTTACCCAAGCCCTGCCTGCCCCTAGCCCCCTCCTTGCCCTGCATCACTGTCGCAACCACTGTCTACACTTATCCCCTCCCTACCGACCCCCAGCACTGCCCACCCTTCTCACCTCTATCCCCAGCTCTACTCCAACTTCTCCCTGCCTTTACCCCCAGTTCTACCCCAACTACTGCTTGCCCCCGGAACTGTCCCAACTGCTGCCTGCCCTCACAACCCATAATATGTGATGGGATCCAGAAACAGTGAAGTAGGACCCATATTTTTTAAAGTGAGGGGTCCCCAGGACCCACAATTTTTTTTGCTCAGCACGATCACTGTAGCATGATATATAGTGTCTGGGGATTGTATCCAATTAGTTGTTTCTCCTGTACACTATGTGTGGTCATACATACATACTACACGATGTGCACCACATCACTCATTGCATAGTCCCATCTGATGTGCAGCGCAGCAAATGGGACTATGCCATGAACGACGGCCTGGAACAATGGATTGGGCATACACACTATACGATGTGTACGATATATCATTCCGATCCGCATTGGAGCGATACACTGGACAATAGTATAATAAATTTTCAGCAACAACAAAAAAAAGCAAAAAGACGTCCAATGCTAGCAAAGTCTTGCGGGACCAGGCGCCAAGAGGTGCTGTTTGGCGCAACTGCACCAAAGACACATCTGTATAGAGGGGGTAATCTGAAGGATATGAAATTACAGGGCAATTAAACAGCTATGGAGGACCAGTCAGATATGGAGGGGGTAATAAATAGATATGGGCAGTGAGAGAAACCCATACATACTAACACTTTATGTTGGCTTGCAGTTGCAGATTCAGGGGGAGGAACCCAAGTTATTTGGCAATTGTAAAATGCAGGTATGTATTTATTACCTCTCTTTTCCAGACAGGCCCAAAACTTTCCAACATTTGGACAAGCACCAACAGAACTTAGAACACCAGCTGGTAGCTGCAGTAAGTTGTCAAAGCTGCAAGTGCAAGTAGGACAAAACTTGCCTTGGCTTGTGTATTGTATTTAATTTTTGTTGTTGCATGTTTGTTCTAGTATTTTATATTTTAAAGTCAGGGGCTGATTGGAGGGAGAGGGGCTAGAAAATTTATTAATTCACTACTTAAACCCGGCTATTGGTGGGACAGTCCCACGGGGGTTGGGGGAGCATTCATCACCGTTGCTATGTGAGTAGTGTGAGTAGATGCTGTATGCATGAGCACTGCATTTAAACAGCGTGGGGTGAGCCTGGGGGCAGCCCAGAACCTCTGACAGCGATGGGCATGCTCAAAGAGTGCTGGAAACGAGGTAATCATGCAAGGCGCCACCCCTTCCAGCGTGAGACCATGCCCCTTTGTTGGGAGCGCAAATGTCTCTACTTCATCCTCCCAGATGTTGGTAAGAATGCTCTAGCCCACCCTTCCCCGCTCATACACCATAGGGTGTGAACAATGTCAACATCATAACTGTCCACATTCTCCGGCACTTTTGTCAGATTTATCCTCGCATCGAGAGGCAATCCTTTGGCCCGACCAAATATCGCGTTGAATTGAATAACTTTTGGGAGTTCCCTCCCGGGGCTATTCAACATTGCATTGCACTGAATCACAGCCAATGAATGAACAAATTCCTGATACAACATCCTTCAGATAAAAGTGACAATGTAATGTCGTATTCACTGGTATTATCAGCATACAATCAGGTAGGCATAGTATTATGTACTTAGATAGTACCTGTATTTGCACCTACTATACTGTACCGTACATACACTGGCTTCAGAGTCATTATGCACCAGACACAGCAACAGATTATGTTCTGGTTACTTAAAATTGTACATTTATTTGCTTTGTACGTGGTCAGAAATGTTTTATTGTTTGGTCCTGGAGGCAGCTGATATGTGCAAGAGGAAAGCAAATATATCATAAACAGTTGCACATATATTTAGGGCTATGTAAGGTGATGTAAGCACAGAGGCCACTGCTATACCCACCTTTTTCGAGAAGGCAAATTTCTTCTCATCCCAGAGGACTGCTTCCTTGTGCATGATTAGGATGAAGGAAGGAGCTGGGCCTGTAAATAGGCAGCTGTACAGTCCTGTACTTATACCTATACTTAGTGCTAACTACTAAACATTTTTAAGACGAATGGATTGCAGTTTCTCAGTCACAACATAATACATGTTGCCATATTGGTTAAATAATAAAAGCATTACATTCCTACCAGGGTACTATAAACAATGAAAGGAAACACACTTTTAGCAGTCAATACACGTACAGTATGACCTAAACTACACACATTTTTTCAGTGTTTATATTTAGTTAACTAAAACAATGAGGTGAATCACACAATCACTTAAAGTATTAACTGTAAATATTTTTAAAGAACTATTCATTTTTCAATCTTTAAAGTGCACAAGTACAATAAATAGCAAGATAGCGCTGAGAGACAATGAATAACACTGAGAAGCCACAGCACAAGCGTCATCACTGGCCTGATATAAGAGTACAAACACTGCAATTTACCCATGACATGAGAACCATGCACAATTAGCCAGCTGATTCTATTAGTACTGCTGTGCAGACAGACCAATGTGAAAGCAAGAAGCTCACACTCTCAGAGTGGGGTCAGAGTGGCACTTTTGAACGTCTGATGTTCCCAGTATACATACAATGCCGTGTTCAGAAGCGTGTAAAATAGCACATTACATTCAATAAGAAACACAATTGAGCTGTCACATAAGAACTTTCCAGGAGAGCTTCAATGTGACAGGAAAACAGGGTTTCTATTTAATCTATATTATGGACACCTATGGTCGCTATACAGTCTCCTGAACACCATGTTTTTTAACTGAAAAATGTTGCGCTCAAAAGTGCTAGTGTTACATTGTGCTAGGAAAAAAACAGTAAATAAATTTGGGGAGACCAACATGAATCGTTTGCACAGTTCAGCATTTCACCATGTAAGAGACCAATTAAGGTAATTACAGGGCCATACGCAAGCAGAGATACCATACAATCTGCGCCTTGCAGTACATGATTAGCTGGATCCATCAGGGCACGTGAGCTGCGACATACACAAGCCTCAGGAAGTGTATGGAGAGCGGCTGCACTCTGTCTCACCTCTTGGGAGTATCATTCTCAGACTGTGTGGGACGTCTCCCTGAGATCTGGTAAAAGTTTTTCAGAAAAGAAGGGGCAGAGAAGGATGAGGGGAGACTGGAGGACGAAGGCTCACTCTCAGTACGGATACGCCGGACAATTGGTACAGGGCTAAGTGTCGGCAATAACAGAAAACAATATGATCAGCAGAGACTTTCAAAATATTAACAGGGAAAGTCAGGGACACCTTAAGGTCCTAAACACTATAAGAAAATAGAAAACATATGGGAATATTTTTTTTTCTGAACCAAAATACTTATTATAGTATAAAGGATTATGCATCACTGATTGGCATTAAAAGTACGGGACACACATTGTCAGAGATGAGATGGATTATTTTAAATTGAGGTTTAAAATTAACCACTAGTCTCCATATCAAACAATATGTGTTTATTATACATTTATAAATCCATATAATAAAGCATTACAGGACACTAATATGGAAAAACAGTTTGGCTTTATAGGAAATACTCAACTGCAATAGAACAATATAAATTACAGCTGGAGCAACACAGAGTAGACTAGTGATTAATACATAGAACAGCCTGGGCTGCTCTGTCCTTCTATCCTGATATCAGGGAAACCTACAGCTCTCTGTCTGCATGTGCTATATTAAGTTGACAATGAAAATGTTGACAAGAGAATGTGAACATGTTCTGAATGTCGATGTGTTAAATATCGACACGGATATGTCGATATTGCCAGAATGTCAGCATTGTGAATGTCGACAGTCTGCATGTCGGCAAGGCGATTTTGCATTTGTCATCTAACCCTAACCCCAGCCTAAGCCTCACCCTAAAATTAGCTGTTGACATTCACAATGTTGCCATTCTAACAATGTCGACATTATGCCAGTGCAGACATTGTGACTGCCAACATTCTGGTGTCGACATTCAGAATGTCGACATTGTGACCGCATACCCTCTGTCTTATTAAACTACTAAACGGTCGTTAAATCTAGCTTTCTTGGCAAATGCGACCTATTAACACCAAATACTGATGTAATAAAAAAAGCTTATAAAAGGAAATTTCTTGTTGGCGATTATGTACTTGTGAGTCAGGAAACGCCACGGGACTGGAAGCAACTCTTTCCATCATATATATATATATTAATCCAAAGTACATAAAAAGTAAATTTTAAGGGATCAAAGCTTCCACTCTATAACCTGCTCTGAAATGCTCTTGTGCTGCAATAAAGTCGGATGACTACAGTTTAAACTTTTCTAATTAGATTTAATTGAACAGTAAAGGTGCATACACATGTAACGATTTTTTGAACGATTTAACTATAACGACGTTGTTATCGTTCAATCGTTGAAAAAAATCGTTCAGTTTCTGAGTTATAACGATGAACGATTATCGTTCATGCGCGTTCCCGTTTGTAGTTCAATCTGACTGACCAACTGAACGATTTTCATTAAGGGAAGTTACAAAAATCATTTGTAGTTCAAAAATCGTTCATTACACTTTAAAAAAATCTGACAGAAAATCGTTCAGAAAATCGTTGTGTGTGTATGCAGCTTACAGGTTAAATGGAAATAATGGAATAGTTTTTCATTTAAATTTGAAGTGATATAAAGCCGCATATGTTGGTTGGAATTCTTTAGTCTACATTTCACTTTAAGGAACTTCTTGGATCTGGGGACGGTCCTCACAGCGATATGGTAAGTTGTCTACTTACCCAAAGGTTTTATATACATCTTATAGGCACTTTATTATAAATTGTGAAACCAAAATCGAAATGATTATTAGGAGTAATGTACAAATCTAAATAGATACACTGGTAAATTAAAACATTCGATAGTCAATAATATAATGATAAGAAATGTTGTTTCTCCAGAAAGGGAATGAATGAAATGCAAATCCCAGGTGTAATAATAAGAGACGGAAAACCATGGCTCTGCCATAGTGATATACATGATACATTCTTGAACAATAAGATATAACTGACCTGCTCTGTGTCCCATCACAGGCTACGGAGTGCTGTCTCTGAAGGGGGGACCTGCTGTTTGGTGACTTTGTGTCAGGAAAGGTTATCCTTCTCTTCGCACTGGATGGAAGATGGCTGAAAGTATGTGCTCGTCGGCGAAACTGGGGAGAGTCTGGATCCTCCTCTGGAAACGACTGACAGGAAGAAGAGACGGGAGAAGACGGTGGTGTGGCAGGTGGGGAATCTCCTGGTGAGCCGTCCTGTGGTAAGACAAGATGTTAGGGATCCATCGCCCTAATGAACAGAGATGATTCAATCTTTCCTCTCAATACGTATATGTGATCTCTTCCAGCTTCATAGATCTAGTGGACGAAGCCTACTGTATGTACAGTAAATTCCTGACGGTAATTAGAGTCTGGGCACAAAAAAAAAACCTGCACAGAGACCTCCAAATGCTGACCGATTACAGCATTATATTGAGGGGCTGTGTTTGAAGCAATTAATGATGCTTTCTGACTTTTTGTTCAAACTAGCTGGTTTCCTGGACACACGTTTCCTGTGCTGTCAGTATAATATCCTGGAAAACAGTCTATTATTGTGATGAAGGCTGCTGAGTCTGTGCTAGAATCATACTGCTGTTGTGTCTTTCACATGGGGTGAAGGAGACGTGAAGGTGCAGCTATGTGTGAACCACATGTTACATGAAACAGGAAGTTTAGAACTGTATGCTGTATGACTATCAAGGGAAGGAAAATATTACAGTATTGTCACTGAGTAGATTTATACACCAAAAACACTTTGTTGTTCTCATTAATTCCAGCTACAGCACGCAGAGATCATATGGTGACACAACATCCTGTGATCACACAATATAAATATTAACACTTAGCGTGGGCTGTCGTTAACTCAATTATCACCAGAGTTCTATTCATATCTTGTAAGGGTCATGTACCTTGTCAGACGCAAAGCTGTTGCAGCGCTCAAAGCTGTCCATACTACCCAGTCTGCCTCTCATGCGATTTGCCCCCTGCGGAGAAATGCCACAATCAATCTTTTTTTTTTGTTTCAATTAAGAGTTCATCATCTACAGTACACAATACTCTTGCAAGGGAGAGGATTATAAATGAAAAATACTATTACACTACAAAGTTTCCAGAAGTGTATACAGAAGTACAGTGGGCATAGTATGAATTTAAGACTTCCAGGAAATTCTATAGTGCATTTCTTATGTTTGCAATGATGAAGAACTATACTATTGTAACACATGCTTACCTGTAGATGGAGTTTGGGAGACCGGTTATACCAAGAATACCAGATTCTGCTCTATTCTTAGGCTGGATATACACTAGACCATGTGGGCCAGACTTTTGGACTCTGATCTACTTTTAAAACTAAAAACCTTTTGTGATCTACCGAGCAAGAAATAGGGGGTGTGACCTTGCAGCAAGGGACGTGGGGTCTGTCACCCCGAAATCCCACATAATAACCCCAATTTAAATTATTCCACACAGCAGCACAATCTTATTCACATTGCACCACATAGTAGTGTCCCTTATTCACATTACGTCACATAGTAGTGTCTCTTATACACAATGACCACTGTAGTAGTGCCCCTTATGCAATGACCACTGTAATAGTGCCCCTTATTCGATGCCCCCAGTAGTAGTGCCCCTGCTACAATGCCCCTGTAGTTGTGTGCATTATGCAATGCCCCCTGTATTAGAACCCCTTATGCAATGCCCCTGTAGTTGTGTCCATTATGCAATGCCCACTGTATTAGAGCCCCTTATGCGATGCCCCTGTAGTTGTGGCCATTATGCAATGCCCCCTGTATTAGAGCCCTCTATGCAATGGCCCATTTTACAGCCCTTACGAAATGCCCCCTGTATTAGAGCCCCTTATGCAATACCCCCTGTAGTTGTGCCCATTATGCAATACCCCCCTGTAGTTGTGCCCCTTATGCAATGCCCCTTGTATTACAGACCCTTATGCACTGCCCCTTTTCCTGTGCCCCCAGTACTGGTGCCCGCTCTCAGTGTAGAACAGGCCCCACTCCCCTGTGCAGTACTTACCTGTCTTATTGCTGGGCACCGCTCCAGGCCGTCAGCGCTCCCGATTTCCCTCCGGCAGCTGCTGGCTGGATTTAACTAGATCCAGCAGGCGCGCAGGCTCCTTACATCGCAGGTGACGTCATCACTGGGAACACTGGCCTCTGAAGCAATCAGAGGCTTCTTTAACCGGTAGATCGCGATCGACGTCTAGGCAGATATGTCATCCGGTCCAGCGGATTGGACCGACCTATTGGGCACATTGTCTAGTGTGCACCCGCAATGTAGCCGGCAATGCGTGCTCCCGCGTGTCATCAGCGACATCCTCCGTCGGCCTTACATGCGTGGCTGAAGGATGTCGTCATTAGCAAGGCCCATGCTGCTGATGCAGCATGTCCCCTGCCGTCGCTGCCTGCATCGGCAAGTGTGTATGCACTTGTCAATGTCGGCTCCCCCGCTCGGTCCAATTGCTGCAGATGACGTGCTGGATACACATCGTCTAGTGTGTACCCAGCATTAATCTATTTCTGGCAGTGACTCCATCTGAGCCTTTTTGATTAATTAAAGGAATTAGTGCACAAGGGGGTTAGCTCAGGAAAACCTCTATGGCCTCACATAAAGGTGTGGTCTATTATCCCACCCCTGAATTTCCTTCCCAATCATTTCTATTCTAAAACACAGGATAATGGGAAAATACCTCTATTTAGATACTTATAGTAAATTTGATTTAACTCAGAAGATAGAGAAGCAATATATTATAGCGACACCTATAGGATATAAATACCAGATATTTAATTCTTACATTTAATAATGAATTCCTAGCTTGGGGAAGGTTTACCACATTTTGCACTGAACGTGTACATACCTTAAATGAGGCCCAATTCCCCATAGGAAGTTACTACACTAATATTTATTATTTTTGTACATTGCACACTACCATTTATAATACATAAGAACACGGAATGTTTCTACACTACCTTACTAAAAAATATAAGTAATCCTGTAGTGTCAACACCAACCTCTCTATCCTTTATTAACCATTTATTTTATAATATTAATGTATCTAAACTCTGGTCTAAAACTGGGTGTACACCATACGACAGTGTGACCCAGCGACGGAACAATGCAATGTAACAACACATCAAGCGCAGTATAGTGTGTACTCAGCTTAACAGTCACAGTTTACATGCATCTCCACACTCGCACTGTAATAAAACAAGCTAGCAATTAGTAATAATATTATGGTGTTCTGGAACCTATGTTTTGCCATTATAAAATGGCCAGAACTCTGGTGGTGCACATATGAAGAACATAGTGGGTCCAGAGAATTTCTTGAATGAACTTTAATGCTGTAAACTTTTTCTGTCTTGTGCGGACAATGCAATCCTGTACATTAGAGTGATTGTGGTCACAGTATATTTTATAACTACTACATTTAGTTTACAGTAACCAACCTATGAATAAAGTCAGTAAATGCACAGTCCTCTGTATTGTTATAATGGTCTTGTATGGTCTACCACTTCTTTATATTGAAATTATCATTTAAAAGGAAACTATAACCCCAAAGGTCAGTTGCTGTATATAGTCCAGTTAGAAGAATTATGGGGGAGATGTATCAAGCTTTTCAGAGAGATACAAAGTGGAGAGGTTGTCTATAACAACCAATCAGCTTCTAGCTATCATTTATCTAGCGCAGTCTATAAAAAGAGATAGTTAGAAGCCGATTGGTCGCTATGGGCAACTTATCTATTTCATCTTTCTTGAAGGCTTAATACATCCCCCCCTTAGTGAACTCAGACACTAAAGAAGGTACCTGTGACTTTATTTATATCAGCTGCACAGATTCTCCCTGCAGCGCCCCAGTACACTTACTTCTCACACCACCATTTCACTTCACACATCTCCCCCTCACCATGTGCAGGGGGAGCAGACAGTGTTCCTCATGGCAGCCGGGGACCTCTGCTGGTCTCACTGCTCTTTATAGCATCTTCTGGGTTGCTATGGCAACCTCCCCTAAAATCTCCCCACAACTGTGGTAGCTCTATTATCCTCCTCACTGCCGACATCAGCGCAAATGACAGTGGGGGTTACACTATGGTGGAGGCAGGGCCATAGCTAGGGGTGTGCAAGTGGTGTTGCTACGCAGAGTGCAGGGCTTAATGTGCAGCACCATCACTGCCCCGCAGCCCTTGCTTCTGGCCAGCAGGGTGCCTGGAACGGCACTCCGCAGGGTCTATTGCTGTGGCAGTGCCACTTGGAGAGTCCTTTGGAGGCTCCGGGCATGCACCGTGCTGTCTGTACAGCCACAGGGAGCGTCCTCAGGATACTCCGGTTAGTGCTGCACTTCCCTGTGCTGGTGGCCCGCCACCTCTCTGTGACATGACTTGTTGCGATTAGGGGGCCAGCACAGGGTGCTCCGGAGCCTTGTTACGGCACTGGGGAAGGGGCAATATAGAGTAGTGCGACTCTTAAGAAGCACCCTTATCCACAGAAAACAAGTATAAAGCACTGAATGAAGACAACTGGCTTCTAATGCAGCACAATGTTCTTGGGTTTGCACATGTGCGCCTAAAGTGCATCACATTACATACATATGATGCTTGCAAGGAAGGAGTATTAATAAAACTGCTCTGCTAGTGTCCATTGGACAAGTGATAATATAATGAAGGGAAGCAGAGGGGTCTGGGAGAGCCTTACAGTTTAGAGTGCTGCACATTAAATACACCTTCTTTATTCTTAAATAGTACAGATGTATCCTCACTCCTCTTTGCTGCAATCGCAACCAAACAGCCCCTCTGTGCGTGCCTGGTCCTGTGAGACTCTGCTAGTGCCGGGCGTCTTTATTGCCGAAAATATGTCTAATTCGCAATGCAATGCTACTAAGACGCACCAGGAGACTGGACTGATTAGCTCGCTATGCAACACTTGTAGATCAGTGTGCGATTGAGTCTATCAACATGCGAAGTGCTGCAATGCAGCGGCACAGCATTTTTCCCACCCCAAGTTCCATGTACACACTCAGTTGCACACAGATCTAAAAGTGTTGCATATCAAATTAATCAGCACAGTCTCTGGTGCATCCCAAAGACACCCAACGCTAGAGTTACACGGGACCTTGCGGCTCACTCACACAAGGCATTTCGCGTTCCATGGAGTATTGAGGCTTGATGAGCAAGGACATATCTGTATGTAAAGCCACTATTTGACATGTTATATTATATTACTGTATAAATGGCTGTGTACTTCGTAGCAGAAATAAGCTGTGCACTATGTGGATTGGTTGATTCATGCACAAGGTGATGGCCAGTAATGTCACAGCATGTTATCTGCATCAGGTTGGAAAGCTGAGACAGTAATGGAAAGTCAGGTTAACATTGAACAATGTAAATGTACCCTCAGTGACTAAGGGGTCTATTTACTAAGCAGTGTTAGGAGAAAGTGAAAAGTGAAGAGTGAAAAGTGTTAAGGTACCAACTGTCCCAACTGTCATTTTTCAAACACAGCCTGTGAGATGGCAGTTGGGAGCTGGCACCTTATCACTTTTCACTCTTCACTTCTCCTAACACTGCTTAGTAAATAGACCCCTGGAGCTGGATATTTAGAGATTAAGGTGGAGATTTATCAAACCTAAAGAGGAGAACTGGAGGTGTTGCCTAATTGAACTAAACCGATTCTACCTATAAATGTATCTAGTACATTATATAAAATGATAGCTATAATCTGATTGGTCGCTATGGACAACAAGTTGTACTCTAGAAGGTTCAATAAATCTTCCCCAAGTTGCCCCTTACCAGAGTAATGTCCACCTAATACTATTTATTTAAAAAGACCAAACTATTGTATAGGGATTGTATAGTGAATGTTTGCTAGATTAGCAATTAAGAGATAATAGCTGTTATCCATTGTAAAGTGTAGAGTTACATAAGTGTATAATTAATTTCAATGTGCTTGGTCTCTCTCTAGAACACTGAAAATTTGCATATACAGTACAGGTTGAGTCTCCCATATCCAAAATGCTTGGGACCAAGGGTATTTTGGACATCGGAATATTACGTATTTTGGAATAATTGTATACCATATTGAAATGTCTTAGGAATAGGGCCCAGAATGCATTTATGAATCATATACACCTTATACACACAGCCTGCAGGTAATTTTATACAATATTTTCAATAATTTTATGGCTCAAAAAAAGTTTGTGTACATACATGAAATTCATTTATGTTTCATATGCACCTTATGCACAAAGCCTATAGGTCATTTTATACTTTATTTTTAATAATTTTGTGCCTTCATAAAGTTTGTGTACATTGAACCATCAAAAATCAAAAGTTTCACTATCTCAGTCATGCTAAAAATATTCCGTATTTCGGAATATTTGGATATGGGAGACTCAACCTGTATATGTTTTAACATTTATAAAATATAGATATACTAATCAGTTCAAGATGAAAGAAAGAAAAATGTATCTTTCACTCATACCCTAGAGAATATATTTTCCAGAGAGTTGGTCAATGATTTCTTAGCTTTGTTCTTCAGAACATCCAGCTTGAATCGTCCACTGGGAGCAGTGTTCTCTGGGATTGAGCTGCTTGATACACTCTGAAAACAAGTAATAAAGAGATTAGACATTAAAAATAAAAATACACACTTGTACAATTATAATACACACAAATCTACATTATACAAAGTTAATCAATCTGCAGGTAAAGTGTATGTTTCACTGTTGAAACAAATGTCCATACAGGGAATTCTGATATGTCCATAAAGGGAAATGCTGCTGATTTTAGATCTGCAATTATCGAACCCATTTTCAATTATTTGTCACTTATTATTCCAAAGTAAAACAATGTTTAGCCATGTATATATTTAACATAGTTTTTTTTTTTTGTTGTTTTTTGTAGAGCAATAAACAGAGAGATTGTATCTTGGCCAAACAAGTATTGAAGCTTCCATTGATGTTAATGAGTACACATTGCTATTTTGTCTCAGTGAGGCAACTAGAATCTAGCAAATAGAACAGTTTAATATTGGTTCACTCAAAATATGTCTGGCTCCAGACTTTATTATACCGAAATATGGAGACCAATAAGGCCCTCTACAATGTTCAGCTTATAGCTCTCTAGGTTACTGCATATTTATGTGAAATACAGATACTCCTTATGGCTATGTAGACTCTGGAGTTGACAGACGCTGAGATCCACTCCTGTATGCCGGGAACAAGACCAAGAAAGTAATTTGATGTGATCTAAAAAATAATTTAATGCTTCTGAAAACATGCATAAAAATATGAGACAGACCTGACCCTTCTTCTTTACGGATCATTACTTGATCTCAGATTTAATGAAGTATGATATTAGTCATGCTGTGAAGCCATAGGCACAATTCAGCACTAACTTTCAAGGACGCAAATTCAAAAATAAGAAAGCTGTTACCATACACAACACTATTTACATCAGAACATAGAACTGAAAGAGCATAGTAAAATGTATGTGTCTATGTACAATGTACATTGCTTGCAGGAATGCATTTGCTGATCTAGCATGAAATGGTCATTTTGATGTAAGCTATTGTTCCGGGTATAAATCTCTCCTACCCAATTAATAAAGATCAGCGCCGGGTAAATGTTGGGCATTCCAAACTTGTTGCTGCTGGCCATTCACAGCCTTTAACTCCTCCTGCCCTTCATACATCTCCAACCTTGTCACAAGATTCTCAACGTATTATATCTGATTCTTACTCACACCTCGCCTCCTCTCTAATAACCACCTGTCATTGCTGCCTACCATTCTGCTTCCAACTTATGTCACTCCTAGTCCCTACCCAACTTGATTAGACTTTCCACCGATTGTCAAAGCGCTCACTCAAAACCTAACTCTACACTATAGCATATCCCATCCACTAGCTCCTATTGTCTCAGCATTGCCCACTTCCTCTAGATCCCAAACATGGCCCTCTCTACCCTCTCACATGTACACCTCCTTCATAAACCTCAGATATACTTGTTCTGTTTTTTTTTATAAAAGATTTGCATTTTGTATGACTTGTCAACAATCTCAATATATACACTGATGCAATTAGGTCAAATAATGATTTTAGGTTAATTGGTGACTGACAATAATTGACAAGTGTTCGTGTATGTTTACATGTGATAGGGACTACAGATGATAAAATCCACTGTTGTGGGTCTGATGTGAATGATCAAATACTCTCTGTAAAGCACTGCGGACTATGAATGCTATAATATATATATATATATATATATATATACACACATACATACAAACAATTAAAAAACAAAGGTGGTGTTTTAATAAAGCTTGGAGAGAGATAAAATTGGAGAGAAATAGCGCCAACCAATCAGCTCCTACCTGTCATTTTTCAAACACAGACTGTAAAGTGACAGTTAGGTGCTGTTTGGTTGGCGCTATTTATCTCCAATTTTATCTCTCTCCACGCTTTATTAAATCTCCCCCAAAGAGAGAACATTTTGTGACACAGTGGTCAGGCACCTTTTATTAATAGGTGGGGATGTTTTGTTAACATTGATGTCCCGAATCTGATTGGTCTAGAGTGACATATGGCGCTGATGCAGTGAGCACTATGCCTGTTTGTGTGATACTCTGGACATGCTATGACAGTGAACACACATGTGCCTATGCAGACCAATAAAGCATTGTGTACATATCAAACCCCACAACCAGAGAGACACACTTTGGGGGGGGAGAGTTAAGTCTCACAAAGGCACAGTTCAGCATGGGTGTGTTCACAGAAATGTTCAGTGAGACCTCCAACTATGCTTATATAGCAGTTAGGGGGCTATCTTTTGCACCTGGTTCAGGGCAGGTGCTTGTACACACTTCTGATCAGGCACATATGCTGGTGGTGCAGAGCTGTACGCATCTGGAGAGGTGTGTACGGCATGTATATGTGCAGAAATATGCTATTTTTGCATTCACAAGTTTCAGGATGAATTTACACCCAGTTTGCTACCAACTTGATCCCCTGGTGTTTGGAAATTTCAGGAGAAAGTGAAGAAAGCAGCTGATGTGTGACCTGCACAGACGTGAGGGGGGAAATCTGGCTGCTGTACCGGGGTCCCCGACATATTGGTTTATGTGGGTTCACTTTTTGTGGTAAGAGAGCAAGCGGTATGGAAAAGTAACCCCAAGAGTTGATGGTGTAGCTGACCTCTCATGCAGACAAACAGCGGCTGAGGACAGCGCATGGCGGTGGTTAATGACAGGCCTCCAGGTCCTCCACACACTTGGGGTAGTTATTTATGAGAGATAAAGACTTTTCTAATCTTAAATTATAAACAAGCTAAGTTAGAATTAAGGTTATTGATATGTTGTTATAGGATTTTTGGTTATAAATATGTGATGCTAACTGGTATCTCCATTCGTATTATGAATAAGGGAAGCAGTCAGTCTGCATTTACACAAGTGTCAGTACTAGAGGAGAGAAAAAGAGCGAAACAGACACCATACAGGAGCCATGTGGCTGTATCCATTTACCGGCTGCATTTCTCCAATATGAACATGAGTTTTCTGCTTGGCCTCACATAGTTGTCTCAGATGAAGGATGACAAGTTCATTCTCTTCTTGCTCGCTGGTGGCTTTCATTTTCTGACACGTGCAAGAGCAGACACACAGTTATTAAGGAATATTTTTTCATTAAACACAGATAGGTGTGTTGTATGTATGTGGAGCATGACGGGGGTAAAACTCTGAACCAGGTTACCTACATACCTAAAAAGTGAGGTCTTTTAAAGTTTGTTTTCAGCATTTTTAGAAACGTCAGATTGTGAACTGTGCTTGGCCACCCAGAAAACCTGGAAGACATGACTTGCACCTGACTAAGGGCTGGATTCATTAGCCGCGGAAGCTGCAGGAATGGGTTCCAGCCACTTCACATTTCCTCCCAGTAGCCGATTTCTGCTCGCAGCCTATGGAGATGCAAGCAGAAATCAGCTATCATAATAGGCTGCTAAATGTGCAGCGTGAGCCGCGGATAGCGAAATTGGATGCGGCCCTAAGTGTGTGATTATCTGGTCTTCGTTCTTCTCTAATGCCGTATGTACTATATAACAAAGCAATGATCCCTACCTCTACATGGCAAAGTGCACCTGCTAAGACACAAGGTGGAGGAAGCCATTTGTGATGTGAGCAAATAACAGTGCAGCCTACCAATTCACTAAGAATCAGTGACAAAACTAAGGTACTTCATGTGGCTTATATGGAATTTTTATGGCTCCATCTATGCATTTTGAATAGTAAACATAATATTAATATGAAATAATGTTTAGGTGGAGCGATGTCTATACTATAGCTGACAAGAGAGAACAGTTAAAAAGGCATACAAAGTAATGGGGGGAAAAAACCCATATAGATAGTTAAAGAAGCTGGTGTTGGGAGAATAACACACGGTGACCATGTTCTATAAAAGTTAGAGGGACAATTCCAGCTATATAAGTAAATTTAGATAATCTCAATGCAGAATAATTAGAATGTTCCAAAAACATAGTGTGGGCACATTGGCGACTATAGATTTACCGGCAAATAGTTAGTGAAGACTTCTAGAACTTACAGTATAGGCTGCATTCTCTGGACTACAGCTGCCTCCACTAAGTGTAGTAAACAAAGTGCGGTAAAAGTTATTAGTGATGTACCATACTAAGCAATGAGAGGGTATGCGATCTGCATCCTGCCGACACGTACATTACCAGCGCCATTATACTGTGACAATTTTAATAATAATATATATTTTATTTAATCTGTTCACTTAAATGTAATCAAAATTTAACAGACAAATAGATCTGGGCAAATCTGATGTTAGCACCGAATCATAAACATGCCCTTGTAATATCCTTTTATATTGCTATGTACACAAAGAGATCAAGGGTGAGATGTGCTAAGCTCTGGAAAGTGATAAGTTGGAGAGTGATAAACTATTGATCAATCAGCTCCTAACCGTCATTTTTTAAACACAGCCTGAAACATGGCAGTTAGGAGCTGATTGGCTGGTAGTTTATCACTTTCCAAAGCTTAGTACATCTCCACCATAATGTCTTGCTGCACCTTACAATAAACACTATGGGGGTCATTCAGACCCGCTCGCGAGCGCAGGACGCTCGCAAGCGTGTCGATGTTGCCCCACTGCGCATGCGCACGACGGAGGGAGCTCCGTCGTGCGCATGCGCGAGACCCGGATAGCGACGGGCTCTCCGTCGCTCCGGGTCTCGCACCAAAGGGGGCGTGCTGTCAATGTTGATTGACAGCACGCCCCCTTTGGTGGGCGTGCCAGGGGCGTGGCTGCCAGACGGAGGCGTTCCCATGGGAACGCCTACCGTCTGCAGCCGGCCCCACTGACATCACTAGTGATGTCAGTGGGAGTGATTTTGGCTCTGATAGAGCCAAAATCACTCCAGGGCTTGCGGCAGCGAGACCCTACCGCAGGGTCTCCGTCGCAATCCCGATGGTCGCGATGGTCTTGACCATCGCGACCATCATCATGGACGCTCGCATAAGCTGTGGGTGGTCACCCACAGCTATGCGAGCGTCCAGGAGGACGCTCCATTTTCATGGAGGAGGGCCCTGATTCAGAGCGAGCGCTCTGGTCAGAGCGTCCGGCTCTGAATCAGGGCCTATATTCATAATTTCAATAACACAAAGAAAATATTTTGTTTACACTCTTTACATATAAATATATGTGTTAGTAAGGTTAACAAAACAAATGATACCTACCTGCACTCTTTCAAAAATGTCAGCTTGATCATTATCCGAAAGCAAAGATAGCTGTCTCTGTATTACCAGCTTCGCTCTAGGCGGATAGAGCCCTAGGAATAAAAAAAACAACAGAGTTATTCAGGGATAATTGACCTATTTACTCTTTGGCGAAGAATTAAAAGGGAAACCTGAACAGAAATCTATACAACTAGCTGAGAAAGCAGAATATTTTTTAACACAGAGCCTACTTCAGAGTTGTACACACACCCAATGGTTTGCATACAACTCTGATGTTAGAAACTCTGCGCATGTGCAGATCTCATTCTCATTCAGTCACGGATGGTCATGCAGAGTGATTCCATGCCGTGTTCTCAGATGCAGCTGTGGATCACAGAAGCCAGCAGGAGATGTCTATTTACACAGGAAGCCTCCTGCGACATTAGCATATTATTGCACTGTGCAGTAACGTACAACTCTGAATCAGACCCACAGTTTGAAGTAGACTATATAGTAAACCTAGGGCCATAAATCATGTTTACTGACCTTAAAAAAAATATCAATTTGCATTAACCAGACACCATAAAATTGCTGTCAATCAATAAAAATGTTTGGATGAGCAATTGGATATTTGAGAAGCCAAACAAACTGATGATTCTGTAAACACAAGCATACTTTGTTGTATGTAAATGTTATACTATCAGTGCACATTGAGTTCAAACCAATTTTGTTTACTATTTTAATAATGCAATGTATAATAATTATTAATCCCCTTTGTCTTAGGGATGGCCATCGATTGCATCGATGGCATGAAACCATTGATGGTTTCACCCTTTGATGGACATTATTATTATTATTATTATCATCCTCCTTTATTTATATGGCGCCACAAGTGTTCCGCAGCGCCTTACATAGTACATAGAACTAATAGGTGAACAAGAAACAAGTAACTTACAGTACATTACAGTGCAGGACAAGGACACGACTTATATACATTGCAGAAATAGTGATTAAAGCGCTCACAATAAGCTGCCGGGAGTTGGCAGTCCCGTGTTAGGTGCCCTAATGGGGAGTAGAGAGTAGAAGAAAATGTAAAGAGAAGCACATGAGGGAAGAGGTCCCTGCTCATGAGAGCTTACATTCTAAGGGGAGGGGCAGACAGACAGGTGTGACAGAAGGGGAAGATAGGAAGGAAAGAGCATGAGGTGGGTTAGGATGAGTGCTAAAAGGCCTTGATGAAGTAGTGGGTCTTGAGAGCCCGTTTGAAGATTTGTAGAGAGGTGGAGAGTCTGATAGGGAGAGGGAGAGCATTCCAAAGGTAGGGGAGCAGCTCAGGCAAAATCTCGGATGCGGGAGTGGGAGGAAGTAATCAGTTGGCAAGAGAGGCGGCATGCATTTGTTGAGCGTAGTGGACGGGCGGGAGTGTGAAGGGAGAGAAGGTCAATAATGTATGCGGGAGAGGATTTGGTGAGGACTTTGTAGGCGAATGTAAGAACCTTGAATTGGCATCTGAAGGGGAAGGGGAGCCAGTGTAGGGCTTGAAGGAGAGGGGAAGCAGATGTAGAACGTCTGGAGAGGAAGATGAGCCGAGCAGCAGCATTGAGAACAGATTGTAGTGGAGAGAGGTGAGAGACTGGGAGGCCAGCTAGGAGAAGGTTACAGTAGTCCAATCTGGATATTACCAGTGAGTGGATGAGGGTTTTAGTGGCATCCTGGGTGAGGAAGGGTCTAATCCTGGAGATATTTTTTAGGTGAAAACGGCAGGACTGCGAGAGGTGCTGAATGTGCGTTTTAAAGGAGAGGGAGGAGTCTAGGATAACTCCAAGACAGCGCACTTTGGGGCTAGAGGAGATAGTTGTACCATCAATAGATAATGAAATTGTGGGAAGTGATGTAGTGGAAGAGGGTGGGAAGATGATCAGCTCAGTCTTAGACATGTTAAGTCTAAGAAAGCGCTGGGACATCCACGAAGAGACAGCAGAGAGACAGTTGGAGATACGATTAAGGAGCGAGGGGGAGAGCTCAGGGGTGGAAAGATAAATTTAAGTATCATCTGCATAGAGATGATATTGGAGGTCAAAGGAGTTAATGAGTTCACCTAAAGAGGATGTATATAGGGAGAAAAGGAGAGGTCCAAGAACAGAACCTTGGGGAACTCCTACTGTTAGTGGAAGTGGGGGGGGAAGAGGAGTCATGAGAGGACACAGCAAAGGAACGATCAGAGAGGTAGGAGGAAAGCCAGGAGAGGGCAGTGCCACATAAACCGAGAGAGTAAAGGATTTGCAGGAGGAGAGGGTGGTCTACAGTGTCAAATGCAGCAGAGAGGTCAAGGAGAATGAGCAGAGAGTAGTGGCCCTTGGATTTGGCAGCAAGGAGGTCGTTGCTGACATTTGTGAGGTGAGGTGGAAGGAGGGGAGGACCAGATGAGGGCCATGACTTCCTCTCCAGAAGCAGGGGAGAAGGATGTCAGAGTTGGTGAGACAGAAGGGGAGGGGTGGTAAGGGCAAGGAGGGGAGGAGTGCTGAGGGTCTGATGGGATATGATGTCCTCATGTATGGAGTCAATTTTAGATGTAAAGTAGGTGGCAAAGTCGAGGGCATAGAGCGAGGAGGGAAGGAGAGGAGGGGAAGGGCAGAGTAGGGAGTTGAAAGTGGCAAAGAGACGCCGGGGGTTTGAGGACTGGGAGATGAAATATGTTTGTTTGGAGAGAAACAGGGCAGCACTGTAGGAAGAGAGAATAAATTTGAAATGGAGAAAATCAGCCTTAGAGCGTGACTTTCTCCACTGACGCTCTGCAATTCTTGAACACTTTTGTAGGTATCTGGTGCATTTGGAATGCCAGGGTTGTGGTGTGGATCTGCGAGGGTGAGTAGTTATTGCTGGAGCAACAGAATCAAGAGCAGAAGTAAGGGAGGAATTGTACAGGGAAGTAGCTTGATCAGGACAGGAGAGAGAAATGATAGGGGAGAGAAGAGAGTCCAGCAGGGAGGAAAAAGCAACAGTGTCAATAGCCTCAATATTACGCTTAGTAATGGTAGCCTTAGGAGTTAGAGGAGGAGAAGGAGAGAGGGATAAGTTAAAAGAGAGAAGGTGATGGTCAGAGAGGGGGAATGGGCAATTGGAGTAATCAGAAATATCACAACGGTGAGTAAAGACCAGGTCAAGTGAGTGCCCACTCACATGGGAGGGTGATGAGGTCCATTGGGCGGGACCAAATGAAGAGGTGAGGGTAAGGAGTTTAGCTGCAGAGGATTCTGAGGGAATGTTAATAGGAATATTAAAATCACCTAGGATAATGGAGGGAAGATCTGAGGAGAGAAAGTGAGAGAGCCAGGAAGCGAATTTGTCAAAGAATTTGGAGGGAGAGAGGCATCCCTGCTTGCGAGCACTGCACACAGACGGCAGGCCAATCAGGGTAAATGCACATCAGGGGCGGGGCTAAGCACTGTGTCCCCCGTGTCAGAAAAAAGAAAAACACAAAAAACATTGCTGCACCTCTGCCGTCAATGGCAGATTACTATCATATCTTCTACATCGATGGCAAAGCCATCCATCCGGGTACTCTGGTTTCTTCCCACAATCCAAAAATATACTGACCCCTGACAAAAAAACATAACCCTAGTGTGTGTGTGCGTGTAAATGTGATAGAGCAGTGGTTCTCAAACTCTGTCCTCAGGACCCCACACAGGTCAGGTATTCCAGGTCACCCAGCAGGTGCACAGGTGTAATCATTATTCACTGACACATTTTAAAAGATCCAAAGATGGAGCTAATTATTTCCCTTGTGATTGTGTGAGGAGAACTGGAAAACATGCACTGTTTGTGGTCCTGAGGGCCGAGTTTGAGAACCGGTGTGGTAGGGAATATATACAGTCAGGTGCATAAATATTGGGACATTGACAGAATTTTCATATTTTGGCCTCTATTCACCACCACAATGGCTTTGAAATGAAACAAACAAGATGTGCTTTAACTGCAGACTTTCAGATTTAATTTGAGGGTAATTACATCCAAATCAGGTGAACGGTGTAGGAATTACAACGGTTTCTATATGTGCCTCCCACTTTTTAAGGGGCCTAAAGTAATGGGACAAACTAAACAATCCTAAATATAATTTTCACTTTTTAATACTTTGTTGCAAATCCTTTGCAGGCAATTACAGCCTGAAGTCTGGAACGTATAGACATCACCAGACACTGGGTTTCATCCCTGGTGATACTCTGCCAGGCCTCTACTGCAAATGTCTTCAGTTCCTGCTTGTTCTTGGGGAATTTTCCGTTCAGTTTTGTCTTCATCAAGTGAAATGCATGCTCAATCAGATTCAGGTCAGGGGATTGACTTGGCCATTGCATAACATTCCACTTTTTAGCCTTAAAAAACTCTTTGGTTGCTTTGGCAGTATGCTTCGGGTCATTGTCCATCTGCACTGTGAAGCGCCGTCCAATGAGTTCTGAAGCATTCACCATTGTGGTGGTGAATAGAGGCCAAAATATGAAAATTCTGTCAATGTCCCAATATTTATGCACCTGACTGTAGATTGTAAACTCCACTGGGGCAGAAACCGATGTGAATGCCCAAATATTCTCTGTAAAGCACTGCAAAATATGTGTGCGGTATATAAATAACTGGTAATAATAATAATAATAATAATAATACATTCTACTCCATACAATCAAAAGGTCCAAGTGATTGTGGATTTCACAATACAATTCTTTGTACTTACAAAGATGTAAACAAACCTACAGAAGTAAATACTTTGATTCCAAATACATTTGAGAACGAACAACCTAGAGTCTTCATATTTGCCTAATCCCTGTATTGCATGAATTATGATAAAATATGTACACTTTAAAAAATATATATATATATTATATATATATATATATATATATATTTCATGTGGATCATAATTATTGAAGAATAACAAAGATTCCGGAGAATTATTGTTATGTGTTTACATTTATTAAACACACCATCCTATAGTGGAATTGAAGGAAACATAAAAATATGCTGAATTGTTGGCTGCCTACAGGCAACACCATGCAATACAGGGTTAAACCTTTACCATGTGTCAATGTAGATATTACAGGATCAAAATCTAGCAGTATGAACTGTCCTTACTTTCAGATTGCCTTTAAAATGCTGCAAAATAGGAAAAGCTATAAATATAGGTTTATGACAAATAATAAAAGTACAATGCTGTTCAACTTTTTATGCATGAGAAGCCAGATTTTTTTGTTCAGCGTACAAACATTTTGCACATTCACGGCACAGGACACACATTGCATAGTGACACTGAGCATACATACACAGGGCAAATCACATTGTTGGCACAATTCCCACAGTACAGCCCCACTGCACACACAGCATAGCCACACTGATACAGAGTGCAAGTGACATCATTACCACAATTCCCATAGCACAGGCACACTCACAGCATAGAGACACTGGGTACACATACACAGAGCAAATCACATCATTACCATAATACCCACAGTACAGCCACACTGCACACACACAACACAAAATGACAATGGATGCATACAGACAAAACACACCCCTACCTGGAACGTTACACACATATGCACTTATAGCATAAAAACTACCTAGTTACTACTTTTATCATAGGGAAAATAACAAGAGATATGGTAAGAACTTACCTTTGTTATCTCTGTTTCTACGAAGTCCATAGGGTCCACAGGGTGACCTTGGGGTATAGCTGGATCCTGGATCCTCGGGCACCACGGAGTTAAAGCTTTTAGCTGCTCCCAGGATGCACTTGGGTCCAACCTCCCCTATACCCCGCCCCCGAGCCACAGGCACCTCAGTTGGTAAGCAGCCCAGGCCGGAGGAGGAGACAAAACAGAGAGAAGGAAGACTGGAACACACAAGAACCATACTCACAGAAATGGGAGACGGAAAACCGGTGACCAGTCACAGAGCCCATATGAAGCCAGGTGCGTCAGGGCGGGTGCCCTGTGGACCCTATGGACTTCGTAGAAACAGAGATAACAAAGGTAAGTTCTTACCATATCTCTTGTTTTCTACTTCAGGGTCCATAGGGGTCCACAGGGTGACCTTGGGGATGTCCCAAAGCAGTCCAACTAAGGGCGGGGACGCTCCTGTGCTGATAGGAGAACCCGGCGCCCAAAGGATGCATCCTGAGAGGCAAAGGTGTCAAACGCATAGAACCTCAAAAAGGTCTGAATGGAAGACCAGGTGGCCGCCTTACAGAGCTGAACAGCAGAGGCGCCACGGCTAGCAGCCCAAGAAGGGCCCACGGACCGAGTGGAATGAGCCTTAACCGAGGCTGGAACAGGTAAACCCTCCTGCATATAAGCCTCAATAATAACAGAACGAAGCCAACGGGCTAGAGTCTGTTTGTTGGCAGGCCAACCCCTCTTGTGAAAACCAAAGAGGATAAACAAAGAATCCGACTTCCTCACAGAACTAGTCCGGTCCACATAAACCTGGAGTGCCCTTACAACGTCTAAGGAAGTCTCCCCAGCCGAAAGACAGGTGACTGAAAGGCTGGTACAACAATTTCCTGATTAATGTGGAACCTGGAAACCACCTTAGGCAGGAAATCAGGACGAGTGCGAAGCACCGCTCTGTCCTGATGAAAAATCAGAAAAGGGGGACGACAAGAAAGCGCCCCCAAATCTGAAACCCTCCTGGCAGAAGCAATTGCCAAGAGGAAAACAGTTTTAAAAGTTAGCCACTTGAGCTCCACTGACTCCAAGGGCTCAAAAGGAGGACCCTGTAAGGCCCTAAGAACCACCGCCAAATCCCACGGGGCCACAGGTGGCACAAAGGGAGGCTGGATTCTCAAAACACCCTGGAAAAAGGTGTGTACGTCCGGCATAGCAGCGATCCTGCGCTGGAACCACACCGACAGACCAGACACGTGTACCTTCAGTGAAGAAAGACGTAATCCTAAGTCCAAACCGGACTGAAGGAAAGCCAGAATACGCGAAACTCGGAACACCTGGGGATCATAGTTTCTAGCCTCGCACCACTGAAAGTAAGTGTGCCACACTCTGTGATAGATCCTCGCGGAAGCAGGCTTGCGCGCCCTCAGCATGGTGGTAATAACGGAGCTAGAAAAGCCCCGAGACCTCAGGACGGCTGTCTCAAGAGCCACGCCGTCAAAGATAGTCGACCCAGATCCGAGTGAAGACAGGGCCCCTGAGACAACAGGTCCCGCCGTTGAGGTAGGAGGTACGGAGCGTCGATGGACAGGCTCCGCAGATCGGAGTACCACAGCCTTCTGGGCCACGCTGGGGCCACCAGGATCAGTGTGCCTCCGTCCTGTTTGAACTTGCGCAGGACCCGAGGCAGCAGAGATATCGGAGGGAACAAGTAAGCCAGTTGAAACAGCCATTTCACCGACAGCGCGTCTATCAGACTTGCGCCTGCGTCCCTTGTCCTTGACCCGTACACAGGCAGCTTGTGATTGTAACGGGACGCCATCAGGTCCAGTTCTGGCAGCCCCCACTTGTCCACGAGTAGTTGGAATACCTCTGGATGAAGCGACCATTCCCCGGGATGCACATCGTAACGGCTGAGGAAGTCTGCCTCCCAATTGAGGACTCCTGGGATGAAAACTGCCGAGAGAGCTGGAAGATAGCGCTCCGCCCAAGCCAGGACGCGGGACACCTCCGACATCGCAGCTCGACTGCGAGTCCCTCCCTGGTGATTGATGTACGCCACCGTGGTGGCGTTGTCTGACTGCACCTGAACGGCCCTTCCGTGAAGAGCGGTGCCGGACGACTGCAGGGCTCTGTATACTGCCCGCAGTTCCAGGATGTTGATGGGAAGAATCGCTTCCTCCGCCGACCAACGACCCTGAAGTGACAAGGAGCCTGTCACCGCCCCCCAACCCCGGAGACTGGCATCTGTCGTGAGCAGAACCCATTCCGGGATCCAAAAGGGGCGCCCCTCCAGGAGATGCGCTGTCTGCAGCCACCAGGCTAGGGACAGACACACCTCCGAGGACAACACCAGCATCTGAGAGCGGATCCTGTGTGGCAATCCGTTCCATTCTGAAAGAATCAGCCCCTGCAGGGGCCTGGAATGGAACTGGGCAAACTCCACCATGTCGAATGCCGACACCATGGACCCCAAAACTCTCATCGCTGAGTGCACCGACACTCTGCCACTGCTCAGACAACTGTGAATCCGCAGCTGTAAGGAGGAGACCTTCTCTGGAGTCAGAAAAATCCGTTGCTGACGAGAGTCCAGCAGGGCCCCCAAATGAACCATCCGTTGTGATGGGATGAGGGAGGATTTCTTCCAGTTGATCAACCAGCCGTTCGCCTGTAGACAAGCGACCGTCAGGTGGAGATGCTGGATCAGTACCTCCGGGGAGCTTGCCAGCAAGAGGAGGTCGTCTAGATACGGTAGCAACCGTATCCCCTGGCTCCGAAGGTGAGCCGCCATGACCGCCATCACCTTGGTAAATACCCTTGGTGCCGTGGAGAGACCAAAGGGTAGAGCCCTGAATTGGTAGTGGTTGTGGAGAATAGCAAACCGCAGAAACCGTTGGTGCGATGTTGCTATAGGCACATGGAGGTAGGCGTCCTGGATATCCAGGGAGACCATATAATCCCCCGGTTCCATCGCCAGTATGATGGAACGCAAAGTTTCCATCCTGAATTTGGGAACCCTGAGAAACCTGTTCAGGGACTTCAAATTGAGGATGGGGCGATGAGAGCCATTGGGTTTCTGCACCAGAAACAGAGTAGAGTAATACCCCATCCCACGTTGAGACTGTGGTACGGGTATAATGACCCCCGCCGTCAGCAAGGCCTCTATGGCTTCCTGAACCTGCAAGGCCTTGGTTTTGTCCTGAGAAGGACTTGTGCAAAAAAACTGGCAAGGCGGCCTGTGCCGAAAAGACAGGGCGTACCCCTGGGGGACCACTTCTCGCACCCAGGCATCTGTGGTGGTATTGTGCCAGCACTGGGCGAATTGAAGAAGTCGGCCTCCCACTCTGGGGTCCCCCAGAGGGAGGCCCGTCCCATCACGCAGAAGGCTTATCTTCTGGCTTGGAAGAAGGGCGCCTAGCACTCCAGGCTTGCTTCTTTGGCTTTGAGGCGGTCTTGGGTGCGGACTGCCTCGGGAAGGACTGACCCTTTGCCTTGCCCTGAACCCGAAAGGAACGAAACGCCGAGCTCCGGACCTTAGCAGGTGTAGTAGCTGAAGGGAGGAAGGCTGACCTGGATTTTGCCAGGGTATCTACTATTTTGTCCAGGTCCGGACCAAATAGTAATTCCCCATTAAAAGGTAAGGCCTCCAAGCCTTTCTTTGAATCCGCGTCTGCTCTCCAAGACCGCAACCACAAGGATCTACGAGCAGACACTGCTGCCGCCGAAACCCTAGAGGTCAACAGGCTAGCATCCAAAGATGCTTCTCCAATGTAGGAGGCGGCATCTCTCATCTGTCCTAACAACGCCCTCTGGACGTCCGGAGATTCATCCGTAAACGTGTCCTCCAAGGCGGCCCACCCCTCAATGGCCTTGGCCACCCAGGAGATGGCCATGGACGGCCGGGCTACAGCCCCTGAGAGAGAATAAATAGACTTTAGACAAGTCTCCACCTTCCTGTCCGTAGGATCCTTCAGCGAGGATATAGACGGCAATGGCAAAGTAGCACTCCTGATGAGGCGTGTTACATGGGAATCGACTGCAGGCGGAGTTTCCCATTTCTTACAATGCGCTTCCGGGAATGGATAATTGGACGCCAAGCGTTTCTGTGGCAGAAAACGCTTACTGGGCGTCTGCCAGGCCACCGCCATGTGATCAGTCAACTGATCAGACAAGGGGAACGCTGTAGAAGTAACCTTAGCCTTTTTAAAACTAGGATACCTTGACTTGGGAGCGGGTGCCTCATCCTCAATCAGAAGAATAGCCCGCACCGCCTTAACCAGAGCCCGCACATTGATGGAAGACTTAGTGTCTACCTCCTGGACTGAGGCATCTGAGGCTGAGTCATCCTGTACCTCACCATCATCCGAGAACCCCTCAGAATCCGAAAGATGCGCAGCCTGTGCCATGACTGAGCGTTTAGACGCCCTGGAGGGCACGTCACTGCGCAACATCGACTGAAAAGCCGAAGATGCTGCCGCCAAATCTTGGACAGTGTGGGAAAGCGCATCCACCCAGGGTGGAGGAGCTGTCACAGGAGCCTGAAACGGCACCACAGCCGGCTGTGCCACAGGGGTGGACTGAATATACATTGGCAACCCCGCATAGGGACCAACAGGCTGAGACCCCGGGGGAGTCTGCAATAATTGTGGGACACCCGGGGAATGGGGGATGGCAGGCTGGGGCAACGCCCTAGTAGGGGCGGCAGTCGGGACCGACAGACGGTCCGCGATGGACACCAGCACCTGGGAAAACATCGCCCATGGTGGCTCCTGCGAAATGGGAGGTTTAGACGTACCAGGGACCGCCTGGCACCGTCCGCACAGGCCGTCCTGTGACAAATCCTCCCTATCCACTCCTGCAGAACAGCGCCTGCAGGAGAACAATACCGGAGCCCCGGAGTGCTCAATCTCCTCCTCAGACATGACTTAGGAAGAAAACGTGCGCACTCACCAGTGTGCTGAACAACAGCCCACAATATGGCACCGTGTAGCACACAACTGTATGTGACGGACCTCACAAATACGTGATCTATATAGGTGAGGTCAGTAGAAACACCCTTCCCCCGCACACCTGTAGGGCTTGTAGGAGAAGGAAAGGGATAGGTACAGGCTGACAGTAAGTAGAAAAAAGACACAGACAGGCAGCACTAGCAAAAGTCACATACCATGCAGGAAGATATACTCACTGCACCTTTCCACTACAATCAACCTCCCAGATTCAGTGTCTGGGAGGGCTATAGCGCTGTGTACACTGTCCTTCTGCAGGGGAGAGGTACACAGGGGGACCGGTCCGCGTGCTCCCTGAGAGTATCCACGCTGCCACAGAGAAAATGGCCGCTGGAGACCTCAGAGGAGGAGTGGCCGAGTATCTGCAGCTCAGCGACGCCAGACTCCGAGCTGAAAGGCGCGCTGAGCTGAGGGGAGGAGCGCTGACAGGGAAGGCTTCCTCCCCTGGCTAGCATATTAACCCCCGGGTTGCCGGCATCCCGCTTGCCGCGATATTAACCCTGGTGGTCTAGTGGTCTGGCGGGGTATGCCTCCGCTGGAGGGGGGGCCCGCCGCCACCGCTAGCGCCCCCGGTCTGTCCCCTAGACCGGGGGCATGGGACTGCATTTAAAAGGAACCCGCGCACCGCCGCTAATCAGCGGTGCGCGGCTTACCTGATCTCCCCGGCGTCTTCCGGCAGCAGTCCCGGGGGAAGCCAGAGTCCGGCTAGTACAGACTTTGGCTTCCCCCGCCGCGATCCCCAGTTCAGTGCTGGCGTCGCGGCGCCAGCAGGGAGAAGGAGCGGCAGCGTGGGCGTCTGTACAGACAGCCCAGCGCTGCTGCTCTAGAGAAAAAACTAATAGTAAAAAATAAATAAATTTAACTAAGTTAAATAAAAAATTAAAAGCTTTAGGGGGCTGCTCCTGCAGCCCACCCCGCAGGGTGACCCGACTCCGGCCGGGCACCATCTAAAACTGAGGTGCCTGTGGCTCGGGGGCGGGGTATAGGGGAGGTTGGACCCAAGTGCATCCTGGGAGCAGCTAAAAGCTTTAACTCCGTGGTGCCCGAGGATCCAGGATCCAGCTATACCCCAAGGTCACCCTGTGGACCCCTATGGACCCTGAAGTAGAAATTAGCATTTCCTACTTGAAATTAATCCCATTGCTATCATTAGTGCATATATCTAGTTCCCCTTGGATCTAATGCATCCACTCACCCTTGCAAAAAACAAGGTCTTGTTTAGATTATGAATATTAGGAGAGAAACATAATTTTATTTTGCAGTATTAATTGTTTTGAAAAATTCAGTTCATACTTCAATAGAGTAAGAGCTAGATGTATTTGTAAGGGATATATATATATATATATAACAGCAAGGAAGGGAAGACTTGTAAAGCACCTTATAGCTTGAATATAGCATTACTGTAAAAATTTGTATCTTTCTGTACACTTTAAGAGGGAACCTTGTGGGGGATGTCCGACCCCATAGAGGTGCAGGATTTATGTAGTGTAATGGCTGGAAATCTGAGCAGGTGCAGATGGGGCCAGGTTTAGACGGAACCTCCCTCCTGAATCTGCACCTAGGAGTTATCCATTTCCAGATGTAATGTACAGAAAATGTGAACACCCCTTTATACCTTCGATCCTCTCGCACAGTTTGTGTAGAGCGTGCATAGGACAGGCCTCACAAAGCTTGATCTGTGTCTTGGCGTTCTGTAGAGCAGCAGCAGTGCTGAATGCCTGCTTCAAGGTCAGCATGACCTCATCCACCTGAGAGGTAAAAACACAACACAATCTTTTATAGAGGTATGTGAAAACATGAATGCCAAAGAGATACAGTGGACAGGCCAATGGAGCTCTGCTAGTTTCACTCCTATGTATTAGGATATAGATATGGTCCTCTGTTGTTGGGAGTGTATATTCACCTTCCCCTGGATCATGTAAACAATCTCCAGCTCGCTGGACGAGGACTGCTGCTCCTTTTTAGTAAAACACTCCCTAGTAGTGAATTCCAATCCAGCTCCAAGTGTATAAAATAGTTTGGTATAAGAACAAGTGGATTAATCAGTCAATTGTGTAATCTACTTGTTCTTATACCAAATTTTATACACTTGGGGCAGTATTAAAATTCACTGCTAGGGAGTGTTTTACTCCCTAAAAGCGGTTTTATGGAAATGCAGGTTAGAAACAAGTTATTATTATGAATGCCAAAGAAACTAATTGTTTAATGAGACTATAAAAAGTTACAATCAATACGAATAGAATAAAGATACTAGCAATGACACGGATTCAACATACAGGGGTCTATTTACAAAGCAGTGTTAGGAGACAGAGTGAAAAGTGATAAGGTGCCAGCCAATCAGCTCCCAACTATCATCTCACAGGCTGTGTTTGAAAAATGTCAGTTGGGAGCTGATTGGCTGGCTCCTTATCACTTTCTTAGCACTTTTCACTATGTCTCCTAACACTGCTTAGTAAATAGACCCCACAGTGTTAAACATGCACCAAATGACGACCCTTTATGGAATTAGAATAAACAATACAATTATGCTACCAATATACATACTTACATTGTACAAAGAATGCTAATAAAAGCATACATGTTTATATTATTATATATATTATTTATGACAGTTGTGGGCCTGATAAACTTCAGGGATGGCAATGGTGGCCCTAAAACTTTCATAAGGGTCTCATATTACCATTAACCTCAATAATAATAGATTATTACATTTATTGTAACCAAATAAAGATCTGTAAAAATATTAGCAGGCTTTTTAAACATGTGTTACCAGCCATAATAAACATATGTGACCATAAAGCAAGAAGAAGCTGGGGGCTGAAGGTGTAGGTGCAGGGAGCTGCATGTGGTGCTAGGGTCACCTGGCCATCACTAATATAGAATATGTGATATACAGATGTGTCCACATACACCTATCTTCAAATTGCACCAAATACTATAGCCCTATTTGACACACCACAGATTTTGAAACTAATGCACAAGTACTCTTGATACTGGTATTGTGTGCAGTAGCTTAACTGGGTAAAAACACAAAATACTGAGGACAGATATGAGTCGCGCTACGTTATGCTTAATCCAGGGCTTTATATCAAATCGATTGCGAATAAAATACTAATCTTATGTGCTCAGTATATAATAAGTGACTTTGGATGCAGCTACAATGCAACACAGAACCTAAATTTAGAAAGAAGTTAAAGTCTGGAAATTGCTACCTATGGAGGAGGATCTAAGCAGTGGCGTCACAAGGGGGGTGCGGTGGGTGCGGGCCGCACCGGGTGTCCCCCTCCAAGGGGGTGACACCAAAATCCGACTCATCCCCACCCCCCGCTCAGCAGGTCCTGCACTGCAGGGAGACGCCAGGCTGGAGAGGCGCTCTCCCTGCAGCAGCAGCTGAGACAGTTTTTGCTTCTGCCGGCTGCCGCTGCGCCTGTCACAGTGAGACAGCCAGCGGCAGCCTTCTATACAGTAAGTGCGGCTGAGCTCCTCATGCAGTCCCCTCCATGTGGGGCGGGGGTGCGAGTGCTAGAGGCAGGGGGCTGATTACTGATCAGCCTGGCTGAAGCCGCTGGGGTGGATGGATGGCAGCTGAGCTTCTGCTCCTCGCTGCTGTCTGATAGATCGTCACGCTGGGAACAAGCAGGGACAGTCTACAAAACATTTTTCCAGTGTTCAAGTGTATTCAGACACTGTTGATTACACTTGAATACTGACAAGTAGTTTGTACACGGTCCCTGCTTCTTCCCAGCGTGACCCTCTGACCTCTCAGTCAGCGAGGATGAGAAGGAGCTGGGAGACAGCAGCAGCCAGCACAGCGTATACAGTAGGTGTAATGGGATGTAAATAATTCAATGAGGGAGGAGGGGGGGCATTACCTGTCATTATGTGTGTGTGTGTTATGTTAGACCTGTGCCTGCAGGGGCTGTGTTGTCCCTGTCCTTTATTTCCTACTCCATACCCCTAACCATAACCCCTAACCCTCCCTCCCCAATGCCTAAACCTAACCTCCCCCTCCCCGGACCCTAAACCTCCCCCCTAGTGCCTATCCCAAACCCCCCCAGTGCCTAACCCTCCCCCTCTCCATACCCCTAACCATAACCCCTAACCCTCCCTCCCCAGTGCCTAAACCTAACCTCCTCCTCCCTGCACCCTAACCCTCCCCTCCTAGTGCCTAACCCTCCCCTCCTTCTGCCTAACCCTAACCTTCCCCTCCCAGCACCCCCTAACACTCTCTCCTAGCGCCTAACCCTAACCCTCTCACCTCTAGTGCATAACCCTAACCCTCCCCTCCTAGTGTCTAACCCTAACCTCCCCCTCCCCACACCTTAATACTCTCCCCTAGTGCCTATCCCTAATCCTCTCCCCTAGTGCCTAACCCTAACCCTCTCGTCTAGTGCCTAACCCTTTCACCTCTAGTGCATAACCCTATCCCTCCCCACCTAGTGCCTAACCCTCCCCCCTGGTGCCTAAACCTAACCTCCCCTCCCTAAACCTAATGCCAGGTACACACTAGAAGATATGTACATATCGGGCATATCGGCCAGTGTGTACCCGCTATGTCACTGACGAGGGTTGCTCCCACGTTTCGTCAGCGACATTGCCCATCAGACCTAGGGGGATGATATACTTATTCAATGGGGGAGGGTGTATTTGTTTTTAACTTGGGGATGTAATACTGTCTATGCTGGGGATGGTGATTAATGTATGTGCGTGGGTATAATTATTGTGTTTCTGTGTGTATAAGGGGTGTATTCATATTATGTGTTATATGTGGGTCAATGATGGTCTCTGCATTATCTGGCATTCACTGTGACTCTCTACATTATCTGGCGGTTACTACGACGCTCTCTGTATTATCTGGCGGTCACTGCAATCTACGGGCACCACTAATGGGGGCATTGTGTAAGTGTGATTGCTGGACTGGTATTTGGGGAGAGTTCGTGGAGCTGCATATCAATTTTTTTTTTTTTGGAGGGGGGGGTGTCACCATGAGTTATAGCACCGGGTGACACCAGCCCTAGTGACGCCTCTGGATCTAGGTCACGTCTTGTACCATATGGAGGGTGAATGAGAGCATACCTGTATATAAGATTTCATATATCATTTCTATACGTGCGCTCTTGATCTATATTTTATTCAGGCTTGCAATAAACAGGAAAAGTTACTATTATCTAATTGTTTATGTAGTCCTTATGGATGGGGTAAGGGGGCTCCTGGAACCAGCTATACCTTGTTCTGCTGATGGTCAATGTGAAGTAGAAAACTAAACCATGAAGAGCAGCTCTATCGAGTTACAAGGAGACTTGAAGATTTGATATAGGCGGGGTCTCTGGCAGAGATGAGCAGCATATAACAGTATCACAATGAATGACATTAATGATGGACTGCAAAGTATTTTTAGCTGACAAAATCATTTTTGGTGAATGTGACCATATTAAGCTTAAAGCTGGCCAACCTGTGGCTCTCCAGCTGTTGTGAAACTGCAAGTCTCAGCTGGTAAAGCATGCTAGGACATGTAGTTTCACAACAGCTGGAGAGCCACAAGTTGGCCAGGCCTGCACTATATGATCTATCTAGTGACGTGCAGTGAGGCCAATGGATGGGGAGGCACACATGAAGATGGGTCTGAGTGCTGGGGTCCTGTCTCACTCCCTATTCACTGTAACTCTCCCCTCAGTACACTAAGCTTCAGTATCCATTGATTCTCCTACTTGCATCTTCTCTTGCTGCTGCTGACTTGAACTCCGATTTCTACAGTGTGCACTTCCTGGTAACATGACACATCCAAGGTGTCCTTCAGTGCTCAAGGTACGCCTCCTATACTCAGAGGCATGCCTCTATTAGCGCTTTCTGTGCAGCTTACTGTCTGTAGAGTGGCCCCACCCCCAGCTCTGCAAGCAGTGTCTGACTATACATAAGCGAGGCTGAGCTATTGCTGCCTCATCTCCCTGCGTCCCAAGAAGCACCACAAAGCTGGTGAGTGTTAACTATAAAAATGATTACAATAAACAAAGAAGATGTTTATAAGTGATAAATATTTTCTTTGTATTATTCTAATAATTTTTATATCAAATCTCAGGAGTATGACAGGGGTGGCTCTGCCTGGATCTATCGTCCGATCTATCTATGCCTGGATCTATCGTCTGATTTATTTATCTATTGCAAATTGAAACGTTATATCGTATCGTTGTTCCATTAATTGTTCCATCTGCTGTGCCGCACATCAGATGGGACAATTACATGACCAAAACAGTGTTGTTACATGCAGCATGCAATGATACATTGTGCCGTCATACGGCAAATTGTGTAGTGTGTACGGCGATGCAGTGTATCGTTATGCCGCTGGAAAGGGCATTCTCACATGGGCACACGAGAGTCTTCACGCAAATGCGGCCCATACAGGCCTGCAAGCAGGCACATATACACTGGTTATAAGGCGTATCATATGCACCATAGGGCAAGTGCACACTGATGGCGATTTGTAATAAAGTAGGCACATAAGCTGCCAATGCAGAGGCATAATCATCTGGAGCGGAGTACGGCTCTGCATATGGGTGGAAATACAATATTTCTGGGGTACTCTTACTTCCACTTCACTCCCAAGTCTGCATCAGTTAAATGGTTAACATAACATTCAGCTAGCGCACGGTGAGGCATATGACGTGTCGAAGGCCAACATATCGAATTTCTACTGACGTTCTGAGGCTACAGTGCTACTGAGACTTTAATCTTACAATCTAATTCTTATCTCTTGGCCAAGAAATGGATTTCATAGCACTTATGTAAGTTCAAATGTAATGTCCATGTTTATAAATACACATCTGTTTATACTTCGGGCAGCACGTGAATGGCCAAATATTAGAATATGTGTGCACTTTATAAATAACTGTGCCTTATGAAACTTACAGTATGTGTTACACTTCTGGTAAAAATAACAGTTCTCATACAGCACCATACCCTAGTTACTACTTACCAATGCTTCTGTGGCACACTGGAAGACGTAGCAAATATACTGACTAACACCTGACTCCCCACATTCACGGCAAACAAAACCAAAGTGATCGATATACTTAATACCCTGAAAAACATAATAAAGAAACAAACAATTAAATATTGAAACATAAAAAGTATTGAGTGAAACGTTCTCCAAATATGCCTGTACTAAGAAATCTATAAACAGATAATCACAATGGTATGGGTGTCATTTTTTTAAGCAATTGTTTTGTAAAACATATGGCTATAAGTCAGCCTTATTATGTTGCAATTTGTATCTTAAATACCATGTTGCTTTTAATTTAGATTTTGTTAGCTAGTAATCCAAAAGCCTCTTACAATAATCTACGAATTCAACAGGAGAAGCTAAATCCTTAATCCATTCACCTTCACCCGAGTGAACGTAGTGGTTTAGGTTTATACCAAGTGCTGTCAATATTCGCACTTTCCAACCACGTCTGTGTGACCAGGCAGCATAGCGACAGCCATGCCTGAATATTTCCAGTTACCTCATGTTTTACAAGTCTGAAAACATACAGGCTTACATTACATCATATGCGCTTTTGTAAAGCAGAGCAATATTTTAGTCATTTTACGAGCTCTATCCAACTAAGAAAACATAGGGCTCATAAAAGCTAACTAATTAGTACAAAGTTTGGACTCAAGAACATGGCCAATCTGCCACTTTCATTTGCTCTCCTTGTAGTCTGGTATATGCTGTCTGTCTGTTGTCAGTGTACAATCAGCTTATGTTTTCAATACAGGTAAGGGATTTAGGGGCCCATTTATTAAGGATCGCATTTTGCAATGCGATCAGGGCATCCAGTACCGCCCATGATCGCATTGCAAAATGCGATCATACCGGCCGAATGTATGACCCGGCACATGCAGGGAGACGGGCTCCGAAAAGAGCCCGTCCCTGCGATGTGTCCGCAGCGCATTCCGGGCTGCTGCGCATGCGCAGTCCCGCGGACTGCACATGAGCGGCGCCCATTGCCGGCGGAGGGATCTGGAAGATCCCTCCGCCGGCTGAAATGCGGGTAAGTGCCCATAGGACACAGCGGCTAACGCTATGTTCAGATGGCGTTAGCTGCTGGGGCCAATATCGGGAATGCGAAGCATTCCCGATATTGATACATTTGGCAGCATCGCATAGAAACCTATGGGGGAGGCGGCTGCCGGCGGCAATGAAGGTCCCTCCTTCATACATTCGGGGGATACTTAGTATTTGAGGTAAACCCCCGAAAACAGGTGTTTTCGGGGAATTTACCTCAAATGCATTTTGATAAATGGGCCCCCTATTATTATCTGACTGGTTGTAAACTGGTGTTTTGCAAATAAAGGGTGTTTCCCATTATTTTGAGCACTACAAATTACCTGGTCTTTCCTTTCACAATGCCCACATTAGACGATATACAGTAGCAGTGCTCCTCATAGTGACTGTAGGAGGAGAACTTGGTGATTAGGGGCCTGATTCAGAAAGGATCGCAGTTGCTTATACAGGGTGGTCGGGCGAACGCAGGCGTACCAGTGCCTTTCAACGCCGTTCCAGGGGCGTGCATAAATTATCCACAGCGATACCAGATGCAGCCTGAGGCCTCATAGCGTTCGTTGAAGTAAGCAATGCTGAGTGAGGTCTGACCTGCCTTAACTGTGCGTATGGGTCCGATGTTACCGATTATTTCGCTATGTTAAGTTTGCCCAATTGTCTCTAATTAGCGTATTTGCACAAGTGGTGAAGAAGAGCATAAAGCAGTTATTTTTTTTTAGAAAATAAGTAGTCAAATTTGTGGTACATGAAAATGGGTTCTAGCATATTTTAATGTCTCTAAAGTGCAGTTTTAATAATTGCGAATTTTCACCATCATAAAAGCACCTGCAATCCCAAAAACACTTGACCCCTTCTTGGAGCACCCCCAGAACCTTATTTTGCTAGTTTGCGGACTTGTCCCCCCACTTTGTGCTTTTTCGCCCCAAATTCAAAGTACTTTTTTTGGGTGTTCCTCACATTTTTTTACGCAGTTAACCTTTGGGGGGGGGCTGTCCCAAGGGTGCTGAGAGGTGTCCCCACCTAGCACCCCAAATTAAAAATGTTGCACTTCTTTTCTCCTGCTATTCAGAGGCGAATCTTTTTTGCCTATTACATTGCACTGACTTTCCACGTACGCGAATAGAGGATGGAATTGAATGCGGAGATAAGTTTCCACCTGGCGAAAAGTCACAATCGGCGAAACTTTTTCGCTGATCTCAGTGTCTCGCTTCTAATTGAATACGGCCCAAAATCTGCAATCCCACTTACCCCTAGTTTGGGCCCATATCCCTAGTGCATCCTTACTTCTACATTGCAACACTTTTGGGTCAGAATATAGTGAAGAATGCCTCTAATCCTAAATTGGGAACAGTAGGTTGCATCTATTCCTAAATTTGAATGAGTAATAGCCCTGTATATTGTAGTAGTATGTGTTTATTGCACTGTACAGTATATTGTAGGCTGTGTTCCACACATTTTATATTGCAAGAAAAGTCCTTTTCCTATAAAACATGTATAGCGTAGACATGAACACGAATGAATAAACCAAGTTTGATCAAAACAGACTCATACAGTACCTGGGAACATGAAGATATATCTTTAAAATTCTTTTCCAGCACCACAGTTTTGGTATCAGGACTTATTAGATTAATTTCAAACCTTCCAACCTACAAAATAAATGTTTATATGATTTTTCAGATTATAAGTAAAAATATGGATATATGTTCAACATATAAAAAGCTGCTCATAAAATACATTAAGAGGATTCTCACAATGCTTACACAAGTATGGGGACTATGTGGAAAAAGAATCTTTACCAAGGCCATACTATTGATTATACGTACAGTATATGTACAAGGTGAATACATTTACGCAGTGAGAGGTCTTATTACCTTATTTATTGAACCACCCTCGTGTGTGTGTGTGTGTGTGTGTGTGTGTGTGTGTGTGTGTGTGTGTGTGTGTGTGTGTGTGTGTGTGTGTATGTATGTGTGTGTGTGTGTATGTATGTATGTATATATGTATATATATATATATATATATATATATATATATATACATACATACATACACACACACACACAAGGGTGGTTCAATAAATAAGGTAATAAGACCTCTCACTGCGTAAATGTATTCACCTTGTACATATACTGTACGTATAATCAATAGTATGGCCTTGGTAAAGATTCTTTTTCCACATAGTCCCCATACTTGTGTAAGCATTGTTCCAACAGTACACCAAGGCATCTACCCCACCATAGCAGAAATCAGTGTCAAGGACCTAAAGCGAGGACATGGCGGCTTGCTGAACTTCACCGTCAGTTGCGAATCGCCTTCCACCCAGGTGCTTCATCAATGGTCCAAAGAGATGGAAATCACTAGGTGCCAGGTCAGTGCTGTAGAAAGGATGGTCCAGTACCTCCCAATGTTAGCGCTGTAACAACTCACGACTGCGGTTGGCTGAGTGTGGCCTGCGTTATAATGCAGGAATACAAGGACTGTTTGCAGCAACCCAGGACGTTTTCGATGAATTGCCCTCTGCAACCGGCTCAATGTGTCACAAGAGCGGACAGCATGTCCTTTCGGTCCTAAAACACAGTCACAGTGACCTTCTTTGCTGAAGGAGTTGTTTTGAATTTCTTTGAAGGTGGGGGCGATGCGCGTTTCGTCTCTGGTGTCACATGATGCACCCACGTTTCATCACCTGTAACAATACGCTGCAGGAACTGCACTCACCCCTCATTATACCACATCAAATGCACAAGAGGCATCCTATTGGTTTTGTGAACTTCTGGGAGTTGCTTCGGTACCCAGCGGGAGTACTTTTTCTTGTACCCCAGTTGCTCATAAACACTGCTGTGCACAGTACTCACTGAGGTGTTCAGTTCGTCAGCAATATCACCAACTAAAATGCATCTGTCCTCCTGAATCAGACCTTCAATGCGGCATAAATTGTCATCTGTGGTGGATGTGTTTGGCCGGCCAGAGAGCTGCTCATCTTGAATCTCTATTCCGCCATTATCAAAGGCAGTGCATATACAAACCTGTTTCCGTGACATGACGTTATCACCATACACCTCGACAAGTTGGAATTCAGCTGCTGATGTGCCCTTTAGATGCAACTGATGTTAGGACAGTATGACGGATATGAGGCGCAGTCTAATGGCCGTGAGGGGAAGCAGTGGGGATATACCTGTTCTGGCCTGGCAGGAAATTAGAAAACATTACACACGTGAGATGTCTTGTTACCTTACTTAATGATCCACCCTTGTAGTTTTTTGCTACTTAACTGCAAATGTTATATGCCCATGATATTTTTCATTGTATCCATGTGTTGAAACACACATGCCGTGAAAAAGATAGATATGCGTGGGCGTAAATGTGCTTTACTCATTTGTTAAAGATGTGTCCACTAATGTATTAAAATGAAACATGAGAGAGGACGAGTCTACAGGTGTTCTAATTCTTCAGTTCTAATAGATCCCATATAATGTGTGCTTACTATCATATACAGTCAGGTGCATAAATATTGGGACATTGACAGAATTTTCATATTTTGGCCTCTATACACCACCACAATGGCTTTGAAATGAAACAAACAAGATGTGCTTTAAATGCAGACTTTCAGATTTAACGGTTTCTATATGTGCCCCCCACTTTTTAAGGGGCCAAAAGTAATGGGACAAACTAAACAATCCTAAATCTAACTTTCAATTTTTAATACTTTGTTGCAAATCCTTTGCAGGCAATTACAGCCTGAAGTCTGGAACGCATAGACATCACCAGACACTGGGTTTCATCCCTGGTGATGCTCTGCCAGGCCTCTACTGCAAATGTCTTCAGTTCCTGCTTGTTCTTGGGGCATTTTCCCTTCAGTTTTGTCTTCATCAAGTGAAATGCATGCTCAATCGGATTCAGGTCAGGGGATTGACTTGGCCATTGCATAACATTCCACTTTTTAGCCTTAAAAAACTCTTTGGTTGCTTTTGCAGTATGCTTCGGGTCATTGTCCATCTGCACTGTGAAGCACCGTCCAAAGAGTTCTGAAGCATTTGATTGAATATGAGCATATAATATTGCCCGAAACACTTCAGAATTCATTCTGCTGCTTTTGGCAGCAGTCACATCATCAATAAATACAAGGGAACCAGTTCCATTGTCAGCCATACATGCCCACACCATGACACTACCACCACCATGCTTCACTGATGAGGTGGTATGTTTTGGATCATGAGCAGTTCCTTTCCTTCTCCATACTCTTCTCTTCCCATCACTCTGGTACAAGTTGATCTTTGTCTCATCTGTCAATAGGATGTTGTTCCAGAACTGTAATGGCTTTTTTAGATGTTGTTTGGCAAACTCTAATCTGGTCTTCCTGTTTTTGAGGCTCACCAATGGTTTACATCTTGTGGTGAACCCTCTATATTCACTCTTGTGAAGTCTTCTCTTGATTGTTGACTTTGACACATATACACCTACCTCCTGGAGAGTGTTCTTGATTTGGCCAACTGTTGTGAAGGGGTTTTTCGTCACCAGGGAAATAATTCTTCTGTCATCCACCACAGTTGTTTTCCGTGGTCTTCCGGGTCTTTTGGTGTTGGTGAGCTCTCCGATGCGTTCTCTCTTTTTAAGAATGTTCCAAATAGTTGATTTTTCTATCTCTCTGATGGGTTTGTTTTGATTTTTCAGCCTAATGATGGCTTGCTTCACTGATAGTGACAGCTCTTTGGATCTCATATTGAGAGTCGACAGCAACTGATTCCAAATGCAAATGTCACACCTAGAATCAACTCCAGACCTTTTACCTGCTTAATTGATAATGAAATAATGAGGGAATAGCCCACACCTGTCCATGAAATAGCTTTTGAGTTGATAGTCCTATTACTTTTGGCCCCTTAAAAAGTGGGAGGCACATATAGAAACCGTTGTAATTCCTACACCGTTCACCTGATTTGGATGTAATTACCCTCAAATTAAATCTGAAAGTCTGCAGTTAAAGCACATCTTGTTTGTTTCATTTCAAAGCCATTGTGGTGGTGAATAGAGGCCAAAATATGAAAATTCTGTCAATGTCCCAATATTTATGCACCTGACTGTATTATATGCCTGTCATATGTGCAGGCAGAAGCCGTGCTACACACAGCCCATTGCACGCTCCTGTAACAGCTTTTTAAACTAAAACTTGCACCATGACACAGCTGTCTGATTATAGTACACCACTGTGGATCGACGGCAAATATTGCACATTTTTACACCAGTATATGATAGGTAGGATATATTTTATATTACGATATAAGATGCAACTATCTAAGAGTCCAGTGGTTTAAAGGGTAGAATTTTTGGGGAAATCTCATCAGACTGTAGGAGCTAGTGAAATCAGTGAGAAAAGCACTGTACTGATTGAATGGACACATTAACAAACAAGTCAATTTCATAAAAACTACATTTAAATGCACTTTCACATGAAGTTTGTTCTTATGGGGTTTTTTTAAGCTAATGCAAAGCAATGGGAAAGGCCCTTACACGTTTGTTAAAGGGACAGACATTACAGCTACATATTTATTATACGATACATAATAGTGCATACTGTGACTGTATGTTATGGCTAAATTACAGTGTTATTTGTGCAGTATTCTGATCTATTACGCATATGGCTTGTTTATTCCTCACCAACATCACAGAGAATGTGCTACAGCACACAGTACTTATGTCTATTAGACTATGTGGGTGTTTGATATTTCAGATACGGTATTCAGGTAAAATATATAACTTATCTACAGTTAAAGTTATTGGCGAATTAGTTAAATGTACGGTAAATATGAGACTGAACACCTGCAAAATAGCAGCTGCCCCCAGAGACTTGCAGCAATAACATAATATACATACACAATATAAAATCTCTATGAAGTGCAGTGCTTGAACATTTTTCAGAGATAAACATAAGATAAACTGAAATAATACACATGTTGCACAAATAAACACAGTTAAATTGTAAGTAACAAAATATCTGGAATAGAGGCGGAGGTGCAGGAGCGTGGTTTAGAGATTTAGGGGTCAATTTACTAAGCAGTGTTAGGAGACAGAATGAAAAGTGATAAGGAAGTGATAAGGTGCCAGCCAATCAGCTACCAACTGTCATCTCACAGGCTGTGTTTGAAAAATGACAGTTGGGAGCTGATTGGCTGGCACCTTATCACAGACTTATCACTTTTCACTCTGTCTCCTAACACTGCTTAGTAAATAGACCCCTCAAGGGTCTATTTATCAAGCAGTGAAATGTGTGGATAAGTAAACCAGTGGAGAAGTTGCCCATAGCAACCAATCAGCTTTCAAGTAGCATTTATCAAGTACAGTCTATAAAATAATAGGTAGAAGCTGATTGGTTGCTATGGGCAACTTCTCCACTGGTTTACTTCTCCACACATTTCACTGCTTCATAAACAGATCCCTTAGCGTTATCTGGAGGAAATTGCTTTCCCGGTTCTTCTAAAGGAAGTGTCACAGACTCTGGATGCTCCATTTACTGAGGTAGAATTGTCTTTAGCCATAAAGACTGCCCCCTCGGGTAAGAGCCAGGTTCTGATGGCTTTACGCTGTCTTAGTATAAAGATTTTATGACAGCGGTGTTCAGACGCTTGGGACTAGGCAAAGTTTTCCTACATAACATTTTAGCTTTGTATCTGCACAGATTTAGGTGAATGGGATTTTGTCTGATCAGGTATATATTACAAATGGAACGAGTCAGGGCTGTCCACTCCCGCCACTAGTTTTTGTCCTTTGCATGGCAGCTCTGGCGAGAGCGATTCCGTGTAACCAGAACATTATGCAGTAATTTCACCGGCTTGGGCACCTTCCCAATTTTAAATGATAGCAAGCCCACTGCCCTTAATATTTCTGTGTCTGCAGGGGTGGTCTCTGCTCTCAGTTCACCCTTCCCTTTTCAATGGCATCCATCTCATATTAAATATTTGGGAATTCTCCCCCCCAGGCACCTCAGAGGCATGTTCTCTCTAAACCACTCATCTAAATCCTTACGAAGTAGAGAAGTGGCTTCTGCAGCGTTTTTCTTAGTTAGGACGCATTAATATCATAAAAGTGAAAGTTCTCCCTTGGCTTTTGTACCTGCTACAAACAACCCCGATAGGACTCCCTCCCCATTTCCTTTCTGAAGTCCACACCCTAATGAGTAACTTTGTTTGGGGGGGGGGATAGGAGGCCACGGTTCAAACACAAGGTGCTTTTCAGATGGAGTGATCAAGGAAGCAAACAACTGCCTATGATATCTACGTGTTATCAGGCAATAACCTTGACCAGAATCTTAAATTGGGCACGTAGCTCGGGGGGGTTGCAATGGGTAGAATTAGAGTCCCTATCCTCTAATCTTCATTTAAGCACACTCCCTTGGTGCTCTAAAATAGTTTGCTCCTCTCACTTGACGGTGGGCCCTACACTGGAGATATGGAAATGTCTATGCACTAGAAGCGAGGTTTCCTTTGCGATATCTCCCCTTACTCCCATCCTGCACAATCCTCTTTTTACACCTGGGGTTTCGAGGAGGGTGGCTTCAAATTGGTCAGCGGCTGGGATCACGAGAGTGGGTTAACTATTTTCGGATGTTCGGCTTATGTCCTTCCAAGAACTTGTTGGTTCATTAGGGGAGCAATAGCACCAACTACTGGTCCTTCTTGGTGGATCCTCGCTATTCACTAAAAACTTGACCCCCTTTGAAATGATGTGCAATTATCAAGCTGCTCCTGTACATACGGTCTCAGGGATTTATAAAATATTGTTACATGGTAAATTACCGATCCCTTGTTTGTCGAAGCCTGGGACAGGGATTTCTTGTCTAAAGGTATTTGTGTTAACTGGGAAAAAAATGTTCAGGTTATTAATGCATGCTCTTCTAGTCTGGAGGTACTGGAGACTCAGTATAAAGTACTGACGAGATGGTATCAAAGCCCAGCAACTCTCCATAAATATTTCCCCCTGGTGTCCTTTCTCTGCTGGAGATGTCATAAAGAAACAGGTACGCTGATTCATATCTGGTGGGATTGCACTCTGTTTATTACATTTTGGCATAAAATAACCTTGGCCTCAGAGATCTTGGGTTACTCTGTTCCTCATAGGCCTGATTTTTGGTTGCTTTCCCAGACATCTATCCCAATTTCTAAGTACAAAAGATCCCTTAAACATATTAATGCTGCTACCGCAGTCCTTCCGGTCCTTTCTGGTGTCAATGATTGGACTTGTACATGGCCATGGATGATATATTTTATTCTGCTCCTGAGAAACACTCAGAGATTGTGGCCCTGTGGTTCAATTGAATTGAATTGAATTCCACTGACTCATATAAGGCCCTTATTCCAAGTTCAGAATCTCGCTATGTGCACCAGCTGCAATATCGGGCTGTGCACACTATTACGGTAAGGAATCTACACTCATTTTTCTGTGTACCTCTGTGCAAGGAATAAAAAAGCAAAGACAATGCTGCAGAATGCCTTTTTGACCATTGCGGAGGCACAATGCGAGAACTCAATCTACCTCTACAAGTGAAACAAGTATGTGTTTCTGATGAATGTGACTCCTGGTTGGCATAGCTAGCTAGATGAAATAAAGATGTAAGTGAGGACAGCAGGCTAGCTACATGAAACCATAACCTTCCCCAAATGTAGGGAAAGTACATATACAGGGATTTGTACTGTGTGTTACATACCTGAAAGAGCATTGTTCTATTCTTTTCAGAGTCTGATGGTTGTACATGACTTGGCGCACTTGCATGTCTTCGTCTTGACTGTGACTTTCCATCATAAACTTTCTTTTGAATAGTGACACTACTGCATCTAGATCTAAACTCCTGCTGGTCCTCAAAGCCAGAGTCTTCTAGAATCCGCTCTGGAAAAGTTACCCGCATACTAGAAATATTGCTCTGGCTCCCCACTTTAAATATACATGGATTGCTCCTGGAGGCAGAATTGGCATTAGTCTCAATGTCCTGTTCTTGAAATGTACTATCGGATGGAGAAACTGGGAAATCAGTCTCAGCCTCTGTGAGGTCCGAAATAGAGTCTATACTGCTCTGTTCATTCAGCAGTTTCAGACGCTGGCTTTCATACTGAGAGAATTTCTCAATGCAGTCATCAACGAGGGTAGATGGAGCATTTTTATGAGCAATTACCACCTTCCCACAGTATAAAACCTCAAACTTCTGTGAGTTATAAAAGGCATCTTCGCTATCTCTGCTGGGTTTTGAATCTTCCTTCAGTGCAACTTTGGACACCTGCCGAATGCTACTGATGACAGTAGAGACCTGAAAACACACAAACCACAAGCGTCAGGGACTAAAGGTAGAAAGGTCAGTGATGAAACAAATTATGCAACCTGTAAAACTAGAATAAAAGAATGTTTGGACGGATTAAAATTGGACAATATAACATCAAAGCTGTACATTATTGAATACTATTTAAATACAGTAAATGTAGTTATATATTACTTAGGCAATGCATGGTGTTAAGGTTCCCTAGAGGCTAGAAATGAATAAATCCGAGGCTAGAGGTTATCAATGAAAAAAAATATTACCTGCACCAAGGGTTAGCTAGAATTATCAAAGGAATAATTGTATTTATTTTAATTATTTAGCCAACCTTTCACATACTGTAGCTCCCTACCCTCTGTGGACCAACAGCTGAATATGATTATTATATTCTATTTACAAGGCGCCACAAAGCGCCCACAGCGCCGTACAAAGGGCCCAGAATTGACCAAAATAAATTAGAAATTAAGAGCCTGTCAGTAAAATCTAGGTACCAGCCGCCTATTTTAGGCACACTGGCTGTGTGAAGTTGTCCAGTCCTGGGTGTCGCTGCCTTTCCTATACGGTACGGAGCACTTAATACATCTGCATGTTGTTCTTGCTTCAACAGCATCATCTAAACACACACAAGGTCCCTTACTTGTAGTATTGCTTGTAGGAACATAGTAAGAAATGCAGTGCAATTGTTAATCAGTTATCTCCAGTTTGACCACAGTGTGGCTGTATATGTGAATAAATATGGAGGAACTGCTGCCGTCTAGGTAAATGGAGGATACACAGGAAGAAATATGGACACTAGTGTTGTAAACGTCGATGGCATAACAGGATGGTCTCCATTTATGACCATCCCTGAACAATACGACCTTCACTGTTTATGAATTTTTATTAGTTGATAACCAGGAGTTATCGTCTTTTAAACGGGCTGTGGATGGTAGACAATAATGCAGGCTGCCATCTTCGGAGCTATCAGACCATAAAAAGCTCTGTAGACAGAAGTGGCATATCCAACAACGAGATAGGAATGTAAATAAACAAATCACTCACTCTAGAACACTTAACATCATGTTACTTCACACTCTATAGCAGCTGCTCTTTTCCGTATTGAAGTCAGACAGGCCCCTGGCAATGTTCAATAAACCAGCAGTATTTCCATTGGATGTGAAGTGACGGCTGGAAACAAAGCACACTTGGTTGAGATGCAGCACATGGCAAACTAGTGCCAGCGTGTAGAAAGCAGAGCCTTTCTGTGTGCCACAGATTATTTGATAGATGTTCTATTTTAACTGTAGTTTAATTTTGTAACCTGTAAACATCTTTAACTCTCAGTACAAATTTGCATCAGCACTACAAGTGACAGCTGGCAAGGTCTACGAGACCGTAACGCACTGTCACATCCATTATAGTGACAGTCATGGGTGAGCTGCAATTTGCTTCATCTCAAATTAACCCTTGCTGGCAAATCAGCTTAAATCATATGACCTTTATGAATTACAACAGCCAGAAAACCCCTCAAAACAAAACTTCTATCTGTAAAATCATTACCATGTAATTCTCCCTAAAGCACAGGAATGAAACATAAGTAATCGGATATGGTTTTCCATCAGGGCCAAACCACTTATCAGTCTCTTCATAAGGCAAGATACAGAGACTGAAATACATCATTTCTAAATATACACAAGAAACAAATGACTATATTCCGGTGTTTGTCCGTGTCTAACACAGACAATACTCTGCTTTCCTGAAACTTACCAAACATCTCCCTAATACGGCAGTGTGTAATAGAGTCGGGACATGCATTCAACTTATTACTATTAATTATTACTATTATTATCATACCAGGGTAAACATACTATACTTATAGCCAGGAACACAGAGTGTGCTGCTAACTATAGGATATCTGCCAGGACCTTGTGTACATACCAGTCTTATGCCAAATGTCCTTCATTTCACAGTCTGCAAACATAACCATGGCCTAGTAGGCAGATTACTTCAAATCAAGGGCCCATTTACAGAATAACAATGTGAAGCAATAACAATTTCTCAGGGCTGTGATATTTCCAAATAGTATTCTAAAACCGTCGAATTGCTTTACAAGAAGTACACAGCAATGGGCACATGCTAACAGTCATGCATCTTAAAACAGAATGCAAGCAGCAGTTATTCTATGACAATACAATAAAAGCGAACCATATAATAAACCTATGGCAATGCAGGAGAAAATAATAACAGGGATTGGCAACAGTAAGCCCAAGGGCACACCTGCACTAGCAGCCCCAAATCGATTGCCGCCAAACTATGAACTGAAGCAGAGAATAATACTGGAAAGGCCTCCTGTGCACAACATAGAGATGTCATGCAGCTTACCAGGGGAAGGTGTGCAACAGGCTCTCTCTCCCGCCTTTATCTATCAGGATGGAACTGTAAAGGCAGGTAAAGTGGGGGAAGAGTGAAAGGCCAGTGGGGTCTGTCCTGGGGGAGGGTGTTTGACTAGTGAGCATGTAGGAAATTCTGATGGTTATGGGAGTCAGATGGGCATGTGGGGAGGTCTGAGAGGTATTTTGGGATGTGTGGAGGGCATTGGTGTGAGGGCACTTGAGGCTATTTTGGAGCAAGTGAGAACTGTGCCACCATAGTTTTCCGGCTTTTTTAATTAATTCTTTAAATTAAAGGGTAATGTGCAGCCCACTTACAAGTTGGAAGACTCACAGGCGGCCCCTGAAGAATATAATGTTTTGGGCATAATAAATTTTAATAATATTACTGAACCCCAACATATAAACAATAAAAGGTTAAATACATTGCTTTTAAACAGAGCTGTGCTGTATGGTCAGGTTAATGCTAACGAAAGTATTTAGCTCCATTGCTAACAGCTGTAGCTATTCTCACAACATAGGACTATGATGTAAAAACCTGATATTTGCCGTCTTATTAGCTCCTTAGTTATCATTGGTCCGTACCCAAAGTGTCGATTTAACAATACACACAGCACATTTCTGCACAACTAGCCAGCCATTACATCAAACAATAGTGATTTGTTATAACATTGCATGTGTACACTCTTTTATTATTCATTTAATTACTTGCTCTCTTCTTTGTGTTTTTATTTCTCAAATTGGTCAAGTACACTACAGTATATAGACTCAGAAGCTCAGACTGTCATCATGTCAGGTGAAGGCAGAGCCGGACGCTCTGACCACAGCGCTCGCTCTGAATCAGGGCCCTCCTCCCTCAACTTGGAGCGACCTCATAGACGTTCGCATAGCTGTGGGTTACCACCCACAGCTATAGCGAGCGTCCATGATGATGGTCGCGATGGTCAAGACCATCGCGAACATCGGGCTTGCGACAAGACCCTGCTGTAGGGTCTCGGTGACCGCAAGCCCTGGAGTTTTTTTTTTCTCTATCAGAGCCAAAATCACTCCCACTGACATCACTACTGATGTCAGTGGGGCCGGACTCAGACGGTAGACGTTTCCATGGGAACGCCTCCATCAGGCAGCCACGCCCCCGGCACGCCCGCCAAAGGGGGCGTGCTGTCACTCACCATCGACAGCACGCCCCCTTTGGTGCGTTGGCCGTCGTTATTCGGGTCTCGCGCATGCGCACGACGGAGCTCCCTCCGTCGCGCACATGCGCAATTCGGCACCATCGACTTGCTTGCGAGCGTCCTGCGCTTGTGAGCGGGTCTGAATGACCCCCAGCGATAGGGGGAAGCCCTCACAGTGCAGACAGAGCTAAGAGGGACATACTAAAGCCTCTCTGCTCACAACATCATGTGCCATTTGACATTAGCAACCATGGTAGACACATGACAATGCAGATACTTAAATAATAAATAGCAACCCAAATAACAAAAAAACAATAAACAAGGAAAATTGTAAATAAAATTATTTTTATAGCCTGCCCTTTTGGTTTAGTACCTAGTAAGAAGTCATTAAAAAAAAAAATTATATTTATATTATAATATATATATATATATATTCGAAGCCAGATGGTTGGCTGATACCTAAATTGTAAAATTAATATCTGAGGACGCCATGTTTGCGTTGTCTGCACGACGCCATCTGGCGTAGTCAGTATACTATTATTGTGCACGGTGCTATTTTAACGTTGTGTACATCTGCCGTGTTACTGCACACTGTTAAAGTCTTTACATAATTATGAATACACTCATGTTTAAAGACTTTATATATTCAGTACTGACAGACAAGTCTTGTGGACATGTCTGGGACTAGTAATTGGAATACAGAAAGATACTGTGAGTGTATAACACAGACACTGATATGCTCATAGGGAGTGTTCTGAATGTGGATTTAGAAACAATTGTCAGACGTTTAGCTATCGTTAGCAATTGTAGGCCTTGTGTCCCATGCTGATGTGATTAAGAAGAACTGACAATTGTATTCTGAATAAACATAGGAAAGTCTTTTGTTAAAGTTATCAGACTTCTTGCCAAAGCTTGCTCCACCTGTGAACGGAACAAACACCACTGTCTGTAACTTTTTTAGTTCAGACAAAAGTAATATCCACAATGCGTGCACACATAAATATATTATATATATATATATATATATATATATCGTATATACTAGAGTATAAGCCGAGTTTTTCAGCACATTTTTTGTGCTGAAAAAGCCCCCCCTCAGCTTATACTCGAGTGATGCTCCAGGACCAGGGCCGGTTCTCCCGTTACGCAGCTGAGTAGGGCGCCACATATTGGAGGGCGCCTCTCTCAGCTGCGTACCATGCGGGCCGCGGTGCAGACTGTGTCTCTGTGACACAGCTGCACCACGTGTGTAGCGCTGACCGGACGGAGTTCGGTCAGCACTACACAGTGCCAAACACACAGCCGCCGGCAACAGCAGCTGTATTTTTGTTATAATTAGCAGCCGATGAGAGTGTCAGACTCTCATTGGCTGCTGCTGCTGCTCCCACTGTGGGAGCCATTTTCCGGCTCCCGCAGTGGGTAATGGGAGCCGGAAGTGGGTACTGCAAAGCGGGCGGTGGAGCTGGTAGCAGCTTCGGGACCAGGAGCGGGGTTTCAGGTAAGTGGTTTTCTTTTTTTTAATTACCGGTATGTCTCTCTCTACTGGGGGGGGCTACTACTGGGGGCACTACCAGGGGGGATATTACTACTGGGGGCACTACCAGGGGGGGTTACTACTGGGGGCACTACCAGGGGGGGATTACTACTGGGGGCACTACCAAGGGGGGATATTACTACTGGGGGCACTACCAAGGGGGGATATTACTACTGGGGGCACTACCAGGGGGGAATATTACTACTGGGGGCACTACCAGGGGGGGATATTACTACCAGTAGCTGCTGCATTTCCCACCCTAGGCTTATACTCGAGTCAATAAGTTTTCACAGTTTTTTGTGGTAAAATTAGGTACCTCGGCTTATATTCGGGTCGACTTATACTCGAGTATATATATATATATATATATTTTACACACACACACACATATATATATATATATATATATATATATATATACACACACACCGTTGAAATTGTAAATTGAAAACACACACAGCGCATGTTTTGCGCTGTACACAGCCCCTGCCCTGCACACGGCGCACCTTTTACTCTGCATGTAGACACACAATGCATACTTGCATATAATCATAAGTATACACGCACTCATAAAAGGTTCCTGCACATTATGGTTTATATTAAAGTTATTAATTATGTATGTATTTGATATCTAAGGTTTAGTACATGATAAGCAGACCATGTTTGGTACCATTCTAAACCACTGTCTATTTGCAGATCTCTGGTTCCATCGGCAAGGAGATCGCAACATGCGTCTGCAAGTTATGGATTACAGAGCATTAGGTGTTAGAATGTACTTTGTATGTAGTGTATATTGATTAGTTAAAACGCACACAAAGAGCCATTTGAGGGTTGAACTACCATTGTACAAACTGACCTATGACAGAAGAACCAAGAACCATATTTTTTATCGACTGGACCTTGTTTATGTATAATATTTTGCGTTAATTGTACTTAGATCACAGTGTGTAACTAAATGCCTTTTATGTGAATAATAACTTTTTATGCTTTGGAACCACACTCAAAGTCTGGAAAGCAATTATTTCTTGTGCGACTTACAACGCTAAATAGCGACATTTAGGTACATAGATAATTAGGTATTCATAATATATATAAAAAAATTTGTATTATTATTTTATTATTTTCATTAGTCTGTTTGCTTGTTTGGTTGTCCAGCTATGCATTCGGACACCCCTGCACCGGTTGGAATGAAACCAGCACGAGGTGGTCCAGTTGGATCATGGCCAGGTTTTATGGTACCGGTCGGACCTCCCGTTGGTGTACGCTGGGCAGAACTTTGACCAGAGGATCCTGTTCTGAGCCTTCCACTGGATGGATTTGGATGAAAACTTCACAGGGGTGGCAATTGGTCTGGGATGCCTAATGGAGTGGTTGGGGCCCGGTCGGACCTCACGGGGGAATGCATCGGGCAGAACTCTGACCCAGGGAGCTTGTACGGATCCGGGGGTGCCTGTTCTGAGCCTTCCACTGGATGGATTTGGACGAAAAATTCCCATAGTGGTGGTAATTGGTGGTGGGATGCCTAATTATCCTGTTGCAAAATACTCTTCTGCCCTCTGCCATCACTGTGCTGGACACCACTTAAAAAAATTGAATCTTGAACCACATTCAGCTTGGGTCAGTCCTATAACAGAGCATTTATGCAGCAGAGGGACAGGGATTAAAGAATTATATTAACAGCTTCCAATGTATACTTCACAGCACACAACTGTGTAATCACAGTAAACTGGTTGAGAGAAGATAGATCCCCTTCAGTAGGTGTACCCTGACGTCATCAGATACTATCAGTTACTATCCACGTGGACATAGAGTGGGAATAGTAACCTGTGATAAGCAAAGCGAGCCATCATTCCCAAAGTGTGGCGAGCAAAGCGATTCTGCAAGGGTACAAATTTCTACTACTGGTGGCCAGATATTACAGTGGACACAAAATAACGGCGCTGTCAGGGCATGGAACCACACACTGCCCTCACTCCACGTCACGTCCGGTACATCACTGAAGGGGATCTATATACAACCGAGTGTTCTGTATATAATACAATACAGTGTTCCGTATGTACAGCAAAATATAAAAGGCAAGGTTCTCAAAGTAAACTAAACTGTAAAAATGTGTAAAAAGAGGAGCGCTACCAGTGTCAAATAATAGAGACAAGACCGGCTTTTCTGAACTTCCCCACCCACAAAATTCCCGCACTGTATGGCAGGGAGGGTGGGGTAGGAAGAGCAAAGTGCCCAAATACAATAGGCAGCGACAGTGAATGACAATTTGGTAAGTATGTTGGAATTTTACCATGGCTATTTACAATATTAGACTAAACAGGATAAAGTCTTTCCCTAACAAAGTGTGGATATATAATGGGATCCTGTAGGCACATAACATAACCCTGACCACATCCACTAGCCATGCCTCTTTTACAAGCGACATTCCAGTCTCGCTGCTCCTGTCACAGAGCAAACGACAGCGGCTAGGCAGCACCATCCCCTCCTAGGAGAAATAATGCTACTTGCTGTAGGGAAACCTACTTCTACATTGTTATATTTACTTTTACCCACTTCATTAAACTCATGAGTTGAAATTTCACACTGATTCAGTTCTTACTGAAAGAGGAAAAAGACAGTCACAATTACACACTTTTAGTGCCACCAATGCCCACAGGCCGTATCTGCCCAGTGCTAAATCCTATCTGAAAAAATGCTAAGACCAGAACAACAATGTGATAAGAACAACAAAATGAGGTAAACAATTATGTAATATAGCCCAAAACAAAAACACATTAACAAAGAAATACAATTGCAAAGTGTCGCAATTACACATTCCAATGTAAGGTAAACTATGCACACAATTATCTTTCTCATTCTTCTATGTAGCTCTAAAGATACATCAATGGCAGACTTGTAGGCGCTACCATAAAGCTCTGTACTAGGAATGAGTAACCATGCTGTTCTAGGAAATTGTCCTTCAAAAATAGCAAGGACACGCAGTGTGCATATCATGAGGATCACAAAGCATGTTATTAAGTGCAAGAAGAGAACTCAACTAATGGTTAGTAGGCCCGTGTAATCTGCACAACACTACCAGGACACAGTGTTGCTGATATCCATGTATCAGCTCCCCTGTTTGTAAAGTACATTAAATTTAATGAATGAGTCTTGTTGAGTTCCTACAGTAGTAGAAAAGCTTTTCGCCATCCGTAAACAGAAGACAAGACAATCAAATTCTCTTTTTAAGCAAGTGTGAAAAATGTATTTATATTTTCAGGATTAGCTTTAATTTTCAAAAAAGTTTTCTCAAAATAGAAGTTATTGCAAATACATTTGTATATATACACAGTGAACAGAAAATATGTATTAAAGTCATATTCTTTAATAGTTAAAACCAGTCTATATATAGGGTCCTTTTTAGTTGTACATTTCCTATGCTAAAATAAATACGATTAGAACTGTAGTGGAGTGACCCTGGGTCTACACCACTGCGGAAGTAGTATGCTAAACCCCTCTAGGTACCAGTTCTAAGCGAAGCCATACTGATTGCCGTCAATGTTCCATGTACATCTTCACTTTCTTGATCTACATACTTCATAATATTTCTATTTGGGAAATCAGGTCAAAGTCATCCATTCAAACCATGCCTTACGCTGGGTACTCTCTATGCGATTGTGTAACCAGCCAACAGGACAAAGCAATGAAACGATACATTGCACCATCCGTACACACTGCACGATGCGGCGTACAACGGCACAATGTGTCATTCCATGCTGCATTTAGTAGCACGGCGTTATTGACTGAATCGTCCCATCTGATGTGCAGCACTGCAAATGGGACGATGTGATGAACGACCTATGGGCACGTGCGATCGTGTCTACAGACTATGCGATCTGCACAATATATCGTTCCGATCAGTATCGGAACGATAAATTGTACAACGAATCCCATAGTGTTTCCCCAGCTTAAATCTGCCCATTCCATGGGAGGCAGTGTCCTGATTTCACTTCCTCTATTGCTCTCCAAAAACAGTGTAAAAAAAATGGGACCATCAGGAGGTAAGGATCTACATTTTGCTATGCAAGGGCACCATGGAACTGCAGTAAGAATACTTTGTCAAAAGAGTCTTGTGTGGCTGTAATACAGCAAACATTTGCTTACTTATGAGATCTATGGAGACAGAGGCATTACACAGTCTTGACATGGTGTTACCCTATACTCGGCAAATGACCAGCAATATTGGAAAAGGCAGTACATGCACATTTTACCACGACCCTTCACCAACAGCGCTAAGCTACTGGCAAAGGAATGAAAACCCTTGCAGGGGTGTAAGATTTTAGCTGGGGTTCTGGAAGAAGTCCCAGATTCTTAAACTACGTCACTAATGAAATCTGTATTACCACTATAAGTGGTGAGACACATTTGTAGTTAACACTGCTTGAATCCTGATTAGATAATCGTTACAGGAAAGTTCAGCCTTAAGATGCGTATCCATTTGACGACTGTGAAACGAGTGCACGATGACAACATTGTTATCGTGCAGTCGTTTCACAGTCTGTGATGCGCCTACACTGAACGAGCAGTCATTCAGTGTAGACACATCAATCATCCCCTAACATGCTCAACCTGACATTATCGTAAGGTTGACCAGGATGTTCGGGTGATGATAGATGTCTAAAACGACAGTAAACTGCCCGATTTGCAAACGATTAACAAGCGATTGAACGATAACGATGTAGTTATCGTTCTAATCGCCCTGTTTAAATCGCATAGTGGATATGCACCTTTAAAAAAGGCATTTTATATATATCCTTAATGAAAGATTGGAGGAGCACATCAAATAAGGCTCACGTGTGAGAGCGAAACTACTGCACAAGGGCTAGTATAAATAAGTTTCAGGTACTATGGTTTACATACTGTTTTAGCTAATATCAGCCGTGTGGGGACAACTGTAATGTTTATGCTAATCTGAGGATATTTTAATCACATAAATCAGTGATATTTACAAATGTTATTGGTTAGACTTTGTTAGGGAAAATGTTCACATGCTCTGTAGTTCTGATCAACAATCCAACAGATGACAAACACTCTAATGCTTATAAACTTTGTTCACATGCCCTCAATTTAACCACAACATTCACAGATAAAAAAAAAGTATTTGTCTTGGTAACAAGATCTGCAGTTAACCAACACACACACACACACACACATATTTTAAATAGTCAACTTCCGCTCATTCCAGTAATCACGACCGGGCTACAAAAGTGCTGGGCCAGTTCACTGTAACAGATTGAGTCTGCATTACAAAGATAGGAAACAAATGAGAAACATTTTCATTAATATGTAAATGAATGTAAATGAATATAATATGAGTTTATTATAACAATTAAAATAAAGAGAGCACACTGCAAAGTTGCATTGTTATATCTATACTTATAGTGCTGCTGCTAACATGCCTCAAATCGTTATGAATAAATGTAAGAAACTATTGAAATAAAAAGGAATTTCATGTGAAGCCCATTGTTACCAGGAGAGCAGATAACTGTACCTGATGGCCTCCCTCAGCTGCCAGGCCCTGTGTACCTGCCTCCCTTGCAGCTCTGGGCCCTGCTTCACTTTGCCATATAGTCAGTGGTCGAATTGGGAATTCTGAAGTGGGGGTATGGAAAATGCAAGGTTGTAGTGGGCGTGCCCACAGAGGGGCGTGTCCACAAGACACACCCCTTTTATTCAATATAGTGCACCACACTCTAGTATCCCTTAAACACATTATGTCATTCAGTAATAGTACCCCTTATACATTATGCGCATTGAATTCCCCTTATAGGATTCACATTAAAAAAAAAAAACCACACACACACACACATTAAAAGAAAAAAAAATAAACAAAAACATAGAACATAAAAAATAAAACACATAGGCTTCACATGAAAAAAAAAAAAAACACACACACACAATCGATAAGAAAAAAAAACACATACTCACAAATAGGCCCCCACAGGTCACAAACACACTCACATATAGGCCACCCCACAGGAATAACACACTCACATATAGCCCCCCCACAGAATAAACACACTCACATATTAGGACCCACCACAGGAAAAACGCACTCACGTATAGGCCCCCCCACAGGAAAAAACACTCACATATAGGCCCCCCCACAGGAATAACACACTCACATATAGCCCCCCCACAGAATAAACACACTCACATATTAGGACCCACCACAGGAAAAATGCACTCACGTATAGGCCCCCCCACAGGAAAAACACACTCCCATATAGGCCCCCCCACAGAAAAAACACACTCACATATAGGGCCCGCCACAGGAAAAACACTCACATAATACGTAATACTCAAAAGGTGCTTCGATAAACAGTCAGTAGAGCTGAGGAAACGGTTGATGCTAGATCCTATGTGCAGAAAGAACCTCTGTGACGCATCAACCACGTGACCACTGCAGGAGGGCTGGACCGCTCCTACATTACCATCCACGAGGGCATAGAGGGGGAATTAATATTTGTGGCGACCGTAGCGAGCCACCGTGCCCAAAGCTAGTCATAACCCTGAGGAAACCTGCTCCAGGTAGGCAGGCTGTATGCTAAGATGGTTTCTGTGGGTGGTGGTTCTGTGAGTTAGAGAGGGATCCAAAGGCGGTGTAAGACAGTCACAAAAGGAGTGGAGATGAGAATTGGAGAAGGGAGCAGAGTCCCGACCATAGATAACCCAGTTGCAAACTCGGGGGAGCCAGAAGCAGCAGCAAAGTGATGAGCAGGGGAGGTTAGGCACAGAGGGAGTGAAGATGTGGTCGGGAGGAGGACTTCCATCCAGCGGCAACCCGCACCCACACAGGGGTCAGGAGCAGGGGGGGGGAAATGGGGAGATGAGGAGGGGAGTGGGGGCAGTGTCCGCATTTCCGACCATTGCTAATCTACAGCTCCGCGGCAGTTGAGCAGCAGTCAATTGATGAGGAAGGGAGGGGACAGACAGAGGGTGTGCTGATGACGAGGGAAGGAGTGGGGACCGGAGATCCATCCAGCCGCAGCAGCAGCAACCCAGGAGCAACAGTAGCAGTAGTCAAGGGCCATCCAGCCTCCAGAATTTACAGTGGGACACAGCCTTATACAGGATTGCGGCACTGCAAGGGCTCCAGAGTGTGTGGCTGTGTGAGTCACACATGCAGCGTTAAATCCTCTCACCCACTGTACAGACACTTCTGGGTCAGTGCAAATGCTCTGACACAGTAATGCATTTCAAGCCTGTGGTGAGAGCACGATATTTGGTTATTTGAAATTAAGCCCAATATGCATCTCCTTTTGCCAATGGCAATGATGTACTGAATGTACTGTATACTGTTTAACATGTATTATTGATGTTTGGTTTGAACAGTTCTTCAATTACACCAGGTTGGTTCCTTAGGGACCACTAGGTTCTCCAACATGTTCACTAAACTGCAGGTTTATCAGAGCACCCAGCTGACCAGTGGCACATTGATAAGTGCAGACTTTCATGAATAAGACTATAAAGGCTTAATATGGTAAAGTAAGTGCTTACTGTTTCACAATGAAATCACCTACTGTAGACTAACTATAGCAGGAAAACAGTCAGTCCTTCCAATAAGTAAGTTCCAATTTATCTAAACCAGCCTGCTAAAGCCACATCACCCAGGGAAACAGTGGCATAGGCAAGCGTGGCTACATCATGCTGTGGGGAGTGACTGCATCATAGTGAGCATGTCCATGCCTACCAGAGTCATTTAATTGCTGCACGCAGTGGAGACGGGATGTAGTCAGGATCCCAGAGATGACCATCCTGACTGTCACAATACCGGCAGCAGAATCCTGACGGTCAAAATACTGACGAATCCAGATGGCGAGTATTAGGGTTAGGCACTAGGGGAAGGGCTGCGTAGGGGACAACTAGGGTTAGCCTGTTGTAGGGGGTAGTAAGGTTTAGCCTGCCAAAGGGGATGATTAGGGTCAGAACACTCACTAAAATTAGCTACGAATTTGAAAAGTGGAACTCCGCTGCCAGTATTGTGACCGTTGAGATGGTCGCCGCCGGGATATTGTACCCAACCCGTGCAGACAGCTTCTTCCAGCTGGGCCTGCTTCCCACTCTTAATCCGGCTCTGGAAACACCACTCACATGCAGAGTCACATTCACAGCAGGCTCTCCCAAGATCTCAAACGTGTACAGGGTCACACTCACGGCAGGTTCTCACACATGTACACTCACAGCAAGCCCTCCCATGTACAGGGTCATACTCACAGCAATCTCTCACACATGTACACTCACAGCAGACCCTGACACAGGTACAGGGGTCACACTCACAGCAATCTCTCACACATGTACACTCACAGCAAGCCCTGACACAGGTACAGGGTCACACTCACAGCAATCTCTCACACATGTACACTCACAGCAAGCCCTGACACAGGTACAGGGTCACACTCACAGCAATCTCTCACACATGTACACTCACAGCAAGCCCTGACACAGGTACAGGGTCACACTCACAGTAGGCCCTGACACAGGTACAGGGGTCACACTCACAGCAGGCCCTGACACAGGTACTGGGGTCACACTCACAGCAGGCCCTGACACAGGTACAGGGGTCACACTCACAGCAGACCCTGACACAGGTACAGGGGTCACACTCACAGCAGGCCCTGACACAGGTACAGGGGTCACACTCACAGCAATCTCTCACACATGTACACTCACAGCAAGCCCCGACACAGGTACAGGGTCACACTCACAGCAGGCCCTGACACAGGTACAGGGGTCACACTCACAGCAGGCCCTGACACAGGTACTGGGGTCACACTCACAGCAGGCCCTGACACAGGTACAGGGGTCACACTCACAGCAGGCCCTGACACAGGTACAGGGGTCACACTCACAGCAGGCCCTGACACAGGTACAGGGGTCACACTCACAGCAAGCCCTGACACAGGTACAGGGGTCACACTCACAGCAATCTCTCACACATGTACACTCACAGCAAGCCCCGACACAGGTACAGGGTCACACTCACAGCAGGCCCTGACACAGGTACAGGGGTCACACTCACAGCAGGCCCTGATACAGGTACAGGGTCACACTCACAGCAGGCCCTGACATAGGTACAGGGTCACACTCACAGCAGGCCCTGACACAGGTACAGGGTCACACAGCAGGCCCTGACACAGGTACAGGGGTCACACTCATAGCAGGCCCTGACATACATACAGGGTCACACTCACAGCAGGCCCTGACACAGGTACAGGGGTCACACTTAATCCGGCTCTGGAAACACCACTCACATGCAGAGTCACATTCACAGCAGGCTCTCCCAAGATCTCAAACGTGTACAGGGTCACACTCACGGCAGGTTCTCACACATGTACACTCACAGCAAGCCCTCCCATGTACAGGGTCATACTCACAGCAATCTCTCACACATGTACACTCACAGCAGACCCTGACACAGGTACAGGGGTCACACTCACAGCAATCTCTCACACATGTACACTCACAGCAAGCCCTGACACAGGTACAGGGTCACACTCACAGCAATCTCTCACACATGTACACTCACAGCAAGCCCTGACACAGGTACAGGGTCACACTCACAGTAGGCCCTGACACAGGTACAGGGGTCACACTCACAGCAGGCCCTGACACAGGTACTGGGGTCACACTCACAGCAGGCCCTGACACAGGTACAGGGGTCACACTCACAGCAGACCCTGACACAGGTACAGGGGTCACACTCACAGCAGACCCTGACACAGGTACAGGGGTCACACTCACAGCAAGCCCCGACACAGGTACAGGGTCACACTCACAGCAGGCCCTGACACAGGTACTGGGGTCACACTCACAGCAGGCCCTGACACAGGTACAGGGGTCACACTCACAGCAGGCCCTGACACAGGTACAGGGGTCACACTCACAGCAGGCCCTGACACAGGTACAGGGGTCACACTCACAGCAGGCCCTGACACAGGTACAGGGGTCACACTCACAGCAGGCCCTGACACAGGTACAGGGGTCACACTCACAGCAGGCCCTGACACAGGTACAGGGGTCACACTCACAGCAGGCCCTGACACAGGTACAGGGGTCACACTCACAGCAAGCCCTGACACAGGTACAGGGGTCACACTCACAGCAATCTCTCACACATGTACACTCACAGCAAGCCCCGACACAGGTACAGGGTCACACTCACAGCAGGCCCTGACACAGGTACAGGGGTCACACTCACAGCAGGCCCTGACACAGGTACAGGGGTCACACTCATAGCAGGCCCTGACACAGGTACAGGGTCACACTCACAGCAGGCCCTGACACAGGTACAGGGTCACACTCACAGCAGGCCCTGACACAGGTACAGGGGTCACACTCATAGCAGGCCCTGACACAGGTACAGGGGTCACACTCATAGCAGGCCCTGACATACATACAGGGTCACACTCACAGCAGGCCCTGACACAGGTACAGGGGTCACACTCACAGCAGGCCCTGACACAGGTACAGGGGTCACACTCACAGCAGGCCCTGACATTCATACAGGGTCACACTCACAGCAGGCCCTGACACAGGTACAGCAGGCCCTGACATACACGTACAGGGTCACACTAACAGCAGGCCCTGACACAGGTACAGGGTCACACTCACAGCAGGCCCTGACACAGGTACAGAGTCACACTCACATCAGGCCCTGACGTACGTACAGGGCCACACTTACAGCATGTCCAACCTGACAATATCGTCAGGTTGGACAGGAAGTTCGGATGATGTATGGAAACTACAAACGGGAGCGCGAATTTGTAGTTTTCGTTCATCGTTATACCTCACAAACTGAATGATATTTTGACAGATTTGTCGTTAACGACAAATTGTTCCATGTGTACACACCATTAGGCATATTTGGATCCGGAATTGTTATTTATCAAGGATTTGCTGAACTGGTATACAAGACATAGTATCTCAGAGACTGGCTGGACTGGTACAGACTTTTCCCAATTTTGAGCGCTCCTTCACATCTCCTTTTATTGTTAAACTTCTCCACTCATCCACTTCTCCAGTCCCATAGAAGAACACATTTCCCCCTACCTTGCTGGCAGGGAAGTAGAGAGTGATACTCAGCGGATGGATCATCTCTCCAGAGTAACAATAGCCCATAGAACAGGGTTGTTTAGTAGGCACTTTGTGCGGTGAACCCCCTTATGATGTACAAATATAAAACAAACGCAAGATCCAATAATATATAAAAATTATTACAAAACTGCAATTGTCAGGAGTTTATACAGTATTGTAAAGAGTTTCTGTAGATTATAGAGTTATCCTATTTGCCAGCCCCTTGAAGTCAGTGCACGTGGCTGTCCATTATGGTGGTCCATGATAATGTGCCTAGCAAACACAGCCATATAACAACTTCAGCATTATGTCTAAGTCAATTGGTTCAAAATGAAAACACAGAGCACCTAATGGACATGAAGTAATTACATTTATTCCATCTTCATACTGACAATGACATAAGCGCAGGCAATTAGGGCAGAAGGAACATCTGCCTCCTAACAGCTATGTCCTAACAAAATGGAATGGACAGTAAATCTGTGAGGACTTTAACCCTATCTTGTGTACTAAAATATCCTATAGCACAAATGCTGACCGGTGTTTAGAAGCGTAAAGCGCTTTAGGTTTGCTTTATTCATTCAGACAGCGTTCTACCTTACACAAGCACCAAAATGTAAGTTTTCCCACCACACTAGTCTATAACAATCTTAGTAATGTATACGCATTTATTTAGGACCAATAGTAAGCTGGTTATACTTTTAACAAGTAAATTGGGGAATATGAGGGTGGTAGGTTTATGAAAACCTCTAAAATGGAAGTGCTGACAAAACAACCAATCAGGTTCTAGCGGTCATCTTCTGAAATGTCTTCGCTAAATAATAGGTAACATTTTTTTTTTTTTTTTTAAATACATTTTAGTAAATCTACTCCTTGGATAATTTATTCCCTACAGAAGTTATCTGCTTGCTTGCTTATATACTCATCTTGGAACTTAAATTATTACAAACTGTGTTGTAGTAAAATTCACATTTTTCTTCCGTAGGCAGGCACTGAAAAAACACAGGTAGTTATTAGTAACATGTCAGAGACAAAAATACATCCTGTCCTAGTAGCAGCATACCTTTTTAAAAGGTTAACAAATCTATCATGGAACTAAATTTATACACCACGGACAATCACATTGTGCTGCCACTCCGTAAATGGAAGAGTTTACCAATAGCCCATATTCCTGCCTTGCCAACCAATCAGCTCCTGTCAGTTTACTGGCTGTGTTTGTAAAAATGACAGTTAGGAGCTGATTAGATGGTACTTTATCTCCATCCACTTTATCTACACACGATCAGATTTTCTGTCAGATCCGAACGATAACGATCTTAAAAATCGTTCAATCGTTCCTATTTGAAAGAAAATCTGACATGTGAGCCTGTAATGATGATCGATGTGCGTTCCAGCTTGTCAGATAACGATATCTGACATTTGATGTGTTTGTAGTCAGATTTGGAAGATTCCATTCATTTTAATACAGTCTAAAATCATTCAAATCGCTGGTAAAATCGTTCTTCGTTCATCTGACAGTGTGTATGCACCATTAGGCTTAGTACACAGACCCCTCAATTAGAAATGACAATTTGAGGGACTCGCGGTTATGACATGCATTTTTTCTACAAAATCAGCCTAGTAGGAGCGCATGAAAAAGTGGGGAAATCTTCCTGGAGCTGACAAAAAGGGGCAACTAAGATAGCAGGACAGTTTAAAAGGCCGTAGGGGTCATAAGTAAATTATTGGAGGTTCTTAAATGGTATAAAATGGTTAATCTTACATTTTTTTTCATTAAAGGTGGAAATGTATAGCCAGTAGTGCCAGCAGTGCCCCGATTAGTGTACATATCACATCCACATACAGGGAGAAAGTGGTAGAGAAAAAAAGAAAATATGTCCCCTGCTCCCTGATTGAGAGGTTTCCGCAGTGTATATAGAAGTGACCCTGCATACACCAGGTCACTTCATACTGCTGACTGCCCGCTACCCCTACCCTCCCATGACCGTCTCGCTCTGCCCCCACCGCAGTGTCATATGTATAATATAATTATATATATATATACACACACACACACACTCACATATATATATATATATATATATATATATATATATATTATTGTGTGTTCTGCGGTCATATATAAAAATAAAACAATAGTAGATATGTATAATAAATATATTGGGATATATGTATGTAATTGCGAGTTTATTCGTATGTGTATATGGGTATTGTGCACATTGTGGGTTCCCTGCATACACCAATAAAAATATATATATATACACATATATATATATATATATATATACATACATATACACACACACATACATACACACATACACACACACATATACAGTCAGATGCATAAATATTGGGACATTGACAGAATTTTCATATTTTGGCCTCTATTCACCACCACAATGGCTTTGAAATGAAACAAACAAGATGTGCTTTAAATGCAGACTTTCAGATTTAATTTGAGGGTAATTACATCCAAATCAGGTGAACGGTGTAGGAATTACAACTGTTTCTATATGTGCCTCCCACTTTTTAAGGGGCCAAAAGTAATGGGACAGACTAAACAATACTAAATTTCACTTTTTAATACTTTGTTGCAAATCCTTTGCAGGCAATTACAGCCTGAAGTCTGGAACGCATAGACATCACCAGACGCTGGGTTTCATTCCTGGTGATGCTCTGCCAGGCCTCTACTGCAAATGTCTTCAGTTCCTGCTTGTTCTTGGGGCATTTTCCCTTCAGTTTTGTCTTCATCAAGTGAAATGCATGCATGCTCAATCGGATTCAGGTCAGGGGATTGACTTGGCCATTGCATAACATTCCACTTTTTAGCCTTAAAAAGCTCTTTGGTTGCTTTTGCAGTATGCTTCGGGTCATTGTCCATCTGCACTGTGAAGCACTGTCCAATGAGTTCTGAAGCATTTGACTGAATATGAGCATATAATATTGCCCGAAACACTTCAGAATTCATTCTGCTGCTTTTGTCAGCAGTCACATCATCAATAAATACAAGGGAACCAGTTCCATTGGCAGCCATACATGCCCACACCATGACACAACCACCACCATGCTTCACTGATGAGGTGGTATGTTTTGGATCATGAGCAGTTCCTTTCCTGCTCCATACTCTTCTCTTCCCATCACTCTGGTACAAGTTGATCTTTGTCTCATCTATCCATAGGATGTTGTTCCAGAACTCAAATGGCATTTTTAGATGTTGTTTGGCAAACTCTAATCTGGTCTTCCTGCCATTATGGTGGTGAATAGAGGCCAAAATATGAAAATTCTTTCAATGTCCCAATATTTAAGCACCTGACATATATATATATATATATATATATACACATACATACACACAGTCAGGTCCATAAGTAGTGGGACATTGACAGAATTTTCATATTTTGGCATCTAGTCACAACCACAATGGTTTTGAAATGAAACAAACAAGATGTGCTTTAACTGCAGACTTTCAGATTTAATTTGAGGGTAATTACATCCAAATCGGGTGAACGGTGTAGGAATTACAACAGTTCCAATATGTGCCTCCCACTTTTTAAGGGGCCAAAAGTAATGGGACTATCAACTCAAAAGCTATTTCATGGACAGGTGTGGGCTATTCCCTCATTATTTCATTATCAATTAAGCAGGTAAAAGGTCTGGAGTTGATTCTAGGTGTGACATTTGCATTTGGAATCAGTTGCCGTCGACTCTCAATATGAGATCCAAAGAGCTGTCACTATCAGTGAAGCAAGCCATCATTAGGCTGAAAAATGAAAACAAACCCATCAGAGAGATAGAAAAAACATTAGGTGTGGCCAAATCAACTGTTTGGAACATTCTTAAAAAGAAAGAATGCACCGGAGAGCTCAGCAACACCAAAAGACCCGGAAGACCACGGAAAACAACTGTGGTGGATGACAAAAGAATTATTTCCCTGGCGAAGAAAAACCCCTTCACAACAGTTGGCCAAATCAAGAACACTCTCCAGGAGGTAGATGTATATGTGTCAAAGTCAACAATCAAGAGAAGACTTCACAAGAGTGAATAGAGGGTTCACCACAAGATGCAAACCATTGGTGAGCCACAAAAACAGGAAGACCAGATTAAAGTTTGCCAAACAACATCTAAAAAAGCCATTACAGTTCTGGAACAACATCCTATTGACAGATGAGACAAAGATCAACTTGTACCAGAGTGATGGGAAGAGAAGAGAAGGAAAGGAACTGCTCATGATCCAAAACATACCACCTCATCAGTGAAGCATGGTGGTGGTTGTGTCATGGCGTGGGCATGTATGGCTGCCAATGGAACTGGTTCCCTTGTATTTATTGATGATGTGACTGCTGATAAAAGCAGCAGAAAGAATTCTGAAGTGTTTCGGGCAATATTATATGCTCATATTCAGTCAAATGCTTCAGAACTCATTGGACAGTGCTTCACAGTGCAGATGGACAATGACCCGAAGCATACTGCAAAAGCAACCAAAGAGTTTTTTTAAGGCTAAAAAGTGGAATGTTATGCAATGGCCAAGTCAGTCCCCTGACATGAATCCGATTGAGCATGCATTTCACTTGATGAAGACAAAACTGAAGGGAAAATGCCCCAAGAACAAGCAGGAACTGAAGACATTTGCAGTAGAGGCCTGGCAGAGCATCACCAGGGATGAAACCCAGTGTCTGGTTATGTCTATGCGTTCCAGACTTCAGGCTGTAATTGCCTGCAAAGGATTTGCAACAAAGTATTAAAAAGTGAAAGTTATATTTAGGATTATTTAGTTTGTCCCATTACTTTTGGCCCCTTAAAAAGTGGGAGGCACATATAGAAACCGTTGTAATTCCTACACCGTCCACCTGATTTGGATGTAATTACCCTCAAATTAAATCTGAAAGGTTGCAGTGAAATCACATTTTGTTTGTTTCATTTCAAAGCCATTGTGGTGGTGAATAGAGGACAAAATATGAAAATTATGTCAATGTCCCTATATTTATGGACCTGACTGTGTGTGTGTGTATATGTATATATATATATATATATATATATATATATACATATACATACATACACACACACACACACACATATTACACACACACTGTATTTAGTTAATGGATTGGTTAGAGGGGGGAGGTCCCATGGTAAAAGCACAGGGTTAACCCTGGCACGAGCGCTGGGCGGGAAGGGGAAATGGCCCAGTGCACTAAGAAAGTGGCAGAAGCTAGGGCTCACACTAGGCAGGAAGGACAGGGGCTTGCGGCTGCAGTAGGGGTCGCGTGGCCAGGGGAGCGAGGGGTATAAATAGAGTGGCCAGCAGCCATTGCCGGCCAGTCTGGAGTTCCCCTCCTCCAGTACCAACCTCCTTGTGTCCCGGGCAGTGAGCCATGGTGGCTGCTGGGCGCAGGGGGTTGGAGCCGGAGAGGAGGCGGCAGCGGCCAGCAGAGGAAACTTCCCGCTGATGGGATACATACATAGATATTTGTATTATCAAATCCTATGGTATCTTATACAGAACTCACTGCATTACTATAGTTGCCCTATTGAGTAAAAAAATGGAGGGCGGTATGGAATGTTTGTGAAGCCTAGATACCAGCATGGAGGGCGTTCTGGCAGGGGAATAGCTACTAATAAAACCTGGAGATATGTTCATCCATGAGAGGACGACTATTCAGATGTCACATTGAGATAATACTAACTGCATGCAGTGATAAAGCATACATGAGCTCTGGAAGAGGTGCACTACACTTGAGAGAAAATGTACAAAAGTTGCTATATATAAAATCACATGTATATGTGTTCATTCAGCAAACTGATCGTAAAACTATTTGCTAGTGCAGCCAGTCAGGGGCAGGTGAGTTAGAACTTGTTATTGCTGCTACAAACTAGATGAGTAAATAGCAGCTATTTTACATAAAGACTAACAAGAAAAAAAATCAACTGTGCTCCCATGAGTTAGTTTAACCCACATGAGGAAGACTGTGAATTAATGCTGCAGTTATTATTATATATAGAAACACATTAGTAACGAAATGTAGCCAGCACTCTCAGTACGTATAGTAATGTATATGTTATTATTATCATTTATATGGCGCCCCAAGTGTTCCGCAGCGCCTTACAAAGTACATAAACAAATAGGTTGACCAGTGACTTCCAGTACAATACAATACAGGACATGGATAATATATATTGCTACATTTGCGACCATAACCCAGATAAGCAACAGAGCAAAGCAACCAAGTGTTAGGTGCCCTAGTGGGGAGTAAGAAGTAGATGAAAGTAGAGAACGGAGAAGCACAAGAGGGTAGAGGGCCCTGCTCAAAAGAGCTTACATTCTAAAGGTTATGTATGCTTACATGCGTCACTATAACAGACACTGGAAGTATGCGTATTGCAACATTTATCTTTTTTTGTACGTAAAACCCTAATACCCAGGTATATGGTGATGCAGGTAATTAATAGTTGTTATAGCTTGTTTAAGATTTAAGGATGATAATCATCTATATTAAACTGAAAGTCTACTTACCAGTATTAATCAAATTATTACTCATTCTTAAATTCACATATTAGAGTTTTCCCAAGTAGTCCCTGACTGTCTACTAATAGTTGAGTGGAGGCACTGATTCAGATAGGTACACCACTTAACAGGAGTTTAAGGGTGAGTAAAAAGAGCTTACATGGAAGTTAGAAACCTTGTGACCCTGTACATCGAGTAAAGGGGATACATATTATCATATATATATATATATATATATATATATATATATATATATTCTCCAAATTGGTCCACACTCACGTCTAAAATCCACAATGTGCTGGGGTGTCTACCCAAATAGGGGAAAAAAAATCTCCTTTTAAAATAGCAAATTAATCCAGGGGTGCACTCACTAGTCTTCATACAGAAAAATGTTTATTGTGTCCACGAAAACACATAGCAGCATCAACGTTTCGGTCCCATGTTTGGACCTTTGATGCTGCTATGTGTTTTTGTGGACGCAATAAACATTTTTCTGTATGAAGACTGGTGAGTGCACCCCTGGATTCATTTGCTATATATATATATTGGGAGTTGTAGAAAAATCGCACACACCACTAGCAGTCATAAAAGTCTTCAAATAGGTGAAAGGTTGAGGCAAAATAATATAGTACCCTCCATCCTTTATACTGGCGTATTGATATGGAGTACAACCAGCACACTTGTAAAAAAATGCAAAAATAGTATTTCATAAAACGGGGAACAAGCCATCCAATGAGACAATTATGAAAACTTATCCGGAGTCATATGAAATGTATAGTGGAGCAATGTTCAAACACCCTGGACTTCCATATAGGATACATAAAGCAGCGCATGTCCCGACAGCTGTTTCGCCGTGTCCTTTTTCAATTCTAAGCTGCCCAAGGGTGATTAAATACTCCTCCAACTGAATTAAACTAACCAATAAACACACTCACCTGCACCCGGCAGACAGCCCCAACAGTCCCAGCACCCACGCCGGAAGTGGCAGCGGAGGTCGGAACCGAGAGGCTGTACCAACGTGCCGGGAAACAACTGCAGTGTATGCCGTCTCCCGGCAAGTTGGTACAGCCTCTCGGTTCCGACCTCCGCTGCCACTTCCGGCGTGGGTGCTGGGGCTGTTGGGGCTGTCTGCCGGGTGCAGCGTCATCTGTGTGCGCCGTTTTTGGAAACTGATGGGATTATTGTCATGGATTTCACTCAGGTGAGTTTGTTTATTGGTTAGTTTAATTCAATATGGTGAGCTGTATGATCCAGTCAGTCACACTGAAAAGTTGGCCTAGGGTCAGGAGTATGCGAAATTGAAGAGAGAAAATTTGATATGTGTAAAGTATAAGAAGGGAGTTAGATCGGGAAGCTATAAAGGTTGTATGGGCGGTTCTGGAATCTGATAAGCTTGTCTGAAGAGGTGAGTTTTCAGAGAACGCTTGAATATTTGGAGACTAGCGGAAAGTCTTATTGTGCGTGGGAGGGCATTCCACAGGGGAAGCAGCCAGCTTCCCGACTGCTTCATCCCGGCAGGTGTCGAAATCTTGACGCCTGTCATTAGACCTACGCCAGGGGCTCCCGGGGGGGGGGGGGGGACTTAGGGTTAGGCACCCCCCTGGGAGGTTAGGGTTAGGCCAACGGTAAATCATACTGAATCCTTCATAGTCCTGTAACCTAGCATGGGAACAAGTAATGCGTAAGGCGGATATTTTATAATAGGCGGTGCTCCGTTAAAAGTCCAAATAATAGAGAATCCAGTAAAAGGGCACTCACCGCAGATTATGAAGAAAAACCTAGTTTATTCAACTCACAGGCATAATGTTTTGACGTTTCGGACCTTTGTCAAGACCAAATACACAAAGACAGCACAGCTACCACCAAGGGATCATATCTCACACTCACCCAGAGCCAGCTTAAATACCCTCTCACACTCATAACCTGGGATACTCAGCCCAAAGACTGGAAATAAACCAGCAAACAATACACAGCAGCTAACTCATAAGGATATCTAAATATAAGCGGATAAAGGAATATCGAGACCATTCACCTGTATCAGAATGCTGGATCGCGGTCACCTGCTCACTCTGTAAACAGCATTAATAAGCCAGTGCAGCCCGGCCGGAAATGTCATGCGTTCCACATGCTGGACTGCGTGGATACTGGAAGTCACGCGAGACGAAGTGTGACTTCCTCGATCCAAACAAGCCGGCTAGTAAGCACAAAGAATGCGTTCCCACCCCTGGAACGCAAACTCCGGGGAAGGAAGCATGCTATTTACACTCTTCTTATTCTACAGACTTGCTATAGGCAACTCACCATCGGCAAATGTACATTACGTAGGCGAAACCAAACAAATACAGTGGGAATCTATACTTAGGGGGGGAATTCAATTCAATGCGATGTGATGTTGAACATCTGCGAGGAGCAAGCTGTCGAAGCTACACGATTCAACGCAGTGTTTGGGCGGGCTAAGGATTTCTTCTCATACCCCCCTGGGAATGGGAGGATAAGTCAGTCAAAAGTTCCGGGCACGCAGCCTTCTGCCTGCTTAGCGATGCGCTAACAGTCGCGCGCCCAATACTTTAGTCAGAGAATGATGTTCTCGCGCCTAAACACCCATGTTAAGTGGCAAGAACCGGCATTCTCTGACATAACAGCACGCTGAATTGAATTCCGCCCTAAGGGGTATATTTACTAAAATGAGAGTTTTTAAAGTGGAGATGTTGCCCATACCAACCAATCAGATTCTACTTAACATTTAACTAGCATTTTCTAGAAGATAATAGCTAGAATCTGATTGGTTGCTATGGGCAACATCTCCACTTCTATAAACTCTCACTTTAGTAACTACCCCTTAGTCTCTATTTGCCACCTCAGCACGATCGCAATTGTATAGTAGTGGTCAATCACCACTACTGACCACTACTACGCAATTGAGATCATGCTTAATTTTTAAATAGCGTGGTCACACATCAAAGGCACTGCGGACGCCTGAGTTCTGTGGCTTGAATATATATATATACATACACACACACATATATGCACATACACTGTATATCATTTTTTGGGGGGGCAGCAAGTGTTACAGTATGTGAGAGGCATGGAACAATAAATAAATTTGGGCTAAATTACAGATTAGTAGCATTGTTTTCACTCCATTGCACACAGCTCTCCATGTGTGGGAGGTGTAGAAGTAAACAGAAGACGAAACATATTTTAGCTCAATCCCACTCTTTGTGGCTTTCTTATCAAAATGTTATTGTAACAATCAACACAGACAATTGGCTAGACTAACACTGGCCTACACAGGACTTGTGTGCTACTTCTAAAGGGCAACTTAATATTTAGCCTAAAGGAAACAAAAAAGCTCATTAGAAAAGGCAGTGACTCTGAAAATTCAATTGGTCAGACATCAAGTTAAAAACAACAAATAGAAAGATATTTATAACCAAGGTCACACTGAGAAAAACATCTAGCTGTTGGTTCATACACAGTCATTAGACAATGACTGCTAAAACGGAACATAACTTGTGCTCATTTTTAATGGAGCATTCAAAGCATTTTGTCAAAGCTGCCCTTATACCCATATACGCAGTCTTATTTTCCCAATACTCCATTACATGATACAGAAAATTAATTTTCCATTACATTTTTTTATATTTTATTACTGTAGCCACTGAGTGATACTCAGCTTTTGTATCATGAGCCCTTAAAGTATTCAATAAATTGAAACTTATAAAATCCAGAGAATAACAATAGTGACAGTTGCATTGAGTTTAGTGAATTAAATGAGCCCTGTAGTTGGTCTGTGCTGAAAAGTAGACATTGCCACGCTTGAAAAAATCCAGGAAGAAATCTTTTAAAATCAGAGACCGTCCTGAGAATGTAATGGGATTTAAATACCGACGGCTTAACAGTGAAAAGCCAACAGTAGGAGATCCTGACAGCCGGTCGTAAGTATCCCAACCCTCCCCTCTCCCCCCCCCCCTAATTCTAACCCTCCTTTAGGGGTGCCTAACCTCAACCTCCCTCCAGGGGTGCCTAAACCTAACCCACCCTCCCCGCACCCTACACCTAATCCTTCCGGGGGGAGGGTGTCTAACCCTAGTAGCACCTAACTCTATGTTCCCTTCCCCGGGGGTGTGCCTAACCCTAAGTCCCCCCGGGGGGTCCCTAAGCCTAGCTCTCCCCATCCCCAGGTTAAGTGTTATACTCACCCGTCAGACGACAATCGAGATGGCGGGGGTTGCTCTTCTGGCGTCGGGATTAAGATAGGCGTCGGCATTTCGATGCCCATCTTCCCGTGTCGGGCAGGAAGTGTCGGGATTTGCACCGGCGGCATTATGTCCGTCAGTCTATTAACTACATCACCTGTCAATTAGGGACAGTTGGAAACTAAATCTAAAAAAGTTGGCCGTGTTACAGGGGCGTGCATAAATTAATTTCAGCGGCGCAGCAGGGCGCCTCTCTGCGAGCAGGAATCTCTCAAGTCCTGCGGCAGGGTCAGGTCTACCCTTAGCTTACACGCAGCTGTGATGGCACTCGATGTTCCTGATGTGTACTCTATCAATCACGGCATAAGTGGGCTGCTTTATGTTTTGCTGGCTGTCTGCTTCTTGTGCTGCGGTCTCCATGCGTATGTATTGATTAGCATATTCTTGCAGCGGCTGGGTGCGTGCGTCTGCTAGCGTGCGTTCCTAAATAATTTGCATGGTGAAATAAGTTTACATCAGTAAAATATGAGATATGGTAAGAACTTACCCTTGTTATCTCTATTTCTACGAAGTCCATAGGGTTCCACAGGATACCTTGGGGTATAGGTGTGACGTCAGTCGCAGGGCACCAAAGAGTTAAGCTTTCAGCCTCCCAGGATGCACTAGGTCCCCCTCCTATACCCCGCCCCCGGGCCAAGGCACCTCAGTTAGTTACCAAGCCATAGGCGGAGGAGGAGAAGGAAGAGAGAGAAGAACGATCTGGACACACACAAGAATCACATTCTCACCAGAGGGAGACGGAAAACCGGTGACCAGAGCAAAGCCCATCTGCAGCACAGGTGCGACAGGGCGGGAGTCCTGTGGAACCCTATGGACTTCGTAGAAATAGAGATAACAAGGGTAAGTTCTTACCATATCTCATATTTTCTACTTCAGGGTCCATAGGGTATCCACAGGATACCTTGGGGATGTCCCAAAGCAGTATCCTTTAAGGGTGGGGACGCTCCTGTGCAGAAAGGAGAATCCGCCGCCCGAAGGAAGCATCCTGAGAGGCGAAGGTGTCAAACCTGTAATACCTCACGAAGGTATGGACAGAAGACCACGTAGCAGCCTTGCAGATCTGAACTGCCGAGGCACCACGTCGAGCTGCCCACGAAGGACCCACAGACCTAGTGGAATGAGCCTTCAGAGAAGGAGGGACCGGTAGGCCTTCATGAAGATAAGATTCAGAAATAGCCATACGGATCCAGGCTGCCAAAGTTTGCTTTGAAGCAGGCCAACCCTTTTTACGGAAGCCATAGAGGACAAACAAAGCGTCCGACTTCCTAAAAGAAGAAGTGCGGTCAACATAAGTCCTTAAGGCCCGCACAACATCCAAAGAGGCCTCACCCACGGAAAGACCCGGTGAGTTAAAGGCCGGAACAACTATTTCCTCGTTAACATGAAACTGGGAAACAACTTTGGGAAGAAACTCGGGCCGAGTGCGGAGCACTGCCCTGTTCCCATGAAAAACCAAGAAAGGGGGTCTACAAGAAAGAGCCCCTAACTCAGAAACACGTCTGGCCGAAGCAATGGCCAGAAGGAAAACAGTCTTAGCTGTTAGCCATTTAATATCCACTGAGCCCAGTGGTTCAAACGGCGGTCCTTGGAGAGCCCTCAGGACCACAGCCAAATCCCAAGGCGCCACAGGTGGAACAAAGGGCGGCTGAATACGGAGAACACCTTGCATAAAGGTACGCACATCCGGGATTGTAGCAATCCTACGGTGAAACCAGACAGATAGGGCCGAAACCTGTACCTTCAAAGAAGCAAGGCGAAGCCCATGATCTAGTCCCGCTTGCAGGAAGGCGAGAATCCGAGACAGACGAAACTCCCGCGGTGCATAACCTCTCGGTCGACACCACTGGAAGAACGTATGCCACACGCGATGGTATATCCTCGCGGAAGACGGTTTCCGAGCTCGTAACATGGTACGCACCACAGAGCTGGAAAACCCCCGGGACCTCAGCATGGCCGTCTCAACAGCCACGCCGTCAAAGACAGCCGAGTCAGGTCCGGGTGAAGGCAAAGACCCTGAGACAGAAGGTCCGGTCGTAGCGGCAACCGCAGAGGACTGTCCACGGACAGACCCTGAAGGTCTGAGAACCAGTGCCGACCTTTGTCCCCCTTGGATCCGGCCATGGTCCGGAACATCTGGGGTCACCGCTAGCTGTGACCCCAGATGCTCACCAGCATCCCCGGATCGGTACCGGCGTTCTGGTACCGGCGGGGGTGTAGGGAAGACAGCATGGACATCAGGACTGACTGTCCATGCTGTACATCCAGATGTGCAGCCACAGCTGCACTGAAGAAAGCTTCAGGGGCTCTTCTAGCCCCCACTCCGACAGGTGCACCCGACGCCGGCCGGGCACCAAACTAAACTGAGGTGCCTTGGCCCGGGGGCGGGGTATAGGAGGGGGACCTAGTGCATCCTGGGAGGCTGAAAGCTTAACTCTTTGGTGCCCTGCGACTGACGTCACACCTATACCCCAAGGTATCCTGTGGAACCCTATGGACCCTGAAGTAGAAAATAATTATTTTTTTTTAAGTGCTCCATCAACATCAAGTCATCCTCTACATAATGAGAAGACTACTTATATAAGCAAGAACTGTATGTATAGACTGTATTTATATATTGGGACTCTTCCATGAAATATGAATACACCATTTAGAAGGATAGAAGAAAAGATGACTTTTAATACAGGTTACCAGGTATAAAAGTCAAGAACTTTTAAACCTGATAATAGTTATTTTGACAATATGAAAGATTTAGATAATAATCGTGGCCCTGCTGAAAATATTAATAACAGTCAGTATCATGACAGAATATTTAATTTTAAATAAAAATATTCCCACTATATACTAAAATGTAACTGGCAGGGACAGCAGTAGTGATAACTGCTGTGCCAGCAAGTGACATCCCGGCATACATTAGAGGAGTATTTTAAACTATTGAAAGACTCCTCCGGGTATTCTGACCCTGCGCATGCGCACAGTGTCAATTTCCGTCAATGTACGAATGCTACGTGTGAAGGATGGTAAGATCCCTCTCCTGTGAGAATGCTTCCGTAGGAATAAAGCAGTTTTCGCCATAGGGGTAAGACTGTAGTCTCCATTGATAATAATGTGGACTGCAATCTGCACCGATACTTAGTCTTTACTGAAGATTTCTGTGAAATCTCCTGCATTAGTACATAGCAGGGGCATCAGAACCCTTTTTTAGGTTTGGGGGAGCAAGATATATTTTTGCTTTGTCGCCCCTAAATCCCAGCCGCCACCGCCACCCCCTTACATGCCCATCAGATGTCCCATATATACCCACAGACCTCTCCAAATGTCCTGTAAATGCCACATAGACCTCTCCAAATGCTAAGAGACCTAAATGACCCCTTAGATGCCTGTCAGATCCCCACATGCTCTCAGATGTTTTCACATGTCCCTTGGATCACCCTCACATTCCCTCAGGTCTTCCTGTGCTCTCCTTATAATGCACATCAAATCCTGCTAGTAGATGACAGTCAGGATCCTGTGTAAGTTGCACAGTCATGTTATTGTTGCTGTGTGCGTAGTTTGCTTATTACACAGTAAAAAAAGCTTGTAGGATGCTCCAAAACTGTCGTATACAGAGATGCCACTAAAAGCAGTGGTGTCATACAGCAACTCTTTAGTGCACAGAGCCATATACTACCCCGGCTCTGCCCTCACTGACACTACTTACATACACTACCCTGGTTCTACCTCTACTGACATTACACACATATACTACCCATACTCAACCACCACCACTGAACATAATTCAGGAGTAGGCAACCTATGGCCCTCCAACTGCTATGGAACTACACATTACAGCATGCCCTGCCACAATTTTAGCATGCTGTAAACTGGGCATACTGGTATGTGCAGTTCCACAGCAGGTTACCTACCCCTGACACCTCTGCTGCTTTCCCCGTTATGAATCCCAAAGCCTGCTCCATGTGAACCCACTAAAACCCAGGCTAGCGAGATCTTCCACCAATAACAATCGCCCGTTGTTTCCTTAGAGCTATGAGACGTTCACCGGGTCTTAGGCAGTCGCCTGGTCTTCTAACCGCCTTGGAGCTGGTTGTAAAAGACAGTACTCAATTGAAGAGGCTTTGGGAGCAGATAGTTCAGCCCGGAGTCGGTAGTAGATAAAAAGAAAGCAATTGATGAGGCTTTGAGAGTTGATGGTTTGGCTTGAAGCCGGTAGTAGAAGGAAGTACACAATTGATGCGGCTTTGAGAGCTCATGGTGCGGCCTGAAGCCAATTGTAGAAGAAAGCAATTGATGCGGCTTTGAGAGCCGATGGTGTAACTTTGAGCCAGTAGCAGAAAGAAGTACACAATTGATGCGGCTTTGTGAGTCAATGGTGCGGCCTGAAGCCGATTGTAGAAGAAAGTACTGTAATTGATGAGGCTTTGAAGGGCGGTATGCAACTTAGTGTACAATTCTGTACAATTCGGTGTACTGATTAGTGTACAAGTTAGAGTTCAGTGATTTTGAGCTGATGACAGCACGGGAGCCGTAAGAGAAACAGGTGAGCAGGTGGCAGCTCGGAAGCTGCTGGTGCGGCCAGCGAGCCGTAGGAGAGACAGGTGAGCCGGTGGCAGCACGGAAGCTGTTGGTGCGGCCAGAGAGACGTAGGAGAGACGGAGTCAGGACAGAAGCTGCTGGTGCGGCCAGAGAGCCATAGGAGAGACAGGTGAGCCGATGGCAGTACGGAAGCTGTTGGTGCGGCTGAGCCAAGTGGACCTACAGGAACGCTATAGTCGGCCAGGTGGCAAAAGTCCAGTGTCTACAAATAGAAAGACCGCCCAATCACACAGTACCATGGATAGCATGTGACGTCCTGAGGCATGCTGAACGCCTAGCAGTCGAGGAAACCAGAACAACAGCGTAATGCATCGGTGAACTTCTGGAGGGAGACAAGTTGTGATCGCGACGGGTAACACTCCCACTGACATTACACACATAGCAGAACACATACAGGATATGGGTCTGGGATAGGAAAGGGGCACAGTTCATATATGCACACGGAAGTATATATGAACTGTTCCCCTCTCCTATTCATGATTCATGTATGTGTTTTGCTCTGTATTCCCCCATCTTTCTGCCCAAAGCAGTCTCATTGTATCCCCACACACCCCCTTAGTGTTTCCACCAAGCAATCTCCACCTACTTTTGCAGTCTTCAGCAGGTATAATTCCCCTACACTGCATCCTCTGCAGCCCCAATGCAGTCTGGTGACAGCCCCACACACAGCAGGAAGGCTGCTCGGACCCTGTCCTGTGCCGGTGATTGACAGCTCAGGACGGCGGTGCAGATTGGTCAGAGTGCGTCCTGACTCCTGAGGTACCCGTCATCGCCAGTGTCAATTGCCCAGTAAAATATGCAATATAAAGCATAAGCGCGACCTCTGAGGGCTTTCCAGCAAGAAAGTGATATCCCTCTCCACTCCACTCCACTCCACTCTAAACCACCTCCCTCCATGGTCTTGTTACCCCACTACTAAGCCCCATTCCCTCCTCGTTCTGTCTGTCACCTCCAGGGCTGCCAAGAGAAATTCTGGGCCCGGGTACTGCAACATCCTGTGGGACCACATCATGTATGGCTGCACCCATTTGTGAGTGGGTCTAGCATGTGAGATGCACCCACTCACAGGAGCATGGCATAGCACCCAGCAGCTGGAACTAAAGTAGTCACTACTGTATTAGGATGGCGGGACAGTCCCATAATAGCTGCATTTCTTGTCAGGCTGTATATAGATGCTAAAATGTAACACACAAATTAAAGTGTTTCTACTTTACTTTGTACATCTCTCATGTAAATAACACAAACAATCTATTTTCTATCATAGAGATAGATGTATGAAGGACTTAATTTTTACATAACATCAGGTCGTCTTATACACACACATTCCGCAGCACATATCCTAACCCACTGCTCCATGCTCCTTCTTCACTATCTACCCCTCTGTGTCGCCCCTGTCTGTCTGCCCTTCCCCTTTAGAATGTAAGCTCTCACGAGCAGGGCCCTCATCCTCACGTGCTTCTCCTCCCCCTACTTATAGTATAATTTACTCCTAACTCCCCACAATGGCACCTAACACCTGGTTGCTCATGTCCTGCTGCTTGTGTTTTGCAGCTGAGTTTATAACCTTGTCCTTGTCCTGCATTGTTTTGTATTACTATTAACTGTTTTTCTTGTGTGCTCATTTATGTACTGTGTAAGGCGCTGCGGAACCTTTGTGGCGCCATATAAATAAAGGATAATAATAATAATAATAATCCCTCTGGGCGCCTACAGAATGCACTGCCTGGCGCTCCTCTCAAGTGTTTGGGAGGTGTGAGGTGCCTCCTTCCCCCCCCTGTTGCGACGCCCCTGTGGGGCATTTTATGTATCATAGCGATGATACATAAAATTATGCATACACTACTTTCTGCATAATTTTATAAAAAAAAAACGTCTGGTTAAATAGACCCTTCAGGCTGAAGGTTTATGGTTGATTCAGATTATTAGACAGACTGTTCAATTTCTCAATTAGGAAAAGGGATTAGGTGTCGGCATTAGTAGAGATGAAGGATTTAGTAATAGGTTTTGTGTAAATATGTAGCTAGCTATAAAGTCTTTTTACATCAAAGCCCTTGTTAATATTTCTTAATGTTTTATTCCTCCAACTAGTTAGAAGTGTGGGATGTTATGCATCGGGACTCCCACAATTAAAATCAGGAAATGTCAGGTTTGGTTAAGCCTGTGGCAGTATGCGACTATTCATACACAGAGTTACTTTAACCACCATGCCTGGCACTTTGCTGCCATTGTACAGAAGATGGAAGGGTTACTCTCCGAGTCCCGGTGTCCGATCTGTACAACAAAAAACTAAAATCATATAGCGCTCACCTTATTGTGTATACATTAGTAAGTTAGATCTATCTATATACCATAAACAGACTTACTTATATGGATTTAATATGAAAAAAATCAGCTCACGCTCACTTTATGAAATCAGTGTGTTTAAGTGATAATTGGAACCTTAATTAAAATATTGACAATGATAATTGAATTTTATTTTAGCTCAGACAGACCAACATGAATAACATAAGGAGGGGTGGTGATAGGGAAAAAAAAGGAGGGGGGAGGGTGGATAAAAGACCAAAAGTATAAAAAAGTTAAAACTATAAAGAAAAAGGGAGGGGGGGTGGAGGAATGAAAAATGGGGGAGGGGATAATAAAAAAAAAAAATCTGTGTGAGATATGTAAATGCCAGTCTAATATTAATAAAAATGTAAAAGATTAAGAAAAAACTTGTCATAGAGTAGCCAGGAAAATAGAGGATATAGGATCAACATATCAATCGAGATTGATGTATTCAAACGTTTGTTGAAGCTGAATAATTGGCTGAGACAAGTTCAGTTTAAAATTTAATCGCGGCGACGCCATCTTGCGACTGGCCGCAAGACGCCATCTTGAAAATGAGATTGCAAGACGCCATTTTGCGAATGGCCGCCTAAGCGCCATTTTAGATAAACTCACATTTTAGTACATGTGGCGATGATACTATTAGCACCATGCGATTGCATTTTTCACCATTTCTCATAAACACATTAATATGCACAACTGCGCTGTTAACTAGTCGCATATTAGCGAATGCATAGGACTTTGTATGAAACCGCTGTTTTATTAGCTTTATGCGCACGCATCTGCCCCAAGTTAACTAGCGTCCTTACATCAAACCCTCAATACCCACACATTACATATTCACACATAAGGTTCAATAAGCGTATGATTAAAGTGTATGATTTAAGTTGGTTCAGTTAGTTTAAATGCTGAGAAATAAAGGTATTTGATAACTAAGGTATTATACATGCTAAACAAGTCGTGTTTGGTCTTGTACTGATGCGTACTCTTTTTATAGTATTCCGGTGTTATCGGTGGGGAGGTCACATCATGCAAACTCAAATTATGGATCACAGAGCCTACAAGCAACAAAATGTATATTTCATGAACAACTGTTAGAATGTTGCAGGGGGCGTGAAGAGGAAGATCCCCAGCTGTTAGAGGCAGGGAGAGTCTATTTGAACCAGCCTGTTAAATGTGCTGTAACAGTTGCTTCTCCCCTGGGAACCAATGACATCAGCAACTAACTTCCCCATTGTCCTGTTTATTCTGGGGGGGTATAAATATGTGTGCACGAACGCTGGTTCTGAGTCTTCGTGCTGAACGCTGTATGACTAGGGGTCTCTTGCTGATGCCTATTTCCGGGTCCGGAAGCGCCTGCGTATGTATACTGTACTTGGGTCTGTATAATTTTCCTTTTGGACCTAAATTGTGTCTAGATCAATTGCGTGTACCTGTCTGAACTTTTACCTGAATAACACTTGTGCTTTGGAACCACAGATTACACGTCTAAGTCTTTATTTATGGTATGACTGCGTACGCAAATTAGCGTCATCCTTTGAAGGTATAGGCAGGACATTAGAAGGTATAGGCAGGACATTAGAAGGTATAGGAAGGTGTGTATAGAGGTTCTGATCCAGTATCGTTACGTTTCAAAAGATACTGTCCATGAAGGTTCCTGTCCAGATGTGCAGCTGGTGGTCTATGATGACAGAGCTGATGTCTGTAAATGTCAAGTGCTCAGACCCTTAAGAGAACTGGACCCGCATGCTGTTTATGCGCGTAGGCTGTCAGCACTGCAGTGGCTGGCAGTCTCTCCCAGAGACGGTGGAGTGGTGAAGGTAAGTAACCTGGCTAGCGCTCAATTAAAACTGCAGTGACTGGCAGTGTGTGTAGCAATCCCTGCGGTAACGGCTATGGGGGATTCTGACAGCGTACAGGATGAAGGGGTCTATTTACTAAGCAGTGTTAGGAGACAGAGTGAAAAGTGCTAATAAAGTGATAAGGTGCCAGCCAATCAGCTCCCAACTGTCATCTCACAGCCTTTGTTTGAAAAATGACAGTTGGGAGCTGATTGACTGGCACCTTATCACTTTTCACTCTGTCTCCTAACACTGCTTAGTAAATAGACCCCGAAGTGCGGAAATACACAGGCAGCAGTTCCGCCGCTGTCACTGAGCAAACGGTCACATCCCCAGCGCAGACAGTTTTCCCCGGTGTAGCACATGGCTGTGGCTAACCTTCACTTGTGGCTCGGACGTAGACACTGGTCGTCACTCAGGGTCCGCCTTCCGTCTGCCCTGGGCTGTGTGGTGCCAGTAATCTTGTGGTGTTGGTGCAGGGTGCTGTAGTGTACAACGCGTTTCTGCCATCCTCGGCGGCCTTTTCTGTGCAACAGCTCCTTTATAGCCCTGTTCTCTGCCTCTCCAGGGGAGACTGTACTTCTGGACAGGCTTCTATGCACCAAACCTGCTGATATGTGCCCTGGTTCTGGTTCTGCTTAGCTCTCTGTACCACTATGTATCAATTCCGGTGTACCAGATAATGGATTGTGCTTAGACTTCATTTCTTGTTTAACCCCTCTTGTGAGTGAACATGCCTGTAAGTATATTGGATCCTGGACTGTGTATTAATTAGACTTTGTGTACTGTGTAACTCTTTTCGTGCCTTAGTCTGCCCACAAGTGCGAGTTAATCTTGAACCGTCCTCACTTGCTGACTCCCTTGTCTGCCCCGTCTGTCTGCTCCTGAATAGGTGACAGACTTCTTTGACCTCCATTCAAATAGATTTAGAGTTTATCAGTTACTGTCTGTGCCTCAGTCAGCTCTCCTGTGTTCTGCCATCTACCTAGCCTGCGTTTTCATAGACTTAAGAAATTTTTACCCGGACAGGGAAAATGCTGCTTCTATAATGCCATAACTATATGCTAGGCGGGTTTTGGCAGATTATAGTGTTTTCTACTTTGAAAAGACTGGATATCACTAGCATTTATAAATGTTATCAGGGCTTGCCAAATCATGGTCATGGGTAAGCCTTGGTGATCAGAGCTGCCGGCCTTTAATTGCTTTAGTCATTTCTAATGGTCCCAGGCATGTACAGTGTTTTGTAGGGCTATGCTGAGAGAGCAAATAAGGACGAGCTTCTTCATAATTGGGTATTCTGTGTGAAGGCTAAAAGTATTTATAAACAGGATGCTAAAAATCATGTTGTAGGGAAGATCTCAATTTACTCTCTATAGCCGGGGTGTGTGGAGTAAAAAGTTCATATTCACAGGAGTTATTTAGAAAGATTCACTTGATTTGTCAGAAAATCTTTTACAACTTTAAACAAAGCAGAGTGAGAGAAAACAATCTGGAAAACATATAGGCCGGCTACACACTTGCACGATATTGGCACGATCTGACGTATCAGCACGACAAATCGTGCATATAGTGTGTACGCACTATTGTGCGCTCCCGCGGGTTCAATGCATCGTCTTCCAGTCGGCTATGCTGCACGGTCAACCGGAAGATATCGCATGCAATTAGGTGCCAATCGTGTAGTGTGTACGGCCAACCAGACGATATGTCGTTCCGATTTGGACAATATTGACAGAAGATAATTCAGAACAAAACCAAATAACCATAGGCAGAGAGATGAAAACATACCTAGGAACAGGAAAAATAAGCAAACAAATAAAACTCTAAGAGCAATGTGTGCAAATGGAGCTTAGGAAATCAAATCCCCAAACTAATAGAAATAGTGACAAGGGATGATCTGGATATTGTGGCTATTCATGGTGCAATGTAAATCATGACTGGGACATAGCTATACCAGGATATACTTTATTTATGAAGGACAGAATGGGGGGGGGGGGGGGAGAGGAGGAGGAGGAGCTGCAATGTATGTCAAGGAAAGCATAAATACTACATTAATACATAGGGTGACTATAGAAACAGGGCAGAAAGTGATTCTTCATATTGGGGTGATCTACAGACCGCCAAGTCAGGAAGAGGAACTGGACAATGGCATTAAAAGGAGGAGAGGTTATAATCATGGGAAATTTTAATCTACCCGATATAAACTGGGAGGTGTCTGTGGCAAACTCCACTAGAAGTAGGAACATCCTGAATTCATTCCACGGAGCCTCCCTCCAGCAATTGGTGAGGGAGCCCACTCGGAAAGAAGCAATATTAGACTTAATAATTACAAAATGAGACAGAATATCTGATGTAAAAGTGGGTGAAAACCTGGGATCCAGTGATCATCAAGCAGTATGGTTTAGAATAAAGACAGATACGGACTCACCCCATACAAAAACAAAAAGGTGTTATGATTTTAGGAAGGCTGATTTTGCAGGCCTGGGAAGATGTGTAAGTGAATCTTTGGCAGAGTGGAGGAACTTGAAAGGAGTGCAGGCAAGGTGGGAAAATTTAAAAAGTGCAATATTAAAGGCAACAGACCTTTGTATCAAAAGGGTTAGGAAAACCACAAGGAAAAGGAAGCCAGTGTGGTTTGGGAAAGAGGTAGCAAGTATTGTGAAAGCAAAAAAGATGGCCTTTAGGAAAGACAAGCAGACGCAAAATCTGAGGAGAAGATGGCACAGTCAGTGGGTAAAGGAAGGAGACATTCTTCAATGAAAGAGAAGTATTAGAACAAGAGGACATGTTCTGAAACTGGAGGGTGGTAGGTTCGGGGGAAATTTTAGGAAAAATTACTTCACGCAAAAGGTAGTGGATAAGTGGAATAGCCTCCCATCAGAGGTGGTAGAGGCTAAGACAGTAGAGCAATTTAAACACGTATGGGATAGACATAAGGATATCCTACAGAAGAAGTAAGGATCAATAAGGATTGAGGTAACAATATGTTTAAAAATGGGGCAGACTAGATGGGCCAAGTGGTTCTTATCTGCCGTCAAATTCTACATTTCTATGTTTCTAAGCCTGGACCAGCAACTAGAAGCAATTTAGATTTACCAAGGTTAAATAATCAAATTTCACTGTTATAGCTAAATGTTTATTTAAGGACACCGCAGGGCGAGACATAAATAGTAACATATCATTAGCTCAGAAAGATTATTTATATTCTTGAATACTTATTTTGATTCTGAATATCTATTTTCAAACCTGAAAAAAAAAACTCAGTTACAACAGTAAAAAGAAGTGTGGGAAGAGACAAGCCTGTCTTGTACCCTTAGACCTGTAGTCATTAGATAAAACAATTGGCCAATATTGTGTGGGAAATAAATAGTGCTAAATAGATGGAAAAATATATGTAGAACTAAATCTGTGAAGGGATATGTAGGAATGGTCCTATGATATCACATAAACAGCAGTTTCAATGTCCAATGCCCAAGAACAAACTTAACTTAGGATTTATTGTTTTGGGAACATGAATATTTTGTATAACAGATAATATATGCTAGGATACTGAACTAACGATTAGTCCTCTCAACACTGGCTGGCCACCCAAATATGCCTCACGCAACATGTGTGGTGGTACCTCTATGGCTCTGTAAGCAAGATGAAACGCATCAGTTCCCTCCTTTGTTCCATTTAGAGCACAGGTTCTCAGATTGGGTCCTCAGGACCCCAAACAGTGCATGTTTTCCAGATCTCCTCAAATAATCATAAATGAAATAATTTCATGAAAAAAATCACTTATTTAGAGGAATTGAATTACCAATTTGCCATTGGAATTGATTGCATCCAGTAGTCACGTATACATAAGTGCTGGAAAGTATTCACCAGGTGGCCACCTGGTCTGCAGCAATTACCCATACATCTCAGGCATAGAGCAGAGCGCTTACCTCTTCTGCGGATGCAATTGGCTGGCTACTCTACTCGTGACTACTTAAATTTGTGAGTTGCAAATATCACATTCTGATGTGGGTCTATTAGTTCTGGAATTTGTGTTTTGGATTTATACATTTGGCTTCATACACATATATATATATACTCTCAAGAGTGATCTTCGATATCGCCACTCACATCTATAACTATACTGGAGGGGCTCCTATAGTAACATAGCAAGTCTACTCTAGCACATATATGGTCTGCTTTTACTAAATTTGCTTGGTGTGATCATTCTGCCTTGCTGTTGTTACAGGAGAGCGCTCTACGCTGTCATCTCTGTAATGGGTTCCCTGGACTCCGTACCTTACACGGTGCACTGATGTCACAGCTCGGCCTCCGACCCGAGAGTGTTACTGTACGTGTGGCATCTCCGTACGTCTTCCAGCTCCATCCTCCATAGAGGAAGGACATGCCCCTGAGTGTCTCGGGATGGAGACTCTGGGGTATATTTACTGAAGTGCGGTGTTTTAGAAAAGGAGATGTTGGCCATTGCAACCAATCAGATTCTAGCTATTATCTTCTAGATGTTAGATAAATGTTAAGTAGAATCTGATTGGTTGCTATAGGCAACATCTCCACTTCTAAAAACCCGCACTTTAGTAAATCTACCCGTGTAATCCTGCTAAATAATACTGTGTCACCATTGCTAGTTACACTGCGTATTCCACTGCCATTCATACATATCCATACACACAGTTGTGTGCTTTACCAAACCGCACACCACGTAAATTAACCCTCACATTTCCGGCTGGATCTGTAGAACCCATTGTATTGTACACCTGCTGCATTAACCAGATGTTTACATTCATCGTGTTATACCTGGTTAATAAACCAACCCTGTTTAAGCTGCTCATGTGGACCGATGTTCATCACACCACAGGCACCTACAGATGTGTCCTTACACATCTTTACTGCAGTTGTGCTAAAAAGCCCCTCTCGGCGCGCCAGGTCCCGTAAGACTCTGCTAGGCATCTTTATTGCGTCTTTTTTTGCCGAAACTGCGTTTACTGTAAGTCGCAATGCAATGCGACTAGGAGACACCAGCAGACTATGCTGATTAATTTGATATGCGATACTTGTCCCATCTGTTTAAATTATATTTTATTTGTGGTGTTTTAGTTATCGTCTGGTGATCACGAGATCATTCATCATTTGAAAGAGGAGACTCCCCTCTTTCAAGGCAGGGTGCCACCATGTGTGTGCAAGCCTGTATGAGGGAGAAACAGTAGGGGAATCTATGGAAAAGTACTTTTTTTCACCGTAGCGCTGGCAGAGATTGGGGGAATTCAATTAGCCGCGATAAGCTGCTTTTCCGCATATAAAATACCATATAAAAAAATGGAGTATCCAGCCATTTCATCCATTATCCTTGAAAAAGTAGCAAGCAGCTACGAAACGCATTGGACCAACGCTGGACCACGGGCTAAGCCAGGACTAAACAGTGCGGACTACAGCAGCACGGCGTGTGACGTCATCTACACCCGCCGTATCAGGGCCGGAATTACCATCTCCACAGCCGCAACTCTGTTCGGGGAGGGCCGCAGCATAGGTCTGAGGACCCCGCAGGACATAGGGTAAGAATATTGAAAGTCCATTAAGACCCACCGCCATTCCATATTGGCCAGAGCCCAAACATATGTCGAAAGAGTATAAACATTGCAAGCTACCTTGTCTTAAATTCTTGATTAATTTTTTTTATTTCAAATAAGTTTTTGATTTACTTACAACATTATTATTTTATTTATCTTTTCTGCATCCCTTTCCCTCCCTCCTTAACCTAACCCATTTTTCACCACCAAACACTATGTACTGCATTGTGAGCGCCCGGCTCAGTACAAGTCCATTGAGGTGGTTCCTGTGCAGGAGGCGTGGCTCAGTACAAGGTAAAGACGCCCACCAATGCTTTTCTCCAATGTCGCTCTTCTGTGTAAACATCGGTATAGACGCCGCTCCACCAGACACAGCCCCTGGACATTTATTACTAACTTTTATGGACACCTAATATTACTCATAGGATCATATTTAATATGGATTGGGATTGAAACCACAATGAAGTCCACTGATGGTTTTCTACATTATTAATTTAATTCCACTGAGCTGGAGCACTGTGTCTCCCAGAAAACTCAGTATAGTACTAAATAAATAGAAGTAAACACATTGACTGATTCTCTTTCTTCAATAATCTGCACATATACTCTGCTGGTTCTTATATTCTACATATGTAGTATAGGATTTACTTTCATTTTATTATTTTATTTTTATGATACTCTATACATAACCAGCACACCACCATTCGAATATTAGCACAGACCTTTCCTATCTGATTGTTAAGTGCCACTGCTTTAGGGACGGGTTACCCTATAGAGGTCGTGCAGCTGACCAACACCAACCCCTTCATTCTCTAGTGTAGCGCAGGTTCCCACCTCAAGCATTGCTTATGCCCAGACATGCCTATTATCATCATCTATCTCTATTCTGTAACTTTTACGAGTCTTTGAATTGTAAATCAACTGTGTGTTGTAGTTTGCTTTTCTTTGAAGCAGACTGATGTTGATAGACAAGTTTATAGTACTGTATAAGAAGGCAGTCTATCTCTGGCCTTCTACCAAGGTTACTTTACGATATGGCTTAAGCTGGGTGCACACATGAAATATTATCTGCAGATAGTGCAGAAACTGAGTTGTTCATACACACTATCCAACCATTGTTGCTATCAAAAGATATAGCTGTTCTGAGGATATTGGCCAATTAGTCTTTTAAGCTGGGTACAAATTGAGCGATATATCGGGCGTTCAAACAAATGGCCGATATATCGAGAGCGGGTCAGCGAGTGTGTACCCCCGATGTGTTTGTGAACGGCGTTGTTCACGGGCATAATCAAATCTGCTCTGCACCACAGCAGATGACCGATATACTGTATCTGCAGATATACAGGCGCATCAGACTGTGTATGGGCGGTCAGCCGACCGCATGTACACTTGCTGCAGGGACCGCCAATGACTGACATCTCAGCTGGGCGAGCAATTTCAAATGCCTGTCCAGTGTGATGTCAACGCAGACAGGTCGAGCGGCTGATCGGTAAGTGTGTATAGCTTATCTTATCGGCCGCTCTGTCAGCGCAACGGTGGGTCGGCAGAGAGATCTGCCTGGCGTGTACCCACCTCTAGCCCGCCGACTTAACGATTGGTAAGTACATATACACTTACCAATTGACCACCTGATGTGTGCGGCAAGCAGAGCCATTTGCCCGCCCACTTGTGACGCCATTCAATGGCTGCTGCGGCCGATATGTCACACGGTTGGTTCTTCTGGCCGTACAGACAGCCAGAAGAACCAATACATTTGCTAGATACATAGTCTTCTGCTGTGCTACAAGGCCAATCAGATATGTCTGTGAGCGACGTCGTTCAGACATATTGGTGTACACATCCACTGATTTACCATCGATATATCATTAGTCGCTCGAATGAACAATATATCGTTCAGGCGTGCACCTAGCTTTACTCTGTAACCCTACTGCGAGGTCGGGCGAATGTCCGTACACAGTGACCGATGACGATATATCTAGCATATATATCTGTACATCTGCTGTGCTGCAGGGCCAACCAGATAGGTCTGTGAATTGCGTCATTAGCAATAGGTCTAAGAAAATCAACAATGAGAGGTGAGGCCATTTTGTGAGAAATTGGGTAATCACTCGCTGTTGTGAAAGGTAGTGTGGAAGACGCAAAAGAAGGGAAGAGAGAGATTACTCTATTAGTGACACGTGATCCGCTCTGATCAAAAATAGATCTTGTAAAAGCTGTAGCCAATTTATTTCTGAATCAAGATCTAGTCAGCAGAATTGTCCTCTTTATACTGTAGAGGTATTTGCAAAAAGCAAATAAATAAATGAGAGAATAAAAAGGGGCCTATACATTAGACGACTTTTTGAACGATCCGACCAAAACCAGGAGGTTTTGATTGGAACGTTCAGAAAGTAGTCTATTGGATAGCAGACAAGGACCAGCAATGCACGTGCACGCTGGGTCCTTGCCGACGCCGACTATCTGTGGGACATGCTCGTCAACCTGACGACGATCGTCAGCTTCACTTGTTCACAGATAGGAGGTCGTTGAGTGCGGGCACCGCACCTTGGCGACCTGAAGGACTGAACGCTAGTCGTTCAGTTTTTCAGGTCGCCTAATGGATAGGCCCCTTAAGACACAATGCAGAACAAAAGCTAGCAAAATGAGAGGAATTCACAAGCACAGTAAAATAACTCATGAACAAAGGACCTGATGCAGACCCGCTCGCTAAGGCACACTCGTTCGCTGGAAGCAATTTTCGCCCATCTATGCGTATAATTCGCAGTGCGCAAGTCATTTTTTGCGATCTGATTTTTGTAGCACGTAAGCCACTATCAGGTCGCTACTTTGAGTGACAGATAGTGACGTTTGTGGGTGGTAACAGGGGAAGGTGCTTGTACAAGGGGGAGTGGATGTGCGAACGCAGGCGTGTCAGGCAGCCCATACGCCGTTTAAAGGGCGTACATAATTAAAGTAGCGTCATGGTACACATCACCTGAATGTATTCACCCAGCACTGATCGCTGTGCTTGCGGCAGGCTAAGGAAACCCCAAGGGCTGAGAGCAGCTTCGATGGCTCTCAATGGTCCCGATTAATCCTTCATTTCCTGGAGATGACGTCTGTTGCGAGAGGCAAGGGGGCATGTTTAGACACTTGCGAACGCACTTTGCCATAGCTCACTAAAACACAGTGGGCATCCTTACGCGACGCAGTGCGAGCAAGTCATTTAAATATCCGGCTCCTTTTGCCAGTGAGCGATCGCATCTTGCAAGCGGGTCTGAATGAGCTCCAATGTGAGTAGAAACAGATACAGACATAAAACGAAAACAAAATAATAAATGCGGAGCTATTACAAAGCAAGATTAATTAGGGAGTAAATAGAGAAGAATTGTACGACACAGAAGATAAAATACATACAGCGGTTAAAAAAAAAAAGTATTGAACACATCAACATTTTTCTGACTAAATATATTTGTACTGGGGCTATTGTACTGAAATTTTCACCAAATGTCATTTATACTTTGTTGGTAATAACAGCTTCAAGACGGCTCCTGTATGGAGAAACTAGTCGCATGCATTGCTCAGGTTTGATTTTGGCCCATTCTTCCACATAGTCTTCAAATCTTGAAGGTTCTGTGGGCCTCTTCTATGAACTCGGATCTTTAGTTCTTTCCATAGATTTTCAATTGGATTCAGGTCAGGTGATTGACTGAGCCATTGTAGCAGTTTTATTTTTTTTTCTCTGAAACTAATTGAGTGTGTATATGTCCTTCCTCGTCTATCCTCCCTGGGTTATGGGTCACGTTACACAGGGCACGTGAGAGTCGCCGGCTTCAGTGCAACACGGCCGGCATCAGGCGTATTTTTCACTGCAAATGCGTCTTATTCGCAATGGGATGTGAATAAGATGCACTATCAGACTTTGTGATTAAAGTTATATGAGGCATGTGTATGGCCAAGTCTACAAAATCATCACAATAGAATGTGGTTTGGAAAACAGCCACCGACACTGTAACGTGGCATTTCCTATACAGATGCAGCTAGTCACACAGAGAACATACACATGCCACATATCATATTAATCAGCAAAGTCTGCTTGTGCATTTTATTCACCTCATATTGCAAAGAAGATGCATTTGTTGTTTAACGCGAATGCAGCAACAACGACAGAGGACACATCTGTACATCATCATTTGTCATAAAAAGGGGAGGTGACAAAATAAGTACATAGAAGTATACATAACAGGTTGGCAGAGACACCCAGTAGACATATCTACAAAAGGAAGAAGATTGTTCAGGAGTAGGAGACTCAAGAGCATACCTAGGGCCTGATTCAGAGCCACTCGTAAGCGGCAAGTCGTTCGCTCCGAGCGATGTTTGCCCAACTGCGCATGCGTACGGATCGTTATACGCATGCACGAACCAGTCAGTGCGGCTGAAATTCATGTGCTCGCAAAATAACGAATGCCTGCTAATTTGAGTGACAGAATGAGGCGTTTGTGGGTGGTAACGGGGGAAGGTGCTTGAAAACGGGGAGTGGAGATCCGATCGCAGGCGTGCTTAAAGGTCAAAACGGGCGTTTTATGGGTGTGCATATTTAAAACAGCAGCGTCATTGACCACGTCACTGGGTTTTTTTTAAGCCAGAACTGCTCGCAAAATTGTGGTAGCAAAAACCAACCACAAGAATAGCGAGCAGTTCATACCCTGTTCGATGTACTCGATTAATCTAATAAATAGCGGACATGACGTAGGATGCGTGCGGCCAGGGGGCATAGTTTCCCCAAAAAGAACCGCAAGTTTTGTACGCTCGTTCAGACCTAGAGGCGTGAACAGACCGCAAACAGCGAACGGTTCATTTGAATAGCCACCCCTATTTTCAGGACGAGCGAGCGTTAATTGCGTCCGGCTCTGAATCAGGCCCCTAGACTGCCAGAGTGACCAGATTTTGTCAAATTTAAGGGTGCACTTTTGTGTAACATACCATTTCTCATGATAGATTAATGTAACACTGACCAGAGCCACCCATGAGGGAAAAGAAGCCATCCAGTTATGGGCGATACAAAGACGGGCTAAATCTAGAAAATTAAAGACATACAATTGTAAGGAGGGGCTCAGAGAATGCGCCAGGCCAAGACCAAAGAGGCAAATATGGGGATCTAGCAAGGGAATTTGTATTCCGGTGTCCATTATACAATTAACACCACAAAACCAAAAGAGAGACAACCCGAGGACAGGACCAAAGCAAATGCCAGAAACCAGCAGAAGGGGGTAACACATTTGGGGAATGTGTCTTGAAAAAGGTCCCAATAGGACTGAAACGCGTTGACATATTACTGAAGGTGATTTAAAGTGTCGGGGAGAATAAAGAAACCTTTATAGGATCATTATTTCACCACTCCACGTAAGTTGGGGTACGTACCCCAACATTTCATAAGAAAATTCCAGATGGGCATTTGAAAGAAACCGTTATATGATTATACCCATACCATACAGTGTGAGTTTTGGTACGCGACTTTTCAAAAAAAGTGTTTACATTGAAAGGCTATTCATAAGGAAAGATACCTTAATATGTTTACATAACCTTTGAGAAGAAGTGAGTTGGGGTACGCCAATTCATCAAAGAAAAATTTCAACATGAAAGTTACCATTTAGGACGTTATTGAGACATATTTATGTATACAGATATTTCATTTGCACAGTTAAATTTGTGTAACATCATATAAAGCGCCACAGCTCTTGTGTCATATTCTGTTCTTTTGACATCGATTGTTTTTTAGAATTGTGGTGATATTCTTGTTAAGAATAAGATATTAGACTACTGGCAGCTGTTTGTTGTGCCCTTAAAATAGCATCCACTTTCTTCTTCTATTACATTTGGGGAAGGCATCTGAAATCAAAGTCGCACAGGAGTACAATTAACCCTATGTAGGAGATAGAGTTGGATTTGTTGATATCTGTCCTACGCAGTGGCAGACCCGAGGGGACCCTAGCAGAAACATCCAATCTTCGTCTAACAGAACACCCAGATCGAAACCTCATTGAGATCTGAGGGTGCACAGCTGTGATAAATGAGAGCAGTATGTCTGGGAAATGGAACTAGACCAACTAGAAAGAGTCCGGGCCAACAACCGGATCGGGGATTCAGAGAAAACAGGAGAATCCCTCTGCCACTCTGCAGAGAGGGTATATCTAAGCTGTATATACCAAAAAACAAGTGAGAGGGAAAGCCATAGGTGGAGGACAGGTAAGCAAAGAAGTGTAGGATCCCATTGTGATATAAATGACCTATAGCAGGCCTAGCCAACCCCAGCATGCTTTACAAGACTGATTGGTGAGAGAGTATGCTGGGATATGGAGTTTAAGACCAGCTGGAGAGCCACAGATTGACCAGCCTGATCAATAGCATCAATTCCATAAGACCTCCATAGAGAACTGCTCTCAAGTTTTACGCAACTTTGGGAGGAATGAATTTCCTCAAACTGGAGAACAGGGATCAAGCTCAGACTCACCCAAAATCCTTGGTGCTGCAATCCAAACTCTGTGTACCTGCTGAAGCAGAGGCAGGCAGCGAGAGAGCGGTGATCAAGCCAGAAGAAATTTTTATGGAGTAATCACCAGTCAGCCCTATCAAGGAGAGCCTGGGGAACATCCTCTAACTCCTATGGTGTAACCTACTCACACAGATGCAAAAGTTGGGCAACAAGATAATAAAGCTGCATATCTGGTAGGGCAGGGATGGGGAACCTGTTTTCTGCCAAGGGCCATTTAGATTTTTATAAAATCATTCACGGGCCATACAAAATTATCAACTTAAAAAATAGCCTGCTATATTTTTAGTCTAAAATGTTATTAACTCAACCTTAATGAAATGGCTGGAACTGCAATACACTGAATACGCAGCGAAATGGGCCATCATCACACTTACTTCTTTGTGGGCTCTGGCAGCCAAAAGTTGGGGAGGGCTGTCTGTATGTCACCAGGCAGAGTCTGGAGGGGCAGTCCCTATGGTAGTGTGACAGGCAAGTTGATAAGGCAGCCTTGGGGTACTCTCAGTCCAGCGCTGATGTAACCTAACCAGCCCAATGGCAGTCCTGCCTGTACATCCCCCATGTTGCGATGTCTGCTGCTACTGAGGGGGAGAGAGCCACAGCCGGTCGGCCCGCAGGCTGGAGGTTCCCCATCCCTGCAGTAGGGTCAAGCTCTCCTCCTCCCTGTACAGTCATGTTTAACTGCATATGTTAGGTGTAACTTGAAAATCTCAGATTACTACTAGATACTGCATAGGACATTAAACAATGCTGCCCGAGCAGTAATGTGAATAATTTGCAGTAAAAAGCAAGGACTAAACCTGCAGAAGCACGAATGGTGTTCCCTTTCTTGCCCGCTTCCGGGTGTCTGACAACAACCCATTAATTAGACATTAGTATATGCACCTGAGATTACCATGCCACACTGCCCAGAGCTGCTTCCTGCAGGGTCTGAATGAATATATCCAACCAACAACGAAAAGGCCATAAAAGTAATCTGACAATCTTGAACACAAACAAATATTATATGTAAACAGAGGTCTATTTATAGCAGTACTTTCCTGCACTATTGGACATGTGTGTCAGAAAAGCAGTTATCTTCCATAGCCATTTTTATCATACATACACGAGCATTGTCAAATTCAATGTCAAATGTCCACAGTCAAATAATTCCTAACATAGGTATATAGAGCAAATCATAATCTGCTCTAATATTGAGCAGCTAAAGAATAAAGACTCACTGTAAGTAGAACACTGTTCAGTATAAAGCTTAAACATAGAAAAAGCCACGTGATGCAACGTACCATACAATATTTAATTTTACATGTGCTCGTCAACTGGTGTCGGACACAACAAAAGGAATAGTCATCTAATGCATAACATCTAGGAGGTCAATGGTTTCCTGTACAAGTGCCAGTCTCACATCTAATTTAGATGAGGTTACTGCTTCCTAACTTAAAATCTTTAGCGAGATCACCACAAATCCTAACTCTAGGATGGTCATTTTATATTAGAGCATCAACTCCAAAATACAAAAGTACCAGCAACTCTCTATAAAACAGAAATATATGCTCTCATATACGTGTGATCATAAATTGTGCGCCTCAAAAGTGATTGCTTCACAGTGATCGCACTGAGCCAAAAAATATATAGATCCCAGGAACCCCTCACTTTAAAAAAAAAACAAAAAAAAAAACACAGGTCCTAGCTCACTTTTTTGGGGCCCATTGTAAATATACTTCTCCACATACCCCTTCAATGCCCCTCAGACCTCTCTACCATCCCCTTTTTATGCAATGTACTTTACATTACAGACTCTTCCACATACTCCTTTTAAGCATTTCTAAAAGCCCCCTACATCCACACTTACATTAAGGTAACCCACCTCCACCAATTACAAATGTGTAATTTAACTTAAAAGGAACATTAATAGTCCACACCACCACAGTATTCTTCATTGATCTGTGCTGTGACTTGTCTGCTGGTACCCTGGCAGTGAGGGAGACAAATGCTTTGTAGCGGTTATACAAAATAAAACGTATGGCCATACAGTCTTCACCTGTCCTCTACAGTATATCACTACCTCTATCCATCTACACTGGTCTATTATTAATGCCTGAGGGAGGAAGAAGTGACAGACTCACAGTCATCCAGCATGCTCTTCCCGGCCACAGTGCGCACCTGCACCGGGCCTTTAACCCAACAGGTGCTGGCTTGTTCTATTGATAAGTTCCGGCAGGTGCGGCTTAAGAGAAGAGAGGACCTGTGTGGAGTATGTGTGCAGGCCCCCTCCTCGCTCTCGGCTCAGAACTCTGGCACTGTGACAGTCTTCTGCGCATGTGGAGTCTACGGGAAAATGGCCATTGCACCAGTATCCCTCCGTGCAGCATCGACGCTCCACTAGATAGGAATATGATGTGTTCTCACTTGTCTTTGCTGCAGTCACGTCAAAACAGCCTCTTTCAGCATGCCCTGTTCTGTGAGACTAGCACCGGGTATCTTTTTTTCACTAAAATGCGTCTAAGTGGCAATGCAGTGCGACTAGGACGCACCTGGAGATGGGCTGATCAATTTGATATGCGACACTTGTTTATCTGTGTGCGACTGAGTCTCTCAGCATGCAAATTGCCACGATGCAGCAGCCGCTGCCTTTTTCCACTCCAAGTACCATTTACAGACTCGGTTACACACAGATATCCTACTGTAGAGGATAAAGCAATGGCAGGTAGCTGCGCACTGACCTACTGCAAGGGTCTAGTAGCAGTGGCATCAGCAGCGATGAGACACCAGCAGAGCAACATGTGCAGCCCACAAGAAATAGGTCAGTCGATTGGCAACTCAATGCTATAGAGATAGATACTATTGGCCGCAGCTCGGCACGTCCTGTGGGACCCGTTCAGTTTAGTAAACAGAGTCTCCCACCGCCTAGACCGCATAAAAGACGTGCTATAGAGCGTAAATGCGATCCCTGCTTCACACATTACTAGTTTTGGATGTGTCCTTTTGATCTGTAGTCTGTTCCCTCAATCTGCAGGTTAGGAGGCCCTCCATTGGGACCCAAGCATTCTGTGCAAAAGACACAGCTATGAAAAACACCTGATCGCGGCAGTAGTATACTGTGCTCATTGGCAATATTATTACATTTGCGTTTCTTCAGAACAGTATGACAAAAACTTGTGCACACAGAAGTGGAACACATGTTGGGCAGATGAAAAAAATACGCCTGCGTTGAAAAGAGCCAAAAAGGTTTTTTTCTAGATCACATCAACATATTCAATACAATCATGATGAAAGAAGGCCAAATATAATTATTATTGCCATTGCTTTGTCAGCTGAGACAGGTAGAGCAAGTGTGAACCAGAGTGGAATTTGGGACCGTTGAGATGATGTATTATACCCCTTTTATACCAAAAGTCTCGGGTCTGACCCGGGATTTGGAATAAGTTACCATCTGGATCAGACCCGGGACAGACACCTTTTACACCGCACCATTCACACCGGAGCAGGGTCAGCACTGACCCGGCTCTTCCGGCGCAGGTGAGCAGCACTTCTTTCCCTCCCTCCCCCTCCCCGACACGCTTACCTCACTCTGCAGCGTTCCCAGAGGCATGTGTGTTGCTCGGGCTGTCGCTGGTTGCAGTGGACGCTTGGAGAGGTCATCTCCAAGCACCAATCAGACGGCATGCTCCACGATCAGAGTCATCGTGATCTGGATCGTGCCGTTTGCACTGCAGGGTGTCACGGGAACGACCCGTGGTTAACCTTGCAAACTACCCGAGTTGGATCCCCGGGTCCCTGGGCCCAAGTGGATCCATTTACACCGACAAAAATCCCAGGTTGATGCGAGTTCATGTGCATCAAACTGGGATTTTCAGGTCGGTGTAAAAGGGGTATTAGCGTAAGTAGGGAAACCTCTAGAAAATAGATGGGTTATCAAAGCATTTTAAGATATGAAGGGTGTGGGTGTTTGTAGCTGGGACTGATAGACATTCATGAGGCACAGGTGATATGCAGATTTAAGAGGTGGTGAGGGGGAGAGTTTTTGTTTCTGAGGTTTTGGAGGGATGATGATAATGTGGACTTATTAGGTTAGGGTAAGTAATACCCATTTTAGCACTACCGCTTCGACCCAGGTTATTGCCATGTCAAACTGGGTCGCGGGCCAGTGTAAAAAGGTGACAGGGTTGGATTTCCGGGTCGAGTGGCCCGGCAATCCAACCAGGCACAACCCGTGTAACCATGCAGTGTAAACGGGTAACCCAGGTCATCAGCATGATGAGATTTGGATTTCCCGCTTGGAGATTATGTCACCTCCGAACACCAGCAGAAGAGTTCTAATGCAGCTGATGTCAAGAGTAAGATCAGTCTTGTTGAGGCACTGAACGAGGAATATGGTATGGGGAATGGTAAATAGAGGAATTTACAGTAAACAAGACGGGAGATGATGAAAGAATGTACAGCATTCCCCCGCTTATGCTGGGCATACACAGCCAGATAAAATGTATGTCAGACCGACAGACATTTTATCTGGCCGGCTGCCAGCCGCAGATGTCGCCGGCATACACTGTGAGATTTCTCTCAGTGTATCAGCCCGACATCCGCGCTCCGCCCCCGGGGGAGGAGACATTTCCCTGTTCCTTCCGTAGGAAGGAACACAGGAAATGTCTGTCTGCCGCGCTGGGTATACACTGGCCGATGCGGCCGACAGTTACCAGGTAAATATCGCATCGGACGGCATGCTGGACAATCCTGCATGCCCGACCGAGCAATATTTAACCCTCGGTCGCCCGCACACACGCTACAATTATCGGGGCGATCCGCCGATATCAGGCGGCTCGCCCCGATAATTGTAGCGTGTATGGCCAGCATTAGTGCTGTTATTTTGTTTTGAAAACTGTTGCCAACAGAAAAAGCACAAAACAAAAACAGATTTCCCATGATAAACAAAGTAAACTATTTGTCCCAGAAACATTATGAAAATGAAGTAAAAAGTGTGGTCTTTCCAGATTTTCTCTAAATACATCCTCTTTCCATGACTGCCAGCATTCACTTCCACTGCTCTCATGCCATAACCTGACTGGCTGCTTTACATAACACTTCTCACATAGCTCCAATCACGGACCAGCTGACTTCACACCTAAACTGAAGTCCTGCTCCAGCAGTATAATATCATGCATGTCAGCTTAATATTGGATTTGTTAAGCGCTAAACAGGCATATGGCATAAACTAAAAAGAGCTTTATATCTAAAAGCACTAATCAAACAGTTTATGACCAAGGGTTTACTGTATAAAAGGGTTTTTTTAGTTACATATCGGGTAAGAAAACAGTTTGCACTATTAGGACTGATAGACACATTTATCAAAGATCATTTGAGGTAAATTCCCCGAAAACACCTGTTTTCGGGGGTTTACCTCAAATACTTAGTATCCCCCGAATGTATGAAGGAGGGACCGCAGCAGGTATCTCCGATACCTGCTGCGATCCCTCCACTGCCTCCGGCAGCTGCCTCCCCCATAGGTTTCTATGGGGGGATGCGATGCTGCCAAATGTATCAATACCGGGAATGCTTCGCATTCCCGATATTGACCCCAGCAGCTAACGCCATCTGCAGATAGCGTTAGCCGCTGTGTCCTATGGGCACTCACCGCATTTGAGCCAGGGAAGGGATCTTCCCGATCCCTCCGCCGGCAATGGGCGCCGCTCATGTGCAGTCCGCGGGACTGCGCATGCGCAGCAGCCCGGAAAGCGCTCCGGCCACATCGCAGGGACGGGCTCTTTTCGGAGCCCGTCTCCGTGCATGTGCCGGGTCATACATTCGGCTGGTATGATCGCATTTTGCAATGCGATCAAGGGCGATACTGCATGCCCTGATCGCATTGCAAAATGCGATCCTTAATAAATGGGCCCCTAAATCATGTGCTCATTGATACTAAAGAGATGGCGTAGTAGCTCCTGACACCTGTAATAGACTTTGGAGGTAACACATTATTTTGCACAGGACAACTGAACAGGAAACAGCAGATTCCATTTGGTTAATAACTGAACATTTTGATTTCATTTTGGGATTAAGTTGAAATTCCCATAGTGCTTTCACCACAACCCTCTGCATGGCAAACATCTGACATAACACTAATAATGTGGCAGTTTTAGAAATGATAAATTGTCATCAGATACTGTGTAATATGGATCCAACAGTGGGTGACCTGTAAGGTTCTGTAGGACAAACTGGTGTAGAGAATAGTCACTGCCTAACCAGTGTTTTAGCTTTGCAGGAAGTAGTGTTCCCACTAAGCTGTTTTAGCGGGGAGCCATATACCCTGCCCGATTTTAAAGGGCCAAAATTTGACCTGCCCTTTAGCAGCACCCCACTAAAAGAGCCTACCCTCAGCTTTTCCCACCCGTGGGCCGCAGTGTCCTGCGGGTGGGAAAAGCTGAAGTGACCAATCACCGCCGGGTGACTAGGCACAGCCTCTTTTCAACGTGAGGGGAGAGCTTGAGGGAAGCCCAGCACCTCCGTAAGTGCTGGACACGACCCAAAGTGTGACGAATTGGGGGAGGGGGGGTGTCATAAGGGCACACCCATCCTCCGCTTGGCCATGCCCCTTTTCTGGAGCGTGCACGCAGATACTACATGCCTGGTCCCTTCGCACCCTGCCCTGCCCGCTGGCTAGCGGGAACACTAAAGGTGCCCACACACATACCGATCTGCACACAATCCCACGATGAGTGCGATTTCCCCTGAACTCTCCCCCGGCAGCTCCTACACACGATTTGGAGTAAAAAGCATCCAATCTGACTTAAGATCTATCGTGCATCTTAACTTTTTTTTTTCCAGTGCATTTTGTCCCAGATTGTCAGATCTGCCCTACTGCACGGCAGATCTGAAGATGCGATGTGCGACCAGCGGAGACACGCATCGCATCATGATCGTGAGTTAGGACTGACGATTTCCTCACGATTTGCCCATATTTTACACAATCTGTCGTCACGATTCGTCGGAATCGGCCAGATCGTGTAAAATATCGCTGTGTGTGTGGGCACCTTAAGGAATCATACATTCTACACAAACAATTACTCTTAAATTAGGTTGGCATCCTTTATAATAAAAAGAACAACAAGAATCGCATTACACAGGCCGATTACATTTTGGAACATTTTGGAAAAAATGGTCAAAAACAAACACTGCGTCCCACAATTAATCATGGCAATGCACAAGAAATGGTGTTAGGAGAAAAACTAAAAGCAAGCCTGGGCCTAACCAAGCTAGCCTATAAAATATCATTATCTTTTTCATCAATGTTGTTATCTAAGCAAAGCCATTTATATCAAAGATATCTAACAATGCCTTTCAAGAAGTACTATAGCACACAGTTAATTTGAGTCTTAGAAGCCTTCAATTTACGCTGATTAATCCTGCCTAAATACAACATAACAGCCTGGAGAAAGTCTTTTCTCTGCGTAATAACCTCTATGGAGCTGACTGAGCATATGAAGACTGTTCTTAGATCTTGCAATGATTGGAGACAGCAATAAGTAACAATTATAACAATGGGGCTGATGCAGAGATGAATGTGCAGCTGCCTGCAGAGCATGTTTCACACTGCACATGAGCATACACAAGTACAGGTACATGCAATGCATAGTTGTACACAATTTAGTTAAATCTCCACTTGCAACTGGAGGGGAGTAACAGGGCTTAAGCATTTTTCAGAGAGGGTGTTTGGATAGAATTACGGACTATACAGCGTTGGCCAGAATCATAAATAAAACATATTGGGGGAGATGTACTATGCCGGCACGTTAAGTGCCGCTAAATCGCTTCCTGCTTCGCCTCTTTACCGAGGCGAAGCAGGAAGCACTAACAATGAGATGTATGAACATCTCATCGGCCAGATCGGGGTATGAACATCCCCCCTCCGGCGATCCCTGCCTGAGTACACAGCGCATCAGCCTAGTGCTGATGCGCTGTGACTCAGTCCCGGCCGGCTCCACTGAGCATGCGCGGGATCTCACAAGTATCGCGAGATCCCCGCGTGCAGCCCTGGAGCCAGCAGCCCCCGCAGCAGGGACAGCGCTGTCCCTGCTGTGGGGATAGGGCATTGCCAGGCTGTAGCTGTCAATAGCGACAGCTGCAGCGGGCGGAACTGTCAGGCAAATTGACCGTTAATACATTGCCCAGGCTATCGGCGCGGCTCTCTTGTAGAGAGCAGCGCCGATAATGACAGGGGCGCATAGCGCCTCTTTCATTTACTGCCAGACCCCCCGATCATACATAACGTGCGCTGATACCGCGTCTTTGCACCAAAGATAGAAATCAAGCCCAGCATATGTGTTGGGGTGGTGTACTCAAAATGATGTGTACAAATCTACATAAGGGCAAAATGTTGCATTTAGTTCCCTGTACACAATGCAGGAGCAATTAAGGCTGACTTGTGTTCAACTCTGCAAATGTCCTAATGGATTTAGCACAAATAAGATGATCCTAATAAAAGGGCTGTTTTTAAAATAAACGGGACAACAATAAATATAAAGCTTCCATGAAAGCTACACAATTTGGGCTCGATCCGATTAGGAGCGAGTTTCCTCGTGGCGCAAGTAAGAGCGGCTGTATACCGTACACACAGTACCTCCAGACTCGCATATTCCCGTTCGCAACCAAATTTTCAAGTCTGGGGTGAGATTGGTCTGCGAGGGGGGGCAAATTGCCATTGCCGGTGTTTTATGCCATTGCAACGTCAATTCGCCCCCTTTGCACCTAATTGCATTAACCCCTTTGAAACCATTTTCAAAGGAAAATCAAACATTTTCTTAAAAGAGCGTAATATATATTTTTGAAAATTTTACTCAAATATCTAGCCCCCAGTAGTAAATATTTGTCCACCATTCCACAAACACACCTTTCCTGAGCACTGGATCATGCCACAGCTCACACTTCTTAAGGACTCGTGCAGCTCGGCCCTCCTGAATAGCGCAGCTCGGCCCTCATGAATAGCGCACTCTTGAACAGGAGTTACAGCACTAAAATGAGCCTAATGTAAAAGTGATCAACTCCTGGCATCAGATTAGGGAGGTTTCCAAGGTGGGATCTGTATTTTAAGAGGGACAATTCCATGAAAATATGGACATAGAACCTAAAATATAACAGTCAACACAGGTTGCAGAGGTTGGCATTATAATCAGTTGAAGTGCTCTATTTTGCTAATAGAGGAATTATTTTGATTTGTGATCTAGTACTTCATAATAGGGCTCTTTAAACTATCAGTGTTCACTGAATGAAAACTATGGACAGTCTTTCATGTATTTGCATATAAATCAATTAAAATATGTGTTTAAATTATCACATATCTCAATATCAGGGTTCATATAATGCAAATTAGGCAATTTAACAGCCATAAATAATTCTCTCTCCATGATATGATTAAATTAAAATGTACAACAGTAAAAGGTGATTCCGTTACCAAAAAAAAAGGTAAAAAAAAAAAAGTTTAATTATTTATTGAGATTTTTATTAAAGTTTCTAATTACAAGCTCATTTTATAAAAGGGGATGGTCCTAACATTTTTTTCCAGGCTGTAGTTTGGAGTAATGGAATCACCATATTTTTGGTAAAGGAATCAAACTAGGTCAAAGGTTCTCAAACTCAGTCCTCAGGACTAAAGTTGTTGCAACAACCCCAATATAGTGCTGGAGTCATTAGTGCGGATTCGGTATGATACACCGCCGGCCGCATGCCCGACATGGAAGGAAATCCCGATCGTCTAGAAGGTAAGTACTTAAAAACCTAACTCTACCCCGTAACCCTAACCCTCCTTTAGGGTGCCTAACCCTAACCCCCCCCCGTGCCTAACCCTAACCCCCCCTTTCCCCGCGCCTAGACCCAAGTCCCCCGGGGGGGTGCCTAACCCTAACCTTCCCCCGGGGGTGCCTAACCCTAACCCTCCCTCCCCCTAGCCTAAACCTAACCTCCCGGGGGGTGCCTAACCCTAAGTTTCCCCCGGGAACCCTAAACCCCGTCCCCCGCGGCTGTCCGCGCTTGGCGCCCGGCATCCCTTCGATCGGGATGCCAGGCGCCGGTCTCCCGGCATAGGTTAGTTAACCCTCGCCGGGATGCTGTAGTGTAGATGCCGGCGGTCGGCATTGTGACCGCCGGCATTATAAACGTATACCATTCGTGCAATTCCCAACCAGGGCCCTATCTCTGTGGAGTTTCTGTTTTTCTCCTGCCAAATATATTGCCAGATTAATTGGTAGCTAGCTTTAATGGACTCTAGTGTATGCGTGCTAGTGAATTTATACAGTAATCCCCAATGAGGCAGGGACTGATGTGAATAACAAATATTCTCTGTGCAGGGGCTATATAAAAAATAAATATAATAATTTAGCACATTGTTACATTAGAACTCTACAGTAAAGGCTACATTTCATGAATCTACTTGATTAGTCTTTATTTTATTTTGAATGTACCTATTTGTAGTTGATATGTGATTTGCACTACGCATCTGAATCCATGTTTGTAAGTATTGAGCCATGTTGATACATTCTAGACTGTGAAATTTTGTCCTCAAATTTTTTGTAGAACATAGTAGGACATACATAGTAGGACGTAGTAGTTGCATTAATACACAGGTTCTCAAACTTGGTCCTCAGGACTCCAAACAGTGCATGTTTTCCAGGTCTCCTCACAGAATCACACATTAAATAATTACTGTAGCTCCACCTGTGGATCTTTTATGATGTGTCAGTGAGTAATGAATGCACCTGTGCACCTGCTGGGTGACCTGGGAAATGTGATCTGTGTGTGGTCCTGAGGACAGAGTTTGAGAACCACTGCATTAATAGGTAACAAACATATTGTGATCAGTACACAAGATAGCAGTTAAGCTATATTGATAGTGTCATAAATGGGGTTTATTATGTGCTGTTGGGTTAAGATGATTTGTCACATTGGTGGTGGCAATTGTATAATGGGATTGAGTAAGGGATGCCGGCGTTCGGGATCCCGGCAGTCAAAATCTCAATGCCAACATCCTGACAGGTTAGGATACCTGCACAAAAAGAAGAAATACAGGTGCTCAACTCCAGGGTGTGCAGTCTGAGGTCCATTTCCTAGGGTTAGGATACCGACACCTGTCGGCAGGTATCCTAGCCCTTCTCCTCTCCCTACCCCTTACCCTCCCCAATGCCTAAACCTAACCTTCTCCTCCCCTAGTGCCTAACCAAAGGGGATCCCAACCACCATCCTCAAGGCACACTAACAGTCCAGGTTTTAAAGCTAGTCATACTTGAGCACAGGTGTCTTTATCAGTACCTCAGTTATCTTGATTTAACCATCTGTGCTCAAGCATGGATATCACTAAAACCTGAACTGTTAGTGTGCCTTGAGGACTGAGGTTGGGAAACACCGGCCTAACCCTAAAGAGCCCCATCGATATGCACCTTGCGATGCAATGGCCGACATATCGGGCGGTCCCAACACACAGAGCAAGCTGCTACCCGATATGCCGGCACCAGGTTGATTACATATAATTAGGTAGTATACTCGTACACATACAACGTAGCATAAAAAAAAAAAAAAAGTGCACACCTTGGAAACTAATGGCGCGATTTACTAAACAAGTAGCTGCGATCTGCTGGTAGACTGATCAACTGTTTGGCCACTTCAGCATTGTAGAACAAGGTCTCCAGGCCTAAAACTACTTGAGTGACCAGTGATATTTTTCCTCGCTTCCCACAAATCAATACTTTGGGTAATTTCATGTAACTGAACTCCTGTGGTCATATTTCTTAATTATAAAATGGTAGTTCAAAAGCTAAACCTTCTAGCATGGTGCTAGACACCTCGTGTAATACTTGAAAAAAAAAAAGTTTGTTTTAATGCAGCATAAAGCAATCTAAAACATAGCTTAACAAATCAACAAATATTTATATAGTCAAGTCATATATTACTGTTGGAAACTATAGATATGTACAGTATATATGGGAATGGAAAAGTAGCGGCTGAATGCTGTGGTTCTGTAACACAGATTCATTTTGGAGCCATGGCTAGTGATTTCTGCAAGATCACCAACAAAGGAACAATATAGACTCTGCAAAAAACTAGCGTTTCCACACAGAGTTTGTGGATTTTGCCAGCATCAGAAAATGGCACACTAAGGTACTCAGTGATTACCTGGAAATAACTCTCCAAGCGATCATGTAAAAGAATAAATAGAGGCACATAGAAATATACCATTCTGTAAAACAGAGTATATGTAAAACATGCCCCACTGTTTGTATTAAGAAAATTCTAACAAAATTCATGTTGGAAGTGCTTAGTTTCAGAATCACCTGCATAAAACATGTTTATATATTGTATTATCCAGGGTTGCACAATTTAAATCAAATGATTAAATCATGATTTAAATCATCAGGGTTGTATGATTTAAATCAAACGATTTAAATCAAATGATGTAGCTGTAGCTCTGGATCATGCACAATCAGTGAGGTCATACAAGTGTGGAAGAAGCTTTTATATGATCTTGAAAAGATTGCCATCTTTACTACATTGCTGTGGTGTCCAAAGGCAATAGCTAAAATTGCACTCACAGATGCCCACTTGCTGGCTAATCTACTTGATCTTAGGTACAGGGGAAAAAAGCTTAGTCCTGCTGAAATTGAGACGGCTATAGAGTTTGCTCATGCCAATAATCATAAAATTATGCTGGTCATCATCAACTTTCGTGCATCCATGAAACCATTTGCACCATACATGTTTGAAGTGGACACTTTACGCCAAGTATCTCCTCTAGCCTGGTGGATGTCCTACGCAGCTCAACTTCAGTTAGACACTTCTGTAGTAAATCTTCTGAAGCAGATGTTCACCGCAGCTTCATCAAGTGCAGAAATTGAAAGGATTTTTTCAACGTACGGTTTTGTACAATCCAAAACGGGCAACAGATTGGGAAATGAAAAAGCAGCAAAGTTGGTTGCATTCTACAGAGCCTTTTCTGTTGAGGACAAACGTGAGGATATAGTCAAAGACATGTACATGTTTGACTCAGTCTCAACAACTGATTGAGTGAAATTCAAAGCCTAATTGTACTTCTTGATGCAACTGTTTAGTGTGTATATATTCTATTACGGTGTTCATTTTGTTACTGTTTTCACTTCAAAAATTGTTAATTTTTTACTAAAACGAGGATTAAAATTAAAGTTTACTTTTAAAAAAATGTTAATAAAAAATCCTATTTAAATCCCCAAAAAATCAGATTTATAATCAAATAAATCCGATTTTTTGATTTTAATTAAAAAAAAAAAAAAAAACAAAATCAAGATTTTTATGCAACCATGGTATTTTCATATATGTTTAGCTTGCAGATGACAGGTAAACTTTATTAAATTGTAGATCTCAGAGCAATAGATTAAAACAGAGGTTCCTAAACTTCACCATTACAATCCTCCTGCCCACCCTCCCCCAGTCTGTCTCTCTCATTAACACACAACATGGTCGTTGTTCAAATCAAGTTATAAGCACATTACAGGTGCATAAGAAAATGCATTTATGTGTGACACAAAGGGGGTGCTATTATCCATGTAGTGGTAAGACCACTAAAAGCAGAAACACCTTGGTGTGGCTGATGGCTTAAAAATGTGTTTGCAAATATATATACGGAGATCTCTGCAATTACTATTATTATATAGAATGCAAATCTCTTTACTGGCCTATATGCAGAGTGCTGGGGGAAATTCCTAAAGTCGCACTCTCTCCAGCCCGAAACGCCCCCCTCATCTCTCTTGTTCTCAGCTGTCTCTCTCCAACCTCTCTGTCTCATCTGTCCCCCTTCCATCTCTCCCTCTCTCAAATCTGTGTCTCCCTTCCCCCTTTCTTTCTCATCTGTCACCCTTTTATCTCTCCTGAATCTGTCTTCCTCCCCCCTTTCTATCTCATCATTGCCCTTCCTGTATCTTTCGCTCATCTCTGTTCCCCAGTCTGTCTCATCTTTTACCCCTCCCCCGTCTGTCTCATCTTGGTCACCTTGGTCTCTCTCTCTCATCTATGTCCGCCTCCTGTCTTTATCTCTCATCTCAGTGGCTTTTCACCAGCATGACTCAGGTAGCAAAGGACTGCACCGGCCTACAGTGCAAAGCTAAATATGTGCGAACTATCCCATTCTTGTATACTCACCTCCACAGCTCAAATTCCTGATTGTCACTGTACCTAAATATTCATATTAACCTTATATGCTTCTGATTCTGCCTGACAGATGGAGTTATTGTATTAGGGTTAGGCACTAAGAAATATTTTACAGTTTGTTATCACCCATAACCCTTCTACAAAATGGTTGACTGTTTGATGTCCACGCCCTGAGTACACATACTGCATTCTACAGCTAATCAGGTGATCTATATCTATGGCCTTGGGTGCAAGTTTGCATCTGGACGAACCATGTTGAGCCTCAAAGGGTGCAAATACAATTAATTTTAATGCTTGAAGGGACAATACAGGCTGCTTGAGTGAAGCACACTAATACGGTGTAGCTAAAGTTTTACATCAGTGATGGGGAACCTCCTGCTCGGGGGCCTTATAAGGCCCTCGGTATCATTTGGTCTGGCCCTCAGAGCTTTTTTTCTGCTAGCCTCGTTTGGCTAGTAGGGTGCCTAGAATGGCACCCTGCACCCAGAATCTATGCAGCAGTGCCACCTGGAGCATCCTTAGGACACTTCAGACGGTCACACCGCTGCCCTTACAGCTACCCGGAGCATCCTCAGTATGCTCCGGGCATTGCTGTAATCACCGGCAATTGTGGCCCCGCCCCCACTTGACATCACACAGAGGGGGCATGGCCTAAACCAGGCAAGCAAATAATGTTATATATATGAAAATGGCCCTCGGCAGAAAAAAAGGTTCCCCACCCCTGTTTTACATGGTGACTTAGGGGTTGATTCAGGGTTGGGAATAAGGCAAAAAAAAAAAAAGGAGTAACTTTTACAATTTGGCAAACCATGCTGCACTGCAGGTATGCAGAGATTTAGATTTAGCTCAAATCTAAATTGCAGTGAAATACAGGTCGAGTTTCCCATATCCAAAATGCTTGGGACCAAGGGTATTTTGGATATCGGAATATTCCGTATTTTGGAATATTTGTATACCATATTGAAATGTCTTAGGAATAGGGCCCAAATCTAAACACAGAATGCATTTAGGAATCATATACACCTTATACACACTGCCTGAATGTAATTTTATACAATATTTTCAATAATTTTGTGGCTCAAACAAAGTTTGTGTACATACATGAAATTCATTTATGTTTCATGTAATTTTATACTTTATTTTTAATAATTGTGTGCCTTAATAAAGTTTGTGTACATTTAACCATCAAAAGTTTCACTATCTCAGTCATGCTAAAAATATTCCGTATTTCGGAATATTCCGTATTTCGGAATATTTGGATATGGGAGACTCAACCTGTAATAAAGCTGTCCAGTAATTGTGGGCTACATGCAAAAGCAGCCAGTATTTATCCTGCATGCTCCTTTTTTTTTTTTGCACATGAACTTAAAACGCTACTCTGCTCATGATCCTTAAGCCTGGTACACACACTTCTTCATTAGCTGTCCAAAACATAACAGAAACTAATTAAAGGAACACAAACTTTCTGGTAAATGTAGATTTTGCATCACTTCAATAAAAATTTCTGCAGCATTGTAAAGCAGCGGCGAGGCTAAGATGAAGTGTTTTGCTTCGAATCACATCATCGGCCGCACCAAGGAAGTGGCCATGACCGGGAGGCTTGGCTTCTCTTACGATTTTCGTGAGCCTCCCAGCCATTCTGGGAGAGTAGGGAAGTAGGATTCAGGAGCATGGGCACACAGGCCACAGTACATTATGCCACAGGAAGGCTCCGGATCTCGCTTTGAAAGCTCTCTTAAAAGTGAGGACAAAGAGTACTTACTTAGCACAACAGTATAGTTAAACCTACTTTACATTTCAGATATTAAAATGGCACAGAAATGGAGCTCTAGGAAGTAGCTTGTTCCGCTTAACATGGACAGCTCGTCAAGAAACTCAAGTTAAGGGTGTCATATTAAAGAAAAAAAGATACAAAAATAGAAATAAAGACCCTAGCCACTTCGGTATGAGGGTTTCCCTTGTGCCCACATCCTAGTTGCACCTTTTATACGACAACCACTGAACCCCCTCAAATAAAAACACAACAATCCATAGCTGGCGGGAAGAAGGTCCAAATTTAATTTATCACTTCCATAAAGTTGGTGGCCCAGGAAAATTAATTGTAAACGTACTATTCAAATTTGGCAAATTGGAGTGGCTACTTGTGAAACCACGAGGTGTGAATAAAGCATGAAGGCACTTGTGGTCCTGCTGCTATTTCTGTGTACCCTGATCTGCCATGGTTTTGAAGCCTTATAATTATTTATGGTTTCTATTTGTGCATGTTATTTTATGCAGTGCATATTTATGTTATTTCTTATACAAGTTACACAAGTTATTCTTAAATGTTGCCAGGTGGCGCGTTTTATTCATTTATGGGTTAAAGCAAAGTCATTGTGTGCTGGTGCCCTGGATTGGGCTCCTGGGCACCTGCTCCACAGGGAGCCAACTGTCACCAACTGCCATGAGGGAAGGACACAGATAGGGGTCTATTTACGAAGCTTTGTTAGGAGATAAAATGAACAGAGGTAAGGTACCAGCCAATCAGCTCAGCTAACTTTTATTTCGCAGTTAGGAGCTGGTTGGCTGGTATCTTACCTCCGTTGACTTGATCTCCTAACAAAGCTCAGTAATAGACCCCACTGACATCATTTTTCCCACCTATAACAATCTGGCTACTGCCCTTAATGTGTCCAACACTAGCTCCAACACGGTGGGAATATTTAAGAGTATATAACTGCATTGGTGTGTTCATGGATTGGTGATTAGGAACTGTACTTCCATCACTTGTGTATGCTGTACAGCCATGGCCAAAAGTTTTGAGAATGACACAAGTATTGGTTTTCACAAAGTTTGCTGCTTCAGTGTTTTTAGACCTTTTTGTCAGATGTTACTATGGTATACCGAAGTAAAATTACAGGCATTTCATAAGTATCAAAGGCTTTTATTGACAATTACATTAAATATATGCAAAGAGTCAATATTTGCAGTGTTGACCCTTCTTTTTCAAGACCCCTGCAATTCGCCCTGGCATGCTGTCAATCAACTTCTGGGCCACATACTGACTGATGGCCGCCAATTCTTACCTAATCAATGCTTAGCGTTTGTCAGAATTTGTGGGTTTTTGTTTGTCCACCCGCCTCTTGAGGATTGACCACAAGTTCTCAATGGGATTAAGGTCTGGGGAGTTTCCTGGCCATGGGCCCAAAATTTTGTTGTTTTGTTCCCTGAGCCACTTAGTTATCATTTTTGCCTTAAGGCAAGGTGCTCCATCATGCTGGAAAAGGCATTGTTCGTAACCAAAATGTTCTTGGATGGTTGGAAGAAGTTGCTCTTGGAGGATGTTTTGCTACCATTCTTTTGTTCATGGCTGTGTTCTTTTGTTGTGAGTGAGCCCAGTCCCTTGGCTGAGAAGCAACCCCACACATGAATGGGTCTCAGGATGCTTTACTGTAGACATGACACATGACTGATAGTAGCGCTCACCTTTCCTTCTCCGGACAAGAATTTTTCCAGATGCCCCAAACAATCTGTAAGGGGATTCATCAAAGACCATTACTTTACCCCAGTTCTCAGCAGTCCAATCTCTGTACCTTTTGCAGAATATCAGTCTGTCCATTATGTTTTTCCTAGAGAGAAGTGGCTTCTTTGCAGCCCTTCTTGACACCAGGACATCCTCCAAAATCCTTTGCCTCACTGTGCGTGAAGATGCAATCACACCGGCCTGCTGCCATTCCTGAGCAAGCTCTGCACTGGTGGTGCCCTGATCCCGCAGCTGAGTCAACTTTAGGAGACGGTCTTGTCGTTTCCTGGACATTCTTGGGCGCCCTGAAGCCTTCTTCGCAACTATTGAACCTCTCTCCTTGAAGTTCTTGATGATCCAATAAATGGTTGATTTAGGTGCAATCTTACTAGCAGCAATATCCTTGCCTGTGAAGCCCTTTTCTGTGCAAAGCAATGATGACTGCATGTGTTTCCTTGAGGGTAACCATGGTTAACAGAGGAAGAACAATGATTTCAAGCTCCACCCTCCTTTTAAAGCTTCCAGTCTGTTATTCTAACTCAATCAGCATGCCAGAGTGATCTCCAGCCTTGTCCTCATCAACACTCTCACCTGTGTTAATAAGAGAAACACTGACATGATATCAGCTGGTGCTTTTGTGGCAGGGCTGAAATGTTTTTGGGATTAAGTTCATTGTCATGGCAAAGAGGGACTTAATTGCAATTCATCTGATCGCTCTTAAAAACTGAAGGAGCAGATTTTGTGAAAACCAATACTAGTGTCAATCTCAATACCTTTGGTCATGGCTGTACCTGCAAAGAAGCACATCTGTTTGGAGATTAAATATCCACATGTCTGTATTGCCATCTATAGAATAAACCGCATTTTGATAACAACAATCTGCCTAGCTTATTTTCAACAAACTTACTAGGACGTACGGTCCTCACAATACTCTTACCTACCCCATCCCCAGATAGGCACCGATGTGCCCACCTGATTCACACGGACTGGTTACTCCATTCCTACTAATCACAAATTCAAAAGCCAGTAACTCCTTCCTCACTAGCGGGGCAGTGATACTACTTGCAGCACCACTGCCCATACCATCACAGGTGTCATAAACCATATAGGTGTCATAAACTGATATAGGAGTCTTCTGCCAGTCATGAGGCAGGCCATTCCAGTAAGTGTGCCCAATTACTACACAGCCCCAGGAGGACATATCATCCTCTCATGTTGTTCCTCAGTAATCACCTCCCTCGTCCCCTTCTCTTGGACCTCCTTTCCCTTGTGAGTAACTTTAATCCTGCACTGCCTGGGCCATGCTCAGGCACCCCTGCTCCTGCAGTAGAGCACATCATCCTGCAACAATGGCTATTCATCCAACTTGCCCCAACTTATATCCCATCCCCAATACCCCATCGCTTATCTGCATCCCGCCCAGATTGCAGACGCTACTTCAGTAGTAATAGAACTCTAATTAGCAAAAGAGACTTTGCAGGAGATGTATCAAACCTTGGAGAGAGATAAAGTACTAACCTATCAGCTTCTAGCTTTCATTTTATAGGCTGT